>OZ025258.1:25160972-25885972 GCA_964019135.1 Arenicola marina | reverse complement strand
AAAAAAAGGCGTAGTACTTCTGCTTTTAGAACTGTTCTAAATTACTGGCACTTACTCTTGCATACGTCGGAAATATGCGTACTTGTGGTCCGTAGAAGTCCCCATAGCAACGTGCTGACCAAAAGGAAGATCTGACATCATGGTGATATATTGGAACACAGGAATAGGCTTAATTTGTCTGTAGGAGATAAATTCGCCGTCTAAATCTCGGTTTAACCATATTTGTATCATAGTATTTATCTTGAGAAGACACGTTTTACATTCATAGATGGCACTATTTCTGTTGCACAACACCTGTTTCGTTATTTAAACCAGTTCACGCAACATCTTCTGACCTGTAATAATTAGTTATATATATGATCATATTGTTTACTGTATATAATGATTTATCCTTAATTATTCAGTGTATGAATTAGATTCGCTCGGCTCAAAAGCTACAATAGTGTTTAAAGCGGGCGTCCAACCTAATCTAATCGTTATCTGCACCGACAGTTTACATCTTAAAATGAAATTGGCGAATGTTAAAGCTTCTTTTTGGTCGACCGGTAAGTACAAAAAAATGTGACCCTTAATGTGGCGCCGTCTTACGTTATAACTGGAACAAAATCTTCACAGTAGAGGTACCCTTCAGGGGAAACGCGTGAAGCGAGAGATAAGGGCCGGGATTTACAGACGAATTGCGGCTGTTCCAGGTCGCGCAGTAGACCATGAAAATAGAATCCAAACAAATTGATATACGTCTTGCGACGATTGTCTCCGCAAAAAAGCCATGATTAAAGTTAAGCTCGCAGTTATGTATATTAGCGATGATCACGCGCTCTTGTTTTGCTCACGTGAGCTACAGACAGAACGGAAAATTCTGTAATTTGGCGGATAGACACTTGGGTATGATATGAATCGGTAAAGCAGCGTTAGAGGCCAGGCGACCGTAGAGACATAAGGTGACATGCGGGAAGATCGTAATATTATTATCTTAATAAACGTTACTAGTATTCTCTTGTTTGATGTTATGCCTGGATACAGTAGGAGCTTTGTTGCTTGGCTCTTGACCTTGACTGTAGAACTGGAGCACACTTTCTGTTCGTGGTAGAACTATCAGCCTTGCATAGCAATTACATCTTTTTACAAAAAGAGTGACTCGTTCGTTTGTCCACGTATGTGTTGGAAGCTGGTCGCTGTGATTATGGAACTAAATGCGAAGTTTTTTGTTGCCAAGAATTGACTACACAAACCAACGCTAAATCGCGATACGACAAAACCTGACCAACGACTATTCAGAAGAAGACTTTGGAATCGTCCGAAGTTGTCCTTCATTGGCTGATAACAATCTGCACAAGTACAAGTACTGCGGACCCTAATTACATACTTGACTTACTTTACCTATTTACCGACAAACAGGACAATACTTCGTTGGGGGTAGCGCTGAAAGAGACTTCGAATAAGCATGGAGAACACTTAACACATTATTAACCAAAGCAGATGAGTTACCTTGTAGGTGGTTGCACTGGAAGACTTCGCATAAGCATGGAGAACAGATGTTGTAACACAAAGATGCACATTTGTCCCGGTGAGTGGGAGACACGGAACTGAACTGATCAATTATTCCAGATGTCATTAAACGAGCCGATATCGCACTTTCACTGTCAATTTTCTGTTCCGGTTCGACCATAAATGTTCTTGCATTATTTTTTAATAGGTTCGAGGACCGTAAACCTTCCTTCATTACGTTTCCATAGGCCCAAGGGGCCCACATAACTATATTCACCTCGGTCAACATGCGAACTTGAAACAGGTCAAGGCCGTCTACATGATATCCGGGGCGATAATACCCATTCATAGCAGACCCTAGGGATCAACACTTGCATGACTATCCGTGGCAACGCTCATGCATGTTTTACTTCCTATGTGGAACTGCACTCGTTTCCGCCTCCATTTCCTTCCCGAGAGATACATGAATTCGGATCGGGTAAGGCGTGAGTAGCACGGAGCTGGAAGGGTCCTTCCCGCCCGCAGCAAATTGAAACTAACGTACAATGACATCACTCTCATTTTTTCGTGGGGCTAACGCTTCTTGGGGGTAACGCTTTTGTCAGCGCGCATACGCGCCGGCCACCTGGCGCGTAAAGGGTTGTACCCCCCACTCCCCCCCCCCATTCCCCACATGTATCTCCTATACCCCCCACCCCTCCTGTAAACTACCCCTCCCCAAGCAAAACTCCCCACCCCCATGACCCCCACCCCTGTTCACGCCCCCCACCTCCCACTCAACTAGCTAGACCCCTTACTACACCCTCCCAACCATGATAGTGAACGGTATTTCACAATCACGGAGTGACGTCATGGATGTGTCATCGCGGGTTAACTGCAAGGACAGTAGCATAATTATCTTGTCAAATCAGTCGCCCTCTCTCAGCCCCGATACCCCTTTCTCCCCCTGCCTCCTAGTCCGACCGATATCCCTACACCTATAGCTCCCACGGAGGAGCGGTTAGAGAAGACAATTAATACCTGACAGCTGCTTGCTTATGTTGTAAAGGTCAACCCATTCACCTTTCTGGTCGACGTATTAATTGCTTGCAGATGAAAATTGCTTGCAGATGAAAAACTACCCGAGGAGGAGAGCATACAGGGGCTTATTAGTATTGAAATAACAGACTGACTCATCAAACAACTGTCATTACTCTTTTCTCTCACAATAAGAGGGCGCCAACCCCCTGTTCCTCATCCAGCGACCAACTCCTGATAATACTGCCCCCGCCCCTCCCTCCGCGAAAGCAGATCCCCTCCTACCCTCACCCAACCATGACGGTGAACGGTATTCACAATCATGTAGTGACGTTAAGATATGTCATCGGCAGATAACTGCAAGGACAGCAGTTATCTTGTAAAATTAGTCGCCCTCCCTCAGCCTCTTTGTCCCCCTCCCTCCTGGTCCGACCGTTTTTCCTACACCTCTTCCGCATTCACCGCGTTCACCGCGTCCCCTCCCTATTTAGCATGTCGCCCTTCCGTTACGACCACCTATGAGTGAGGGACGTACGTACTCTAACCGCCCACCCGCCTCCCCCACGCCCGCACCCCAAGGACACCAATACATCAAATTGAGAGGCTACCCAGACCAGTGGAGTCACCGAAGCGTGTCGCCACGGAAAGCCAGTACTAGTCACCACTGAGCGTGTTGAGCCTTGTCTTATTTTTGTGGGCTTGAAGGTGAGGGGAGGTGGATGGATATAATGGGGGTGTGCGAAGTTCACCCCAGCTCGCTGTTCCTCGGATTTCGAGATGGGGGTGAACGGAAGATAATGTAAAAAACAATATTGAATTCAGTTCCCCGTTTTTGATTGAGAACAGAAGGTCTGGTGTTTATAAGTTCTTCTCTGTGTAGTTGGTACTTTTAAATGTATGTCTTTAATAGGAAGTGATAGGCTCGGTTTACTTATAACTAATAGGTTTGTCGGGCATCACGTACGTTGGATGATATATGGAGTTGGTCTGAAGATTACGATGAAGGGGCGTTTCGAAGGGATTGAGTGTTTAATCAGACTACTTTAAGGGTTTGTCGGAGATGTATGTACCCCTCAGTTTATACTCGATCCTCTTTTACAAAGCACGCGGGCCGTTCTTAGACCACCATAATGCGCATGACGGGGTAACTGAAGTTTTTGCACACAGTGAGGGTGCTGTGTGATCAGTATCAGTCAGTATCATTTACTGACGGAACATTTCGACCAAAGACAGCTAAAATGAGTCAGATCCCCACCACTGGTTTGTTCCGCTTCCTACATTGAGTTGGCTAGAGAGAATTAAGTTTCCATGCCTACCTTTCCATATCGTGTTGTCGTAAATGGCTAGGGGAACAGATGGTGAGAGACGCTTGGGGGAGGGTGGAGTGGTTATGCACGCATGCTCTATTTTTAGTGTTGAGGCGATGAGGAGAGGGTGGTTGATGGAGGGAGTTGGGCCGCGTATGCACTATTTTTAGAAACGACATAAATATTAAGAAATGAGGCGGGTGTGTGGAGGGGGGGTTCCCCTTTCGGAGTTTAGATTTTTTATTTTTATAAATGATATCAGGGTAGGGAGGAACGAGGTGTTGTTACCTCTGTGCGTGGTAGTACCATGATGGTTCAGGTTTATTGGTAACGTTTTATTTAATATGAAACAGTTATGTGTAACATACGGCAATGATAATAGGATTTTTTTTATGTTTCATTGAATTATGAATTAAATTTTGGGCAGCATTCGCATAACTAGAACAACACAATGGTAAAAATATAGCATTATTATATAAGTTTGTGTATTAGATGCTTCACAGGCAATCAAGTTTATGTTCTATGTAGCATTCGGGGCAATACTTGGACAATAGTGAAACGACTATGAAGTATTATGTAAGTTTTATGTTTCAAATGGCATAAAGTAGAAGTTATGTGCAACATGTATGTAGCTCATTAGAAAAGTGTGAAACATATAGGTAACATTTTGCATGTTTAGCCTTTCATATAGCATCAAGTTTCTATTTTATGCCACATTCGGAGACTTAATAGACAACCGTCAAACAATACTTATGTATACTATAAATTTCAATATTTAATGCAAGGAAGCTTAGGTTTATGTGGCAATAATAAAGCGAATTGTTTCCAGGATGTTGAAGTTATGTATCAACTTACAATGAGTTTACCAACGATTAAGAGAATAACGGGTTATAGCTGGCCTTGTTATAACTGTGTGGAGACAAATGTGAAAAGAAATGGTATGATCACAGGAATTAGGTCTGAATAATCAGTGACGTTGCAATCTCAGAGAGGATGCAGCGGACATACATGCGTTTTCTATTTTTGGACAATACCTTATGTTGAGAGGTGAGGAGTAGAGAGTTGGGTGGTTAGAGAATAGGTACTATGATAGAGAGAATAGGGGCGTGTGTGCACTATTTCTAGCAATGTCAATGTTAGGATATGAGGCATGTGGGTGAGGGGATTCAGCTTTCGGAGTGGAGATGCTTGCATGCTATATTTTTATAAATGATATCAAGTTAGGAAGGAATGAGATGTTGTTACCTATATGCGTGGTACTGCTATGGTTGAAGATGTTAAGATATACTTATAAAGTTTTATTTAATTTGAAAGATTTATGTGTATTACACGGCAATGATTTTAGGAAGAAATAAGTTTATCTTTTATTGAATTATGAATTAAATGTTATGCAGCATTCGCATAAGTAGGATCAGACAATGGTAAAAATATGTAATTATTATATAAGTTTGTGTATTAGATGATTCATATGCAATCAAGTTTATGTTTTATGTACCAGTTAGGTCAATACTTAGACAATTGTGTAACAAATATGTAAGTATTCTGTAAGTTTTATGTTTCATATGTCATAAAGTCTAAGTTATGTGCAACATTTATGTATCTCATTAGACAATTATGAAACATAGGTAGCATTCTACGTTTTGCCTTTCATATATCATCAAGCTTATATTTTATTCGGGTACTCAATAGACAACCGTGAAAAAATACATATGTATGCTATAAATTTCGGTATTCAATGCAAGGGAGCTCAGGTTTATGTAGAGTCTAGTAATAATAATGGAAAATGTTTCCGTGATATTGAATTTGTGTATCATCCAACGGTGATATTGAAGTTGTGTATCATCCAACGGTGAACTATGAAATAAAGTAATAATTTTGTATGTATTGCAAGTGAACATTAAATTTAAACCATGTTACACTAAAATGTTTGGTGGAACATAGACGTTTTGCAAAGCAAGGGATGTACATTTGGATTGCGCAGCAGTTTGCCAACGAACAAGACAATAACAGGCTATAGGTGTCACTGTTATCATCTGGGATGAGACAAATATGGAAAACGGTATGATCAGTGTAGTTAGGTTTGAATGATGAGTGAAGTTATTTATCAGAATACAGTGAATGAAAGTAATGGCTTTTATGTATAGCTGTTGCACCGGCAGAGTCTCTAGCAGTAATGTAATGTGTAATTTTTTAAAGATCAAATGGGAAATACTTAGGCAATAAGATATAATTAACAAATCGAATACGAAAGTATTTTTCAAGTTTTATTTTTCATGTCACCAAGTAAATAGTTATGTGTTACATGCGTGCAGCTCATTTGACAGTTATGAAATGTATGAATAGCATTCTACATGTTTTATCTTTTATATGTCATCAAGTTTACGTCACATTCGGGAAAGACAACCGTGAAAGAAAAATATAAGTTTATGTATTCAGTGTTTCATATGTCATGTTTGCGTATTTATGTAACACTCGTGGAACTGGTAATGATAATAGCAATGATAAAACGGATACATGGGTATATTGTACATTTCGGGACTCAATACCAGTAAGCTTGGGCTTATGTAGTGATGATGTAAAAGATTGTTTCAATTATGTTAAAGCTATGTATCAGAGTACAATGAACTATGGAATAAAGTAACAACTTTTATGTATGACATTCAAGTAGATATTTTATGTGAACCATTTTGCACGTGTGTCACGATTGATGTATGACGTGTTTGGCGGAACATAGATCTTTTGCAAAGCAAGTGGTGTAAATTTGGATTGCACTGCAGTTTGTAAGAGAATAACCCGCTGTATAGGTGTCGTGGTTATAATATATGTTGGGACAAATGTGAAAAGAAACGGTATGATCAGTGTACGTAGGACGGAAAAATGAGTGACATGTTTAATGTAACATGTAGTCTTATGTTTTTTTTCCGATCGTACATGGTAAGTAAGCGGTGCTTAATGTAACAATGATAGGTTTAGTAAAATAAAAATTCCATTAGGTTAAAGTTTTTGATCAACATACAACGAACAACGAAAGAAATGGAAAATTTTCGTGTATGAATATTGTATACTGCCCGAGAAACTAGGTGGAAATGTAAAGCGTAATTTATTTAAGATCCAATGCGACATAACTTGCGTAGTGCAAGTTGAGAAGCTACACAATAAGTTACATGAAGGAGTTTCTGTTAAATTAAGATATAGTCAGAGTAGTTAGGTATGAATAGCGAGTGCTATGTTTAATGAACTCTGTTATATGATTTTGTTTTCAGTTAGCAAAATATTTGTAAGAATAAGCTCTGCTTCCTTTAGTGATGATAGGTTTAGTAAAATAACTGTTCAATTATTTCGAAGCTATACATCAACATACAGCGAACGACGGAAGAATGTAATAATTTTTATGTAAAACTTTTGAAGTGAACATTAAATGTGAATCATTTTGTACGTGTTTGATGATTGATGTGCGGAATGTTTGGTCCCATATATCTCTTGTGGAGCAAGGGATGCAACGCGGATTTACACTATCGTTAACCAAACAAAAACGATTGAGTAAATACTTGTCATAGCTGTCGCTTTTATGAGATGTGTTTAAACAAGTATTGAGAGAAGCATTACACGTATACATTTTGTATCGTTAGAGGGCCTAAGTGCATATATAATGTCATTTGTTAATGAACTAATATGAAATAATATGCGTGACATAAGTTAGGGAATAATATAAAAAATTACGTGATGGGAACATTGCTTAATTGTCATATGATCAGAAGAGTTAGGTGTCGATAACAAGTGATGTGTGAAATGTAACATGTACTGTGACTTTGCTTTCAGTAAGTCAAATGTTGCGCAATGTAAGCATAAGCCCCGCTTTATGTTGTGATGATAGGTTTAGTACAATAATTGTTTCAAAGCTGGTGGAGTTCTATATCAATATACGTTGAACTACAAAAGAAAGTACAAACTTGTAAGTAAGACATTTCAAGTGCGCATTAAATGTGCACGTTACACGTATATCCCCAAATTATGCGAATGAGTCTCAGGTTGGTTAACATAGAAGACCAATATGCAGGTGTGCATGACGAGTGATTTGTTTAATACAACATGCACTATGACTTTGTTTCAGTGAATGAACTATTGCGCAAGGTAAGTATAAATCTCGCCTTCGATAGGTTGTACAATAAATGCTTCAATCATGGTGAAATTCTAATACCCAACTACAGCGAACGACAGAGGAATGTAATAACTTATATATATGGAATATATATCAAGTGAATACTAAATGTAAACCATACATTTACACGTATGTCGTGATTGATGTGTAGAATGCTTCGTCGGGCATAGATCTTTTACAAAGCAAATACTATAAACTGGGTTTGCATTACAATTACACAATCGTAAAGTGTTTAATTAAATAACTCACGATATGTGTCGTTAACATAATCTATGTGTTTAGTCACGGGTGAAAAGAAACGACACGCATATAACTATTGAACAAGTGAACATATGAAATGAGTTATTTGTGAACGAACTAATGGGAAATAACAAATGCAACACAAGTTGATGAATCGAATTATAAATTACGTAGAGGAGTTTTAGTTCAGATAGCATATGATCAGACCAGTACGATGTAAATAACCGGTTCTATTTGTTGTAATATAACATGTGGTGTGTCCACGCTAAGAGAAAACCGGTGCATGTAGGGATGATCGATTTATTACAGAAAATGTTTCACTTAGGTTGATGGTATCTTTTAACCAACATTGAATGACAAACGAACGCAGACAACGTATATGTGATAGATTCTAAGGGAAGTATAAATTGCGAACCATACCATTACGCTTGGAACGATATATGTGTGAAGTGTTCGGGGGGCCCATAACCCTTTTGCAAAGCAGGTGATGTACATCGGCTCTGCACTCCAGTTAGCAAAAACTAAACTGATTAAGTAACTGACACGCTATACGTCTCCCTATAATGCGTCATTTGCTAAAGCACTAATGTGAAACAGTACGACTAACACAATTTAGTGAATCGAATGAGAAGTTACGTCTAGGAGTTTCTGTTTAGATAACGAGCAAATGCTCAGAGAAGGTAAGTGTGAATAATGAGCGATATTGTTAAGGTAACAAGCAATGTTCTTCTTTTTCGAATATGCAATGTACGTAAGCTCTGTTTTATCTATTCATGATGACTTTATTAAAAGAAATCTTTGAATAACAACTGAACTTGTGCTGGATGTATCTACGTCAGTAATCAGCAAGGGAATGCGTGGTGCAGATCCGACTTTTATGACACCAATCCTTCTTATGAAGTGAAGTTTTGGATCTTTCGACGTAACGATCTATGGGGTAGGCATAATTCACGCCACGACTCAGTGAGTTTATGTGGAGTCGAGCAATAACCGAATTGTCTCATCATCAACTATCTGTCTGGTGCGAGGTCCTTTGTCATCGAATTTGTCACGATGTATATATAAGATGCACATCCCGCAGCTTCCGCGGTATGGCAGTCTCTGTAGTTTGCCGTTACACCACCAAACAGACATACGCGCGGTTTCTGAAATCCAACGAATCGTGTCATCATCTCATTAGTCTCAATGATGGCGGCCTCTCTTCAACACCTGGCCTTCTTTCTAACCGAGTACGTTTTCTTTCATTGCACCTTGTGACTGAAGTCTTTATAAACCCGCTGCGTACCAGAGAAATTACAAAGTTCATAACGTGAAAACATAAAATGTGAGTGTAAACATTGACCACAATTTTAAGATATGGCAACGAAACAAACGAGTGAGGAATAATTTAACACTTGGCAATTATTTGTAACAAGTTGACTCATATTGAATGAAGTAATGTGATTCCCTAACGAAAATATTTATGAAAGACGTTTTAAGTGAAACATTATGTTAAATACTGAACATCGTTTGATAATGTAAGACTTTCGGAAAAGTACAATAATTTGTCTAAGTGACGAAAACTTGGTTTGAACTATGCATACCATCATTACCTAAAAATGGAGTCAGTCTGTAGAGGTTTACTGAAGCAGCAGAAGCAGAAATACGACTCTACGAACAACTGTAAATATAAGTATTGTAAAAATAAGTTTGTGCAATCACTTATGTTTCATTTGTAAACCATTTATTATTGATGTAGGCAATTTTATGTGACGCGTGATTCCTTGTGCGTAAGTCAGTCACAGTAGTGATGCATTATATGGTTCATATGTAAGGCATGTCACTTATGTACGCGTTATCAACGAATGTTCATTTCAAAGGTATCTATTGTATAACTTAGGCACGCGTTTCGAATCCTTTTGTATAAATATACTTGATGCATTGCATGCATCAAGTATAAAAGAACTCGAAACGCGTGCATAGATACCTTTGAAATGAACATAAGACTACATGTTACATTAAACATGTTACTAATTTTTCCGTCCTACGTACACTGATCATACCGTTTCTTTTCACATTTGTCCCAACATATATTATAACCACGACACCTATACAGCGGGTTATTCTCTTACAATTGGTAACTGCAGTGCAATCCAAATTTACACCACTTGCTTTGCAAAAGATCTATGTTCCGCCAAACACGTCATACATCAATCGTGACACACGTGCAGAATGGTTCACATAAAATATCTACTTGAATGTCATACATAAAAGTTGTTACTTTATTCCATAGTTCATTGTACTCTGATACATAGCTTTAACATAATTAACAATCTTTTACATCATCACTACATAAACCCAAGCTTACTGGTATTGAGTCATGAAATGTACAATATACCCATGTATCCGTTTTATCATTGCTATTATCATTACCAGTTCCACGAGTGTTACATAAATACGCAAACATGACATATGAAACACTGAATACATAAACTTATATTTTTTTTTCATGGTTGTCTTTCCCGAATGTGACGTAAACTTGATGACATATAAAAGATAAAACATGTAGAATGCTATTCATACATTTCATAATTGTCAAATGAGCTGCACGTATGTAACACATAACTATTTACTTGATGACATGGAAAATAAAACTTGAAAAATACTTTCGTATTAGATTTGTTAATTATATCTTATTGCCTAAGTATTTCCCATTTGATCTTTAAAAAATTACACATTACATTACTGCTAGAGACTCTGCCGGTGCAACAGCTATACATAAAAGCCATTACTTTCGTTCACTGTATTCTGATAAATAACTTCACTCATCATTCAAACCTAACTACACTGATCATACCGTTTTCCATATTTGTCTCATCCCAGATGATAACAGTGACACCTATAGCCTGTTATTGTCTTGTTCGTTGGCAAACTGCTGCGCAATCCAAATGTACATCCCTTGCTTGCAAAATGTCTATGTTCCACCAAACATTTTAGTGTAACATGGTTTAAATTTAATGTTCACTTGCAATACATACAAAATTATTACTTTATTTCATAGTTCACCGTTGGATGATACACAAATTCAATATCACGGAAACATTTTCCATTATTATTACTAGACTCTACATAAACCTGAGCTCCCTTGCATTGAATACCGAAATTTATAGTATACATATGTATTTTTTCACGGTTGTCTATTGAGTACCCGAATAAAATATAAGCTTGATGATAAACGTAGAATGCTACCTATGTTTCATAATTGTCTAATGAGATACATAAATGTTGCACATAACTTAGACCTTATGACATATGAAACATAAAACTTACAGAATACTTACATATTTGTTACACAATTGTCTAAGTATTGACCTAACTGGTACATAAAACATAACTTGATTGCATATGAATCATCTAATACACAAACTTATATAATAATTACATATTTTTACCATTGTCTGATCCTACTTATGCGAATGCTGCATAACATTTAATTCATAATTCAATGAAAGATTAACTTATTTATTCCTAAAATCATTGCCGTGTATTACACATAAATCTTTTAAATTAAATAAAACTTTATAAGTATATCTTAACATCTTCAACCATAGCAGTACCACGCATATAAGTAACAACACCTCATTCCTTCCTAACTTGATATCATTTATAAAAATATAGCATGCAAGCATCTCCACTCCGAAAGGTGAATCCCCTCACCCACACGCCTCATATCCTAACATTGACATTGCTAGAAATAGTGCACACACGCCCCTATTCTCTCTATCATAGTATCTATTCTCTAACCACCCAACTCTCCTCTCCTCACCTCTCAACATAAGGTATTGTCCAAAAATAGAAAACGCATGTATGTCCGCTGCATCCTCTCTGAGATTGCAACGTCACTGATTATTCAGCCCTAATTCCTGTGATCATACCATTTCTTTTCACATTTGTCTCCACACAGCTATAACAAGGCCAGCTATAACCCGTTATTCTCTTAATCGTTGGTAAACTCATTGTAAGTTGATACATAACTTCAACATCTTGGAAACAATTCGCTTTATTATTGCCACATAAACCTAAGCTTCCTTGCATTAAATATTGAAATTTATAGTATACATAAGTATTCTTTGACGGTTGTCTATTAAGTCCCCGAATGTGGCATAAAATAGAAACTTGATGATATATGAAAGGCTAAACATGCAAAATGTTACCTATATGTTTCACACTTTTCTAATGAGCTACATACATGTTGCACATAACTTCTACTTTATGCCATTTGAAACATAAAACTTACATAATACTTCATAGTCGTTTCACTATTGTCTAAGTATTGCCCCGAATGCTACATAGAACATAAACTTGATTGCCTGTGAAGCATCTAATACACAAACTTATATAATAATGCTATATTTTTACCATTGTGTTGTTCTAGTTATGCGAATGCTGCCCAAAATTTAATTCATAATTCAATGAAGCATAAAAAAAAAATCCTATTATCATTGCCGTATGTTACACATAACTGTTTCATATTAAATAAAACGTTACCAATAAACCTGAACCACCATAGCACTACCACGCACAGAGGTAACAACACCTCATTCCTCCCTACCCTGATATCCTTTATAAAAATAAAAAATCTAAACTCCGAAAGGGGAACCCCCCCTCCACACACCCGCCTCATTTCTTAATATTTATGTCGTTTCTAAAAATAGTGCATACGCGGCCCAACTCCCTCCATCAACCACCCTCTCCTCATCGCCTCAACACTAAAAATAGAGCATGCGTGCATAACCACTCCACCCTCCCCCAAGCGTCTCTCACCATCTGTTCCCCTAGCCATTTACGACAACACGATATGGAAAGGTAGGCATGGAAACTTAATTCTCTCTAGCCAACTCAATGCACTAAGCGGAACAAACCAGTGGTGGGGATCTGACTCATTTTAGCTGTCTTTGGTCGAAATGTTCCGTCAGTAAATGATACTGACTGATACTGATAACACAGCACCCTCACTGTGTGCAAAAACTTCAGTTACCCCGTCATTCGCATTATGGTGGTCTAAGAACGGCCCGCGTGCTTTGTAAAAGAGGATCGAGTATAAACTGAGGGGTACATACATCTCCGACAAACCCTTAAAGTAGTCTGATTAAACACTCAATCCCTTCGAAACGCCCCTTCATCGTAATCTTCAGACCAACTCCATATATCATCCAACGTACGTGATGCCCGACAAACCTATTAGTTATAAGTAAACCGAGCCTATCACTTCCTATTAAAGACATACATTTAAAAGTACCAACTACACAGAGAAGAACTTATAAACGCCATACCTTATGTTCTCAATCAAAAACGGGGAACTGAATTCAATATTGTTTTTTACATCTCGAAATCCGATGAACAGCCAGCTGGGGTGAACTTCGCACACCCCCATTACATCCATACGCCTCCCCTCACCTTCAAGCCCACAAAAAAAGAGACAAGGCTCAACACGCTCAGTGGTGACTAGTACTTGCTTTCCGTGGCGACACGCTTCGGTGACTCCACTGGTCTGGGTAGCCTCTCAATTTGATGTATTGGTGTCCTTGGGGTGCGGGCGTGGGGGAGGCGGGTGGGCGGTTAGAGTACGTACGTCCCTCACTCATAGGTGGTAGTAACGGAGGGGCGACATGCTAAATAGGGAGGGGACGCGGCGAACGGGGTGAATGCGGAAGAGGTGTAGGAAAAACGGTCGGACCAGGAGAGAGGGGGACAAAGAGGCTGAGGGAGGGCGACTAATTTTACAAGATAACTGCTGTCCTTGCAGTTATCTGCCGATGACATATCTTAACGTCACTACATGATTGTGAATACCGTTCACCGTCATGGTTGGGTGAGGGTAGGAGGGGATCTGCTTTCGCGGAGGGAGGGGCGGGGGCAGTATTATCAGGAGTTGGTCGCTGGATGAGGAACAGGGGGTTGGCGCCCTCTTATTGTGAGAGAAAAGAGTAATGACAGTTGTTTGATGAGTCAGTCTGTTATTTCAATACTAATAAGCCCCTGTATGCTCTCCTCCTCGGGTAGTTTTTCATCTGCAAGCAATTTTCATCTGCAAGCAATTAATACGTCGACCAGAAAGGTGAATGGGTTGACCTTTACAACATAAGCAAGCAGCTGTCAGGTATTAATTGTCTTCTCTAACCGCTCCTCCGTGGGAGCTATAGGTGTAGGGATATCGGTCGGACTAGGAGGCAGGGGGAGAAAGGGGTATCGGGGCTGAGAGAGGGCGACTGATTTGACAAGATAATTATGAACTACTGTCCTTGCAGTTAACCCGCGATGACACATCCATGACGTCACTCCGTGATTGTGAAATACCGTTCACAATCATGGTTGGGAGGGTGTAGTAAGGGGTCTAGCTAGTTGAGTGGGAGGTCGGGGGGCGTGAACAGGGGTGGGGGTCATGGGGGTGGGGAGTTTTGCTTGGGGAGGGGTAGTTTACAGGAGGGGTGGGGGGTATAGGAGATACATGTGGGGAATAGGGGGGGGTGGGGGGGTACAAACCTTTACGCGCCAGGTGGCCGGCGCGTATGCGCGCTGACAAAAGCGTTACCTCCAAGAAGCGTTAGCCCCACGAAAAAATTACATCAAAAGTGGGCAGCTTCTACTACTATTGTATATCTAATAGCTGGTGATCTGGGAAACAATGTATCAGTTGTGTGATAGGGCCGAGAAGGTTCCCTCGCCTTATAATATATAGTACCATGGAGATTCATACGCGGGGAACCGTGACAGAAGAGAAGGGAACGGTACGAATGGTTGCTTAGCATCACCTAGTATATGTTGCCCTTACTACGCGCGACCATCTCGTGGGCATGTGAGAGTGATGTCATTGTACGTTAGTTTCAATTTGCTGCGGGCGGGAAGGACCCTTCCAGCTCCGTGCTACTCACGCCTTACCCGATCCGAATCCATGTATCTCTCGGGAAGGAAATGGAGGCGGAAACGAGTGCAGTTCCACATAGGAAGTAAAACATGCATGAGCGTTGCCACGGATAGTCATGCAAGTGTTGATCCCTAGGGTCTGCTATGAATGGGTATTATCGCCCCGGATATCATGTAGACGGCCTTGACCTGTTTCAAGTTCGCATGTTGACCGAGGTGAATATAGTTATGTGGGCCCCTTGGGCCTATGGAAACGTAATGAAGGAAGGTTTACGGTCCTCGAACCTATTAAAAAATAATGCAAGAACATTTATGGTCGAACCGGAACAGAAAATTGAGAGTGAAAGTGCGATATCGGCTCGTTTAATGACATCTGGAATAATTGATCAGTTCAGTTCCGTGTCACCCACTCACCGGGACAAATGTGCATCTTTGTGTTACAACATCTGTTCTCCATGCTTATGCGAAGTCTTCCAGTGCAACCACCTACAAGGTAACTCATCTGCGTGGGTTAATAATGTGTTAAGTGTTCTCCATGCTTATTCGAAGTCTCTTTCAGCGCTACCCCCAACGAAGTATTGTCCTGTTTGTCGGTAAATAGGTAAAGTAAGTCAAGTATGTAATTAGGGTCCGCAGTACTTGTACTTGTGCAGAGTGTTATCAGCCAATGAAGGACAACTTCGGACGATTCCAAAGTCTTCTTCTGAATAGTCGTTGGTCAGGTTTCGTCGTATCGCGATTTAGCGTTGGTTTGTAGTCAATTCTTGGCAACAAAAAACTTCGCATTTAGTTCCATAATCACAGCGACCAGCTTCCAACACATACGTGGACAAACGAACGAGTCACTCTTTTGTAAAAAGATGTAATGGCTATGCAAGGCTGATAGTTCTACCACGAACAGAAAGTGTGCTCCAGTTCTACAGTCAAGGTCAAGAGCCAAGCAACACAGCTCCTACTGTATCCAGGCATAACATCAAACAAGAGAATACTAGTAACGTTTATTTAGATTATAATATTACGATTTTCCCGCATGTCACCTTATGTCTCTACTGTCGCCTGGCCTCCAACGCTGCTTTACCGATTCATATAATACCCAAGTGTCTATCCGCCAAATTACAGAATTTTCCGTTCTGTCTGTAGCTCACGTGAGCAAAACAAGAGCGCGTGATCATCGTTAATATACATAACTGCGAGCTTAACTTTAATCATGGCTTTTTTGCGGAGACAATCGTCGCAAGGCGTATATCAATTTGTTTGGATTCTATTTTCATGGTCTACTGCGCGGCCTGGAACAGCCGCATTTCGTCTGTAAATCCCGGCCCTTATCTCTCGCTTCACGCGTTTCCCCTGAAGGGTACCTCTACTGTGAAGATTTTGTTCCCTCCGCGAGATAAGTTCCAGTTATAACGTAAGACGGCGCCACATTAAGGGTCACATTTTTTTGTACTTACCGGTCGGCCAAAAAGAAGCTTTGACATTCGCCAATTTCATTTTAAGATGTAAACTGTCGGTGCAGATAACGATTAGATTAGGTTGGACGCTCGCTTTAAACACTATTGTAGCTTTTGAGCCGTGCGAATCTAATTCATACACTGAATAATTCGGAATAAATCATAATATACAGTAAACAATATGATGATATATATAACTAATTATTACAGGTCAGAAGATGTTGCGTGAACTGGTTTAAATAACGAAACAGGTGTTGTGCAACAGAAATAGTGCCATCTATGAATGTAAAACGTGTCTTCTCAAGATAAATACTATGATACAAATATGGTTAAACCGAGATTTAGACGGCGAATTTATCTCCTACAGACAAATTAAGCCTATTCCTGTGTTCCAATATATCACCATGATGTCAGATCTTCCTTTTGGTCAGCACGTTGCTATGGGGACTTCTACGGACCACAAGTACGCATATTTCCGACGTATGCAAGAGTAAGTGCCAGTAATTTAGAACAGTTCTAAAAGCAGAAGTACTACGCCTTTTTTTCAAATGTATCACAGCCAAATGCTTCTGAATTACTCGAGTACAATACTTTTGAATTACTCTAATACAATACTTCTGATTACCTACTCTCTGATTGAGCCATACGCAAACCATATGCAGAGCGGTACAAGAATTCTTATGCTGGATGCTCAGGTCCGTTTCCCAGCAGTGACATTAAGTAGAAGAACTGCGGAACTTGCGGAAAGAGCGGCAAGTGCGAAAATGTGTGGATTATTTTGTGAACCAAATTTGGACCAGCTTAATAAAACACTTTAATACAACTTAGCATATATTGCACACTCTGCCTAGATAGACCTAAAATCGGGTGACAAAAAGTTATTTGTACTTTCTCAACATGCCCTCTGAATTCAAAACCCCATACTTCACTCCCGTAAAGCAGAACTGGGACAACCATTCTATCAAACATATGTAATGCTGTGTGTAATTGTAAATCACCAAGTTGACATCGCACCGTATTCAGTAAAAAGATCCCTTGACTCGCTTGTAGACATAATGTCTTCAAACTTTGCCTTGTTAATACCGCTCACTTGTGTGCCCACCTCTGTCACCCCTCCCGCCCACCCCCTCCCCCCCCCCCACCCCAGCCCCAATACATAATCTTCCAACGCAACGGCTTGCTTCATCCAAAGATACAAAATTTAGACTGCGTAATTATGTGCTTTGCTACTTAAACTCAACATTGATATCGATATGAATAGATTTCTTAAAGCGTTACCAGTGAAGCAGATCGCACACGGCTGGCTGGTTACTTCTATGATACAATCTAAACTTCGTATTGCAAAGGAGAGACTGCTGTTTGAGTAATCTTTAAAAAAAAAAGTTTTCAGCGTCAAAAGGCAAGAGAACAGTTTCCTGCACGAGCTATGCTTCAGTCAACATCGAAATACATCGCTGGGTCACTGGCATGAAGCAGGAGATGATAATGTTGAACTATAATACGGAATTGCCATCACTGTCACTTCCGAGTAGTGTAATATCTCATTCGCTAGGTGGAGCCCGCCGACAACAGAGATTACCGGCGCCCCTGGCGGAGCTTCCAGGACAGAGAGTGCCTCTATGAATGTTTTGCATCCGTCGGTGTGCGCGGCACGATAATAAAGGGCCCGCTTTCTTTATTATTGGTAATTTAAGACAGACGGGCGTAATTCTTTTGCGCATGACGTCATGTTTCATTGTTCTATGCAGCGTCGCTATGGCAACGATTGTCGATTGCATGGTCAGCAGGGCGGTTTGGGTCAAAATACAGCATTTCAGATGTAATGCTATTGTACTAGTTAACATGCCCACCAACTCGTAATAATCATCATTAAAACAGTATATATATACAGCACTGTATATATATATATAAATAAAGATCTAAATAACAATTAAGGCACATCTTTCCTGAGGCGTTGGACACATTATGCGCAATACGCATTTGCAGCTTGAGTTAGGACACGATTATATGGTAATTATTGGTTTGAATGATCATGATCAGACGTAACTCACAGGTACAAGCGTATCTTATGTTTCTTCTGCTGTCTGCACCCACATCCGGCATTACTTGGCTACCCGTTCGGCCTGGTGGTTTTGCCGGCATGTAGGCCCACCACAGGTTTTATGTCTGCCAGGGTCGAGTATAGGGTATAGTGATATAGTATAGCATTGTTGGTGGCGCGTAATTAGGAGGGGGTGGAGGGTGGGAGTGGGTAGAGAGGTAGCGGGGGGGGGGGGGGAGGAGGGGGGGGGGGGGTAGACAGACCCTTGTTATCTCTCCATGCACGTTCCTCATTTTCCTCAGTCATCATCTGTAGGGATATATCGTGTTGGCTAGGTGGTAGATTAACGTACATACACACATTTCTAAGGAGTAGACTTTTTACGTAGTCCGAATTTTTATATATGTATGTGCATATTAAGTAAATGGGAGTCTTCACAATGGCACAAGCCATGGTACGAGCCATAGATAATTACTAGACTATTCCTATACTCTCTCCACAAGCTCTGGTTTGCATCCGTCGGTCTGCCTAAGAATATTGATTGACGGCTGATGTCAAGCTTCCATTCGCTAGGTGGCGCTACGCAAGCTGTGCTTATACCGCTGCTCTGGGCCGGGGTCAAATTTCACGATTCCTGAAAACTGGTCAAATCAGCTGTAATTTCTTGCAACATTATAATTTGCAAGAATTAAACATAAAGCTAACAAGCTCTGCATATTTAATACAGCAAAATACATCCTGTACCATTTTGAAAAAGTTCTGATTGAGAGTGAACTCTTTCTTTTCACCACCTGATGGTGTGTTACTTAAGCTGGGTCCCCGGCTCTAACTTGTGGAAATGCGCGGCGCATTTGTCCTATGAATTGGCCCTGCGCCAACCTGGCGACAACAGAGATAAAATGGAACCCTAGCGGAGTGAGTCGAAGTCAGAGAGTGGGCTGATGTATGGAGATTTAAGCATTCATATTTATTACCGCAAGCTTTTAGTCTGTGACTGAATACGCCTATTAAAGACCGGGTGAGCTTGCCACGCTGTCCTGTCGTTATACATTACTCAGGAGTACCGTGCTGTCCCCTAACTTGTGACAAATGGAAAGGATATTGGGTTTATATAGTAGGCATGGTCACAACAATATGGTACGGTATGGGTGAATTTACAACTTGAGGCGGGAGTTAGATAATGCATACTTGCATTACTCGCTTTGCAGAAGGCATGTCTTGCTCGGTGTAGACATGTAGTCGATCTGTTGGGTTAACTTTAGAAAATAACTTTACCACGCCCCCCCCCTCCGCAACCGTCCGCTCCCATTCCAAGTGGTACCTTCACCTATGTCAATGATTGTCTACAGCTAAACTCTAACTTCAGTAAACGCCAGAACATGAACAAAGTGTCATTCATTCGTATATATACACCAATGGTTCCATTGCAAGACCTGACTGGGTAAGCTAAAAGCATCGATGGAAACCTAAGGTCGCGCGCATTCAATGCATATTTACGAAATTGTTACAATCAAAAATGAATGCTTTTTACGACAATGTGGTGATGGACAGCGAATGTATTTTTTGCGATAATGCCAAGATGAACAGTTGAAGTAGACGAATATTTTTTCCGGCATTGTCAAGATCAACAACGAATATTTGTTACTACATTGCAAAAATCGGCACATCACTCGGACGACTCCGGTTAAATGCGTCTATCACGTTACACATGAAGAGGATTGCTGCTTTTTGGAAATGGAAATGGAATTGGTGGTGGGGAGGGGGGCGGGGGGAGGTGCAAAGTACAAATACTATAATGCGTGATGCCATACCCGATAATGGTATGCTTCTCTTTGTGTGAAAGCATTATAACTATCCAATCGCAACGACCCATGTACAAGATAGTGCTGCATAGATAATGGAGATGTATTTAGGTACTGGTTGAAACGTGGGATTACATGATGGGCGGCACCGATGTCAGTCACTGTTTTTGATATAGGAACATGCAAACATCACGGATGTTCATACAACAGTATGCTTTCTGCTGCATTGGGGTGTGAGACTGGATGTTATTGAAGGAATGAAGCTGTTTAATTATTTGAACTAAACTTACCTTTGTTTCCGAACAACACACATTGCTTGGATTGCAGATGAAGGGAGGAGTGCCGCTTATGACAGCAGCATCACTGCCAACTCCACCCCACCTCACTCCGCAGCTGAATGGGATTGCATAGTGTTCTGTTTCCACTCCTTTCAATGTGTATCTATTTATATTTATCTGAAATAGAGCGATCCAGGCTTCGCGCTAAGCCCCGCCCACTGACATCTCGGTCATCGCACGCATGGGCGTATCATTGCGTCGCAAGGGTCTCACTCACCCAGGTTTTTCTTGCTTCGCAAAGCCATCAACAGAGCATAACAACTAAAACGATGATAAACGATAAAACTTATTGATTTAAGATACAAGATGTCTCTTCTGTAGGGTGTTTTAGTTAAATAATGTGCCGATTTAATCAATATTAACCAGTTCGCATCCGGAGGTGAACGTGTAGATCTGATATGAATAGGTGCTAAATGCGAGCGTATATTTATCAATTCAGATATTCCGAAGGGATACATCTAGATTATTATTCAAAATTAATCTCACTTCGGCTTGCCATAAAGAATACCTTTGGCGGGATGACGTATGCCATGCACGTGCTTGTGGCATATCATTCGGTTGCTTAGGAACTCCCATTGTGACGTCATGTTCATAACATTTTGACGTCACAAGTACTCACTATGACAGCAGCCGATGGGCGGTCACCAAGAGCGCTTTGTTTGGCAACAGTCATTTAGGCCGTCGCTTATACTAAATAAATTTTAATTTGAAGTATAGGCCTACATCCAATGTTAACATTGAATAATTGATTCTTTCATTTTGTGGGGCAGCTGATTTAATTATTAAAGACATGACATAATAGGCTTCAACCTCTCTTTGCTTGAATATATTTATGTACAGCTAATATTGACTCCGAATCCGAAAACATCTCATGGGGGTTGTCACGCGAAATGAAAAAAATAAAAGGACAAAACTGAGGATAGCAAAGGAGACAGTGCGTGTATCCGTGACTAATGTCAATAAAGAAATGAACGATACAATGTTGCAAACATGATGAGTGCACCTCACGCGCATCACTTGGCTTTGTCATATAGCAAAAATAGCCCATATAACATGTAATCGAATAGGCCTATCAGCTGATTTCGGGCCGCAATTTGTGACATGAATTCACTCCGGAGGCCGAGTTTAGTTCGAGTGCAGAAGAGCAACCTTGACCCCGTATGACCAAACCAAAGTAAGCAACGCTTTGTAGGAAAGAAAACCGCAACTGCCCATTTGATTGCTATAATATTTTTCGCCTCTGTTCTCCATGGGAATCTCTACACAATGCTAAAAACTCAATATAATCGAAGCGACTGTTTTTGTCTTATTGTTGGAATCCTATCGCTTGTCGAGGAGTTGGGGTTTGCGGCTTTGTAGTGCCTCAAATATGTTTGCGGGATAGGCAAGAAGACAACTGCCAATTCAATTTCTGTTATATTTGGCATGTTGAATGATTCTAACAATCGTTATCATGTGATAAAAATTCAGCAAAATCGAAGAGACAGTTTTGGCATAATCTTAGTCTGAAACTTTGTGGGGAAGACATATAGTCTAATATCTAATTTTACTAGCTTCTACTGGAACAACCAATCGTGTCTCTATTTATAATTTGACCGCCTTGGACCTAATGAATCATTAGACATGTTGAATAGTCATAGATATATGTACTTCACACATTGTTCTGCCGTATTCACAAACATTCGATTGTTGTTACTTTGCGTCAGTGTGTGACTTGCATCGGTGCATGATTTCGCAAGTAAATTCGGCACGCAACCGTGTTGTTATGAACCAGACCTGTTTCTGGCTTGTCGCGCACGTGGCTATTCGCCACCTGATTGGCTGAAATGCGTGTGACGTCATCGGATGATTGACAGCTTGGATCGGTCTATTGGCATTGAAATACGAGCCAAAACACTTCATATTTACACAGGCAATATCAGCCTGTGTTTATTGTGACACCAGGCAATTGATGCACGGACGCCGGATAAGAACGTGACGTCAGACCGGTGATCGACGCCGCTACAGCCACCGACGTCACCATCAGAATGAACCTCGGCCAGATCAGAGACATGGTAAACTCGACTACGTATGCAACTGTACTAAACAAAATTATCTTAAAGTTATGTATGCAGATATTTCACACCAATTATTAGTCTTTGCATAATATGCTACAACGATGTCCAAATCAGTGAATATGTTTATTTATTGTGTGCTAAATGACATCGATTACGGTAACTTTTCTCATGCGCTATTGCAGGATAGATAACTCCCATTTCCTCTTTCATTCTTGTCTGCAGATGGAGAAGGAACAGGTGTTGATGACATTGGTTTGGTTGGCTTTCGTAAGTATAAAACTGATACTCTCGATGAATTCAATGTGGTGGAATTAACATTTTATTAAAGGATAACAAATTGAATGCATGGCATTATTACTCTTAGATCAAATTGAATGCATATAATTAGCCCTTTTCTTGCCATCAGTTGAACCCATGGAACGGTCATATCGCAATTAGCAGATTAGGTGGTCGCATGGAGCTGTCACTGTATTGGTAATTTGAACATAAGTACGGTTGGATGGAAGGCTGTGCTGCAATTGGCTAATGCCCCCAACTAATATTGCTTAGACCAAGGCTGCGCCCGAGACCTCAGTGTTGCGACGATACTACGGCGAGAGTACACCACCATCACCCTTCTGCCTACAAGCGGTAGCGCCCCCATCCATCCCCTCCAGCCCACCAACCCCTCACTCCATAAACAGTAGCGCCCCGTTCTCCATCCCTTCCCGCCGCCCACCAACCCCTCACTCTATGAAACGTAGCGCCCCATCCTCTACCCCATCCACCATTACCGCATGGGGGTGTTTTTATGGTACCAGGAATCGGCCTTAGGTGCACCAACTCCAATCTTCAAGAACCCATTGAAATTCTTGGTTTCGGGTTTTATGGTTGACTGGTGATTCGCGAACTGTCGAGTTCCATCACCATTTATCGTGTTTATTTGACAATCAAAATATTCTGGCTTGGCCGTGGAACAGTGTGTTACTGTCTGCCCCATAACTACGGCCACGTGGCTTTATTGACCTCGCGGACTTGACCTCCGCCTCGCCATGTCATTATGTTCATCGTCACCAGCACGCCATGTGCATAAAGCTATCCTTGAACAGTAGCCAGTAGGCCTATATTATCAGGTCTGATGGCCGTCAGGACGAACTACTATCAGAAGGTAGGGTTAGGGAAGAGGGGGTAGGGAGGTCCAGTGCCCAGTGTCGATTTTTCTAAATTCTCAGTGTCGAATGTCGGTTTTTCACCACCTTCCGTGTCGCTTTTTTTCAGTGTCGTTTTTTCAAGTCTTTTTCAGATCCTCAGTGTCAGCATATGATGTTCAATGTCGAATGTCGATTTGTCAAATATGCCTGTGTCGCCATTTACCCCTTCCATACCCGTAAAGGTCATATCGAGACAATGAAAATGGTCGAGGTAGAGGGAGTCCATGTTTGCCGTAGTAAGTCGTTTCGCTGAGCAATTTTGCCTACATCCCGAACTGACAATTAAACATCTGACCAACGTGGGGCTCGAACCACGCACCAGCCGCTTAGCACAGAGCATCCGACATCAGCCGAACAGGTTGACCCGTGGATATGGGAAGACATGTGTGTCATATCGGGTTAAAGGACATATCACCATTGTCGTCTTAGCACATAACTTGGTATAGGTGATGATGGATTGATGTTTTATGTCACTTTTGTGCATACATGGGATATTGAGATGAATGCAAGTTCACATATATATGCGTAGCTCTGGTTTGGAAGATTATTTTACATCTGCCAACTCTTTCCCAGGGATGGAGATACGAGTTTATGACATGGAATTCTTCCGACTACATCGGAGTGACAAAGATACATGTCCAGTCAAGCAGAATTTGGAGGCCGGATATAATACTTTACACCATGTAAATCAATGGCATATAGGCATATATATGTAAGGAAATATTTATATATATATATATATATATATATATATATATATATATAAGGGATTTGTAGGAATGTTAGAAAATCAGAATATGCTATACGTATTCCTACTACTTGCATTTTAAAATTATAACATGTGTTTACGGGGTTAGAGCAACGATTACGTGGTGGAGTCACAGCTGCTCCACAATTGTTTTTCAACCAATCATACTCGCAATATTCGTCTCCTCCTGCCCTGTACAAAAAGGGTTTGGTGTGGTAAGGGAGGGTGGGTGAGGGTATAGGTGGTACGATGTAATGGGGGTAGGGTAGGCAGGAGTATGCTGCCGCCGTGGGATCTCACTCGTAAGACACACTGACACCTAGTAACAGCTGGGACACGGTCTCACCCCATGAAAGATGCTGCCGATTTGAGAAATGATGGATTTGACAGTACATCAGGTCTGTCCAGAACCGACCCTCGACTTGTAGTGAAGAATAACGGTTGTTCGGGTCTGACAGGATAAAAAAAAAGTCCGCCGTAGTTTAAGCTTGCGGGTGGTTCTACATTAACCATCCCCTCACGGTTAGAGCCCAGGTCTCAGACAGATCCCAGGTGTTGGAGTCAATGTGTTACATACAGGGGCAAGATGTTTCATAAACAGGATGAAACTAGATTAAGTGGCGAGCAACATGTGTCGTGTGACAAGCCGCATGATGGCCGAGGCAACTAGTAGGGCTTATTGGCTCAGTATATGTGTCGGGAAAACAGTATCGGTAGGCAAAGACGGGCTCGGTTTCCCTGGATACGCCAGCGATATGGATATGTGAGGCTTGTATATTTGTTTGGCAATGTAAGGAGGCATGAGCCAACAGTATGAGCCAACAGGTACATGCACCACACTTGTTTTAAGTTACCGCGACGTTGCTGGAGTAACATATATACATGTGGAACTGATGTATTTATGAGGTGTGTGGGATTCCCATACCCATTGAAGCGACAATGAGGTGTGGTCCTTCATGGGCCTTTATTTATAATGATTTATCCTGCTTTTATAATCCTTCCACTCTGGCGAAGAGTGGTTTGTACGATTAATGCGCGGAGGTAGATGCACTCATTCACAGATTCAACAATTGTAACGTAGTACGTAGATTCTGGAATGCCCTAACAGAATGATGGCACTCAGCCACATCTGATACTGTAGATGTTTCATCTAAGACAGTTATTTTAGGATCCGACAGACCGGTCCACTGCATAAATAGTGCGTTCCTGTTAGCCAAATACTATAAAATATCATAAAACAAACGAGCAATATATCCTGTGTGAACAAAATAAATTAAAGGTCTTCATGTCTCGATGAGAGAAACTGTTATTTCTTGTATGCTAATTGCCGTGTTTGTGTTAATGTATTAAGACAATTTTTTTTATGTTTGTAAAAACTCGTGCTTTTAAGCACTAAATATTAATCGATACACAGGGTTCTCGGCAAAAACGTTTGAACTATACGACAGGTATCTTGCGACGTCAGCGATATACCCCGGGCGCTCAGCCTCCCGAAACAAATATGATATAACACAATATGATAATATTATCAGTGGCGACATATAATATCTAAGACATGTAAACATACAGTTTCTCCGTTCTTCACAGCGTTGATGACAGTCGCACATCCGTGAACCTGTTCTCCAAAACTAACGCTATCGTCTCGGCGGATGGCTCCGTCTTCTTGGTGACCTCGGCCTTGCTAAAGAGCTCCTGCAAAGTGGACATCGCGCATTACCTTTTCAATGAGCAGCGCTGCATGTTTCATTTCGGTTCCTGGACTTTCATTGAGTCTGAACTGAAACTGACATGCGAGCAGGACAGGGTAAACACAGGTAACATGGTCCTCAACGGGGAGTGGACCCTCATGGGGACACCGTGTCACCAACAAGTGAATCACTACCCGTGTCGCGACGAACCATTTGCCGATGTCCTCTTCACTCTGGGCATCAAGCACCTGCCGATGTTTTACCTCTACAATCTGCTCTTCCCGGCCGTCTGCCTCTTCCTGGTGGGCAGTCTGGTCTTCCTGGTGCCGCCGGACAGCGGGGAGAAGGTGGCCCTGGGGGTAACCGTCCTGCTGGCCATGACCGTCTTCATGCTCATCATCATGGAGAACATCCCGGCCACGTCAGAAGTCGTCCCCTGGTTAGGTAGGCAACGTCAGGAACGCGTTACAACGGTAGCCTATCTATGTAATTTCGCAGGATTTGCAAAAAGGTCGGAAGGATGGCGGGAGAGTGTTCTTACCTTTTCTTCGTAGCTAGAAATTAATGGTCTTTTCTTGGTCATTTCTTGTGCCCAGACATACCGCCCAGAAATACCGCTAAACGCGTCCCCAATGTTCTCGCCCCTGAATTCGCGCCTGCAATGTAAAGCATGATGACTGATATAATGAGATAAAGATCAACTTTGTATGCTCGGCTGCCCGACTGCTGCTTGAAGTCGGTCAGACTTGTACCGGATGCGAGTATCGACCTAGTTCATCACTTTTTCAGTTCTATTATTGATCGACTCTGTCTCAACGCGGCTGAATCACACACTATTTCTTTTGTCGCTTGTTGAAGTGTGGGTTAAACAATTACGTGTGCAGATAATTCTCCAACTGAACGCTACAACTGAAGGAAAGTTAGAAAATACCTAAACTACCTCACTTATTGGTGCGACTGAATTATTCCCCTTTTAGATACTACCATGGGCCATAAAATGCACAAGGACTGCAAATATTTCGTACATAAAAATGATGTTCAGAATTCGTTCAGACGTTTAAATTGGGAAGCCTATCTTAGGAATGTTGATGCCATGACGGTGTATCGATAATGGCCGCCTTGTCATATCTCAATTAAATCTGGAAATGGTTGCTTAATTGTTGACGCAGTATATTGATTGCGTTGCAGAAAAATTTACCGGTGCGGCGACGGGACTGCCTTCCTTGTCGACGATTATGTCCATTTTAGTGGTAAACTGACACTACCAGGGAACCAAAGGACGTCCCCCTCCGCCTTGGATCCAGAGACATATCCTGGGTTCATTAAGAATGCTGTTCCGTATGAAGGTACTTTGCCAAGCATGGAATACCTGAATGAAAGCCAACTATGCAACCGCTGTAGCGGTGGATCTAGGACTGAAAAGGACCGCGGGTGTCCACCAACAACCGGGAGGGGGGGAGGGTGTCGACATTTTTCTAGTTTAACAGTCCTTAACACCCACCTAAACACTCACCCCCGCCCCCCGCCGTTGGATCCATCTCTGGGTTGCATCTACAACATGTATATTACCAATGTATGGTGAAGTACCCAACTCCTCTAGCCTACGTCCCGTATCCCCCTCTCTCCTCCCCTACACTGTGAGCACTAATTAATCGAATATAGTATTTTTAAAATCCTAGCTAATGCGTGGTTAATGCACGTGTAAAAAGGATGTTAGTTGCGCAATGTTCGTTGGCGTTCACTTTTCTCTTATTGTTATTGTTTATTGATTGTAGGAAAATCCGTCTGATGCAAACAACTGTCACTACCTATCAGAGAAACTCCTCACTCAAAGGCCAGACAAGGTGCATGATACCACGAACGTGGATGGCGTGGAATATAACGGCTTAACCGATGTGACCGATGTAAACTCGACGCCATTCTACGGGAAATGCAAATGTCGAAATGCTCCCGGCAGGAGGCCGAGTCCGTCCAGGGTCAATGGAGCGAGGTGGCTGAGGTTCTGGACCGTTTCTTCTTTATTCTCCTCGTCTCCGCGGTTACGATCTTTGTCTTCAGCCTGGTTGTGTTCAACTGAATCCTATCGAGCTGCATACATTTTTGCTGCTTGGGAAAGAGACACTGACCGGTGTTGGATGAGCGTCGCGAAGGTTGTTTATGCAGATTGATGGGTGGCGATATGAGTGAGAATCGTTCGCTCATGACTGTAGCACAAGGTTTGTCGAACATTTTGTATCGTTGCGACTCGTAAAATGGCTACCGGTGCATCCCGGTCTGAACCCACGCCGCCTCTCTTTTCTGGCCAATGATTGGGTTTACCAAATATGGTAACCGGATGCAGAGTTGCCACCTAAATGCCGAGAACCGAAAGACTCCCAACAACTTATCATAACGTACACGTTTGCCTTGTGATTTATACAAATCAACGCTACCGTTATGACACATTCACCCATCGTCGGCAGAAACATCTTTGCGGCCTTTGGCCTTAAAACAGGCATTATTCATTCAGGTGTCGAGTGTAATATACAAAATGACGTCCATGTTTTGCCGTGTGGCGGTAATTGTGCGGGGAAGGGAGGGGGGGTGGGGAGGAGGGTCGGAGGTGTGTATAAACATGACCAATGTCCCTTCATGAATACCGCATCGAACGCGTTAAGAATATATACTATGTCTTCATTATTATGTACTGAAGCAGCCGAAAAGGATGATATCCTGATGTGTTTGTGAGGAACGTGATTAACGAGCCACTACATGGCACAGATGCATCTCTAGATAACAAATATAAACTAATATCAATGAATATACATGTATCTAGGCAGCGGCGTAAGCTATTTATTCATATTCAATCTAATTTTGGGCGGCTCACGTGTAAACATTTTGATGTAAGAACCGCTTTTAATTCATTTCTCTGGTGGCCATATCAGATAAGCTTCTTGGCATACTAAACCACTTGAAATGATACGTCAAGATGGATGCAATGGATCAGTGAAATATATTTAAGATAAGTATATTTAAGTATATATATATATATATATATATATATATATAAGATGGCTGTAAATATATATATATATGTATATATATATATATGTATCAAGTATAGCCGGTTTATGTTCTTTATTAAGACTTGTAATCTATATCTTTGAATTTAGGCTCATGGGCAATAACTGTGACCTTTGGCTATAATTGTTCTAGTTATTTAAGAATTAGCTCCACCATGACAGTTATTTAAGTTGTTTATTTGGTTTGTATTCTTCATCAGAGGCCTCGTTTACTATTGTGGCGGCTTTTAGATCTTCTGAGACCACTCTATTTATGGACGTAAAACGGAAAAAACGAATTTCACTTTGTGGTTGTTTATTTTAATAAATAAATAAAATCCATTTCTGACGACATGTACCTTTGTGATCCTTCTCGCTGTCCACTTCTAAAACTTCGACCTTCCCTTCGCCTCCTAACTTTTCGATCCCGGCTCATGATCCCAACCCCTTATTCATACTAGACCAGGAGCCCATCCACCCCTAAACGGACCACCAACCTAGCAACATCAGGATTCCACCACCCCCTATCAGAGGGGACCACCCCGGCAACTTTAGGATTCTCCCCACATCTATTAAAGCTAGGGGGACTTGGGACAACCGCGGTTTGGATCGCGCCTCATCCTCCGTACGCTGAGGAGACGACCCTGGCAACCTCAGAGCCCTCACCACCCCCTAATAACGCTGTGAGGACTCCGTGAATGTCCGGCTCGGTCATGATCAACCCACCCTCCCAAAGCCAGGTAAGTTTTACGAAGTTGGTATCTTGTTTTAATTGAGTTTAAACGTTTTAATAAATCATCGAAACTTTGAACATTGCGTTTTGCCTACTTGCCATCGCGGAACGAACGGCCTGTTACGGTGGTCTCAAATTAAGTTTTTATAGATATTAAATTACACAATTACATTTTTACCAAGTATGAATCATCTACCGTTGTTCGTGTAGTGAAAGCAACTTTGGAAATTTTGATAAGAGTAAAATGTGAGTTACCCATAGCTCAAAACTGTACATATAAGGACAAGTCTCAGACAACATTACGTCATTCGTTGTCTAAGTAGACTACTGCCAAGTAAACCGTGACTCTCTAACCTCAATATTAAGGATCGAGCTACCGACCCAATAGGTTGTGTTACCTCAACCCGGATGGAACCTGGACCTTGACACTGTAAGCTTGATACTTGGCTATCAGAGTTTAAGATCACTTGTCATGTCACCATGCGAGGTTGTTAAACCCAACTAAACAAGAAGCTAGAAATGTACAGGGGATCATTTTCTCGCTTATAAGACCTCAATAGGGCCCAATGTTAAAGTTTGATCATTTTTGCTAACCTACTGGTTCGATTTTGATGCAAATTAATGTACTCATATGGACTATTAATTCATATAGATACAACCTAAAAGGGAAAGCGCAAATATTTTGGGATTGAAAACGTATTACTCTAGCCTAAAGTAAGTGCAAGTGTTGCAGATTTCTAGTGCAGCTCATCCATAACTCAACAACATTGGCAGTTGGATAGGTAATGAAAACTGTGGTAGTTTAAATGTGTAATTGAGGTGGGTACACATTAACTGCATCTCAAAGCAAATGAAAATATAGGCTTGCATGTTTAATTTTTTAAAAACAGACAGATTGAAGTGATCAGAGATGAAATACCGACTACGGTTCTGTTATCTTTAATAAAACAAAACTGGCATACAACCACTAGAGGTTATCAGCCAATATACTATCCATAGGGTCAATAGCAGATTGTGTGATACATGTACTACATTTCATATGTTAACAATATGGGATTATTAACTGTATTTCCGTTGAATGGCTTCATTATCACAATGCCCCATAATTGAACCATCACGATAATATTCAACTTGAACCAAATGAGACGAAATTTGACTTAAACGATGAAACCTTGAAGGTAAAAGAAAAGCTAAATGTCTGTATTGTCACGGAGGATAGATATCTCACATATTTCTAGGATATGACATCCTTTACATGGTAGAAGTAAAACCATGAGTTGGGCGAATGACTGCCCTTTGCACTTGACCCATTCCATGGATATTTATTGTATAACATTTACAAACAAAGAAAAAACTGAGTCACTAGGATACAGTATGATAAGGCCTGAAACGTAAGCACTATTTAACAACATGGGTATGTGGCCCTGGTTACCAAATATGTTTCACATTTGAGTCAAGCTAAACTGGTCACTTTGACAAAAATAAAAACAGTTCTTTGTGAGAAACAAAGTCAAACTGTTGGTAATTGAAGAACAACTATCCTACATGTTAAGGCAGTTTTATATATATCATAAGATATTGACTATTATTAAGTTCACATAGAAACTGGCAATATATATAGCCACATAAATCAAATCCAATTTTAAGATTATATGATTTCCAGTAGTTTTGCCAAATCTCCGACCAAAAGAATATTTAACCCTGAACATTCTGAATGTAATTAGCCACTCTAATTAGAAAAATCAATTAGATTGAGTAATAGCAAATAAACTCCTGCATGGAGATAGGCATAATTCGAATAGAGATTTTCGCTGGCGACAAGAAAGGCTTTTGCCTTTGACAAGCAATTAAGCGATCAGAGCTTTTGCGATAAATAAGCAACGACGTAAATGGAGCATCTTGCGTTGGATAAGCGATTCAATGACGGGAGCTGTGGCGTCGGATGGGCGATGAAATGAAAGAAGATTCGGCGTTGGAAGAGCGATGAAAAAACAGGAGCTTTGGCGTTGGATGAGCGATGAAATGACAGGAGCTTTGGCGTTGGGTGGGCGATGAAGCGACAGGAGCTTTGGCGTTGGATGGGCGATAAAATGACAGGAGCTTTGGCGTTGCACGAGCGATGAAGTAAATTATCCGTTACTGTGAGGACCCCGAGTCACAAAAAATGACTGGATAAAAGTGTGCATTAGTATCTTTCTTCTCTGCACTCTAGAAATTAGGTTACTATCTAGTCTGTCATCCATCTTGTGCATGTTAATTTGGGGAATTGCCGTGAGTTTAACAGTTACACCGCATGCAGCCATCTTCATGCGATGTGTTCTTGCTAATGATATTCCAATTCAATTAATCGTTTTTCTTTTCTATGCAGTTTATCATTAATAGCTTTAAATGTTACTGGCATGTTATGAGTAGATCATGATCATAGCCTACTCTTAACTAATATATTCGCCATGACATATATCTGATCATGTCATAGGCTATAGCATATATCTGATCATGTCATACGCTATAGCATATATCTGATTATGACATACACTATGACATATATCTGATCATGACATACACCATAAAATATATCTGATCATGACATACGCTATAACATATATCTGATCATGACACACGCTATAACATATATCTGATCAGGACATACTCTAGCACATCTCCGATTATGGTCTAATGGCTCTGATGATGGTTTACTCTCCAATACCTCTAATTATGGCATACCCTTGGATATGGCCCACTCTCAAGTACCTCTAATTATGACATACCCTTGGATATGGCCCACTCTCAAGTACCTCTAATTATGGCATACCCTTTGATATGGCCTACTCTCAAGTACCTCTAATTATGGCATACCCTTTGATATGGCCTACTCTAACATATATCTGATCAAGACAAAGACATCTTATCTCTTATCCTGACCTCGTGGGTTGGGTTATATATCTCAGTAGATTATCTTACATAGGGTTCAGGGTCCATGCTCTAGATCATTAACGGTACGTTGATCGGTGGTGCGCGCCCCAATGGGCCATGTCTATGTGGTCCCATGTCCTTCGCAAAGAATAGGTGGTTACCTCCGGGGACATAGCTCCACTCTCCCGTCCTTCTCGCATTGACGCGATATGACCATAGTGGTTAACTAAAGCGTCCTGAATATATACTACCAATCAACCTAGATCATCGCCCCTGAACCTTCGTCAGCCACCGCCATGTAAGTGGGGCGGCCGCCCGGGGGCAGGCGGCTGCTCGTTGACCTGTCCCGCTATGTGTGACAGTTATGTGTAAGGATCTCCGTTTGGTGTCAGAATATATATATATATATTTGTGCATCTATATATATATATATTTACACCGACATATATATATACAGTTGTATATATATATATATATCGTGGTCAGACAGGGGGGTCCAGTATCCAGTGAGCATTTATCTAAATTTACAGTGTTCACTGTCGATTTTTATGACAAATATAACAGTATCTATGTCGGATAGTGGTTAACTAAAGCGTCCTGAATATATACTATTTAGCCTGGGGGGGGGGGGGGTATTGAATAAATTGCTGCGGCAAAGACTTCCGCCAAAATCCGCTTGGAAGGGGTACTTTACCGCCAAAATCCGCTTGGAAGATGTATTTTTTGGCGGCAACCCATAATGTGAACGCACGTTTTCGGAGCCATCCCTCACCCGGTCGATAGTTTTCAAATGTATGCTCTATGAGGGTATCTGTTTCATCGCAAATATCCGCTCTCTCAGGCAGCAAGGCACCCGCGGATCACCCCCACCCCCCCACCAGATGTATATATAATATGTATAATAGTGTTATGTATAATAGTGACCCCCTCCCACGGGTACAGCACTGGGCCCCTGCGGTCTGCACAGACGCAGGGGTGCTCTTCTACACAGACTTACACACCGACCTTGCCAGGCACTGATGTGCAGAAACTGGTCTCATTTGATTTGTGAGTATCAATATATATATACGTTATATAAACATACTAAGCTTAGTAATGAAATTGTTACTGGCCGTCTCGCATTTTATGTTAAAATCTGGACGGCGATTCTTCTGAAGTAAGTGGTGATAAACCGTATGTTGGTGGGGTTATTGCGGATATGACTTAACGAGCCTGTTACGTATATATGGTGCTATGACTTATTGCACATATCGGGGCTATGGCTTGATGGGCCTTTTGCCTATTGAAGCTATATGGCTTAATGAGCATATTGGCTATAGCGGCTATGTAGCTTAATGAGCCTATTGCGGCTATATAGTTTAATTATAACTAAAATTAGCCTAGGGCCTATTGGGGCTATATGGTAATCAGCCTATTGCCTATTGGGGCTATATGGCTTAATGAGCCTATTGCCTATTGCAGTTATATATCTTAATGAGCCTATTGGGGTTATGACTTAATGCGCCGACTACCTACAGAAGCTGCGCCTATTGGTTGTTGGGGTTGTGTCTGAATGGGCCTATTGCCTATTGGGGCTGTGACTTACTGGGTCTATTGCCTATTGGGTCTGTTACTTAATGGGCCTATTGCCTATTAGGGCTATATCTTATTGGGCCTATTGCCTATTTAGGGCTATTCTGCAAACAGGAGCATTGTTTTAGCAACTTATTGACTATTATATGCTTATATGAAATGGTAGCACGTTGTACAGTAGGATTATGTGCAAAAGAAGTTATTATGAGATTTCAAGGTGGCTATGGTCTAATTTATTTCTATTTTTCGTTTTCTAATGTGTTTATGGCATAAGGCGCCCAGGGGCGGATCTAGGAGGGGGTGGGTTATGGGGGTAAAAACCAAACCCCCTTTGGGAACTTGAACAAACACTGTAAAAGTTTTTGGTTTTCCGACATAACACATCACATAGCGACATTTTGTGGATGCAACCTGGTGGCGGATCCACGGGTACAGGGAAATGTAAATGACTATTATTTCATGACCCTTTTGTCATGAGAGAAAATGCCATTTTCTCTTCCGTAAGAGATGTTCGACATGTTGCAGATCCAAAATGGACGTGAAAGCTTCTGTACCACACTTCGAAAAGCCGTCAAAGAAGGAGAACGAAAACATTTTCTATGGAATTCTGTTTGAGAGCCCGTGGGTAGAATCCCTACAAGAGTATGTAGTTTTTCTTTAATTTTGTCTGAGTTGTTTCTATGGCGTAAAGTAAACATTAGTGTCAATGTATGCAACATTTGTCCGCGATGCATTGAGTATTGGTCGAGCTATGGCTCCACTAGCAAGAGGCCATAATTATAATATAATTGAATTCGTGTCGTGAACGGGGATATCTAACTACAGTAAAAAAATCTCATCTCATCGTATTATCAAAAGTATGGTAATTAAACTACTTTGTTAGCCTTGCGTTAACAATGCCATGTTCATACACAGGATGTACACCAATAGAGCGCTCATGGACGATGACACCAGAACGAAGATTGTTACCATGGACACGTGTAAACTGCTCTGGATGCATAACCTGGGTACTGTTATTTTTAATAATATTAGCAATATTCTCCTTACAATTATGCTTATTATTATTTTAAGTGTGCTTGTTATGTTATATTATTATTATTCGTATTTTGCGTTGTACGTAATGATGCAGTAGATGCAATCAAGCCAACATGTTGGAACAGACTTCCAGAGAATGATTAATAACAAACCTAAAGATCTAGCACTATTGATTCATCAGATTTAAACAAAGAAATATGATAAGCAATGACCGCACACTGCAGTGAGGCTGTTTCCTTATACAATATATAATAATATTGCATAGTATTCATATGAATTGATGGTAGGATACTATAATGTTGTAGGTCATGGCTTTGGTACGACCGTCAGCCTGATCCACCACGCGGATGCTGTGGACTTCCTGGATGCCATCGGATCCAGTTTCTGGGCCCCTTCTGTGCTGAAGATGACGAGGTTCAGAGTGGCTGAAGCCTTTTACGACCTGGTTCCCCCCGCAACAAGTGCGTCCGATGGAGCGGCGTCAGTACTCGACAGGGCTACCGAGGTGAAAATCGGAGTAAACTACTTCGGAAATAAATCATACCAGCGACTGTTCCAGGCCAGGTTGTTAGGCGAGGGTAGTGAAGGAAGCGGCGCGTTGCTCTCGGCTGAATTCCTGTCCATAGCGTTGTCGGAAGAGGAACAGATCGCGGAATTCAGGAACCAATGTTTGGCGGCTCTAAATAGAACGGGGCGAAACAACATTAAACCGGAGGTCTCCAGCTTCCCAGCCGCCACACTTCAGCCAGTGTATTCCTCCACCATGGTGGTGACAGATAACTGCATCGACGATTTGAATCACGCCAACTTTAAAGTGTATTTCATCAAAGCGTTTGACACTCTGCGGAGGGCGGTGGACGACGGTTGCATCGGGTTTCAGTACGCCGATGACCTCTATCACGCCAAGGTCAAAGAGGTGGCTAACGTGTACGAGCACGAATCGCTCCTCGGTCAAACTTTGACGTTTGTTGTCTTTCGACCTGTGGAGGGATCGAGTTCCCGGCTCTACGTGGCGGCCTACTTCGGCAATCAAAGAAATTGTTACATCACAATCGATTTTTATGAGACGGTATCAGTTAAGCACGCTTCCCATTTGTAGATTTGACCAACTGGGCGTAGGCGGGGAGGGGTGGGTGGGGAAGGAGGGTTCCGTGATAGAGATTGTTTGTATATGTACGACGCTTTAACCACTTTTGAGAAAATGGTAGCGTACTCGACTGCGGAGCGGGGTGCATACCACGGCTGCGTCTGGCTTTGGGTCGGGGTACGGGGGATTGGGGGTGCTAATTACATGTAAGTGCTATGGAAGAGGACCCTTTTTTGAAGATCTAGTCTTGTTTTTTAGGATGTAAGACCCATTTTTCGTCTGTAGAATTGGATAGTAAATTTTGAAATCATCCTAGCTTAATCGATTTTTTATAGACCCGTTTGCTGATCCATACAACGATATGGGCAGTGGTCACATTTTGCAAACATTATACAAAATTTGCATTTTTCTATGTAGGCATAAAACTAAGTAACTTATGAGCAGTAAATGTGGTTCCTATCACTTCCAACTTATCATGGGAAAGTTGTTTAAGTTAAGATAAAAAACTGAGCGAAAACCTCACTTCACAAATACCCCTTTCTTGAAGTAGCCGCATTTATAAAGCATGTAGGTGAGTTGTGGGTCGTTGCATCTTACCGTACTTGCTTCTTTCCAGGTTACACCGTTACATCCTTATATTAAAATTCAGTTCCTAACCAACCGCTAATATTTTACTCTACATGTTAGTGATGGTCAATTACGATTGTCCTTGTCAGTTGCAAGTTGGTAGCTAAATAATGGTCTTGCCGTTGCAATATGCGTCTTTATATGAGTCATCGTTACATATGGGTATAGAACGGTGGTATAGATGAGTTCTGACTGCAATGATTAATAAATGGTACCTCATAGTATATTTGTCATTAAGTTTTATCACTTTATCAGACAAGTTGACGACTCACGAAGTGATGGCATAGGCATAACATAGATAATTTTACGATTACCATGATAACGACTACGCCTACATTTTCAGATATGGTTTTGAAAGATGTCGCTAAATTCCCAAATAAACGTATTTATTATAGATCTAGATCTGTATAAATATATCGATATTAAGTGTACATAGCGGCTTCAACTGTAGAGGCTCGATTGCAGACTATTTATTATCTTAAAAGTTGATAAACGCCCCACGCGGTGCATAATAATGCGGAACAAGCATACATTTTGTATAAACTGAATCATACCCCTAAACGATGGATACATTCCGCGTATTCAACTACAGTGACAAACCAATGGCGTCACTTAGCGGAAAACTGCTTCCAGGCGCGAAACAAATAGGCGGGAAACCAACTGCTAATATAAATGGGGTAGTGTAGCTTCATGCATCATTCATAACTCACGAGGTGGCACCGTCGTCATCCGTACGTCACCGATCCACTGGACTCCTTCATATCCCCACCACTCTACAACGGTCTGTAGGCAATTCGGCAGTACTACTAAGCCGTAGGCCGCCACCTCCCCTTGACATAGGTCGGGTCGAGTGCGGGGTGGGGGTGTTGGGTAGTGGGCAAAGTTGTGTATGATTATATGTATGCATTACTAACATGTTGCAATCGGCCCCCAGCCCGCTAATTAATCCTAACATGCCACCGCGGGAACATCCCTCCTCTCAACCCCCTCCCCCCCCCACACCCACCCCCCGCCACCCTCGACAAACTACGAGCCGTCAGCCCATCTGCCCACCCACATAACGGCTGACTCTATATCTACATCCCTTGCCCCATGCCGAAGCGTGACAACCCCAGCGAACTGAATGGACGGCTCTCTCTTTCTGTACATATATTACATATATATATATATATATATATATATATATATATATATGTATATATATGTTGTTTCATTATTCCACGAGGAGAGTAACACTGGTTATTGCTACGGTCATCTCAGCCTATGTTGGCGTTCCATTTGGCTCTCACTCGGCATTGGAGTTGGAGATATGCCGTTTCAGGCTATGCAACTCAACCTGATGTTAACGTTAGATTGCTTTCGTGAGTATGATATCTGTTATAAATATCTTTTTTTTTAATTGCTTATTACCAAAAATAGCAGTTTCGTGCGATATTACATAGAATACAGGGATATGATGTCTTTTTCTTACATCTGATCATCAAACACAAAAAGAATGCAATACAAGGAAGATACAGTACAAGAAGACCCAATACAAGAAAAATACAATACAAAAAACAACAGCTGGTATTTTTGAAAGCATTCAAAATGTCAATGGTATATAAACAGAGCTAGTTCAGAAAGCTGAAATTATACAATTCCATTTGTTTACAAATAAGATTTTACCAAGCTGTTCATTATGGTCTACTATATGTTTTTCGATATGATAGTAATATCTTATCAATCTAGGGATATCCCGTATACAAGGAGAAACCTCTCTACACTTGCACGAAAAAATATATTTCTTAGCCAGCAGTATAAGATGGTTCAATAAACGGTCGTTTTCTGAGTTTTTTTATGCCAAACAAAACAGCCAAGAGTGAAAATCTTGAGTTGATCTCTATGCTAGGGTTACCTTCGACCCAATTAACAAAACAATTCCAAAATTGACTAACAATGGGACAATGGTAAAGCAGATGCTAGATTGACTCAGACGCGGCTTTACAAAAGGTACAGGTGTCCTCACTTTTTATTTTACATCGTTTTAAAAACACGTTGATTGTTATACATTGACAAGTAACTTTATATTGAAAACTTCTCAAACGTTCGTCGACTGTTGTCGTTTTTGCAAGGAAATAAATCTGTTTCCATTCGTGTTTCGAGAAATTGATATTTAGTGAGGCTGATCATTTAAGATCATGCTTTCCCGATGATGGCAGTTTCTTAACTAAAAGCTTATATACTGCGTTATATACATTGTCATTGCTTGACAAGAAACATAGCCCTGGTGCTACCGCGCTTACAAGTTTGGTACCAAGTCGCTCGCTTTCACATTTCCATGCTCTCGGAATAAGAATGAAAAAGTCAAAAAAATTAATACTTATTTCAAAAATGTTACAAAACTCCTGCCAACCTAGCGGCGCCTCCTTGGTATCAATAACATCATTATAATAAACAACACCTTTAGATATTAATTTATTTTTTCTGGACGAAAGCTTTTGTCAGTCAAGAAATATGTATTCCACATAGGATAACTTCTAACATCTTCCATTTTTGCCTGTAGAACATATGACCGCCATGCGTCAAGTACATCGCGCCAAAAGGGGTTACTGATAGACTTCGACAAGTACTGCAAGGAGGACGGGTCAAGTTCCCAGCATAACTTTATATTTCTACATATAGTACCAGCAAAAAGGTCCTGCGATGCACCAGTTGAGGTGATAAGCCGCTCGGACTAGGAGGGAGGGGGAGAAAGGGGTATCGGGGCTGAGAGAGGGCGACTGATTTGACAAGATAATTATAAACTACTGTCCTTGCAGCTAACCCGCGATGACACATCCATGACGTCACTCCGTGATTGTGAAATACCGTTCACTATCATGGTTGGGAGGGTGTAGTAAGGTGTCTAGCTAGTTGAGTGGGAGGGGGGGGGGCGTGAACAGGGGTGGGGGTCATGGGGGTGGGGAGTTTTGCTTGGGGAGGGGTAGTTTACGGGAGGGGTGGGGAGTATAGGAGATACATGTGGGGAATGGGAGGCGGGGGGGGGGGTACAAACCTTTACGCGCCAGGTGGCCGGCGCGTATGCGCGCTGACAAAAGCGTTACCCCCAAAGAGCGTTAGCCCCACGAAAAAATTACATCAAAAGTGGGCAGCTTCTACTACTTACAATGGTTGGTTGTATATTCAGGACACTTCAACGACTTTTGGTTATATCGCGTGAATGGGAAAAGGAAGGGAGAGTGGAGCCATGTCCTTGTGGGTAACCCCCTACCGGCGACGAAGGACATACGATCCTTAACCTGCGACCACACAGACATGGCCGCAGCGGGACTCTAACCACCGTTAGGCTCTCAGGTGGCCAGAACGCTTAATGCCAGCGCTCTAGCCTACTGGGCTATCGGGCCGGCCCCCAGATACACAATGGAATCGAATATGAGAAAGGTGACATGCTGCGTATATAGCGTAGATGCTTGGTTGTATATTCAGGACGCTTTAACCATTTTTGATCATATCGCGTCAATGGGAGAAGAAAGGTAGAGTGGAACCATGTCACCGGGGGTAACCCCCTACTCTTGGTGAAGAAGGACATGGGATCGTTATCCTGCAACCACAAAGACATAGCCACAGCAGGACTCAAACCATCGATCCATGTGCCGTTAGGCTCTCAGGTGGCCAGAGCGCTCAATGCCAGCGCTCTAGCCCACTGAGCTATCGGGCCGGCCCCTAGATAGACAATGGATTCGAAGATGACAAAGGTGGCATGCTGTGTATATAGCGTAGATAAGCCATAGTGCATATACATATACCAATTACCATTCATTATGACAACGCAATATGTGCATTGCCAGCAATGCCAATGTCACTGTAACTGTAGACAGACGATTGCCTACACAACAAGAGTTATGGTGTGCCAAATGTACATCTTGTATATGAAACCTTGTTATTATTGTTGCATGAGAGAGAGTCGGAAATTTTGATGAATTCGGTCGTTCATCTTAGTACCTTCAAAATAGAGTATGTTATAGTAAATAGTAGGCGTGAGTGATATGTGAGCAATGTTAAAACAATAGTTTGTCCCAACATGGAACAAAAACTACTTAAAATGCGTGCACTGTATTTATAGCCAAGAAAGCAATCTTTATCCCTATACTCGTACCGCATACAGACATGAAAACAACAATTCAAACAAATCAGAGATTATGTAAGGTAGCTCGATATTGTACTATACGATCTCTGACTATATACATATATGCGACGTAACGCTCATAGTGTTTTTTTGTTTGTTTGATAAACATTTATTATTCATTCGGGCTTTTTTTGGGGGGGGGGTAGCGGTAACGGTATTACACGCCTTTGATTCCGCTCTGAATTACCATGCTGTAATATAAAGGCCGCAGATGTTATTCATGCCGACTTCAGGCCGCGTTCCGGGGCGTCTCTGAGGAGAATTGGCCGCGACAGGCAGAGCCAGGTCCCTGGGGCGGCCACAGATGTTTCTGTGGCAGAGATACCATCAGACCAGAGGGCGCCCGGCGCGTCACGGGCATCAAAACGAGTTACACGGTAATCTTACTACAGACATGAGGGGAAGCAACGCTACTTCGCATCGCTTTAAGCTAGTTTGAACGCATGAACATGGGGTGGATGGGTATAAGGCAGAGGGTAGTATTGAACAATGATGGAGCTGGATGTGTCTGTGGAATATGTATATGGCATATATATATGCATGGAATATATTCTATAGATGGATTAATGATGGAGTATGTATATACATGAAATATATATATGCATGGAATATGTATATGCATGATATCTGCATGGAATATGTATGTACATGTACATAGAATATGCATATACGTGAAATATATAGCTCTTTTAATATATATGTATGGACATATATTATGTCACCATCTTAATCAAAGTTAGCTGTAAATCGATGTCATAAACTTAAGCGGAATGCAATTTTAGATCAGTACCCAGAACGAAAAAACGATTATTTATAATCATCGATGTTACACTCTGGCCACAAGGGCAACACAGTGAGATGTACGTACAACAGTCAGCGTATTTGTACCACACGTAGAAATACAATTAGTGTAATGTAAGCGAAAGAGCAATGAAATATATGACAGTGGATTAGTTTTCTGTACCACAAGCGGAAATACAGCTAGTTGTAACATAAACAAAATGCCACTGAACGAATCACGCTCAACAATTGTCGTTTTCAGTACCATAACATGCCATTCCCTGCATCTTAAACATTAAGTAAATACCAATAAATACCAACAATGGAAACATAATTACTTGTAAGCGGAAACACACTTGCTTCTCTATACCATCAACGGAAATAGATTTAGTTGTGTGTACCAGAAATCGAAATGTAACCGTTTGCATCGCACATGGAAAGACAAATGTTGTTACTATCGGCTATATCAGTGTTCGCTAAGGGTGATCGATGTGGGACTGGTTGTGCCGGTGACTGATCAGAACCGGCTGTGTCACACCTAATATCCCTCAAACGAAAAAGAACAAATTATATTTGGTTAACATTAGTTGTGTCACAATACACAGTTACGCGATTGAAAATCCAACGCAACCGTTTACCTTCGCTTAATTAATTATTAATTAAATTATTAATGAAATCACATTATAGTCTCGCATATCTTGAAATGTATGAGATCATTATTCCAAAAGGAAACCTCTGTGACTTGTAGTGAATTTCTGCATTTATGAACAAACATATTTTCCTGAAAACATGAAGAACAAAACATTATGCAGTACGGTATGATTCAGTTGATGGCTATCAGGCTAAAGATCATCAAGATGCAGACGAACAGAATAAAGATGTAGAGGAAGAGACGATCAAGGATGTGAGCCGCCTCGCTCCATTGACCCTGAACCGCCTCCACCTCCTGTTGGGCGCATTTCGACTTTTGAATTTCCCGTAGAATGGCGTCGAGCTTTCGAGCCATCTCGGCTGACGCGCCCAATTCGCTGCTAGACATAGCGACCTTGTAAACATCGTGGCAGCTTTCGCTGAGCCTTCTCTCCGATAGGCAGTCGCCAAGGCTGTGTTTAGCATCGCATGCGATTAAAGTAGGGCCTCTCTGAAAATTAAGAGAAACTTTGGCGATTCGTGCGAATTGTCTGGAGAAGGATAATAACATTGATGTCATCATAATCTGCGTTCCATATCTGTGAGCAATTTTCAGTATGGAATCACGCTATTCATATACGTTCAAATACATGCATGTTCACAAACATAATAATAAATTCAATAAAACTACTGTCATAGTACTAAATGGAGAAATAGCTAAACATGCGCGAATAACCACGTTATGCACGTATCTTCGTTTTACATAAATATATGTTCAAATCCTTTCGTTAAATTTTAATACGCTGGGGAAATACCTTTATGCGCAGCAGTCTTCTTAACGAACCCAGGATGTGTCTTTGTACCCAAGGCGGAGGGGATCGTGCTCTGTTGCCCTGGTAGTGACAGTTCACCACAAGTACAGACATAAGCGTAGACGTAGAAAGTAGTCCGACCGCCGATCCCGTGAGCTTCTCTGCAACGCGAGGAATAAGATTTAGATTTATGTGCTTGACTGCCAGAGGCATCGGGAACGGGACGTCGTATCTATTCTAAAACATGTATGTGAAAGAATAAATTGGATCCAGACACAGATGGGGTTCGAACCCACCACCTGTTGGTTACTAGTGGAGAGCGCTACTTGGTGGATCTCGATATCTTTTTAAAGCGATCTGTATAACACTTTCCAATCTTAAAACCCCGGTGGGGACCGGACGAGGGCAAACATTTTCCATAACGTGCTCGAAAGCTAAAACGGTATTCTTCCAGATGGTAATCATTCTCCCTCAAGATAATGCACAGCCTGTTTGGTGGGCATTGGTATCGGCGGTCCAACATCTTTATACAAAATCCGGGAATCGCGTCCAGGATTCCGCGATGCATCGTCCTGCCACGCCTGGGAACTCCTAAGCCAGGCATAGACTCTACCTCGTCGGGTCCCAGGAGGCCGACACTATCCCATAGATAGTATATCGTTGTAACGCGTTCGTGTCGTTGCCTACCTAGCCAGGGGACGACTTCTGACGTGACCGGGATGTTCTCCATGATGATGAGCATAAAGACGGTCATGGTCAGCAGGACGGTGACACCCAGAGACACCTTCTCCCCGCTGTCCGGCGGCACCAAGAAGACCAGACTGCCCACCAGGAAGAGGCACAGCGTGGGGAAGAGCAGGTTGTAGAGGTAAAACATCGGTAGGCGCTTCATAATGAGCGTGAAGAAGACGCTGCTGATGGGCTGGTTGTATCCCGGGTAGGACAACTCATGACTCCCACAGGGGATCCCCAAGAGACTCCATTCGCTGTTGAAGACCATATATCCGGTGTATGCTGACTCCTGCTCGCATGTTAGGTTCATGTCCCGCATAGTGTTTGTCCACGAACCGAAGTTAAGAAAGCAGCGTTGCTCGTCGAAAGGGTACTTGGCGATATCCAGCTTGCAAGAGCTCTTTAACTGCGCCGACGTCTCCCAGAAAACCGAGCCGTTCGCAAACACGATTGCGTTAGTATCAGAGAAAACGTTGACCGCCGCACGACTGTCGTCCACGCTACGGTGAAAGGTGAAAAATGTGAAAACGTTCATATGTGAAGTAACCTTGTGTAAATAAAAATATGTTTAAACCAAGTAACCTTGTATATACCATAATTTTGATCATCCCGTCACTTCGAAACAACAGTAAATGGAGTAAATAAATAAATCCATTAACAGATAATATGTTAATTCCCTTTCATAACAATTGTGGAAATTGTTTGTCTCTGAAGTAGTGTTTTTATGATCACATAGTTGTATCGTGATATCTAAATCCACTACATCAACGTTTCACTATGGTATCTTATATCATATATATATAGTTCATAACATTAAGGAATACTCTAATATTAGAAAACATTAGTTAATATTACTTGTTGTACAGCATAACATCAGGTTTCCAAATTCTGCTTGACTTAATGTGTAAGTCATCCACTCCGCCATACTGCGAGGAATTCCATGTCAGAAATTCATCCTTCCATCGCTGAGAGGAATTAGTGGGACGTTAAGCACGGGGCTATTGGGTTACATGGGGCGAAAACCAGGCTAATGATTTCATAAACTATTAAAAATGATCTATATATGTTTGATTCATTAAGTTGAAGTGCATATCAAATGCGAACAAAGTACTTCAAGCGCCCAAATTGCAAAGTGGCTTGTCCAACCGCACAGGTCCACTGTCCTGTAGATAAGGAATTATAACTGCCTCCCAACAACAATGCAATTATATCATTAACCCATAAAAAGTAGGGTTTATAGAAGGCGAGTACATAATATGTAAGCCCACACAGGCTCGGGGTGGTGAAGCTTATACGGGAGCGCAGAGGAACCCCTGCCGCGTTTCAGGATGATTTAAATATACGACCTTGGCCCGGCATCCTGCCCTAATATATCAACGTAGTAATTTGCAGGCGCTTAAACATGAATGCAAGATAGAGTGAAACATATCCCCACTGGCCTCGAGCGATTGAAAACTTAATTTGAAGATAATATTAATGCAGTCGCAGTCACGAGGGTTGCCCGTACGGCAGATATAACCCTATCACCTGTATTTCCATGTTATAATATTTCTTTAATAACATGACGACTTTTATATATCTATGACAAGATCTATTCAATGTAATAATGGTCTTGTACTTACGAATGTCAGCCAGACCAGTGTTATTAGGACCTGCTCCTTTTCCAGCTGAAGAGAGGAGTAAAAACGAGTATCCTTACCGCATACATTATAAATGTCATTGGTGACGTCACACGATGGACCACGAATTTCAGACTCCGCCGCAGGGTGGCGCTCTGTACTCGGCACTATCACCATCGCCACCGACTGGTCCGGAAATTTCAATATTTGGTAGCATATCAATTTCAAACCATTGAATCATAAAATGAAAAGGGAATCGGGAAACTGTATACTTTACAAGAACATCATCTTCATTTAAAGTATGCATGAAACACATTATACAATGGCATAAACTTTCGACCTGAAGCCTTGAAGTTTACCAGCTCTCTGATATGGTAAAGGTTCAGCCTAAGGGAGACATCGGTGACTGTGGTCGCGTTGGCAACCGGTCTGACGTCAGGTTCATATCCGGCGTCCGTCAACAGCTTCCTGATAAGTTGTCGGTGGTGTTCGGTGGCCATGACCGCCAGGGCTAGATAAAGACACATACGGTACTCACTTACATTCATTGACAATGCCACAATGAGTAATGGGTTCAGGAGTAGGGCTATACAGTTCGCGCGGGTTCTATTTCCGGTTTAGGTCTTTTGGGGACCAACAAAAATATCGTGCTCTTAAAACCAGTGGGCATCACGCTGGTGCCTTGCCGCAGCTGCGTGACGTGCACTCATTGTCGTCAACGTTTGAGACTTAAGAACAGGCCGGCTGCACGGTTTGTGCGTTTGTTTTGTTTGCTTTGGTCCAGGCATTCCTAACTATAAAATTATAAAATAGTACCAGATAAAGCATTTATCTCTCCACAATGCATGTGGTCCGTTCGATGAGACTGTTGGAAGCGTTGTATTTTTAGGCAAATCATCGAATTTACATTTCTGCTTCAAACCGAACACCATTGTCCTCGCCTTGTCAGTCCATATAAAGAGCGTTGTTACGTAACCACAGATACCACGCACAGACATGCGAATCATGATGATTATTACGTCATACAACATGGAAAACCCCGCGCAGCACATGAGATCGCCTGACACCGACAGTCACTCATGAGAAAACCGCATTCTGGTTTATGAACTGTCTAAACGCTGCTATATTACATACATCTGCTCGGATGGGTATAATTCTGATAGAACTTCAGTGGTTAGTCGTGCATCCAAGGACAGCTTTAGGCGACCGTGTGTGTGAAGCAAGTGAAGGCAAACAACCGGAAGTTAGGCATCGCGTACAGGCCGTTGATGCTAGGGAATGACGTAGAGCATAAGTATCCGTGGGGTCTCGATAAGATCCTGTAGTGACTGTACAGCCCTGTTTCAATATGTACATCGTTGATTCATGCCAAGCAAGCACGGGACGACTGGGCCTTTTTCGCCATAATTACTGCGGATGCATTGCGCGAAAGTTATTGTCATCTGGTGGAGTAACACAATCAATGTGTTGCAAAACGGTAACTTAGTGTTTCCTTGCAAAAATCCACATTTCTAATCTAATTTATAATATTAATTAGGAATGAATTGGTGTTTTAGACCGCTCTTGTGTCCTGTGCCAAGGTATCTCCCAGAACGGCGAAGCATGAATGGATGAAACTTGCCCCAGACTAGGTGCCCAGCATTTCTTACCAGGACCTATTGATCCGCAGTCAATGGCGCTAATGTCTAAATCAGAGATGATATCTATGTCATTTATGTATTGCCAAAGGACTTATCTTTTGCGCAGGAGAATGTAATTCCTCACGTTTAGAGGGACAGTGTTTTGTTTTCAATAAGCTCGAATAAACAGTCAATGACCATTAGCAAAATTAGCCAAATGGCGTCTTTGGGGTTGATTGGTTTGCGCATAAAGTATTCATGAAGGGAAATTGGTGGCAAAACATTAGGCTCTGGCCTTGATGGCTCTTGCACCATAATGGGATATGGCCTTGTCTATGCCACAGTACACTCATATTATTTGGTGCATTGAAGGTGATTATTTTAAGTGCGTTTTTCGTCAGCCATATTCCACAAATAAGCATAGATGAGTTATTCTCTTTTTTTATCACAACATATTTTATCTTTTTCTGGCTTGAACTGTAATTGGCCAATGTCGTTCTATCGTATCCATATATTTGATCAACGGTTTGATTAATGTTGTTGTGCCTGCATGGATAGTGTCATATGAATGCACAACCAAATATTTCACTGCCAATGTAACCTTAGATTAGCGTTACGTCTTTGTTAGAAGGCGCAGCTATAGCGTACATCTACTTATCTCGGTTTATATAACATATATCATACTCACGAAAGCACGCCAAAGTTAACATCAGATTGAGTTGCATAGCCTGAAACTGCATATCTCCAACTCCAATTCCGAGTGAGAGCCAAGTGGACTGATAACAAAGGCTGAGATGACAGTGGCAACAACCAGTGTGAGTTTGCTCGTGGTATAATGAAACACCATGGAGAGTAATATGTGTAGATAGAGAGAGAGAGGGAGCCGTCCGTTCAGGTCGCTGGGGTTGTCACGCTTCGGCATGGGGTAAGGGATGTAGATATAGAGTCAGCCGTTTTGTGGGTGAGCTGATGGACTGGCGGCTAATAGGGGTAGGAGGTGGCGAAGGATGGGGGGGGGGGATGAGAGGAGGGGTGTCCCCGGCGGTTGCAGGCTGGGATTAATTAGCGGGCTGGGGCCGATTGCACCGTGGTAGTAATGCGTGCAAACAATCGCGGGGCTGGCCCAATACCGCCCCCCCCCTCCCCTCGACCCGACCTATGTCAAAGGGTGGTGGCGGCCTACGGCTTGGTAGTACGGCCGAATTGCCTACATACAGTAGTAGAGTGGTGGGGATATGGAGGAGTCCAGTGGATCGGTGACGTACGGATGACGACGGTGCCACCTCGCGAGTGATGAATGATGCATGAAGCTAAAATACCCACTTTATACTACCAGCTGGCGTCCCGCCTATTTGCGCCGGGAAGCATTCTTCCGCTCAGTGACGCCATTAGTGGGGAACGGTACTTGACTCTTCTACTGGAATGACACCAAGGCATGCATGCTCCTATTCGTTGAGTCGCGCTACGCAAGTTCCGCTTATACCGCTGCTGTCGGCCTGAGGCAAATTTCCAGACTCTTGAAAAACCGTCAAATCAGCTGTAATTTCTTGCAACGTTAAAATTTTCAAGAACTAAACATAAAACTAACGAGTTATGCGTGTTTAATAGAACAAAATGCATCTTGTACCATTTGGAAAAAGTTTTAATTGAGATCGAGTGAACTTTCATCACCTGATATCGTGTGTTATTAGGCTTAGGCTGGGTCCCCGGCACGAATTTGTAGAAATGCGTGGCGCATTTGTCATATCAGTTTGCGCAGCGCCGCCCTGCGAGCGAGTAGGCGAATATATTGAGGCAGTAGGCGACAACAGAGATATAATGGCACCCGAGCGACGTCAGTCGAAGGCAGAGAGTGGAAGGCATACAAGACGGAAATATTTTGGTGCTATCTTGATTTTATGTAATGATAAATGAGGTAAATACCACATTTCCAGGTTATTGGCAAGGCATGTATACAATTAATGAAAATGTCGAAATTACATCCAGATTAAATCACTTTTCCTTTACATAGATGGTAATATCGTATGGTTCATTATCTACAGAATACGTTGTCATGCGATGACGCCATCTTGACATCTCGCAAAGACCAGAATGCATTGCACATGCGGTGATGCCTCCCAGTGGAATAATCTGAACTATGATTTGCAAATACGTCTATGACAAATTTGCTTGGCTGGCTTCCCTACTAGGACTCCGACGGGACCCATATATGTCAATCAATCAGGTCTCACGCATGCCATAAACATATATACGATGCGTGTTTATCTAAACGATCTTAACGATTTTCAGTGACATTTGCACATGTGAAAATCGAACCACGCCCCGGCCGTTCGGACTGCTCTAACAGAGCTCTCTCGGCAGAAGGCGAATGCACTAGTTGGAAATTCGCATTGAGGAACTATCACCTATATTGTAGCAATTACGAAGCATAAATCTCGTCAAACTACAATCGTTACATACAATCACTTTACGTTACTAAAAGTTTGCAGATTTATATCCTGCGGTGCAGCTTATCATTGTTTTGCTTGGGAATATGGTACCTGACATCCACCAATATCCTGCAGTAATAGCTTTTTGCTTATTATCATAGTCGACATATTCAGTATAAGCAATGGATAATAATTAAGGGGCATTTGTATAGGGACCTTATGGCGCCGCGATATGTAGGCCTACTATGAACGACCAGGTACCACGCACGTATGGGCAGCCATCACCGCGGGTAAACATGAATAATCACATAACCAAGAAACAACCATGTGGGAGAATCAACTAAAGCCATGTATGATGTCAGATCGAGCGTCAAATGGACGTCATGGAGAAAGCATGCACAGAACACAAATCAGCCATGGCGGACTGTTCCCGATTGAGAGACGGCCCTGTCCCGTAAGTCATGACATACATTGTTATTAGCGACCGCAATGTTTCACGGTGAATGCCGCCATTATAGGGGGAAACCCCCGAATGTAATTAATAATATACAATAGCAGACGGGTTCATGGAGAAAATGGCGCCAGACTGACATAATGGCCCGTCCGAGGGAGGTTCGAGAAGACAAAGTGTTTCCTTGAATTGAATGAAGCTCCGGTTTCAGGAAAAATGTCGGTCAAATTTTTGGAAGGGGGGTAAGCAGAATAATCACAAATACACATAGTCAGTAATGATTTACAGGTCTATATGAGAATGCTAAAGCCATTCCATGTCTGTATATCGCACATTAAAAACCATAAAGTATTGGTGCAAGCTAATAAGGATAAGTGGCAACCGACAAGCGAAATCTCTTCCACGAGATCAGCACTGGACATCAGACGTACAGGATATTATGTATCAGCTTGGACTTGATTTTGGCTGGCTTGCTCAGGAAATCAGCCAGGAAGATTTTTCATCAGAGGTAAACTACGGCTATTCAATATTCTGTGCCAAATGGCACTCGGACAAGAGTGATAGAATAAACTTATAATAAGTTGCAATCTCCGCTAAAACAAGAGTTATATCCGACATATGTATATGCAAGGAACTTTAGAGTAGCTCTCTGGTAAACTGAGATGTTCTGCATGTTTAATTATCCACAGAATACGTTGCTATGCGATGATGCCATCTTGACATCTCGCAAAGACCAAAGTAGATCTCTGGCAAACTAAGATGTTCTGCACATGGATTAGAAATTGAACAACAAGAACTAAGAGTGTGTCCAATACTAAGACATAGAGGATGTGTCCAATTCTAAGACATAGGGAATGTGTCCAATTCTAAGACATAGCTAGGGCATTTGTCCTTTTCTAAGAAATAGGGAATGTGTCTATTTTAAAGACATAGAGAACTAAAAAACAACTTTTCCTATGAGGATGGCATGTCCTCCTGTAATAAAAAACAGCGTCCGCAAAAGATTTGTTTGATCCATATCTAATCAAAGTCACAGGCCTAATCATCCAACAGGGGAAGCCTCGCTAGCTTATGTGCATATAAGTGGCATAAACCAGTCTGAATTTTATTTTACACAACCCCTCATCCCTCCCCCCTGCCGTCCATAGGATCCATCAGTCGGTTCCCCCCTGCCGCCATTTTCTAATGTACGAAAAGACCGAGGTGCTTCCATTAGAACAGTTCTCAGAATGCGCCACTAGATCTATAATAAATACATTTATTTGGGAATTTAGCGACAGATCTTTAAAAACAACATCTGAAAATGTAGACGTAGTCATTATCAAGGTAATCGTTATGTTATCCTTGGTGCTATGCCTATGCCATCACTTCATGTGTCATCAACTTGTCTGATAAAGTGATAAGTCTTAATGACAAAGATACTATGAGGTACCATTTATTAGTCATTGCAGTCACTCATCTATACCGCCATTCTATACCCATATGTAACGATGACGCGTTAATAAATCGAGCAATAGTAGACGCCTAAAGAAACCAAAAAATGACTTGCAAATCCATATTGCAACGACTGTGAAGACCATTTTTAGCTACCAACTTGAAACTGACAAGGACAATCGTAATTGACCATCAGTAACATGTAGAGTAAAATATTACTGGTTGGTTAGGAACTAAATTTTATAAGGAATGTGTCCGAGTAACATGGCAAGAAGCAATGATTGCAAGATGCAACGACCCTAGTCCTGAAACATGCCTCTCTGGGCACGCTCGGTAAACCGGAGCGACAGAGAGCCATGGCTTGATCTTCCATTTTTTACCGAGAAACGAGGGGGTTGCGCTACTTCGTTCTAAATATAATAAAACTTCCATTAATATCACGCACCAAAATGTTATATGTGTGTTCCTGAAACATTTATAAAGACTTACGAAATGTAATTGAGGTTGTTTCCCACTTTGCGTAAACGCATCGAGCGAAATATTCCGTGTAAACAATCATCCGCGTCTCCGCACAGCCATTTGATGATTTGTAACTTGGCAACCTCGTAACGTGACCTACCAATAAAACTCTTTGTAGCAACGTTTACCGCGATCGCCATGCAGACGGCGGTCCCGTCATTTTACATGGCATGTAAACAGGTAAAACGGCTGAGTTCAATGTGTCGGTTTCGATTATTTTGAGGTTTTTATTTTGGGCGAGCTGCTTCGTGTTGGCTGTATTTTATCTTACGGGTCTGTTTCAGCAGACTTCTCATATTATTTTTGGCGAGTTTTGTTAGTGTGATGGTTGAAAACGATTCGAGCACCAACTATTCCATATTTGTCCATCTCAGCGTCAGCTTCCATCATGTAAACTCCAAGTGTTTACCAACACAAATGTGTCGCGTGTGGACATGATGTCTCGACCGCGTATTAGCCAGAGACCCGCCGGCTGGATGGGCAGGGCAGTTTAAATTGTGGCTGGCAGATTTTCAATTATGCGCGCACATGCTGTGCTGTTTACCAGCCCAAACAGGGTCTTTTTTGTCAGGAGGTTTAGAAGAAAATCATAGCGCTCACAATTTTATATTACATCGAGAACTAGTTTTGTTTATATAATTGTAAATTGCGAGCTCAAAATGCGACCTGATCGGCTCAACTTTTGATCCTGTCATTGGTGAGGTTTAGATCACTTTTCACAGAAAAAAATGGCGGATACGGGCCTGAAGTTCGTAGTTTGAACACTACTTTCAGTGGAAATTGGGTGTTTTCGTTGTTCTCATAAGTTTTGAAGTGATTTACCTGAGTCAAACAATCCTTCTAGTCATAGATCTTGCTCTATTATTAATATTATTAATTAATATTATATTGTATTCATGTTGTTTACACAAATGGTGACTCACCGGGCCTTTTTTTTCACCAAGCCTTCATTGCCGAGACTGGTTATTCCAGGATGGGCTGATTTAGGTATCAGATCTAATGCATATTTTATTGAGAAAAACATGGTAACGTTTGAGTCTTGCTTTCGGAAGTCAGTGTTTGGTCTACGCTTATTTTCCGCACGCTGACACTGATCACACTTGCTACAAATCTGTGACAAATTATGTGACGCGAGTGCGCGTCTCTATGGAAATGTAGTACGTAAATAGAAAAAGAAAGATACAATGTTGCAAACGTCACCCGTGGCCCTGTTTGGTTCTTTGTTGTAGTTTGTTAGCTTTTGGTTGACATAAAAGTTGCACTGTGTTCGAAACGTCAGAATCGCAGAAGCTATAAATCTAGTTTCATGTAAGGCAAAAGTTGTGCTTACGACTTCAACCATATTTGGTAGACCATTATTTAGATGTAAGGAATCCGTGCAACCTCCTCCTACTGACCACTAACCCTGTCGTCAGCTAGAATAATTTTCCCTCCAACCCGGCGGGTTGGCGGTCTCATATGTGCAGACTGTTACACGTGTATGCGGACTGATAGGGAAGCCTTCTCGGATGGGAAAGCGAAAGATACACAGATTATCTGAGAAATGACCTGCTGCGACTCCCATCAACAAGAACTACAAGTTTAGGTGTTACAATTCCCAAAGTCGTCTGCCGATACCGAGACGTCAAATACAGCAGACACGTAAAATAAAATACAGCCGATACGAAGCAGCTCGCCGAAAATAAGATGCAAAAAACTCGAAACCGACACATTGAAATCAGCCGTTTTTACATACCACGTACGTGAAATGACGGGACCGCCGTCTGCATGGCGATCGCGTTAAACGTTGCTACAAAAAGTTTTATTGGTAGATCACGTTACGAGGTTGCCAAGTTACAAATCATCAAATGGCTGTGCGGAGACGCGGATGATTGCTTACACGGAATATTTCGCTCGATGCGTTTACGCAAAGTGGGAAACAACCTCAATTGTAACTTAATGGACCACTTTAGACTTCTTCACTTGTGTACGAGAGTCACCCTCGCCGCTCAAATCTACTTGGGCAGGAATGCATGCGGAAAAAGCAGCAATCCGCTGCATGTTTAACATGATAGTCTCATTTGAACCTGAGTCGTCCGAGTGATGTGCTGATTTTTGCAATATAGCAACAAATATTCCGTGCCTCCTATATATATATTCACAACATCAATGAACTGATAGATAGCGCTTGTCAGGAACCCCATATGCTCTCTATTTATTACAAGTTAGGTGAGGGCACCGTATTCCCGAGTAATGTATAACGACAAGGACAGCGTGGCAAGCTCACCCGGGCTTTCATAGGCGTATTCAATCATAAACGCAAAAGCTTGGGGTGATAAATATGAATGCTTAAATCTCCATACATCAGCCCACTCTCTGACTTCCACTCACTCCTCTAGGGTTCCATTATATCTCTGTTGTCGAGTACTGCCTCAATGCATTTGCACACTCGCACTTCTAGTTAATGCCGGGGACCCAGCTTAAAGGGAAATGCCGGAACCATTTCCTGTACATTTCCAGTTAAACTATAGGGAATTAACTAAACATTACACAATATTGTTTTTTAAATCATAAAGTAGTGAAGTAGGTTTAGACGACTACTACCGCCGGAAGCTATAATATCGAAGCGGTTTAATTAATCGGGTACCAGTTTGAAACTGTAAAGGATGACGATGGTGGATTAGGAATTGTTTATACAGGTTGTTGGCGCATCGAATGGGGCGGATCCAGAGGACCAGGCCCCGGTCCTCCCCTTTTCTAGCAAATCTGGATCCGACTCTGCATCGCTTCAGTAAAGCCGCGTTGCACTAGAAGGGGGTTGGGAGGGAGGGGGGCGGGGGGTGGAGTCAGGGGACCATCGTCGTGCCCAATTTTGATTGAATTGTAGAGTGGTGTGCTATGGTTCGGGAAGTGGCAGTCGATGGTGTAACTTGATACAGCTGCTGTCTTACAAACTCACTGTCACTGAACGGTGTATGGACAGGGCGGCCGTACTAGCAGAACGGCCTCATTGGTTAGGGTGGGCGGGGATTGTGGAGAGGGGTGGAGGGAGGAGAGGTGCGTGAAGCTAGCTGCCGGGTCGATTGTCGGGCAATGTGCATACTGTGCAGCAGGGGGTGGAGGCAGGGGATGGCAAGGGGAAAATATGGTTCGAACAGCTTTGGGCTTCAGCCTCAGCGTTATAGATTTGTTTGGTCCTCTGCCTACGTACTTAGCTTGCAGATCTTCCTCAAAGCAATCTTTCTCAAAGTGGTCGGAACATACTCTTGAATGTTTGGTGGGTTTAATATTCACACGAGCAATCTTGGGTAGCCATTGCCGCAAAAGCTGCTGGTCCCCTTGTGGATAGCGGTAGATGTATATCCTCTGTTTGCTGTCGTTTTAGCACTTGAATTGTAAAAACCAACAGCTGAACAGTACACCATTTTGTTCGAAATGCATTGATGTTTCAAATGCCGAATTTGCTTGTCACTATTCATGAAAGGTCAAATATGTTTTTCACTATTCATGGAAGGCCGAGAACTTATTCCGAAGACGCAGTTTCTTCTATGCAAGCAGCTTTATATCACTTGCAGTTCCCCAGTATTTTCTTTTAAGTAACACGGAATCAGGCGATGAAAAATCATTATAATTATAATTTGAGTGCAATGTTCAAAATGGTACAAGATGTATTTGGCTGTATTAAATACACAGGGCTTGTGAGCTTTTTTGTTTAATTTTTGAAAATTGTAATTTTGCAAGAAATAACAGCTGATTTGACCGATTTCCAAGAATCTTGAAATTTGCCCCCGGCCCAAAGCAGCGTTCTAAGCGGAGCTTGCGTAGCGCCACCAAGCGAATGGGAGCTTGACATCTGCCGCCAATCAGTCTTCTTACGCAGACGGACGGATGCCAACCAGAGCTTGTACAGGGATTGTAGGAATAGTCTAGTAATTATCCATGGCTTGTACCATGGCTTGTACCATTGCGAAGACTCCCGTTCACTTATGCCCATATATATATATGACGATATCTGGACTACATGAAAAATCTATTCGTTAGAAATGTGTGGATGCACGTTAACCTACCATCTAGCCAACACGATATATCCCTACATATGATGACTGAGGTAGATGAGGAACGTGGATCGAGGGATGACAGGGGCCTAACCCCCCCCCCCCTCTCTACCTACTTCCACCCTCCAACCTCTCCTAATTACGCGCCACCAACACTGTTATACTGTACCACTATGCCCTATACTCGACCCAGACAGAAATAGGTGGCCTGTGGTAGGCCTACATGCCGGCAAAACCACCAGGCCGAACGGGTAGCCACCGGATGTGGGTGCAGACAGCAGAAGAAACATATGATACGGTTGTACATCGAGTTACGTCTGACACGATCATTAAGGGGCACCCCCTCACCTCCCCTCGTACTTTTGATGGCCGGTGGCGAGGGGGGAGCGGCTGGTAGTGGTGTTAATTCCAACATTTTGCACCATCCTCCTGCAATTCTGCTACACATGACGCAGATCCGGTAACAGATATCTCATATGGCGCGGATAATGAAAACTGGACGGCTGCTACAGCTTCATGTCGGGCCAATAATATCCCTAACGCGTTGCAAAACTCGCGCTATTACTATACTATTTCGAGTTGAATCAGTTTACATCACAAAGACTATATGTGTTGGGCGTTAACACGTCTCCTTGCTTCTTAAGTTTACTTTTCCATACAACGTATGAAGTAAAATATTTAGCACTTACAAGCCCTTTCACATCTGGTCAGCCACTCGCCTTCTTTACACCAAGTCAGTATATATCATGACCAAGAAACGTGGCACATGCGGGTAGACAATTAGGCAGCTAGGTGGGCCGTTTAAATCTATAACCACAATTCGTTTGTGCGTGACGTCATGCTTCATTGTTGTACTCCATATATCTATGGCAACAATTGATTATTGAAATGGTTACAGGGCGGTTTGGGTCAGATTACACGATTGAGAGGCCTTCAGATTTAATGCTATTGCACAAGTTAATTAACACGACCATCGACTAGCAATAATGTACCGCATGTCTTAAAATAAGCCTTATATAACCGTTTCTTTTTATTTCGTGCAGATAAAAATGTGTTCATCGCCATAATTGGTGCCGGAGGCGACGAAGAAACAATTTAAAGCAGAACAATCGTTGGACCTGACATGTCATTTTTCTAACGCGCAATTTTTAGCAGTGTAACTTATCGTACCTGCCAGCATGGTTATTGTCACCTTATTCCATCTGTATGATTGTTAATTATGATCAAACTCAAGATACTCACGCGAACCCATGGACACCAACAGTATGATAAACGACACAGTAGGATACTCCATTATCTCTCCCCTACGAACTCCGTGTGTGAACGAGCAGGCTGCCTTCTGACTTCTGGGACGTAAAGGTCCCTCCACCGTCGACGCCAGGCGTTGCAATAGCCACTTAGAGTTGGGTGGTAACAACAATAACAAGAGGTTCTACAGCCGCCAGCAGGGCCGAGCGCGACGCATAAAAATGGCTGCGTCTATGGCAATATCCCTGGCCCGAGATGAAAAGCGCCACACGGGGCGCCAGAAGCGGGCGGAACCCAGGGCGCCACCTAGCGAATGCAAGTGCACGGGTAGGTTGGTGTGTGGCTGAGTAACGGGTTATGGGGTCCTGGTGGGTGGATGGTGGGGACGGGGTTATAGGACCCTGGTTCTTTTAGAGGACTCCTTTGATGAGGAACGGATCCATGCGGTGTGTTGCTGACTTCACTAATGCTCGGCTGGCTGGTTAGGAGATAGACGTAGAGTAACAGTGATGTTTTGCATCATGTGGTGAACGAGTCATTGGTGAGAAACGTGTGCAAAAAATTGTGGCTTTGGGGGTTATATTTTATGATTTATATGACATGAACCGTGTTTACAAACCGAAAAACGTTTCTTCTTCATTTTGCGGGCGTGCAAATCAATGGTACCGTAACGGCGGATGGCGAGCAGGGTGTGTGTGGGGTAGGGTAGGGGATGTGGATATAAGATATCACCTACCCCCTACCCCCCACCCCCCTCCTCCCCGCTGCCCGTCATGCCCCCTCGCTTGCGCTGCGCTTCGAGGCCTCGTATCGGAGCAATGTCTATACGTTGCACATGAGCAACAGCAAACTGTCCCGGGATGCTCGTCCCCAAGATGCCCCCACCCATAACATTCAACAAGGCTAACGAACGGCTGGTTGCTGATTCAAGGAACAACTGGTGAGCCTCTCATGTGGTTAGGTCACAGGTCTAAGGACTAAAGAAAAAGACTGTCGGTCGCCGACTGAGTGGGACGGAGATGATGGAAAGGGTTGCAGAAATAGCAATCTACTGGTTATGGGAGTTCAATGTTTACTGTAAGTTTGCGGCAGCTGCAGAATAGACATATAGTCTCTGTACCTTGTGTAGGACACTACTCCTTCTGCCATCTGCGCCCCCCCCCCCCACAATCGCCCCCTCATCGCTCCCAGGTCCAACAGGAACCGGGATTTGCGAAACGGAAAGGACAGGGGGCAGTGAGGGGCGAGGGAGGAGGACGATTTCACTTTTTTTTTTAAACCGCAAACGAATCACAATTTTTAGCTGAAAAGGCCATTCATTGTGAACAAACATTACCTACTTTCACCATGTTAAAACAATACATTGCAACACCCTACTCCCACCCACCCTCCCTCTTAGTTCCGTGTCTGACATCTCAACAAATCAGTCTTAGGACGATTTCGATCCGTGGGATGATTTCACAATGATCACGGTACAGTAGCTTACCAGCATAAACTGAACAAAACTGCTTTAGTTGCTGGCTTTCATCAGCCCGTCTGCGTAAGACGATGGGTTGGCCGCTTATTTGTAGGTGTCAGATGCAGACATCAATATACCTGGCAGGTGTGTAGTGCTTTGATGCGAGGAGTGGCACTGTCTGCCTGCCGACTTTAAACCGCGGCCAGGTTGGGGTGTCTTAAATTACCAAGAATAAACAAAGCTGGCCCCTCATTATCGTGCCGCTCAGACAGACGGATACGAAACATTCATAGAGGCACTCTCTGTCCTGGACGCTCCGCCAGGTGCGCCGTTAATCTCTACTGTCGGCGGCTCCACCTAGCGAATGGGATATTATATCAACTGTACATAAATATATTCAAGCAAAGAGAGGTTGAAGCATAGTATGTCATGTCTTTAATAATTAAATCAGCTGCCCCACAAAATTAGCGAATAAATTATTCAATGTTAACACTGGATGTGTACTTAAAATTAAAGTTAATTTATAAGGGACGCTCTAAATGCCTGTTGCCAATCTCCAAACAGAGCCCTCTTGGTGACCGCCCATCGACTGCTGTCATACTCAGTAGGTGTGACGTCAAAATTTTACAAACATGACGTCACAATGGGAGCTTCCAAGCAACCGAATGATATGCCACTAGCACGGGCATGGCATACGTCATCCCATCAAAAATATGCTTTATGACAAGCCGAAGTGAGATTAATTTTGAGTATTAATCAAGATGTATCCCCTCGGAAATTTGAATTAATAAATATACGCTCGCATTTTTCAGGCAGCACCTATCCATATAACTTCAACATTATCACCTCGTGCTTCCTGCCAGTGACCCAGTTGTGTATTTCGATGTTGACTCTGAAGTAAAGCTCGTACAGGAAACTTCTCTTGATTTTTGACGCTGAAAACGTTTCATTCTTTTAAAGATTACTCATACAGCAGATTCCCCTTTGCATCATGAAATTCAGATTGTATCGTGTGTGCACAATTTCCTGACGTAGTACACAAGAACGCCACATACAGCACCGTAACAATTGAGTCAGTTTGATAGGATGGTTGTCCCAATTCTGCTTTACGGGAGTGAAGTATGGGGTTTTGAATTCAGAGATCATAGAGAAAGCACAAAAAACTTGATGTAGAATGATTCTAGGTCTACCTGGGCAGACCACTATAAGCAATCCGTTCTCGGAGAATGTGGCAGTCTGCCATTTACTGTGCAATATATGCCAATTTGTATTAAAGTACTTGATTAAGTTGACCTAAGTTTAGTTCGCAAAAAAGTTCACAAATTTCAGCACTTTCCGCTCTTTCCGCATTGCTGCTACTTAATGTTACGCGACCATGATTCTGCTGGAAAACGGACCAGGGCAACCGGCATGACAATGATGTACTGCTATGGATATTGTTTGTGTATGGCTGAATCAGGGAGTAGGTAATGTTCTAATGTTTTATGATTTGTCTCAAACAACGTCCGCTCACCAACGTCCGATATCGAAACACAGGAATGATCATCAGCTATTTCAAACATTCCAAAGCTAGATACTTATTGCCAATCTAAGACAATACTTGAACGTGAAAATTATCTTTCGGACATAACTCACACACGCCATAGGGTAGCAATGGCAAGGTTGCGCTGTAGTAGTGTTCTGTAGAAATGCAACGAGGAAACATATAGCTCCAGAACTGGGAATTTGCAATTTATGTAAGCGGTCAAGCCAGATTAGCATCGTAGGTTATTTTCATGTTATATGCCTAATGGGGTGCAGTACCACATAGGAAGTAAAACATACATGAGCGTGGCCACGGATAGCCATGCAAGTCTTGATCCCTGGGGTCTCCTATAAATGGAGCAGTGACTTATGCAGACGTTACTTAACAGGCTCATGTTCATCTCCTAGATTTTATGATACGACGCTAGTTTGATTTGGCGCTAGAGAAGTTGGGTTGTTATATCTATAATATATTCAAATTGAGAAATTATTTTACCTTACGCTTGTGTGTGTTTTTTTTTGTACAATGGGCCCGCGGCCCCTGTAGTCCAGTGGAAATAAGTGCATTCGGAAGGTTATAAACCTGCCTTCGGATGGGGGTGGGGTTACAAAAACGGACGTCCAGGAACAAAAGATTATTCTGCCAGTCCTGTTGTTCTGCCTCCCCACCGCTTCCTATATATGTGAACGTCTAGACACAACTTGATATACAACTGTATAGATTTGTTCTCCTGTCTGCAATCATTCGAATTAACATGCTTGACACGTGACAGTTGCGTACGCTGCTCTCCAAATATTGCTTTCAAGGTATGCAACAAATCGGCCTCGAATTATAAAAATATCAATATTATAAACCTTTAGCGCGACCGACTTGTGGTGATTGAGCTGGAATTGATTGAAGTAGCTATTTTTATTATCCCCCATTGGTATTGCCCTTAAATCTGAAACGTAGTAATATATGTGTTCTTGCTGTCATTTCGCGTGCACTTAAACGAAGAAACAGATCACTCGATGTAGGCTAAGCGGTCTTTGGTATGTTGTCGGTTTACCGGCCAGATCTGAGAGCCATATATACATCAGGCATAGCTCTCGTGATCAGTTGCGATTTACGTCGTTATATTAAATTTTGTTAATTCGTGGTATTCCGAGGTATTGCACTCGAGTAATTAGGAAACATTGTGCTCGAGTAATTAAGAAGCATTGTGCTCGAGTAATTAAGAAGCATTGTGCTCGAGTAATTAAGAAGCATTGTGCTCGAGTAAGTAAGAATGTATTTGTACTCGAGTAAGAATGGATTTGTACTCGAGTAATTCAAGAGTATTATACTTGGACAATTTAGAAGTATTATACTTGGGCAATTCAAAAGTATTGTACTAGAGTAATACAGAAGTATGTGGCTGTGATACATTTGAAACAATGGCATGGTACTTTGGCTTCCAGAACTGTTTTAAATTACGGGGCACTTGCATACTTCGGATACATGTGTACTTGTAATCAGTAAAGGTCCCCATAGCAATGAGCTTAGCCATAAGGAAGATCTGTTATCATGGTGAAATATTTATACAGGAATAGGCTTAATTGGTCTTGAGGGGATCAATTCGCCATTGTTTAAATCTAGGTTTAACCATACTTGTATCATAGCATTTATTTGAGAAGACACGTTTTACATTCGTGAATAGCACAATTTATGTTTATGTTGTGACAATATTGTTTAATGTATATAATGGTTGATCCTGGTTATTTAAGTGTATGAATTAGATTCGCTTGGTTAAATAGCTACAATAGTGTTTAAAGTGTGTAATGGTTAATGCTGCTCACTTTGATGGCGTGGTACAATGGCTGAATTATATTCGCATAGTTTAAAATCTCGTTGTTCTATGTTAAGATTTAGACTTTTCATTCATGCGGAAGATCGTAATATTATAATCCAAATGAACCTTACTGGTATCCTTTTTTCGTGGTAGAACTATCTGCCTTGCATAGCAATTACATCTGCTTTCAAGAGAGTGACGCGTCCGTTTGTCCACGTATGCGTGGGAAGCTTGTTGGCTGTGATTATGGAACTAAATGCAAAATTGTGTTGCCAATAATTGCATGACTACAAACCAATGCTAAATCGCGAAACGACGCAAACCTGAACACCACGAAAACTGGATTAGCGATTATTCAGAAGAAGACCTTGGAATCTTCACAAAATCATTCATCATCATGAAGAACGTACACATGTTATATTACATAGTCAGTACCAAACGTTTCTCGTGATAGTTTTTTCCTAAGGTGTCATACTTGCCCGGCTGTTCAATTATGTCACATGATTGATTTGTTTCTGTATTTGCATTGTTGTTGATCAATTTACATTTCTGTTTGTTCTATCCGAGGTGAACATATTATGTGAATTCGTTGTTGTGAACCTCGTAAAATAAATAAAGTTTATATAAAATAAACTGTTAGAATACAAAGATGAACATTGGTCTCGGTCGGAGACATGGATGGGTAGAACTGGCCAATTATTTCTGATGTTGTTAAACGAGTCGATATCGCACTTCCGCTGTCAGTGTTATGTTCCGGTTAGACCATAAATGTTTCTGCATTATTTGTTAATATGCTGGAGGACCGTCAACTTTCATACGTTATGTTTCCATAGGCCAAAGTGTCTCACATAACTATTCACCTCGGGCAAAATGTGTACATGAAAGAGGCCAAGGCCGTCTACAGGATATCCGGGGCAATAATACCCATGTATAGCAGGCCCTAGAGATCAAGACTTGCCTGGCTATCCGTGGCCACGCTCATGCATGTTTTACTTCCTATGTGGTACTGCACTCGTTTCCGCCGCCGCCATTTCCTTCCCGAGGGACCCAGAGATTTCGGATGGGATAAGCCGTGACTAGCATGGAGGTGGAAGGGTTCCTCCCGACCGCAGCAAATTGAAACTAACGTACAGGGACATCACTAGCATATGCTCACGGAATGGTCACGCGTAGTTCGGGCACCGATGCTATGTGGGGCTAAGCAACCATTCTGCACGTTCACTTGTCTACTTGTCCCCAAGCTACTATATATTCTTAGGTGAAGGATCCATCGCCGATCTATCACACAACTGATACATTGTTTATCCCTCGCTATTAGCTGCACTATGGTTGGTTGTATATTCAGGACGCTTTAACCACTATCGCGTCAATAGGAGAAGGAAGAGAGAGTGAAACCATGTCCCCGGGGGGTAACCCCCTACTCGTTGCGAAAAGGAAAAGGAAAAGGATCTTTATCCTGCGATCACAGAGACATGGCCACAGCTGGGCTCGAACCACCGACCCACGTGCCGTTAAGCTCTCAGGTGGTCAGAGCGCTTAATGCCAGTGCTCTAACCCACTGAAGTATTTAGCCGGCCTCCAGATACACAATGGATTCGAAGATGAGAAGGTAACATGCATATATACCAATTACCAGTCATTATACCAACCCAGTATGTGCATTGCCAGCAATTCCAATGCCACTGTAACTGTAGACCTATCAGATAATTGCCTACGCCATCATCTTTTATGATGGAATCTTCTTATTATTAATGCATGACTTTATACATATAAGTCATTAACGCTCATAGTGTTTTTTGTTTGATAAAGATGTATTACTTATTTCGGGCGTTTTTTCTTGTGGTAAGAGTAAAGGTATTACAGGCCTTGGATAGCCTTGGAGGCCGCAGATGTTATTCATGCCGACTTCAGGCCGTGTACGGCGCGCCTCTGAGGAGAATTGGCCGCGACAGGCAGAGCCAGGTCCCTGAGGCGGCCATAGATGTGTCTGTGGCAGAGATACCATCAAACGACAGAGCGCGCGGCGCGCCAGGGGTATCAAAACGTTAATGAATGTAATGTAAACGAACGAGCAATACAATATAGAAGACAGTGGGTTAGTTTTCTGTACCACAAGGGGAAATACAACTGGTTGTAACATAAACGAAATGCCACCGAACGAAGCAAGCTCGAAAATTGTCATTGTCACTACCATAAAATGCCATTCCCTGCATCCTAAAAAGTACATATCAATAATACCAAAAATGGAAACGTATAAAATATCAATAATATCAAAAATGAAAACATAATGACGTACCGTAGGTGGAAACACACTGGCGTGTCTATACCATCAATGGAAATAATCTTAGTTGTCTGTACCAGAAATTGAACTGTAACCGTTTGCATCGACCATGGCGAGACAACTGCTGTTACTATCATTGGACACACGGCTACATTAGTGTTCGCTAAGGGTGTTCGATGTAAAACTGGTTGTGACGGTGTTTCATCAGAAGCGCCTGTGCCACACCTATTGTCCCAAACGAAAATGAACAAATTATATTCCGTTAACATGATACATGAATTTGTTTTGTCACAATACACAGTTACACGCTTGGAAATCCCACACAACCGTTTACCTTCGCTTAATTAATAATTAAATCACATTATAGTAATGCTTGAAAATTATGAGATCATTATTCCAAATGAAAACCTGTTTGACTGAGGGAATTTCTGCATTTATGAACATATTTTCCTGACAACATGAAGAGCGAAGCTCTACACAGTATCGCATGATTCAGTTGATGGATATCAGGCTAAATCTCCTCCTGCCCGGGCGCATTTCGACATTTGAATTTCCCGCAGAATGGCGTCGAGTTTTCGGGCCAACTCTGCTGAAGCGCCCAATTCGCTGCTCGATGCAGCGACCTTGTAATCATCGTGGAAGCTTTCGCTGAGCCGTCTCTCCGATAGCCAGTCGCCAAGGCTGTTTTTATCATCGAATGAGATTAAGGAGGGCCTTTTATCAAGTTAGGAGAAATTTAAAATTGACTGGAAAATGATAACAACACTGATGTCATCATAATCTGTGTTCCATATCTGTGAGCAATTTTTAGTATGGTATCACGCTATTCATATACACTCATATACATATATGTTCACAAATATTAATAATAAATTCAATATAACTACTATCATAGTATTAATGGAGAGATAGTTAAACATGCGCGAAAAACCACGTTATTAACGTATCTTTTTTACATTAATACATGTTCAAATATTTTGTTAAATCTTAAGACGGTTGGAAAAATACCTCAATGCGCAGTAGCCTTCTTAAGGAACCCAGGATATGTCTTTGGACCCAGGGCGGAGGGGGTGTGCTCTGTTGCCTTGGTAGTTACAGTTCACAACTAGGACAGACATATTCGTCGACAGAGAAAGTAGTCCGGCCGCCGAGCCCCTGACCTTCTCTGCAACGCGAGGAATAAGATTAATAAGAATAAGAAATTTATGTGATTGGCTGCCAGAGGATGCAAATATCTCTCGTTCGATATATTTATACCATATATGGAGATAGATAAATAGACATTAGATGTATATCTCTCATTCGATATATATATACTATGCATAGAGATAGATAAGTAGATATAAGTCCAGTGAACCCTTGACATTATGTAATGAAATGATCAATCGGGTCCAGACACAGGTGGGGTTCGAACCCATAACCTGCTGGTTTCTAGACGCGAGCGCCGCTCGGAGGATCCCGGATTGATTTAAGGGATCTGTATAACCAATTTGACAGACCATTCACACTTTTGTTTATGGCCAAATCATTCAGAAAGCCAGCATGTACATTACAACATATAACAAGTGTAAAGGGGAAATATATATAGATGTCAATAAAGTCAATAAATTCCATCGAGTAATAAACATAAATATATATTATAGTTGTTACATAGTATACCCGTCATTATACACATATAGACCTAACAGGAAATGCAGTGGGTACATGTCTTATTATCCTAGCGTACTAATGGGCGGGATTGGAGGAGAGATAAATTGAGTTTACAGAGTTGGGGGGGGGGGGGGGGGAGTCGTGCGGTATCACTGAAGCAAGTTCGATAATTTTGAAATTCCCCGTCTAATCTAAGCTAAAAATTCTTCCCAGGCCCATTAATACACAATAATATTTTGCGGGGCTAGCGCATGTTCTATGTGGGAGAATCCGAAGAAAACCAAAAAATATGGAAAACACTTCTCAATCTTAAAACCCCGGTAGGGACCGGACGAAGGTGAACATTTTCTATAAGGTGCCCGAGGGCTAAGACGGTAATCTTCCAGATGGTAATCATTCTCCCTCAAGATAACGCATGGCCTGTTCGGTGGGCCTTGGTATCGGCGGTCGAACGCCTTTGGGAATCGCTTCCAGGTCCCCTAGATGGGTTACCGTTGTAACGCGTTCGTGATGTTGCCTACCTAACCAGGGGACGACTTCTGACGTGGCCGGGATGTTCTCCATGATGATGAGCATAAAGACGGTCATGGCCAGCAGGACGGTGATACCCAGGGACACCTTTTCCACGCTGTCCGGCCGCACGAGGAAGACCAGACTGCCCACCAGGAAGAGGCACAGCACGGGGAAGAGCAGGTTGTAGAGGTAAAACATCGGTAGGCGCTTCATAATGAGCGTGAAGAAGACGACTCATGACTCCCACAGGGGATCCCCAAGAGACTCAATTCGCCGTTGAAGACCATATATCCTGTGTATGCTGACTCGCATGTTAGGTTCATGTCCCGAACGGTGTTTGTCCACGAACCGAAGTCCAGAAAACAGCGTTGCTCCTCTAAAGGGTACTTGGCGATATTTAGCTTGCAAGAGCTCTTTAACTGTGTCGATGTCTCCCAGAAAACCGAGCGGCTCCCAAACACGATTGCGTTAGTGTCAGAGAAAACGTTGGCCGCCGCACGAGCGTCGTCCACGCTACGGTGAAAGCGAAAAATGTGAAAAAGTGTGTAACGAAGTAACCTTGCTTAAATATGTTTAAACTAAGTAACCTTCTATATACCACAATGTTGGCCATTCCATCACTTCTGATCGAAGCGGCAGTAAATAAAGTAAACAAATAAATAAATACATTAACAGATAATATGTTAATGCTCCTTCATAACAATTGCGGAAATTGTTTTTATGATCACATAGTTGTATCGTGATATCCGAATCCAGTACATCAACGTTTTTCTATGGTATCTTATATCAAACTAAGGGATACTCTAATATTAGATAACATTAGTTAATATTGCTTGTTGTACAGCATAACATCCGGTTTCCAAATTCTGCTTGACTTAATGTGTATATCATCCACTCCGCCATACTGCGAGGAATTCCACATCAAAAATGCATCCTTCCATCGCTGAAAGGTATTGGTGGAACGTTAATCACCGAGCTGGATGATCACATATCACATATTTAGGCTAATGGTTTTATAAACCAATAAAAATGATATATATATGGTTGGTGCATTTAAGTTGAAGTGCATATCAAATACGAAAATTGCAAAGTGGCTTGTCCAACCGCCCAGATCCACTGTACTGTAGATGAGGAATTATAACTGACTCCCAACAACAACGCAATTATATCATTAACCCATAGAAACTAGGGTATACAGACGGCGTGGCATGTATAGTACATAATATATAAGCCCACACAGGTTCGAGGTGGTGAAGCTTTTACGGGAGCGCTTTAGGCCCACAGCGGAACTCCTGCCTCGTTTCAGGGATGATTCCAATATACGGCCTTGGCCCGGCGTCGTGCCCTACTATATCAACGTAGTAATTTGCATGCGCTTAAACATCAATGCAAGACAGAGTGAAGCAAATCCCCACTGGCCTCGAGCCATTCAAAACTTAATTTGAAGAGAATATTAATGTAGTCGCAGTCACGAGGGTTGCCAGTACGGTAGATATAACCCTATCATCTGAATTTCCATGTTATAATATTTCTTTAATAACATGAAGACTTCTATATATCTATGACGATATCTATTCAATTTAATAATAGTCTTGTACTTACGAATGTCAGCCAGACCAGTGTTATTGGCACCTGCTCCTTTTCCAGCTGAAGAGAGGAGTTAAAATGAGTATCCTTACCGCATATATTATAAACGTCATTAGTGACCTCACGCGATGGACCACGAATTTCAGACCCTGTGCGCAGCACTATCACCATCGCCACCGACTGGTCCGGAAATATCAATATTTTGTAGCATATCAATGGCAAACCATTTCTGTCATCAAATAAAAAGGAAATCGGGAATCACTTCCATTTCGATATCAATATCACATCGTCTTCATTTAAACTATGCATGAAACACATTATACACTGGCATGAACTTTCGGTCTTAAGCCTAGAAGTTTATTAGCTCTCTGATATGGTGAAGATTCAGCCTGAGGAAGACATTGGTGAGTGTGGTCGCGTTGGCAACCGGTCTGACGTCAGGTTCAAATCAGACGTCCGTTAGCAGCCCCCTGATGAGTTGTCGGTGGTATTCGGTGGCCATGACCGCCAGGGCTAGATAAAGACACATACGGTACTCACCTACATTCACGGACAATACCACGACAAGTACTGGGTCCAGGAGCAGGGGGGGTTGGAACACTCCGCGCATGCGCGAAAAATGAACCATACTAGTGATCGCCGGAAGTTTCGGCTCAGTGTGTTTTGAGAGAGCAAGGGAGGCGGTCATGTGAGAAGAGTGCACGGCCGTTTCACTGCTTCAGATTTTCAAACCGCTCACCCTCAGTCAAATATGGTCGTGTCTTCTTTTATATACGTCTGTTTGATTCCAGGACACGTGTAATATATATAGTGATGTAGAATATAAGCGATTATCCTGTCTTCCCTCTTTTATAGCTATTTGAAAAGTGTTATTCGCGTACAGATAAACGAGCGATAATAGGAGAGAATATAGGCTCACACTGGGGTAGATCAGCTAATTTGTCAGACACACAACAGATTACAAACAGACCGTCCAGTCTCTGGTGAAATCAAAAATTGCATTACTTTGACAAATGAAAACTAACCATTGGAGCATCAATGTTAGGAACTTATACTTATTGCTTGTAGTAGAAGGGGGTGGGGGGGAGGAATCTAGTTTTCTTCTGTCAAAGTCAAAAGGAAAAACAAATAAAACTTAACTTTAATCATTTCAGCCTCTGTACAGCATTTTGCTATTTGTTAACTGTCAAAAAGTCAAAATGCTGCAGTCAACTGCTTTACCAATGATTTATAATAGCTGTATAGCTGTATTGACATTTATTAAACTGGTAATTAAAAGCATAAACAAATTTGTTCTTACGCTTCAGTGACATCATCATCCTCAAAATGAAGTATGCAGACTATAAGTAGTATAACAGTCGCTAGAGGAGTCGGGTCACTGTATATTAATCTAACAGACTGCTGTAACTTTCGGGTTATAAGTCTCACCGGTGTATAAGTCGCATCCGCTGATTTTGAGAAATATTTAGACTAGCCATATAGCTTTAAGACGCACTGTGCATCATGTCTTAAAAATATCTATAGATTAATCATGTCTTAAAAAATATCTATACTTATCAGGTTATTACAGTAAAAATTGATTTCTTTATTACTTGCTATAGTTGCCTAAGCTATAGAATGTATTGATAAAGATATTTTATTGATAAAATTTCTGCAGAAATCATATTACCCCCTTAATGATTTGTTTCTGAGGTAAAACTTTGTACCTCTATAATTAATGAATTAGTATGACTATTGCTGTTTTGGTTGTTACTATTAGCCAGACTCAATAACTGCAATACAACTTGTGGGTTAAAAATAGATTTCCAAAATAAAAAAATTATTCTGTGGAAACCTAGAGTCATCTAGAGCATCTATAGAGTCTGCTGATTTCTTTAATTTATTTTCCTTTGGTATGTAGATATGTAAATATCCAATGTTATACCATTATAATTACTTACTAAAGCATTATGCTGAGAACATTCTACCAGGTTTTATCTTTCTAGATTATATGGCATATTGTGTGCACGTATTTGCATTTGCATCTTTTAGCCACTTTATTCTTTGATTGTCTCACTTCCTGCAAAGTAATACGATATTTTCAAACTGCCAGTTTTGCATCTGAGCTGTTACATATTGCCAAACCTATTTTATCATTTGAGCACTCATTATCAAAGTACTACCACACATTGACGATTTAATGGTGGATAATGAGACCTGTGCCCCATATATATAACAAAGTGCACAATTGTCTTTACATGGATTCCTTGGATGGATTGCACTCACAATGTATGGTGAGTTGTTAATATTATCATTAGGGAGAAATTATTATCATGAGGGACACGTTAGAAAAGAGACAAACAAAAATCTGGTAGTATTAAGTGTGCCCTGTGCTACATTCATGCAGCACTTCATGAACATATAATCCTTGTTTGAGAATGATTTCTCTATGCTATTTACCGCCATGTCATATACTGTGGGTCTCGATCACCTCATTATGGTGCTATGTAAAGTATTTTTAATTGTTTTTATGCATAACTTAGTAATTTGTTAATGGCAATGTTACTTTTTCTAATCCTGTGCACAATTGTGCTTTGATTAGCTAGAGGCAGTATGGGTATACTTGGAATATAGCATACATATTATGTAATGTTATTAAGCCAAACTTTCTGATGATCTATATGTCAATCCTGCAGGCATCTTTGTCTATTATATCTCAAACATAGCAGACAGTTATGTGCCGGTCTATTTGATTAATATTGATAAAGTATCTATTCATTTTAATGATTGAACTTTGTATTTATTTTACAACAGGTCTATATAAGGTCATATCTATAAATAAACTATCCTGTTCACCTTACCTGCTTTGTTATTATCTGATTTCTCACACACTTAGCAGTATTATATTTATATGTAGCTTGGTAAGTTCATCAGGATGTTTGAATTTAAAGAAATGTTGAATCTAAGAAATCAAATCATTTTGATATTCAGAAATACTTTCTCTTTAGAAATAAAATACATCTGTTAGATGTATATATGTATATTGACGTATACAATTTATGATGAATGCACTCAAAGTTTACTGATACCGGTTCAAGTTCATGTTCAAGAATCCCTATATGGGGGAGGGGGGGGGACCTATATGTGTAGTTATATTCTTGTTAAAAATTCCCAATAAATAAGTGAATATATAGCCTAGCTGATTCTGAGCCACCACTAAAGTTTCCATTTTAGTCTAATTATGTTGGTTTACGTTTGCTGACCTATAGCAGGCCTAACAATATTGTAATCAATAACCCATTTTTCCTAAATTGCCTTCATATTTCCTGAGAAGCTTTTTTTTTTATAACTGCCTGTCCCATAGATATATATTCTGCTCTTGAAACGCTTTACAAATATTTGCCCAGAGTAGTCCCGAATAGAAAAATGTCATTATAATAATCTGCACTCAAACGTTATATCAGTCCTAGTTAACATAATTTGTATGGCCCCCGCTGTTTCACGCACGGACGTGGTGACTTCAACGGTTCAACATGTGCAAGCGTAGCATGACTTGCTGTAGTGAACCGCGGGCCAGAAGTGCCCGTATGGGCGATAATAGGCATAATTGCACTAAAATCGACTTTCGTGTCCCGTAAAGGCTCACCGAAGTTATAATTGCCGGCAATTATATGTTTTAGTGTCCAGATGTAATCAACAATGTAAATCTGCGCGTAACTGTGCATGGAAATGCTGATCAGAATATATCTTAAGTTTTATGCATCGGGAGTCTAATCTGTACAAAATGGCCTGTCCTGGCGATTTTGACCGGCATTTCAAGTGAGCAATACGGCTTTATAGACTGGGGAGCTTTGGGGAGCTCTTCCGGAATTTGATAGAGTAGTCTTTTATGATGTATTTCATGTTTTTGAAAAGCTGGGTTCGTCTTTATAAATTGGAAATATTTTCAATTGAAGAAAATGGCCATGTTTGTTTACTTTTTCGCAGTATTTTTTTAGTCGAGTTTGACTGGAAATTACTTTTCGTAGAGGGTCAATCGAAAGCATGTAAAGAAACTGTTTGGATAATCGGTCTTCTGTTAAGCATTCCCCAAAAGGATTTTTCAAATCTTAATACCTTAGTAGAAATATAAACAAGAAGTCAACACCACCGAAAACCAATTTATCGAAGCGAGCACGTGTACGGCGAAAAAATGTAAACACAGATGCGCATGCGTCGAGTCTTCCAACCCCCCCTGCCAGGAGTAGGGCTATACAGTTCGCACGGGTTCTATTTCCGGTTTAGGTCTTTTGGGGACCAACACAAAATCACGTGCTCTTAAAACCAGTACGCATGACGCTGGTGCCTTGCTGCAGCTGCGTGACGTGTACTCATTGTCGTCAACGTTTGAGTGTCAGGCCTACTGCACGGTTTGTGCGTGAAGAATCGAGTGGTTGTGGAACTATTTTTGGTTTGCTTTGTTTGGTCCAGGCATTCCTAACTATAAAATAGTTATAGATAAAGCATTTAACTCTCCATAATGCATGTGGTCCGTTCTATGAGACTGTTGGAAGCGTTGTATTTTGAGGCAAATCATCGGTGTTTACATTTCTGCCTCAAACCGAACACCATTGTCCTCGCCAGGTCAGTCCATATAAGGAGCGTTGTTACGTAACCTCAGATCCCGCGCGCAGACATGCGAGTCTTGATGATTATTACGTCATACTACATGGAAAACACAGCGCAGCACATTTGATCACCTGACACTGACAGTCAATCATGAGACAACCGCATTCTGGTTTATCAACTGTCTAACCGCTCATATATTACATACATCTGCTCGCCGGATGGTTATAATTCTGATATGCCCATAACTTCAGTGGTTGGTCGTGCATCCAAGGACAGCTTTAGCCGATCGTGTGCGTGACGCGAGTGAAGGCAAACAACCGGAAGGTAAGCATCACGTACAGGCCGTTAATGCTAGGCAATGACGTAGAGCATAAGTATCCCTGTCTCGTGGGGTCTCGATAAGATCCTGTAGTGACTGTACATCCCTTTTACAATATGTGCATCATTGCTTCTTGCCAAGGAAACACGGGACGACTGGTCCTTTTTCGCCATAATTACTGCGGATACATTGCTCGAAAGTTATTGTCATCTGGTGGAGTAACAAAATCAATGTGTTGCAAAACAGTAACTTAATGTTTCCTTGCAAAAATCCACATTTCTAATCTAATTTATGATTTTAATTAGGAATAAATCGGTGTTTTAGGCCGCTTTTGTGCCCTGGGCCAAGGTATCTCCCAGAACGGCGAAGCATGAATGAATGAAACTTGCCCAAGGTTAGGTGCCCAGCATTTCTTACCAGGACCTATTGATCCCGCAGTCTGTGGCGCTAATGTCTAAATCAGAGATGATATCTATGTCATTTATGTATTGCCAAAAGAACTTCTCTTTTGCGCAGGAGAATGTAATTCCTCACGTTTAGAGGGACAGAGTTTTGTTTTCAATAATCAACCAGGATCTTCTGAGCTCGAACAGTCAATGGCCATTAGCAAAATGGCAAATGGCGTCTTTGGGGTGGAGTGGTTTGCGCATAAAGTATTCATGACGTGAAAGTGGTGGTAAAGCATGAGGCTCTGACATTGATGGCTCTTGCACCATAATGGGATATGGCCATCAGTCTATGTCACAGTACACTCATATTATTTGGTACATTTAAGGTGATTATTATTCCGTATTTTCGTCAGCCATATTCCACAAATAAGCATAAATGAGTTATTCTCTTTTTTTATCACAACAGATTTTATCTTTCGCTGGATTGAACTGTAATTGGCCAATCTCGTTCTACCGTATCCATATATTTGATCAACGGTTTGATCAATGTTGTTGTGCCTGCATGGATAGTGTCATATTAATGCACAGGCAAATATTTTACTACCAATGTCACCTTAGATTAGCGTTACGTCATTGTTACAAGTGGCAGCTGTAGTGTATATCTACTTATCTAGATATATATAACATTACTTCATTGATGCATGATCCGGTATATGTACAAGAATGTATTCGAGATTTAGAACTGAAATAGAAATAAGGGGGACAACGATAAGCTATAGTGTGTATAAAAAGAGACAGTGTCGAAAGGGAGGAAGGAAAAACGGAACAGCGTCTTGCGGAATTAGAACGGGAGTCAGAGCACAATCCTACTATTACAGATGAAATAACCACTTTAAAAGATAAACTACAAGAACTTAGACTGCCTCAAGCACGAGGAGCTTTATTAAGAGCAAGGGAAAAATATTATGAAGAGGGGGAGAAACTTATTAGCAGACAAATTAATAGACTTTTAGTAGACGGTAAAGAAATTGAAGAACAAGACAAAATTCTTAAAGAATAAGTGAAATTTTATAAAAAATCTCTATGCAGAGCAGAATAAACACGCAGGCAAATATGAAATGTTTCTGAATCCCGGAAATATAATACAATTAAATGTCCCTGAGGTTGAAGAATGTGAAGCCCCACTTAATTCGAATGAGTTGTTAGTAGTTCTTAAAAATATGAAGAATAATAAATCACCCGGAAATGACCGATTTCCTGCAGACCTTTATACGTTTTTTGGCAAGACTTAGGGCACTATCTTTTGCGTAGCCTTTTATATGCAATGAAATCAAAATCACTATCAGTTACACAACGTCAGGGTGTAATTACCTGCATTCCGAAATGTGATAAGAAAAGAGAAATGTTGAAGAATTGGAGGCCAATAACTCTGTTGAATGCTGATTATAAACTGTTGTCAGGTGTCTATGCAAGACGTTTAATAGCCTCACTGTCCAGAGTAATAAGTAAAGATCAAAAAGGTTTTTTGAAGGGTCGATACATTGGAGAAAATAATCGACTGATGTATGATATTATGCACTATTTTATCCAACAAAATAAAACTTGAACATTGCTTCTTTTGGATTTTGAAAAGGCCTTTGGTACTCTCAGTTGGAAATCTATTACTAATGTGCTCCATAGCTATAATTTTGGTAGTCAATTTATACAAAATGTGAAATTATTATATAAAGGAGCAAGCTCCTGTGTTATTAACAATGGACACTGCTCACAATATTTTAATATTTTGGGGGAAGAGGATGCAGACAGGGAGACCATCTGTCCGCTTATATGTTTATTTTAGCCATAGAACCACTGGCAACGGCAATAAAAAGTGATCCCGACATCAAGGGCATTGTGATTAGTGGACGTGAGTACAAAATAGGGCAATATGCCGACAATACTTTTATGTTTCTTGATGATTCGGAAAGTTCGCTTAGAAGAACATTTTATGTGTTAAGGGAGTTTGGAATGTGTTCCGGACTATGTATAAATGTTGAAAAGACAAAAGGGATTCAACTTGGCTGCAAAGTAAACAGTCCGTGTAGAATATGCCCGGATATTGCGATAACCTGGGAATATGAATTTAAATTGCTTGGCATAGTATTCTCAACGAAAATGGAACATATCGAATCCATCAATTATGGGAAAAAATTACAAGAAGTACAGAATATATTGAATATTTGTAGAAAACAAAACCTGTCGTTACGTGGAAAAATTACTGTTGTAAAAACTATGGCGATACCTAAGTTAATTGACATAATTTTTACCGTCCCAGGGAAAAGACAAATTAAATGGTATGATACGAGATTTTATCGGAATTCTGGTACGGCCAAAGTGGCTTTAAATCAATTGGTTCAGTCAGAATCCGACGGTGGGCTCAATCTGACTCATATTCCTACTCTCTGCCAGTCGCTAAAGATAACCTGGACCAAGCGGCTTATCACCTCAACTGGTGCATCGCAGGACCTTTTTGCTGGTACTATATGTAGAAATATAATTAAATTATGCTGGGAACTTGACCCGTCCTCCTTGCAGTACTTGTCGAAGTCTATCAGTAACCCCTTTTGGCGCGATGTACTTGAAGCATGGCGGTCATATGTTCTACATGCAAAAATGAAAGATGTTAGAAATTATCCTCTGTGGAATACATATTTCTTGACTGACAAAAGCTTTCGTCCAGAAAAAATAAATTAATATCTAAAGGTGTTGTTTATTATAATGATGTTATTGATACCAAGAGGGCGCCGCTAGGTTGGCAGGAGTCTTGTACCATTTTTGAAATAAGTATTAATTTTGTAGACTTTTTCACTCTTATTCCGAGAGCATGGAAATGTGAAAGCGAGCGACTTGGTACCAAACTTGTAAGCGCGGTAGCACCAGGGCTATGTTTCTTGTCGAGCAATGACAATGTATATAACGCAGTATATAAGTTTTTAGTTAAGAAACTGCCATCATCGGGAAAGCATGAACTTAAATGGTCAGCCTCACTAAATATCAATTTCTCGGAACACGAATGGAAACTGATTTATTTGCTTGCAAAAACGACAACAGTCGACGAACGTTTGAGAAGTTTTCAATATAAAGTTACTTGTCAATGTATAACAATCAACGTGTTTTTAAAACGATGTAAAATAAAAAGTGAAGACACCTGTACCTTTTGTAAAGCCGCGTCTGAGTCAATCTAGCATCTGCTTTACCATTGTCCCATTGTTAGTCAATTGTGGAATTGTTTTTTGTTAATTGGGTCGAAGGTAACCCTAGCATAGAGATCAACTCAAGATTTTCACTCTTGGCTGTTTTGTTTGGCATAAAAAAACTCAGAAAACGACCGTTTATTGAACCATCTTATACTGCTGGCTAAGAAATATATTTTTTCGTGCAAGTGTAGAGAGGTTTCTCCTTGTATACGGGATATCCCTAGATTGATAAGATATTACTATCATATCGAAAAACATATAGTAGACCATAATGAACAGCTTGGTAAAATCTTATTTGTAAACAAATGGAATTGTATAATTTCAGCTTTCTGAACTAGCTCTGTTTATATACCATTGACATTTTGAATGCTTTCAAAAATACCAGCTGTTGTTTTTTGTACTGTATTTTTCTTGTATTGGGTCTTCTTGTACTGTATCTTCCTTGTATTATATTCTTCTTGTGTTTGATGATCAGATGTAAGAAAAAGACATCATATCCCTGTATTCTATGTAATATCGCACGAAACTGCTATTTTTGAAATAAACAATTAAAAAAAAAGATATTTATAACAAATATCATACTCACGAAAGCAATCTAACGTTAACATCAGGTTGAGTTGCATAGCCTGAAACTGCATATCTCCAACTCCAATGCCGAGTGGGAGCCAAATGGAACGCCAACATAGGCTGAGATGACCGTAGCAATAACCAGTGTTACTCTCCTCGTGGAATAATGAAACAACATATATATATATATATATATATATACATATATATATATATACTCTTACTTAATGCGCCTTAGGGCGACCATTGGTCGCCCTAAGGGTGGTGATTTTGGCAAAGTGGCGTTAGGGCGACCGCCAACCGGTCGCCCTAATGACTGACGGTTCCACGTGGCAAACCAAAGGAGGAAATGGCGGCTGGGATGGTTCTGGGGGTAGATTGTATCGTCAACATTAGTGAACAATGCAAAACATCGTCCAATTAACATAAATCATGGCGTCAGACAGTTTTCGAAATTACCTTATATTTTGAGCCTACCAAAAACTCCTACTTTAGGGCGACCGCACCTAAATCTCAAATTTCTTCAATAAAGGGTGTGTATATCTCCGTAAGATTTGTTGTTTGAATTTAGTTAGAAGTCAGGTTGTTATTAAAACCGTTTCGAACATGATATTTTATCCAAGAAAACTATAAGTTGACACGACTCGAAATTTAGCGACTTAAAAAAAATATAAACTCTCGCGAGACGCAGACGAGAGACCGAAATCCTGCGAGAATTCAATTTGGCGCAAAGCGGCCATCTTTGATTGCGCTTGAACGTCGACGGAAAGCAACATTACAGGTAAAGTATCTATTTTCTTCTATTTATGTTCCTTTATATTTGCTTTTATATATTTGCTTACATAGAATAAACTGTTATACTTTCACGGTTGAATATGATGCGTATTTCAGCCGCCCTACAGCACAATCGCCGGCGAGTTGAAGTTGTTAAACGATTTACCTCAATTTAGGCAAATTGAAATTTAGAAGTTAGATAATTTAACATTAGCCTAGGCCCACCCTAGCAGCAGAAATATAGTGTCACTCTTCTATAGAAATAAGTTTCTTTAAGAGTGCTAGGCCAAATGCTTAACCCAACAAACCTTTCCCCCGGCAAATTTGGCGCAAGTGCCCCCAGGCAAGCCCGCTTCTCTAGGGGCACAACGGTAACAATGTTAAAATCCTTCGACGTTAGTAGGGAATCGACTGTAGCTTTTATTATAATGCGGGCGCGTACAATAATAGTGCTTACGTATTCTATATACCTTGTTCTATCTTCTGACATCAAGAAAGTGTGTCAACACTAGATTGTTCCAGTCATATTTTCGCGAACAAATGTTGGAGCATGCGACTTTTCCCTACCAACCGCCATGTATATGCAGCGCCACCTGGCGAATCCCGCCACCATTTGAACCATATGTAGCCTGGGTCCCAAACTTTGTAACAGTCAATGACCTGTGAAAGAGGGCGCTGCTGTTGTCCTTAAGTTCAAAGTGAGCGACTGACAAGGCCCTCTAGCGGAGAGTCATATGCTAACAGAGAGGAGGAACCAACTCGCATTCACAGGTACCGACATCCGCCAAAAACAAATATGGCGGATGGCTGGTCGGGAACAGTTGTGTGCTCCAACATTTCTTCGCGAAAATATAGTCGAAACAACCTAGTGTCGACACACTTTTTTTATATCAGATGATAGAACAAGGTATATAGAATACGTAAGCACTATTATTGTACGCGCCCGCATTATAATAAAAGCTACAGTCGATTCCCTACTAACGTCGAAGGATTTTAACATTGTTACCGTTGTGCCCCTAGAGAAGCGGGCTTGCCTGGGGGCACTTGCGCCAACCGGCAAATATGCTCAAGGAAACTCTTGTTTACACATGTGTCATGGCCGATTATCGCCTGCTCGGGTTCAGCTTTTTGTCACTGGACTTCACTTCAACACTTGGTCTTGGACTTGGGAAGTTAGGTTAGTTTTGACAAGGCCAAGGGCCCCAGAAGTAAACAAATACACCAATAAAAGGTCAAGTTTGACTTTAAAAGGACCAACTTTAGAACCCCCCACCACAATTGAAAAATCGCCTCGAAAAAGCAGTTTCTAAAAACCGGCCAAAAAAGGCCTAAAAATAAAAAGAGACTGCCTAAAAGGGGGCCCGCCTAAAAGTGTGAAATTATGTCAATTTGGGCTACTTACTGATGTTAGATATTCCGTTAATGGCCAAAAGATAGCAAGTTAGCTTGTTGGCAACATCACACTGTCACGATTTCAACACAATCTTCCTTCCTGAACTTGACCACTTTTGACTATGACAAGACCCTTGTTATGTGTCAAAACAGAAGCCCTTTTAAGAGACAAAATTAAAAAGATTAAAGTTTAAGAGTGTGACATGCCTGGGGAGCATACCCCCCCCCCCCCCCCTCTCTCTCTTTCTCTCAGAACAGGCCCATACCAGCTAGATGATAACATCACAAAACTGGGTTCTCAGTCATATTCAGAGTCATCAGGTCGCGGAAGACACTAGATTGAAGGGCGTTTCTTGTTTTAAGGACGTCCTTCATTTTAGGGTCGATCGTACTTCGTTTTAAGTATGCGATTAACCAAACACAGTGCCTTCATTTAATCCATGCAGTAGACTTTAATATCGTGATATTTTAGTGTTTGATCATGGGAAACCCTTCAAGGAGGTCAGGCGCATAACTTACTATGCAAATTAAAGCTCTAGCGGCAATCCTCAGCTTCCATCGAGTCTCAAAAGTATAAACAAGCAGGCCAAATTTGAAAATTCAGTGCATTTTTCTTTCGTTAACGCACAAACAAATCTTCTGGCAGGTAAATACTTGTGCAAGGCAATAACATTAACATCTCTAGATTACTTCTGAACTTGTCTCGAGAGAAGTCTATATCTTTAAATTGATGAAGTTCTATAATTACAAGTATTTAAGCCGAAATATCTTAATATTATATTGAAATAATCATTTTTACATATTTAATAAAGCACAGCATCAATTTTCTCCCAGATATATTTGTGCTGTATAAATAGGATTCTAAACTCTGGCCTGAATGCAGCCTAGAGGGGTCTGAAAGTTCATAGAACTTCTTTCTGAACAAAATGCCAAATTTCACTGGTCTATGAAATATTATATTATCATTAATGGAAACTAACAGCAAATAAATCTCATTCTAGTAAATAATTTCATTTTGTATCAATGTCAATATTACAATTCCCAGTTTACAATGAATAAAAATCCTTAATCACAAGGATTGGCTAATGAATGTTATGTCTATTTCATCTCACTGATGGCAGAAAGAAGAAAAGTTTGCTAGATATGTTTTTTCCTCAGTTGATATAAGCTTATATATTTAACTAATGACTAGTGTGAGTTATCAGACATTAATTCTAGAAAGTTATAAATGATCGCCCATAATCAGTCTGCCAGAAAATTAATTTATAATCTATTCATAATATCTATCTCAGTTGCATAGACTGATCTATTTTCACATAATATCAGATTTCTATTAATATCATATAAATCATGGAAATGTAGACAATGCCTTTGTCAGTGGAAAGTTTAATTTTTCCTCAAAACATAAGATAAGCCTAAGCTGATACGATGCTTCTTGATAACATTTCTTCATTCTTAGTCTCATATATTAAACCAGGGTAGATATTAATGTCAATATATACATAGTTTCTTACCCTATCCTTATTCAGTTAAATACATTGTGAGGTTTTAAGTAGGAATATTTCATTATTATATGTATGATACTTATTTTCAATGTTATAATTGCAACTACCAGTACTTATATTTGTTTTTAAAAGATCTCTTCACTTTCTGAACTTCTGGGGATTGATATCAAAAAGTTTCAAATTATTCTTAAATGTAATTATAAATATTATTGAAATACTGAAAGATTAATAACATCTAGTTATTGTCTGCATATTATACTAATGAGGTGTTTTATCAGCTATAATTCTATTGGGTGTGATATTTACTCATTCTTATTTCGAAATGCGCAGAAAGTCTACATATTCCAGCAAGCAAGATCAGATAACTGGCAAAGTAGGATTATCAGCAGTCAAGATAGGGTGTAAGCATTCGGTAGCAGGGTGTTTTGGGTTGCCAAGTAGCAGGATGTGATGGGGTATCCTGTAACAGGATGGGGTGGGATAAGCAGTAATAGGATGGGGTGGGATATCCAGTAACAGGATGGGTGGGATATCCAGTAACAGGCTCGGGAGGCATCTCCAGTAACAGGATGGGGTGAAGTATCCAGTAACAGGATGGGGTTGGGTACTGAGTAGCAGGATGGGGTGGGATGTCCAGTACAAGAATTGGGTTGGGTATCAAATAACAGGATCATGGGTGGGTCACCAGTAACAGGATGGGGGTGTACCGAGTAGCACGATGGGGTGAAGTACCTGGTAGCAGGATGGGGTGGGGTATCCAAAACAATAATCAGGTGGGTTATCACATAACAGGATCAAGGGTGGGGTAACCAGTAACAGGATGCGGTGGGGTATCAAGTAGCAGGATGGGGTGGGGTGTCCAGTAACAGGATGCGGTGGGGTATCCACTACCAGGATTGGATGGAGTATCCAGTAACAGGATGGGGTTGGGTATTCCTTAACAGGATGGAGTGCGGTATCCAGTAACAGGATGACGTGGGGTATCAAGTAACAGGATGGGGTGGGTTATCCAGTGACAGGATGGGGTGGGTTATCCAGTGACAGGATGGGGTGGGTTATCCAGTACCAGGATGGGGTGGGGTATTCCTTAACAGGATGGAGTGCGGGATTCAGTAACAGGATGGCGTGTGGTACTCAGGGCAAGAATGGAGGGGAGGTACCCTGTATACGAATTGGTTGGTGACAGCCAGTATGCGTAAGGTACCAACTTCCACATGAGCAATGTAATCTATTGCGATTGCTCGAGCAATATAATCGATTATGATTACATTAGCAATGTAATTGAAAATTATTACTTGAAAAACTTTGCTGAGGTACCCTGTATGATGATTGGTTTTGGGTGTACCAATAAATGTAACCAGTCATTTTATACAAATTTCCTTTCAAGGCCTCCAGGAATTCTGTATCATGCCCCGACTATTCTAGATTTTATTCGGTTTCGATACACAAGTGATATTGGAAGGCGGCATGGTTTGTATATATTTACCGGTAGAAGTAGCTTAGCATGTGTTCACATGTTTCTTTCAACAGCGAGCAGTTCACCAGAATCGAATCTTAACTAATGTAGTAATACTTCCACATTCTTTTCCCTGTTGCAGTCAGCTCCATTAAACGCGAGATGTTAGGAGGTACCATGCTGCCGTCAAGCGGAGCTGGATAGAGCGTGACATCTGATATCCTCCTGGTCATTATCATATCCAGCAACAGATATATCTTGATGACATTTATTATTTGAAAACAACAGTATTTCAGAAACAACGAAGAATTAACATAATTGGAGCAATAACATTTTCTGTAATTATTCAGTATGATTTGTTGCAAGGAAACTTACGTGGATGTTTAATGTTAAATATTCGATGTGATTAACGAAGACGTGAAGTACGATGGCGTTGAACGGAAGCTATGGTGCAGTTGTCGGGGTGTTCAAGCAGTGCTTGTCTTTCATCTTCACGGCTGCGATGAAATTGTAAGGCATGTTTGGATTACTCAACGACAAAATTGGATATAGACAAATTATTATGGCCTGCGTTGTATCCCGCCCATTTTTTGCCAAACATGTGGGTGGCAAACCATAGATAAATGTTGTTTTGTGTGTGAAGAAGCAATGGTGGTTGTTTTTAATGCGGAATTCAATATATTGTTTATCTGATGTTCAATGCTGAATAAACAATGCACAGTCTTAGGGTTTGTTGTACTTGTTGGTCGCCATATTCCAGTCGAAACGCCATTCCCGCGCTTCAATATTTACCGTTCTATGTGTAACTTATATCGCAAATACGAATTAATCTACCCACAAGCTGGCCTTTATTGCATAACTGTCTGAGGGCTTATTTTAAGCAATATGGCATTCAACAGACATGAGTAGTCTTTTAAATTATCGTACCATAGTTCAGAGGCAAGTCTTTGGGATTATGCCGTACTCCTTTTGACGAGGTACCTTCATCCCAAGGCAATATAGACTTCGCTAAACAAGCACAAACACAGGTCAAGTCGCCCGAAGGATATATGTTCAGTTCAACAAACAGATGTTTCATATATCGGTCGCCCTTAGAGCCTTATATTTGGCGTTCGCCCTAAGAGCGTTTAATTTGGCGGTCGCCCTGAAGGCGTTATATTTGGCAGTCGCCCAAAGGATATATGTTCTAAGGTCTGCGATGAGACGTTGCATGCTACGGTCTTTAGGTCGCCCGCCACATCTAGCTATAGGGCGACCGAAGCATACAACGTCTGATCGCCGACCGTAACATAGATCTTTTGAGCGACTGCCAAATATAACGCCCTTAGGGCGACCGATGCATAAAACGTCTGTTCGTGGACCGTAACATATATGATTTATGCGACTGCCAAACATAGGGCCATTAGGTTGACCGCCAAATATAACGCCCTTAGGGCGACCGATATATGGAAGGTCTGTTTGTGGACCTTAACATATATCCTTTAGGCGACTGACAAATATAAGGTCTTTAAGGCGACCTTTAAATATAACGCCCTTAGGGCGACCGATATATAGAAGGTCTGTTCGCCGACCTTAACTTATTTTTTTGGGTCACAGCTAAATATAAGGCCTTTAGGGCGACCGCCAAATAAAAGGCCCTTAGGGCGACCGCCAGATATAACGCCCTTAGGGCGACCGATATATGGAAGGTCTGTTTGTGGACCTTAACATATATCCTTTGGGCGACCGCCAAATATAGCGCCCTTAGGGCGACCGCCAAATAAAAGGCCCTTAGGGCGACCGCCAAATAAAAGGCCCTTAGGGCGACCGCCAAATATAACGCCCTTAGGGCGACCGATATATGGAAGGTCTGTTTGTGGACCTTAACATATATCCTTTGGGCGACTGCCAAATATAAGGCCTTTAGGGCGACCGCCAAATATAACGCCCTTAGGGCGACCGATATATGGAAGGTCTGTTTGTGGACCTTAACATATATCCTTTGGGCGACTGCCAAATATAAGGCCTTTAGGGCGACCGCCAAATAAAAGGCACTTAGGGCGACCGCCAAATATAACGCCCTTAGGGCGACCGATATATGGAAGGTCTGTTTGTGGACCTTAACATATATCCTTTGGGCGACTGCCAAATATAAGGCCTTTAGGGCGACCGCTAAATAAAAGGCCCTTAGGGCGACCGCCAAATATAACGCCCTTAGGGCGACCGATATATGGAAGGTCTGTTTGTGGACCTTAACATATATCCTTTGGGCGACTGCCAAATATAAGGCCTTTAGGGCGACCGCCAAATAAAAGGCCCTTAGGGCGACCGCCAAATATAACGCCCTTAGGGCGACCGATATATGGAAGGTCTGTTTGTGGACCTTAACATATATCCTTTGGGCGACTGCCAAATATAAGGCCCTTAGGGCGACCGCCAAATATAAGGCCCTTAGGGCGACCGATATATGGAGTGTCTGTTTGTGGACCTTAACATATATCCTTTGGGCGACTGCCAAATATAAGGCCTTTAGGACGACCGCCAAATAAAAGGCCCTTAGGGCGACCGCCAGATATAACGCCCTTAGGGCGACCGATATATGGAAGGTCTGTTTGTGGACCTTAACTTATATCCTTTGGGCGACTGCCAAATGTAACCGCGGCCCTTAGGGCGACCGATATATATAGAAGGTCTGTTTGTGGACCTGTCCTTCCCTGGCCTCGGCCCTACCATCTCTCGTCGCAGGCACCAGCGCGCGCCACTGTCGCTTGAGGGTGTCCCTCCCTGGCCTCGGCCCTACCATCTCTCGTCGCAGGCCCCGGCGCGCCAGTGTCGCTTGAGGGTGTCCCTCCCTGGCCTCGGCCCTACCATCTCTCGTCGCAGGCAATGGCGCGCGCCACTGTCGCTTGAGGGTGTCCCTCCCTGGCCTCGGCCGTACCATCTCTCGTCGCAGGCACCGGCGCGCGCCACTGTCGCTTGAGGGTGTCCCTCCCTGGCCTAGGCCCTACCATCTCTCGTCGCAGGCCCCGGCGCGCGCCACTGTCGCTTGAGGGTGTCCCTCCCTGGCCTCGGCCCTAACATCTCTCGTCGCAGGCCCCGGCGCGCGCCACTGTCGCTTGAGGGTGTCCCTCCCTGGCCTCGGCCCTACCATCTCTCGTCGCAGGCCCCGGCGCGCCAGTGTCGCTTGAGGGTGTCCCTCCCTGGCCTCGGCCCTACCATCTCTCGTCGCAGGCACCGGCGCGCGCCACTGTCGCTTGAGGGTGTCCCTCCCTGGCCTCGGCCCTACCATCTCTCGTCGCAGGCCCCGGCGCGCCAGTGTCGCTTGAGGGTGTCCCTCCCTGGCCTCGGCCCTACCATCTCTCGGCGCAGGCAATGGCGCGCGCCACTGTCGCTTGAGGGTGTCCCTCCCTGGCCTTGGCCCTACCATCTCTCGTCGCAGGCACCGGCGCGCGCCACTGTCGCTTGAGGGTGTCCCTCCCTGGCCTCGGCCCTACCATCTCTCGTCGCAGGCCCCGGCGCGCCAGTGTCGCTTGAGGGTGTCCCTCCCTGGCCTCGGCCCTACCATCTCTCGCCGCAGGCAATGGCGCGCGCCACTGTCGCTTGAGGGCCAATCTCTCGTCGCAGGCACCGGCGCGCGCCACTGTCGCTTGAGGGTGTCCCTCCCTGGCCTCGGCCCTACTATCTCTCGTCGCAGGCCCCGGAGGGCGCCACTGTCGCTTGAGGATGTCTCTCCCTGGCCTCGGCCCTACCATCTCTCGTCTCAGGCCCCGGCGCGCGCCACTGTCGCTTGAGAGTGTCACTCCCTGGCCTCCGCCCTACCATCTCTCGTCGCACCTACCTCCCTCCCCACCCCCTCCTACCACCCACCGCACACTTCCTAATCCTCAAGGAGGTGGCTTTTTCGAGATTTTCCCCTATACTTTAACATGGGCCACGTCCTCAAAGAAGCCATTAGCGCGGTTTCCTACTCTTTACTTGGCCACGCTCGATCATGCCGACGTGTGGACTTTATAATGACGGTGGGCATATTTCACCCACATCGTGTCTGCTTGACCTGTTAATCAGCGGTATGTACATTGGATGTCTCTATGGATGACTGCGAGTCATTGTTAGTATAGTGGCGGTTGCAATTTAGATAAGCAGTGTCGTCCGTCTGCGCCGCCAGCACTTTCTTGTGCTGTACTCCGTGACTACAGCTTCTGGCATGTTCCCATGTCAGTTAGGGATCGTCATCCCATTTTAATCGCTAAGCGAGCTTGCCTTGCTGGCGTTTGTGCGCCAGTATGCCCTCTACCTCGAACCACTATGGGGTTTGTCTGGCGGTAGATGTCCTGGGGTCGCCATGTGGCTTCAGCTGGTTACTGCGGGTGAGCGATTTTAGTGTCTTGTGGGTGTTGCATTCTACTGGTTTATCGGTGAAGTTTAGACCCAATTCTAGGATTTAGTAAGGACCCTGCCACTTGGGATGGAGCTTTTGAGACATGCCCTGTGATACATTGGTGTTAAGCAACAACACCTTGTCGCTAACCTGGTATGTTGGAGCACTTGTCATAGTCCTTGTATTTTGAATGATATTTGCCACGTTTGCCTGGGCTACTTCTCGGGCGATTTTCAGATTGTTAAGAAGGTTGTTGATTATGGGTGTATGTCGTTTTGTAGCTTGGGTGTTGTGCCGCGGTGGTGTCAAATGAGGTGGGGTACACTTACTAGTACACTTAACCTAGGATGCTTTTAACCTAAAATTCCCGTGTATGCAATAATCGCCTACACACTAGTTATGATAGGTGGCGAAATTGATTTATAGTGGCAGATTATCCGCCGAATCTGATGTTGCATGCTAAATAAACGATGTATGCAAGGAACTCTTCTTACCAAAGTAATGAAGGGGTTTAAATTAAGTAAGATGGCGTAAGCGAGAGTTCTATAGTTATCTCTGCTGACTGAGTTTGCAGGTTTATTAAACGATACGATCCACTGGCTTGTTTATTGTTAGTCACTTTATCCATTAAGGGTCTAAATACATACGCATGCATTGCCATTGTTCGTTATGCGTTAATAAAATAGACACGTTTGCGATCAATTCATTTTGTGTTTATAGATCCGTTTGCCATGGAACTCTTCACAGAGTGATTAAGAATGTGGCGAATTATCCGCCAAATCAGATTTTGCATGCTAAATAAAAGCTAAGCAATCTTATGGCTGGTCCTGTTGTTTTTCCCTATGATTATCTATTTTCGAAGAAATGCGGCACCAAACACTTGTGGCTCTTGAACCATCGATGGCCTGAGCTATTATTATGTAAATATCATCGGATGCTTCGCGGTAAGAATCATATAAGAACTATGTGGCAAAAATAGGGAGTATGTTGCATTTCTAATATGTTATGCATAGGCCTATCCTGCAGGTTGATCCCGCATTTCGACAATATTCGGCAGTCGCCCCAAGGGCGTTATATTTGGCGGTCGCCCTAAGGGTGTTATATTTGGCGGTCGCCCTAAGGGCGTTATATTTGGCGGTCGCCCTAAGGGCTTTATATTTGGCGGTCGCCCTAAGGGCGTTATATTTGGCGGTCGCCCTAAGGGCGTTATATCTGGCGGTCGCCCTAAGGGCGTTATATTTGGCGGTCGCCCTAAGGGCGTTATATCTGGCGGTCGCCCTAAGGGCTAAAATTTGCAGTGTAGGCGCAAAGGCGACCGGTAAATTTTGTATATGCTGGTAGAATTAGTTTTGACATGCGGTATGTTTCGGAGGGCCTATAAAAACGCACAAGGATCATTTTGGTGAAATCAGAAATCCAATACATGCAATAGCTGAGGATATATCACTGGTCGCCCTAATGGCCCAAAATGTAGCGGTCGCCCTAAGGCGCAATTAGTCCTTATATATATATATATATATATATATATATATATATATATATATATATATATATATATGTATATGTTATATATGTAGAGAAAGAGAGAGCCGTTCTTTCAGTTCGCTGGGGTTGTCACGCTTCGGCATGGGGCAAGGGATGTAGATATAGAGTCAGCCGTTATGTGGGTGGGCTGATGGGCTGACGGCTCGAAGTTGTCGAGGGTGGCGGGGGTGGGTGTGGGGGGGGGGGGGGGTTGAGAGGAGGGATGTTCCCGCGGTGGCAGGTTAGGATTAATTAGCGGGCTGGGGGCTGATTGCAACATGTTAGTAATGCATACAAATAATCATACACAAGTTTGCCCACTACCCAACACCCCCCCCCCCCCACCCTCCCCTCGACCCGACCTATGTCAAGGGGTGGTGGCGGCCTCCGGCTTGGTAGTACGGCAGAATTGCCTACATAGCGTAGTAGAGTGGTGGGGATATGAAGGAGTCCAGTGGATCGGTGACGTACGGATGACGACGGTGCCACCTCGTAAGTGATGAATGATGCATGAAGCTACTCTAACCCATTTATATTAGCAGTTGGTTTCCCGCCTATTTGTTTCGCGCCTGGAAGCAGTTTTCCGCTAAGTGACGCCATTGGTTTGTCACTGTAGTTGAATACACGGAATGTATCCATCGTTTAGGGGTATGATTCAGTTTATACAAAATGTATGCTTGTTCCGCATTATTATGCACCGCGTGGGGCGTTTATCAACTTTTAAGATAATAAATAGTCTGCGATCGAGCCTCTACAGTTGAAGCCGCTATGTACACTTAATATCGATATATTTATACAGATCTAGATCTATAATAAATACGTTTATTTGGGAATTTAGCGACATCTTTCAAAACCATATCTGAAAATGTAGGCGTAGTCGTTATCATGGTAATCGTAAAATTATCTATGTTATGCCTATGCCATCACTTCGTGAGTCGTCAACTTGTCTGATAAAGTGATAAAACTTAATGACAAATATACTATGAGGTACCATTTATTAATCATTGGAGTGAGAACTCATCTATACCACCGTTCTATACCCATATGTAACGATGACACGTTAGTAAATCAAGCAATAGCATACGCATAAAAAAAGACGCATATTGCAACGGCAAGACAATTATTTAGCTACCAAATGCCACTGACAAGGACAATCGTAATTGATCATCACTAACATGTAGAGTAAAATATTAGCGGTTGGTTAGGAACTGAATTTTAATATACAGATGTAACGGTGTAACCTGGAAAGAAGCAAGTACGGCAAGATGCAACGACCAACAACTCACCCACATGCTTTATAAATGCGGCTACTTCAAGAAAGGGGTATTTGTGAAGTGAGGTTTTCGCTCAGTTTTTTTTCTTAACTTAAACAACTTTCCCCAGATAACTTGGAAGTGATAAGAACCGCATTTACTGCTCAAGTTACTTAGTTTATGCCTACATGGAAAAATGCGAATTTTGTATAATGTTTGCAAAATGTTACCACTGCCCATATCGTTGTATGGATCAGCAAACGGGTCTATAAAAACTCGATCAAGGTAGGATGATTTCAAAATTTACTATCCAATTCTACAGACGAAAAATGGGTTCTACATCCTAAAAAACAAGTCTTCAAAAAGGGGTCCTCTTCCACAGCACTTACAGGTAATTAGCACCCCCCAACAGCCCGTTCCCCGACACAAAGCCAGACGCAGCCGTGGTATGCACCCCGCTCTGCAGTCGAGTACGCTACCATTTTCTCAAAAGTGGTTCAAGCGTCGTAAATATACCACCAATCTCTATCACGGAACACTCCTTCCCCACCCACCCCTCCCCGCCTACGCCCAGTTGGTCACATCTACAAATGGGAAGCGTGCTTAACTGATACCGTCTCATAAAAATCGATTGTGATGTAACAATTTCTTTGATTGCCGAAGTAGGCCGCCACGTAGAGCCTCGAACTCGATCCCCCCACAGGTCGAAAGACAACAAACGTCAAAGTTTGACCGAGGAGCGATTCGTGCTCGTACACGTTAGCCACCTCTTTGACCTTGGCGTGATAGAGGTCATCGGCGTACTGAAACCCGATGCAACCTTCGTCCACCGCCCTCCGCAGAGTGTCAAACGCTTTGATGAAATACACTTTAAAGTTGGCGTGATTCAAATCGTCGATGCAGTTATCGGTCACCACCATGGTGGAGGAATACACTGGCTGAAGTGTGCCGGCTGGGAAGCTGGGGACCTCCGGTTTAATGTTGTTTCGCCCCGTTCTATTTAGAGCCGCCAAACATTGGTTCCTGAATTCCGCGATCTGTTCCTCTTCCGACAACGCTATGGACAAGAATTCTGCCGAGAGCAACGCGCCGCTTCCTTCACTACCCTCGCCTAACAACCTGGCCTGGAACAGTCGCTGGTAGGATTTATTTCCGAAGTAGTTCACTCCGATTTTCATCTCGGTAGCCCTGTCGAGCACTGACGCCGCTCCATCGGACGCACTTGTTGTGGGTGGAACCAGGTCGTAAAAGGCTTCAGCCACTCTGAACCTCGCCATCTTCAGCACAGAAGGGGCCCAGAAAATGAATCCGATGGCATCCAGGAAGTCCACTGCATCCGCGTTATGGATCAGGCTGACGGTCGTACCAAAGCCATGGCCTACAACATTATAGTATCCTACCATCAATTCATATGAATACTATGCAATATTATTATATATTGTATACGGAAACAGCCTCACTGCAGTGTGCGCTCATTGCTTATCACATTTCTTTGTTTAAATCTGATGAATCAATAGTGCTAGATATTTAGGTTTGTTATTAATCGTTCTCTGGAAGTCTGTTCCAACATGTTGGCTTTATTGCATCCACTGCGTCATTACGTACAACGCAAAATGCGAATAATAATAATATAACATAAGAAGCACACTTAAAATAATAATAAGCATAATTATAAGGAGAATATTCCTAATATTATTAAAAATAACAGTACCCAGGTTAGGCATCCAGAGCAGTTTACACGTGTCCATGGTAACAATCTTCGTTCTGGTGTAATCGTCCATGAGCGCTCTATTGGTGTACATTCTGTGTATGAACATGGCATTGTTAACGCAAGACTAACAAAGTAGTTTAATTACCATACTTTGATAATACGATGAGATGAGATTTTTTTACTGTAGTTAGATATCCCCGTTCACGACAGGAAGTCAATTATATTATAATTATGGCCTCTTGCTAGTGGAGCCATACCTCGACCAATACCACAATGCATCGCGGACAAATTTTGCATATATTGGCACTAATGTTTACTTCACGCCATAGAAACAACTCAGACAAAATTAAAGAAAAACTACTTACTCTTGTAGGGATTCATCTTCCCACAGGCTCTCATACAGAATGTTGTGGAAAATGTTTTCGTTCTCCTTCTTTGACGGCTTTTCGAAGTGTGGTACAGAAGCTTGCACGTCCATTTTGGATCTGCAACATGTCGAACATCTCTTACGGAAGAGAAAAAGGGATTTTCTCTCATGACAAAAGGGTCATGAAATAATAGTCATTTACATTTCCCTGTACCCATGGATCCGCCACCAGGTTGCATCCACAAAATGTCGCTATGTGATGTGTTATGTCGGAAAACCAAAAACCTGACTTTTACAGTGTTTGTTCAAGTTCCCAAAGGGGGTTTGGTTGCTACCCCCATAACCCCCCTCCTAGATCCGCCCCTGGGCGCCTTATGCCATAAACACATTAGAAAACGAAAAATAGAAATAAATTAGACCATAGCCACCTTGAAATCTCATAATAACTCCTTTTGCACAAAATCCCACTGTACAACGTGCTACCTTTTCAGATAAGCATATAATAGTCAATAAGTAGCTTAAACAATGCTCCTGCTTGCAGAATAGCCCTAAATAGGTAATAGGCCCAATAAGATAGAGCCCTAATAGGCAATAGGCCCATTAAGTAACAGACCCAATAAGCAATAGACCCAGTAAGTCACAGCCCCAATAAGCAATAAGCCCATTCAGACACCTCAACAACCAATAGGCGATTCTGTAGGTAATCGGTGCATTAAGCCATAACCCCAATAGGCTCATTAAGTTATATAACTGCAATAGGCAATAGGCTCATTAAGCCACATAGCCCCAATAGGCAATAGGCTGATTATAATTATAAGCCATATAGCCCCAATAGGCCCTAGGCTAATTATAATTATAATTAAACCATATAGCCGCAATAGGCTCATTCAGCTACATAGCCGCTATAGCCAATATGCTCATTAAGCCATATGGCCGCAATAGTCAATAGGCTTAAGCCATATAGCCTCAATAGGCAAAAGGCCCATCAAGCCATATGCCCGATATGTGCAATAAGTCATAGCACCATATATAGGCAACAGGCTCGTTAAGTCATATCCGCAATAACCCCACCAACATACGGTTTATCACCACTTACTTCAGAAGAATCGCCGTCCAGATTTTAACATAAAATGCGGGACGACGGCCAGTAACAATTTCATTACTAAGCTTAGTATGTTTATATAACGTATATATATATTGATACTCACAAATCAAATGAGACCAGTTGCTGCACATCAGTGCCTGGCGAGGTCGGTGTGTAAGTCTGTGTAGAAGAGCACCCCTGTGTCTGTGCAGACCGCAGGGGGCCAGTGCTGTACCCGTGGGAGGGGGTCACATAACATAACATTATACATAACACTATTATACATATTATATATAAATCTGGGGGGGGGGGGGGTTGTTCCGCGGGTGCCTTGCTGCCTGAGAGAGCCGATATTTGTGATGAAACAGATACCCCCATAGAGCATATATTTGAAAACTTTCGACCGGGTGAGGGATGGCTCCGAAAACGTGCGTTCACATTGCGGGTTGCCGCGAAAAAATACATCTTCCGAGCGGATTTTGGCGGAAGTCTTCGCCGCAGCAATTTATTCAATACCCCCCCCCTCCCCCAGGGTAAATGGCGACACGCGACATTGACATTTTGTGAACAATCGACACTTGACATTCGCATTCAACACCGACGTTGTCAAACTAAGAAACCGACACAGCTTGACAGTCTCGAAGATCCAACATAGATACTGTTATATTTGTTATAAAAATCGACAGTGAACACTGTAAATTTAGATAAATGCTCACTGGATACTGGACCCCCCTGTCTGACCCCTATACCTATATATATATACAACTGTATATATATATGTCGGTGTATATATATATATATACATATATATATTCAGACACCAAACGGAGATCGTTACACATAACTGTCACACATAGCGGGACAGGTCAACGAGCAGCCGCCTGCCCCGGGCGGCCGCCCCACTTACATGGCGGTGGCTGACGAAGGTTCAGGGGCGATGATCTAGGTTGATTGGTAGTATATATTCAGGACGCTTTAGTTAACCACTATGGTCATATCGCGTCAATGCGAGAAGGACGGGAGAGTGGAGCCATGTCCCCGGAGGTAACCCCCTATTCTTTGCGAAGGACATGTGACCACACAGACTTGGCCCATTGGGGCGCGCATACCGATCAACGGGCCGTCAATGATCTAGAGCATGGACCCTGAACCCTATGAAAGATAATCTCCTGACATATATAACCCAACCCAAGAGGTCAGGATAAGAGATAAGATGTCTTTGTCTTGATCAGATATATGTTAGAGTATGCTTTATCAAAGGGTATGCCATAATTAGATGTACTTGAGAGTAGGCCATATCAAAGGGTATGCAATAATTAGAGGTACTTGAGAGTAAACCATCATCAGAGCCATTGGACCATAATCAGAGATGTGCTAGAGTATGTCCTGATCAGATATAGGTTATAGCGTGTGTCATGATCAGATATATGTTATAGCGTATGTCATAATCAGATATATGTTATAGCGTATGTCATGATCAGATATATGCTACAGCGTATGACATGATCAGATATATGTCATGGCGAAGATATTAGTTAAGAGTAGGACATGATCATGATCTACTCATAACATGCCAGTAACATTTAAAGCTATTAATGATAAACTGCATAGAAAAGAAAAACGATTAATTGAATTGGAATACCATTAGCTAGAACACATCGCCTGAAGATGGCTGCATGCGGTGTAACTGTTAAACTCGCGGCAATTCGCCAAATTAACATGCACAAGATGGATGACAGACTAGATAGTAACCTAATTTCTAAAGTGCAGAGAAGAAAGATACTAATGCACACTTTTTTCCAGTCATTTTTTGTGACTCGGGGTCCTCACAGTAACGGATCATTTACTTCATCGCTCGTGCAACGACAAAGCTCCTGTCGCTTCATCGCTCACCCAAGGCCAAAGCTCCTGTCCTTTCATCGCTCTTCCAACGCCGAAGCTTCTTTCATGTCATCGCTCATCCGACACCACAACTCCTGTCGCTTCATCGTTCACCCAACGCCAAAGCTCCTGTCATTTCATCGCTCTTCCAACGCCGAAGCTTCTTTCATGTCATCGCTCATCCGACGCCACAACTCCTGTCGCTTCATCGCTCATCCAACGCCGAAGCTCATTCATTTCATCGCTCTTCTAACGCCGAAGCTTCTTTCATGTCATCGCTCATCCGACGCCACAACTCCTGTCGCTTCATCGCTCATCCAACGCCGAAGCTCATTCATTTCATCGTTCACCCAACGCCAAAGCTCCTGTCATTTCATCGCTCTTCCAACGCCGAAGCTTCTTTCATGTCATCGCTCATCCGACGCCACAACTCCTGTCGCTTCATCGCTCATCCAACGCCGAAGCTCATTCATTTCATCGCTCATCCAACGCCGAACCCTCTTTCATTTCATCGCTCATCCGACGCCACAGCTCCCGTCATTTCATCGCTTATCCAACGCAAGATGCTCAATTTACGTCGTTGCTTATTTATCGCAAAAGCTCTGATCGCTTCATTGCTTGTCAAAGGCAAAAGCCTTTCTTGTCGCCAGCGAAAATCTCTATTCGAATTATGCCTATCTCCATGCAGGAGTTCATTTGGTATTACTCAATCTGATTGACTTTTCTAATTAGAGTGGCTAATTACATTCAGAATGTTCAGGGTTAAATATTCTTTTGGTCGGAGATTTGGTCAAACTACTGGAAATCATATAATCTTAAAATTGGATTTGATTTATGTAACTATATATATTGCCAGTTTCTATGTGAACTTAATAATAGTCAATATCTTATGATATATATAAAACTGCCGTAACATGCAGGATAGTTGTTCTTCAATTACCAACAGTTTGATTTTGTTTCTCACAAAAGAACTGTATTTTTTTTGTCAAAGTGACCATTTTAGCTTGACTCAAATGTGGAACATGTTTGGTAACCAGGGCCACATACCCATGTTGTTAAATAGTGCTTACGTTTCAGGCCTTATATACTGTATCCTAGTGACTCAGTTTTCTTTGTTTGTAAATATTATACAATAAATATCCATGAAATGAAGTGCAAAGTGGAGTCATGCGCCCAACTCATGGTTTTACTTCTACCATGTGAAGGATGTCACATCCTAGAAATATGTGAGATATCTATCCTCCGTGACAATACAGACATTTAGCTTTTCTTTTACCTTCAAGTTTTCATCGTTTAAGTCAAATTTAGTCTCATTTGGTTCAAGTTGAATATTATCGTGCTGGTTGAATTATGGGGCATTGTGATAATGAAGCCATTCAACGGAAATACAATTATTAATATCCCATATTGTTAACATATGAAATGTAGTACATGTATCACACAATCTGCTATTGACCCTATAGATAGTATATTGGCTGATAACCTCTAGTGGTTGCATGCCAGTTTTGTTTTATTAAAGATAACAGAACCGTAGTCGGTATTTCATCTCTGATCACTTCAATCTGTCTGTTTTTTTAAATTAAACATGCAAGCCTATATTTTCATTTGCTTTGAGATGCAGTTAATGTATACCCACCTCAATTACATATTTAAACTACCATAGTTTTCATTACCTATCCAACTGCCAATGTTGTTGAGTTATGGATGAGCTGCACTAGAAATCTGCAACACTTGCACTTACTTTAGTCTAGAGTAATACGTTTTCAATCCCAAAATATTTGCGCTTTCCCTTATAGGTTGTATCTATATGAATTAATAGTCCATATGAGTGCATTAATTTGCATCAAAATCGAACCAGTAGGTTAGCAAAAATGATCAAACATCGGGCCCTATTGAGGTCGTATAAGCGAGAAAATGATCCCCTGTACATTTCTAGGTTCTTGTTTTGTTGGGTTTAACAACCTCACATGGTGACATGACAAGTGATCTTAAACTCTGATAACCAAGTATCAAGTTTACAGTGTCAATGTCCAGGTTCCATCCGGGTTGAGGTAACACAACCTATTGGGTCGGTAGCTCGATCCTTAATATTGAGGCTAGAGAGTCACTTTTTACTTGGCAGTAGTCTACTTAGACAACGAATAACGTAATGTTGTCTGAGATTTGTCCTTATATTTACAGTTTTTGAGCTATAGGTAATTCACAATTTACTCTTATCAAAATTTTCAAAGTTGCTTTCACTACACGAACAACGGTAGATGATTCATACTGGGTGGTCTCCTCAGCGTAGGGAGGATGAGGCGCGATCCAAACCGCGGTTGTCCCAAGTCCCCCTAGCTTTAATAGATGTGGGGGGAATCCTAAAGTTGCCGGGGTGGTCCCCTCAACTCTGATAGGGGGTGGTGGAATCCTGATGTTGCTAGGTTGGTGGTCCGTTTAGGGGTAGATGGGCTCCTGGTCTAGTATGAATAAGGGGTTGGGATCATGAACCGGGATCGAAAAGTTAGGAGGCGAAGGGAAGATCGAAGGTTTAGAAGTGGACGGTCGGAAGGATCACAAAGGTACATGTCGTCAGAAATGGATTATATTTATTTATTAAAATAAACAACCAAAAAGTGAAATTCGTTTTTTCCGTTTTACGTCCATAAATAGAGTGGTGTCAGAAGAACTAAAAGCCGCCACAATAGTAAACGAGGCCTCTGATTAAGAATACAAACCAAATAAACAAATTAAATAACTTTCATGGTGGAGCTAATTCTTAAATAACTAGAACAATTATAGCCAAAGGTCACAGTTATTGCCCATGAGCCTAAATTCAAAGATATAGATTACAAGTCTTAATAAAGCACATAAACCGGTTATACTTGATACCGCTATATATATATATATATATATACATCTTAAGTATATTTCACTGATCCATTGCATCCATCTTGACGTATCATTTCAAGTGGTTAAAGTATGCCAAGAAACTTATCTGATATGGCCGCCAGAGAAATGAATTAAAAGCGGTTCTTACATCAAAAAGTTGACACGTGAGCCGCCCAAAATTAGATTGAATATTTAATAAATAGATTACGCCGCTGCCTAGATACATGTATATTCATTGATATTGGTTTGATATTTGTTATCTAGAGATGCATCTGTGCCATGTAGTGGCTCGTTAATCACGTTCCTTACAAACACATCAGGATATCATCCTTTTCGGCTGCTTCAGTACATAATAATGAAGACATAGTATATATCCTTAACGCGTTCGATGCGGTATTCATGAAGGGACATTGGTCATGTTTATACACACTTCCGACCCTCCTCCCCCCCCCCTCCTCCCTTCCCCGCACGATTACCGCCACACGGCAAAACATGGACGCCATTGCGTATATTACACTCGACACCAGAATGAATAATGCCAGTTTTAAGGCCAAGGGCCGCAAAGATCTTTATGCCGACGATGGATAAATGTTATTTTGTTTTTTTCTAGCACATTATACTATTTATAAAATCCACAGAGGTGTAACTGTACCATTTGTAGTCCTTATTAAATGATTATTGTTTTGAAGTCAGGGGCCACAGTGTAGGGGAGGAGAGAGGGGGATAAGGGACGTAGGTTAGAGGGGTTGCAAGCATCCGTTGTGTACTATACCATACATTGGAAATATACATGTTGTAGATGCAACCCAGAGGTGGATCCAACGGGGGGGGGGGTGTTTAGGTGGGTGTTAAGGACTGTTAAACTAGAACAATGTCCGCACCCTACCCCCCCCCCCTCCCTCCCGGTTGTTGGTGGACACCCGCGGTCCTTTTTAGTCGTAGATCCACCGCTACAGCGGTTGTATAGTTGGCTTTTATTCAGGTATTCGATGCTTGGCAAAGTACCTTCATACGGAACAGCATTCTTAATGAACCCAGGATATGTCTCTGGATCCAAGGCGGAGGGGGACGTCCTTTGGTGCCCTGGTAGTGACAGTTCACCATTAAATGGACATAATCGTCGACAAGGAAAGCAGTCCCGTCGCCGCACCGGTAATTTTTTCTGCAACGCAATCAATATACTGTGTCAACAATTAAGCAACCATTTCCAGATTTAATTGAGATATGTCAAGGCGGCCATTATCGATACACCGTCATGGCATCAACATTCCGAAGACAGGCTTCCGAATTTAAACGTCTGAACGAATTCTGAACATCATTTTTGTGTACGAAATATTTGCAGTCCTTCCGGGCAAGCAGCATTTTATGGCCCATGGTAGTATCTAAAAGGGGAAAAATTCAGTCGCACCAATAAGTGAGCTAGTTTAGGTATTTTCTAACTTTCCTTCAGTTGTAGCGTTCAGTTGGAGAATTATCTGCACAAGTAATTGTTTAACCCACACTTTAACAAGCGACAAAAGAAATATGGTGTGATTAAGGCGCGTTAAGACATAGTCGATCAATAATAAAACTGAAAAAGTGATGAACTAGGTCGATACACGCGTCTGGTACAAGTCTGACCGACTTCGGGCAGCAGTCGGGCAGCCGAGCATACGAAGTTGATCTTTATCTTATTATATCAGTCATCATGCTTTACATTGCAGACGCGAATTCAGGGGCGAGAACATTGGGGACGCGTTTAGCGGTATTTCTGGGCGGTATGTCTGGGCACATCTTAGCAAGAAATGACCAAGAAAAGGCCATTAATTTCTGGCTACGAAGAAAAGGTAAGAACACTCTCCCGCCATCCTTCCGACAATTTTGCAAATCCTGCCAAATTACATAGATATGCTACCGTTGTAACGCGTTCCTGACGTTGCCTACCTAACCAGGGGACGACTTCTGACGTGGCCGGGATGTTCTCCATGATGATGAGCATGAAGACGGTCATGGCCAGCAGGACGGTTACCCCCAGGGCCACCTTCTCCCCGCTGTCCGGCGGCACCAGGAAGACCAGACTACCCACCAGGATGAGGCAGACGGCCGGGAAGAGCAGGTTGTAGAGGTAAAACATCGGCAGGCGCTTGATGTCCAGAGTGAAGAGGACATCGGCAAATGGTTCGTCGCAACACTGGTAGTGATTCACTTGTTGGTGACACGGTGCCCCTATGAGGGTCCACTCCCCGTTGAGGACCATATGTTACCTGTGTTTACCCTGTCCTGCTCGCATGTCAGGTTCAGTTCAGACTCAGTGAAAGTCCAGGAACCGAAATGAAACACGCAGCGCTGCTCATCGAAAGGGTGATGCGCGAAGTCTACTTTGCAGGAGCTCTTTAGCAAGGCCGAGGTCACCTAGAAGACGGAGCCATCCGCCGAGACGATAGCGTTAGTTTCGGAGAACAGGTTCACGGATGTGCGACTGTCATCAACGCTGTGAAGAACGGAGAAACTGTATGTTTACATGTCTTAGATATGATATGTCGCCACTGATACTATTATCATATTGTGTTATATCATATTTGTTTCGGGAGGCTGAGCGCCCGGGTCGGTGACGTCGCAAGATACTTGTGGCATAGTTCAAACGTTTTTGCCGAAAACCCTGGTGCGTGGTTCGAGCCCTACGTTGGTCAGATGTTTAATTGTCAGTTCGGGATGAAGGCAAGATTGCTCAGCGAAACAACTTACTACGGCAAACATGGACTCCCTCTACCTCGACCATTTTTATTGTCTCGATATGACCTTTACGAGGATGGAAGGGGTAAATGGCGACAGGCGACACAGGTATGTATAATAGGGGTATGGAAGGAGTAAATGGCGACACAGGCTTATTTGACAAATCGACATTCGACATTGAACATCATATGCTGACACTGAGGATCTGAAAAAGACTTGAAAAAAGCGACACGGAAGGTGGCGAAAAACTGACATTCGACATTGAGAATTTAGAAAAATCGACACTGGGCACTGGACCTCCCTACCCCCCTCTTCCATAACCCTACCTTTAGATAGTAGTTCGTCCTGACGGCCATCAGACTTGATAACATAGGCCTACTGGCTACTGTTCAAGAATAGCTTTATGTACATGGCGGGCTGATGACGATGAACATAATGACATGGCGGGGCGGAGGTCAAGTCCGCGAGGTCAATAAAGCCACGTGGCCGCAGTTATGGGGCAGACAGTAACACACTGTTCCACGGCCATACCAGAATATTTTGATTGTCAAATAAACACGATAAATGGTGATGGAACTCGACAGTTCGCGAATCACCAGTCAACCATAAAACCCGAAACCAATAATTTCAATGGGTTCTTGAAGATTGGAGTTGGTGCACCTAACGCCGATTCCTGGTACCATAAAAACACCCCCATGCGGTAATGGTGGAGGGGGTAGAGGATGGGGCGCTACATTGTATAGAGCGAGGGGTTGGTGGGCGGATGGAGGGGATGGAGAACGGGGCGCAACTGTTTATAGAGTGAGGGGTTGGTGGGCTGGAGGGGATGGATGGGGGCGCTACCGCTTGTAGGCAGAAGGGTGATGGTGGTGTACTCTCGCCGTAGTATCGTCGCAACACTGAGGTCTCGGGCGCAGCCTCGGTCTAAGCAATATTAGTCGGGGGCATAAGCCAATTGCAGCACAGGCTTTCATCCAACCGTACTTATGTTCAAATTACCAAGACAGTCACAGCTCCATGCGACCACCTAATCTGCTAATTGCGATACGACCGTTCCATGGGTTCAACTGATGGCAAGAAAGGGCTAATTATATGCATTCAATTTGATCCAAGAGTGATAATGCCATGCATTCAATTTGTTATCATTTAATAAAATGTTAATTCCACCACATTGCATTCATCGAGAGTATCAGTTTATACTTACGAAAGCCAACCAAACCAATGTTATCAACACATGTTCCTTCTCCATCTGCAGACAAGAATGAAAGAGGAAATGGGAGTTATCTATCATGTAATAGCGTATAAGAAAATTACCGTAATCGATTTCATTTAGCACAGAATAAATAAACATATTCACTGATTTGGACATCGTTGCAGCATATTATGCAAAGACTAATAATTGGTGTGAAATATCTGCATACATAACTTTAAGATAATTTTGTTTAGTACAGTTGCATACGTAGTCGTGTTTACCATGTCTCTGATCTGGCCGAGGTTCATTCTGATGGTGACGTCGGTGGCTGTAGCGGCGTCGATCACCGGTCTAACGTCACGTTCGTATCCAGCGTCAGTCAGCAACTTCTTGATGAGTTGTCGGTGGTGTTTGGTGGCCACGACCAACAGGGCTAGACGGGACACAAACAGTACTCACTCTAAATATAAATTACATCCGGGTAGTCATATGTGCTTTATTACACTTTCATGGCGACCCAGCTGCCGCACAGTGCATCAATTGCCAGGCGTCACAATAAACACAGGTTGATATTGCCTGTGTAAATATGAAGTGTTTTGGCTGGTATTTCAATGCCAATAGACCGATCCAAGCTTTCGATCATCCGATGACGTCACACGCATTTAAGCCAATCAGGTGGCGAATAGCAGAAACAAGTCTGGGTCATAACAACATGGTTGCGTGCCGAATTTACTTGCACCGAAATCATGCACCGATGCAAGTCACACACTGACACAAAGTAACAACAATCGAATGTTTGTGAATACGGCAGAACAATGTGTGAAGTACATATATCTATGCCTTCAACATGTTTAATAATTCATTAGGTCCAAGGCGGTCAAATTATAAATAGAGACACTATTGGTTGTTCTAGTAGAAGCTAGTAAAATTATATATATTTAGACTATATGTCTTCCCCCTAAAGTTTCAGACTAAGATTATGCCAAAACTGTCGCTTCGATTTTGCTGAATTTTTATCACATGATAACGAGTGTTAGAATCAATCAACATGCCGAATATAACAGAAATTGAATGGGCAGTTGTCTTCTTGCCTATCCCGCAAATATATTCGAGGCACTACAAAGACGCAAACCCCATCGCTTCGACAAGCGATAGGATTCCAACAATAAGGCAAAAACAGTCGCTTCGATTATATTTTTAGTTTTTAGCATTGTGAAGAGATTCCCATGGAGAACAGAGGCGATAAATATTATAGTAATCGAATGGGCAGTTGCTGTTTTCTTTCCTACAAAGCGTTGCTTACTTTTGTTTAGTCATCCGGGGTTAAGGTTGCTCTTCTGCACTCGAACTAAACTCGGCCTCTTGTTAGTTGAAAACGTGCTCAACCGGAGTGAATTCATGCCACAATTGAGGCCCGAAATCAGCTGTTAGGCCTATTCGATTACATGTTATATGGGCTATTTTTGCTATATGACAAAGCCAAGTGATGCGCGTGAGGTACACTCATCATGTTTGCAACATTGTATCGTTCATTTCTTTATTGACGTCATTAGTCATGGATACACGCACTGTCTCCTTTGCTATCCTCAGTTTTGTACTTTTATTTGGCTGAAGTAGACATATAGCCTGATAATGGCAAGTTCAAAGTGGTATCCCAGCTGAACGATTAACCAAGCCTCGAAATTTGACAGCCATATCTGCCAGAAATTGCCCGGTTACAGGCGACAAACCTTAAATAGGCTTAATAGCGAGCGCAAGCGAGCTTTTACGTCCCTTTTAAGTCCATTTCAAGCATAGGCTTAGGACCTTCATTTCACGTAACAACCCCCATGAGATGTTTTCGGATTCGGAGTAAATATCAGCTGTACATAAATATATTCAAGCAAAGAGAGGTTGAAGCCTATTATGTCATGTCTTTAATAATTAAATCAGCTGCCCCACAAAATTAAAGAATCAATTGTTCAATGTTAACATTGGATGTAGGCCTATACTTCAAATTAAAGTTTATTTAGTATAAGCGACGGGCTAAATGTCTGTTGCCAAGCAAAACGCTCTTGGTGACCGCCCATCGGCTGCTGTCATAGTGACTAGTTGTGACGTCAAAATGTTATGAACATGACGTCACAATGGGAGTTCCTAAGCAATCGAATGATATGCCACAAGCACGTGCATGGTATACGTCATCTCGCCAAAGATATTCTTTATGGCAAGCCGAAGCGAAATTAATTTTGAATATTAATCTGGATGTATCCCTTTGGAATATCTGAATTAATAAGTATACGCTCGCATTTTTTAGGTAGCACCTATCCATATTAGATCTACACGTTCACCTAGGTTCACCCTACCACAGCTTGATCGCGCGTGGGCTCTGAAGTTACAAACAAGAGCTTCTGATAAGCCCCGATTATTTAACTAAAACACCCTGCAGAATTGACATTTTGCATCTTAAATCAATAAACGAATAATGAAATTGCTTTCTGTGGCTATCGTTTTAGTTGTTATGCTCTGTTTATGGCTTTGCAAAGCAAGAAAAAACTGGGTGAGTGAGACCCTTGCGACGCAATGATACGCCCATGCGTGCGATGACCGAGATGTCAGTGGGCGGGGCTTAGCGCGAAGCCTGGATCGGTCTATTTCAGATAAATAGAAATAGATACAAATTATAAGGAGTGGAAACAGGACACCATGCAATCCCATTCAGAGGCGGAGTGAGGTGGGGTGGAGCTGGCAGTGATGCTGCTGTCAAGCGGCTCTCCTCCCTTCATCTGCAATCCAAGCAATGTGTGTTGTTCGCAAAAGAGGGAAAGTTTAGTTTAAATAATTAAACAGCTTCAGTCCTTCAATAACGTCCAGTCTCACACCCCAATGCAACAGAAAGCATACTGTTTTATGAACATCCGTGACGCTTGCATGATCCCATATCAAAAGCCGTGACTGACATCGGTGCCACCCATTATGCCATCCCACGTTTCAACCAGCACCTAAAAACATCTCCATTATCTATGCAGGACTATATTTTACACGGGTCGTTGCGATTGGATAGTTATAATGCTTTCACACAAAGAGAAGCATACCATTATCGGGTACAGTATCACGCATTATAGTATTTGTATTTTGCACCTGCCCCCCCCCCCCCCCCCCGGCCCCCACCACCATTTCCATTTCCGGCCATTGAGCGATATTATGGTCAAATACACGAAGCTCACTGTACTTCGCACATAAATGGACCACTTTAGGCTTCTTCACTTATGTACGAGCGTCACGCTCGCCACTAAAAATTAGTGGGGCAGGAATACATGCGGAAAATGCAGCAATCCGCTGCATGTTTAACATGATAGACGCAATAGAACCGGAGTCGTCTGAGTGATTGTCCCTATTTTTGCAATGTAGTAACAAATATTCGTTGTTGATCTTGACAATGTCGGAAAAAATTATTCGTCTACTTCAAGTGTTTATCCTAGCATGATCGCAAAAGATATATTTGCTGTTCATCACGACATTGTCGTAAAAAGCATTCATTGTTGATTGCAACAATGTCGTAAATATGCACTGAATGCGCGCGACCTTAGCAGGTCTCCATCGATGCTTTTAGCTTACCGCAGTCAGGTCTTGCAATGGAACCATTCGTGTATATATACGAATGATTAACACTTTGTTCATGTTCTGGCGTTTATTGAAGTTAGAGTTTAGCTGTAGACAATCATTGGCATAGGTGAAGGTACTGATTGGAATGGGAGCGGACGGTTGCGGGGGGGGGAGGGCGTGGTGAAGTTATTTTCTAAAGTTAACCCAACATATCGACCACCTGCCTACGCCGAGCAAGACATGCCTTCTGCAAAACGATTAATGAAATTATGCATTGTCATCTAACTTCCGCCTAAAGTTGTAAGTTCACCTATGCCGTACCATATTGTTGTGACCATGCCTACTATATAAACCGAATATATACTTTCCATTTATCACAAGTTAGGTGACAGCACCGTACTCCCTAATTAAGGTAAAATGACAGGACTGCATGGCCAGCTCACCCGGTCTTTAATAGGCGTATTCAGTCATAGACGCAAAAGCTTGGGGTAATGAATATGAATGCTTAAATCTCCATACAACAGCCCACTCTCTGACTTCGACTCACTCCGCTAAGGTTCCATTATATCTCTGTTGTCGCCTACCGCATCAATGCATTTGCACACTCGCACGCCAGGTTGGCGCTGCGCAAATTGATAGGACAAATGCGTCGCGCATTTCCACAAGTTAGAGCCGGGGACCCAGCTTAAGTAACACAGCATCAGGTGATGAAAAGAAAGAGTTCACTCTCAATTAGAACTTTTTTTTCAAAATGGTACAGGATGCATTTTGCTGTATTAAATATGCAGAGCTTGTTAGCTTTATGTTTAATTCTTGCAAATTATAATGTTGCAAGAAATTACAGCTGATTTGACTAGTTTTCAAGAATCTTGAAATTTGCCGCCGGCCCACAGCAGCGGTATAAGCAGAGCTTGCGTAGCGCCACCTAGCGAATGGGAGCTTGACATCAGCCGTCAATCAATATTCTTAGGCAGACGGACGGATGCCAACCAGAGCTTGTGGAGAGATTGTAGGAATAGGCTTGTACCATTGTGAAGACTCCCGTTTATTTAAAACTTCGGACCACGTGAAAAATCTACTCGTTGGAAATGTATGTACGTTAATCTACCACCTAGCCCTGCTAAAAATGTTCTATAGAGTTTCTATAGGAAATATTCTATAGAGTTTCTATAGAATATTTCTAAAGAAGTACTCTATAGCACTTTAGGACAAAAATCTATAGGCTGCCTATAGGACGCATCTATAGAACTCTATAGACATGCTATAGGACTTATCTATAGAACTCTATAGACATGCTATAGGACGCATCTATAGAACTATATAGACATGCTATAGGACGCATCTATAGAACTCTATAGACATGCTATAGGACGTATCTATAGAACTCTATAGACATGCTATAGAACTCTATAGACATGCTATAGGACGCATCTATAGAACTCTATAGACATGCTATAAGACGCATCTATAGAACTCTATAGACATGCTATAGGACGCATCCATAGAACTTTGTAGACATGCTATAGGACACCATCTATAGACATGCTATAGGACACCATCTATAGACATGCTATAGGACACCATCTATAGACATGCTATAGGACATCATCTATAGACATGCTATAGACATCTATAGACATGCATGCTATAGGACACCGCTATAGAAATCTAGATATGCTATGGGACACAGCCATAGAAATCTATAGACATGCTATGAGACAAGTCAATAGAAAGCTATAGAGAAGCTAAAGGACACATCTGTAGAAAGCTATAGACAAGCTAAAGTACACATCTATAGAAGTCTATGAACAGGCTCTAGAACAAGTCTATATAAATCTAAAGACATACCACTGACTCAGAGGTCGCCAATGTTATGCTGACAGGTATACCACTCCGATCCCGATGGTATGCTGAAAGGTACAACACTCAGGTCCCCAATGGTATGCCGAAAGCTAGGTCTACGCCTATGGTTATACCACTGGCACTGAGGCTGTCAATAGACTGAATGGTATAGGCTACTGAAAGGTATACCACTCAAAACATCAATGGTAGGGTGAAAAGCATGCCACTAAGCCGAGGGTCTCATTGGTATACCTTTTACTATATCATTGGGAACCTCAGAATCTGGTAATCCTGTGTGTGAAGCCACTGTTGTAGGTGAGGTAGGTTCTCGTAACGTCCTCAGTCAATGTGTAGGTATCTCTTCCTAACCCAAGACTAAGCTGTCACCTGTGAGTGTGACACTGTCACTGGTCACCGGTCATGCCGGAGTATCTCGAAAAATATGGATTACCGGTTACTGCATAAATATGTCCTTCATGTGCGTAAAGTGTAATCCGCATAGTAGACCGGTTTCGTTGGTATACCACTATGCAGACAAGAATCGCAAAAAAAACAAGAATAAGAAATCCAATATAGATTATCCACATTTCCAAATATATATTATAAAAACAAGGTACAGAATGTGAATAATAACATAATGCAATAATATGAACTGTACAACATTCTAGGAATATTGACCTACCCAACATAAAATATTCAGCATGTTCAGTGCACTAAAATTCAAAGTACCTGTACATATTCATCCCAGAAAAAAAATCCAATATTTTCCTGACATATATACCTTTATGTATACCCACAAATAGTATCTAACCGATGCAGCTTACTGCAATGAATTTTAGTAATTAACCAGATAAAAAACAGTAAATACAAATCCATGGGAATTGCTCAGACATTCTTTTTCTTACATACAGAGTTAATACCAGGAATGTGTTCGAATAAATGAAATATATAGTCCCCAACTGCAAATTCTGGTGGCATTGATTCTGCAATTTACTTAATTATATTACTCTCAGTCTTCAGCAATTTACAGCTTACACACATATTAATTAGTCATAAAATTATGATTACATGAAATACACCCGCAATTTTCTTCTGCTGGGTCATTCCCCAATATGCGCAGCAGCTTCTGATGGTCTCCTTATTGTAGCTTTTTGTTTCTTCCTTGCCAGCTGCAAATCATGATGCTTGTTATGATGCACTGAAATGTGAAAGTATTCACAAAATCTGAACACTATCTGCTGACCTTGTCTATCTCAAAATAAAAGTTAATTACAGCATATGCTATAGGTAAAAAACGACTGAAAGGTGCACATTTTGATGATGTAGTACACAGGAAAGCTACACTTGTCCATGTGATATCATCACTCGATATAGCAATTCTCTGACAAGTAAACATTCTTCCATAACTGAATGTTGTTTGGTAGACAGAAAATTGATATCTATTTTTTTCCTTTAACTCTCATTACCAAATTATGACAAAATCAGATTCATAAGTGCTGTAGAATAAATTTTCTGCCCATATTTGCTATAATCACTCAACAATAGTCATATTATAGTCATAACTTATATCTAGCCATCGTGTATAAGTTTTCACTAACACTAATGTATTTTGAGTGAAATGCTGTAGAGTGAAGTTTCTGCCCATATTTGCTGTAATCACTCAACAATAGTCATATTATAGTCATAACTTGTATCTAGCCATCGTGTATAGGTTTTCACTAAAACTATAATGTATTTTGAGTGATATAAGACTATGATGATATGAAAACGTACGATTGTGCTGCCATTTTATCTGTTTTTTTTATAATGTAAACAATATTTCTTCACGCTAATGCTCCAGCAGACACACTGTCATATACTGGTGTATAAGTCGTACTCGTTGGCAGCGAGGAAAAAAAGCTATGTATGACTTATACAGCAGAAATTACGGTATAAATATGACTTTAGCCCCGGCCTTAGCTGTGATCTCCAGCATAAGAATAATTTCAACGCTGGAGATCACAACTACTCCGGCCCAAGCTTGACTTAAAAAATTAGTTGCTTTACCTACCTGCAAATTAAGGGTCAGGAGAAATGAGTTGTGTCACTTCCACTTCTCGACTGCATACAGGTGCTTGGTTCATAATAGAAGTCCCACGGTCTGCATCATTAAACGCCAGTACTGTACTTACTGTAGCCTATAGCGTAGGCTACAGCCAGCCGGGAGCCAGTAGGCTAAGCGTAGTAGGTGTAGCCTTTAGTGTGCGTACAGGGCGTAGATCTATGAGCGAATGAGCAAGTGCCAAGTCAAAACTCAAAAGGTGGAAAGTCTTGTAGAAAACAAAACACAATTTGTAAAATCTTCTTCTGGCCGTAATTTATGATGTCACGTTCAAACCTGGGTTTCTTCAGGTACTACACCATGAGATATTTATAAATAAATACTTTTCAGTTATATATGTAAGCAAATATTCGTGAATTTGTAGCTCATATGTACATGTAACTTTGGGTTCGGTTTGCCTTTCCGCAATATTTTTAAACTTGGCGCATGCGCAGTACGATCTGCAACCAATATCTCCGCAAGGTGGCAGCACAATCACCGTGATGCTCTGGTTCGCGTACTTCGCGCGCTTTGGCACGCTGCACAGGTAGTTTTCGTGTTAACTGATCTGAGCTGATCACACTACAAATCTCACTGGTGTTGCAACGTTGCTGTCCGTTTTAGAAGGAATTATACTGGGATGGGGTGATGCGAGGGTGCATGGGGTACTGAATCACTTAATTGTGTCAGGACATGCGTGGAAATATAGGCCTACTAGTGTTATACTTTTAGAGCTGCTGTAATACCCATATAAAAAAGCTACGTGGCCACAAAGGTTGTAATTGAAACTTGGTGTTACAATATATGTAGTGTATGGAACTGAAGGAATATATATTTAATTATTGTGTGTTCGCATTTTACGTTATCAGGAAGTCGCGCGATACCGTGATAGGGTGATAGATACCTATCAGACAAAGACTAAAGGTCTTTAATAATCAGTGAACTGTCATAGCTGCGCCATCTATTTGAATCCAATCACTAAAAATGTATGATTAGGCACCAACCCAAGGTGCGTCGATCTAATGATAACGGATTATGGACGAACATCTGACGGGTTCTCGATGTTTAGCGACGTTTAGCGACGAGTTTACGACGGCGGTGTGCCCACCGGGGACATATCTTCCATTTTAAATTTGTTCATCTGCCCAAAATACGAAGTCTCTCTACTTAGGATTTCATTCACCCGTGTGTCTGAATCGATATCGACCAGATTCTATTGAATATGTTCTATAGAGACGCCATTTACGTATCTTAAATATGATATAGAACAGTGTTTCATAGCAATTCTACAGAATATTTGTCCTATAGAAACACTATAAAGACATCTATAGAACACTGCATGCTCTATAGAAAGTCTATAGAATATTTGTGTCCTATAGAGACACTATAAAGACATCTATAGAAACACTATAGAACACTGCATACTCTATAGAAAGTCTATAGAATATTTGTGTCCTATAGAGACCCTATAAAGACATCTATAGAAACGCTATAGAACACTGCATGCTCTATAGAAAGTCTATAGAATATTTGTGTCCTATAGAGACACTATAAAGACATCTATAGAAATGCTATAGAACACTGCATGCTCTATAGAGTTTCTATTGAGTTCTTTAGAAACTCTATAGGACATTTTTAGCAGGGAGCCTACACGATATATCCCTACAGATGATGACTGAGGTAAAGGAGGAACGTGGATCGAGAGATGACAAGGGCCTGTCTACCCCCCCCCGCTACCTCTCTACCCACTCCCACCCTCCAGCCCCTCCTAATTACGCGCCACCAACAATGCTATGCTATACCACTATGCCCTATACTCGACCCTGGCAGACATAAAACCTGTGGTAGGCCTACATGCCGCCAAAACCACCAGGCCGAACAGGTAGCCAAGTAATGCCGGATGTGGGTGTAGACAGCAGAAGAAACATATGATACGGTTGTACCTGTGAGTTACGTCTGACATGATCATTCAAACCCACAATTACCATATAATTGTGTCCTAACTCAAGTTGCAAATTCGTATTGCGCATAATATGTCTAACGCCTCGGGAAAGATGTGCCTTAATTGTTATTTAGATATATATTTATATATATATAGTGTTGTATATATATACTGTTTTACTTATGATTATTACGAGTTGGTGGGCATGTTAACTAGTACAATAGCATTACATCTGAAGCCCTCTAAAATGCTGTATTTTGACCCAAACCGCCCTGCTGCCCATGCAGTCGACAATCGTTGCCATAGCGACGCTGGATAGAACAATCAAACATGACGTCACGCACAAAAGAATTGTAGTTATAGCTCTAAATGACCCGCTTCCATTACTAGTTGCCTAGTTGCACGTGCTATGTTTCTTGGGAACATATATGTGGTATAAAAAGGTGACTGGCCAACTATATGTGGAAAGGCTTGCGATTTGCGGACAGTCCGTCCCAAAATGCTTTACTTTGGTCGTTGTATGCGGAAATTAAACCAAAGAAGCAGAGACAAGTCAACGCCTTAAACTTAAATTCAACTCGTAATAATAGTAGAAGCGCGAGTTTTGCATGGCGTTAGACATTTTATTGGCCCTTCATCAAGCTGTAGCAGCCCTTCATTTTCATTATCCGCCGATAATAAAAATTGGCGCGCTGCTATAGCTTGATGTCGGGCCAATAAAATTGCCGAACGCGCCGCAAACTTGCGCTATTGTCATACTAAGGCGCACACCCCCCCCCCCCCCCCCCACCTCCTTTCCGCTATTACAATTATTTCGAATTGAATCAGTTGATTTTGCAAAGACTATGGGTAGGGCGTTGACATGTATCCTTGCTTCTTACATTCGCATGCAACGTTTAAAGTAAAATGTTTTGCACATACAAGCCCTCTCACATCTTGTCAGCCAGTCACCTTCTTTTACACTATCTCAGGATATATCGTGACCAAGAAACGTGGCACATGCAGATATGCAACTAGACGGTTAGGCGGGCCGTTTAAATCTATAACCACAATTCGGTTGTGCGTGACGTCATGTTTCATTGTTCTACTCAATGTAACTATGGCAACGATTGACTATTGAAATGGTTACAGTGCGGTTTGGGTCAGATTACAGTATTTTAGAGGCCTTCAGATTTAATGATATTGTACTAGTTCATTAACACGACCACCAACTCGCAATAATGTACCGTATGTCTTAAAATAAACCATCCCAGAGCTTCTTTTTATTTCGTGCAGATATGTATGCATGTCACTACCGTTAGGATTGACAATTCATCGGCATCAGTGGTGCCGGATGGGGCGAAGAAACAATGTAAAACAGAACAATCGTTGGACATGACGTCATTTTTCTAATGCGCAATTTTTATTGGTGTAAGTTATCGTATCTGCCAGACGAGTATGGTCACCTTATTCAATCTGCATGATTGTTAATTATGGCAAAACTAATGATACTCACGCAAACCTAGGGACACCAACAGTATGATAAACGGCACAGTAGGATACTCCATTATCACTCCACTACGAACTGTGTGTATGAACGAGCAGGCTGCCTCTGACTGGGACGCAGAGGTCCCTCCACCGACGATGCCAGGCGCTGCAATAGCCACTTAGAGTTGAGTGGTAACAACAGTAACTGGAGGTCCTACAGCCGCCAGCCTGACCCAGCGCGCCGGACCGCATAAAAATGGCTGCGCCCATGGCACTCTGGCCCGAGATTAAAAACGTTGAAACCAGGGAAGAAAGGAGGCCACGACAACATAACTAATGAGCATGTGAAATTTGGAGGCAGTAATTTAATATTATGCTTAAATAACCTCTTCAAAGCTATGTATACATATGAGTACGTTCCAAATGATTTAAAAAGAAAATACTTTCTACACATTGTACAAGGGATCGAATAAGTATGAAGACGACAGGCGAAATTACCGTGGAATTTCACTACTTCCTGTAATTGCCAAACTATTCGATAAAGTAATTCTGTCAAAGGTAAAAACATGGATTAATGTCAATCGCGTAGACTTTCCTTCGTCCAACCAGAATGCCTATCAAGAATCTATGTGCAGCCTCTTAGCGTCTTATAGTGTTCAGGAATGCATTAATTGCAACCGCGAGAGGGGATCCGGTGTGTACTTGGCCCTGTTAGATTCGTCTTGCGCTTTTGATACGGTGTGGCACGAAGGGTTGTTTTACAAATTGCATTCCTTCGGCATCAGAGGCAAACTTTGGTCTTTATTATACTCGGCGTACCAAGGTATGGTCTCAAATGTGGTATGTAACGGCATTAAATCCGAAGACATACCTATCAGTAGGTCTGTGCGCCAGGGTTCTGTGTTAGGGCCTTGGTATTACATGCTATATATACACGAATTGGCAGTTGCGCTTGGTAGCTCTGTGTATGGCGCACGCATTGGTGACATAATATGCGGCGGCATACTCCAAGCTGACGACATTGCCGTATGTGCTCTAACGAATTCTGCCAGGCACTGGTAAGCGTCTGCGAAAACTACAGCCGAAGGTGGCAATTTAAATATAATCCAACCAAATCGAAGGTAATGTTTTTTGATAGCAAATTACGAAGAGTTAAAAAGGCAAATGCATGTCAGATTGCGCTATATAACGAGCGTGTGGAAGAAGTCCAGGTATACAAACATGTGGGAATTCACCTCGATGTCAATCTTTCCTCAACATGGGCGGTGGAGGAGGCGACTAAAAAACTTAAGAGGGGCTTAATGAGCATCCTGTCAGTCAACACAAAGAATGCCGGCATGAGTTGTCTCACCGCTTTGAAACTGTATCGATGTATTGTCATTTCGCGGGCCCTCTATGGTGCTGAGTTATGGAATCTTCTGACACCCAACCACCTAGCGAAACTTGAAGCGGCCCACAATGGCGCCATACGATGTATTCAAAATTTTCCAAAATGCTCCAGTGCGACCATTGCCCGCAGTATGGTTAACGAAATGTCTCTTGTGGAAGAAATTGATAAAAAGAAGCTAACAATTCTGGGCAGATTATTTCGGCTCAAAAATACCGCATTAGGGAAACGCATATTTGTGGAACGTGTCTATCAATCCCAGGGCCCAGGCCCAAAATTTGGGTATATTAGGGACATCATAGAGATCCTGAAAAAATATAATCTAGAAGGAATCGTTTTTAGGTTCATGGATAACAGCAACTTTCCTAGCAAAGGCGACTGGAAAAAGTTGGTGAGAACGGCCGTGCGGCGCTGGTCGGAACAACTGTTAACCACTAAATTGTCCCAACCAAAATACAGACGCCTTGAAATGATTAGAGGGGGAGTTTTGGGCGTAAACGCCATATGGACCTTAGAACACCGTACGCGTGGTCGAAGGCAACACCTTCGTGACCTAGCTCGTTTGAACTGTGTCGTACACGACACCAAGACATATGCATGCACACACTGTGACCGTGCATATACGGATATTCTCAATCACCTTTTCCATCATTGCGTGGCGTACCGTGAGGCCCGTGAATACGTCTGGGCACTAATTGTAAATACATGTGAAGTGCCAATAAGCGCGTATCTATACAATCTTGAAGAGATCGAATTAACTCGAGTAATGTTAGACAAGCCTCCTGACATTGAAGCTACCCTAGAGCAGCTTAGCCTTTTAACCCAAATATGTGCCAACGCTTGGCAAAGAATGTCATACGACAAAATGTTAAAATTTTACTGACGACCGTTTTTGTTTTTTTTGTTTTTTGTTTTTGTTATTTGTTCTGTTTTTTGACATGTTCTAATGCTCACCAGTAAGTGGTGGAATAAAGGAGATTCATTCATTCATACAAGTGCGCGGGTGGGTTGGTGTGTGGTTGTGTAACGGGTTATCGGATCCTGGTGGGTGGATGGTGGGGAAGGGGTAATAGGACCCTGTTGGGTGGGTGGTGGGGCAGGGGTTATAGGACCCTGGTCGCTGGGTGGCAGGGAGGGGATTATAGGAGTATACTGGTCGGTTAGAGGTCTCTTTTGATGAGTAACGGATCCGGGGCCAGTTTCACGAAACCTTCGTACGTGTACGTCCCTTCGTACGAAGATTGGGACCCGTAAATCCGGTTTCACGAAGCCTTCGTAACATGAGATACATCGTAGGTTCCTTCGTACATCTACGAGTGCCTCGACCCTATCGTACACCCTTTGTACCAGCATAAAAAAGACATACATTTCTGTCTACGGTATCTGTGAAAGTTGGAATCGTTGCTACGTTACATATAAGGTCAAAATCCATCCCACATATTCAGGATGTCACAATGCGAGTATCCTAGCAACGGTCGCACGACGCCTTGGACATTATGAATGGGTTGAAACTGCACAAATTATATACAAAAATGACGCGAATTAATATTGTTGGCAACGGCAAAAACACTAGATTTATGCAAAAGTTTACGTCAAAGGCCCTTCTTCGATTCGATTAAATGTTTTCATGGAAAGGTTCATGCATTTATCACATACACATTGGTACTTCTTTCACTTCCGGCGTTAAAAATATGGTACGAAGGTTCGTACGATGGGCTTTAGCCATACAAAATACGAAGGAGGTACGAAGGCTTCGTGAAACGCACGTACAGTTCTCGTACGGCCCCCGGTCTGTTGCTGACTTCACTAATGCTCGGCTGGCTGGTTCGAAAATGGACGTAAAGTAACAGCAATGTTTTCCATCATGTGGTGAACGAGTCATTGGTAAGAAACGTGTACAGAAAATTGTGGCTTTCGGGGGTTATATTTTATGATTTATATGGCATGCCAGTATGAACCGTGCTTACAAACCGAAAATGTTTCTTCTTCATTTTGCGGGCGTGCAAATCAATGGTACTGCAATGGCGGATTACAGGCAGGGTGTGTGTGGGGTAGGGTAGGGGATGGGGATATGAGAATCTTAATCCGCTCCTTGGCGTATCTCCATCTCAGGCCTTCACCTACCCCCCCCCCCACTGCCCCCCTCCCCGTCATGCCCCCTCGCTTGAGCTTCGAGGCCTCGTATCGGGGCAATGGCTATACGTTGCACATGTTGTGCAACTGCACACTGTCCCGAGATGCTCGTCCCCAAGATGCCCTCACCCATAACATTCAACAAGGCTAATAAACGGCTGGTTGCTGATTCAAGGAAAAACTGGTGATCCCCTCATGTGGTAAGGTCACAGGTCTGACGAATAAAGAAGACTGTCGCTCGCCGACTGAGAGGGATTAAGAAGAAGAACTATACTGTTATAGGAGTTCAATGTTTACTGAAGTTTGCGGCAGCTGCAGAGTAGGCCTGTAGGTTGGGTACCTTCTGTAGGACACTACTCTTTCCGCAATCTGCCCCCCCCACCCCCCCCCCCCCACACGCTCCCAGGTCCAACAGGAACCGGGATTGGTGAAACGGAGAGGACTGGGAGCAGTGTGGGGCGAAGGAGGGGGACGATTTTACGTTTTTTCAAAACTGGAGGCACGCAAACGAATCACGTTTTTACGCTGAAAAGGCCGATCATCGTGAACAAACATTACCTACTTTCACCATGTCAAAAAAAGACATTGCACCACCCGACGCCTACCCACCTGGCCTCTTAGATCCGCGTCTGATTTACCTTAACAAATCAATCTGTAATCTATTAAGGTAATAGCAAAGTAAAAGAACACAATTACACACCTTCTGGTGAATTTGGAGGATACTTTACAGTTCCGTTAAAAAAATATTCTCCATTTTCCAAGTATACTCCCATTTCACCAAATAACAAAAACTTGACATCTACCACGAATATGTAATTTTGCTACAATTCAGCTCAATATTAAGCCATTAACACCAGCAATAGCTCTTTAAAAGGCTTGAACTTAGTGCAATACAGGAACGATATTCAAAAATGTAAATAGTAGCCACAAAAAACAGCAGAATGTTAATTATGCAAAATCAGGACAGTTTTTGCCAAAAGTCAAAATCACAAAATTGGCTTTAATTTCATCAAAAATAAAAATCTGGAAACCAAACCATCTTTAAAAACTTCTAAAAACATAGTTCGTGTAATCAAAATAAAGAAAATAGAGGTAGCTGTGCAAATTTCCCAAAACACACGTCCCGAGATTATTATCAGTAATTTACGCCTTGTGTTCATATATTAATTAATCTGGTTATACATAATGGTGTCCGATATCATTATGATCTACACGAATGTTTTGTGAACTATTTACACGTTTTCTCGATGTTTTCTTTCTTGAATTTTCCGAATTTATCACGAAGAGCCATTCTCGTGGAAATACCCTGTGAATGTAATGAGTTAGGGATTCCCCTTTCACTGACACCCACCGATGTGTGTCGATGTCTAGCGAGGTCTTCTATAAATCACCGAAGCTTATTATGCGATGCTCTGTTCATTTCTATTCATTTTATATTCATTACGCCCCGCTGCGTAAGACTAGCTTTGCAGCTTATTTGTAGGTGTCAGATGTAGACATCAATATACCTGGCCGACGTGTTGTGCTTTGATGCGAGGAGGGGCACTGTCTGCCTTTCGGGTTTAAACCACGGCCAGGTTGGGCTGTCTTAAATTACCAATAATAAAGAAAGCGGGCCCTTCATTATCGTGCCGCGCAGACCGACGGATGCGAAACATTCATAGAGGCACTCTCTGTCCTGGAAGCTCCGCCAGGGTCCTCGTTAATCTCTGTTGTCGGCGGGCTCCACCTAGCGAATGGGATATTGCACTACTCGGAAGTGACAGTTATCGCAATTCCGTATTATAGTTCAACATTATCACCTCCTGCTTCCTGCCAGTGACCCAGCGATGTATTTCGACGTTGACTGAAGTATAGCTCGTACAGGAAACTGTCCTCTTGCCTTTTGACGCTGAAAACTTTTATTTTTTTTAAAAGATTACTCAAACAGCAGTCTCTCCTTTGCAATATGAAGTTTAGATTGTATCATAAAAGTAACCTGCACGTCGTGTGCGATCTGCTTCACTGGTAACGCTTTAAGAAATATATTAATATCGATATATATGTTGAGTTTAAGTAGCAAAGCACATAATTACGCAGTCTAAATTTTGTATCTTCAGATTAAGCAAGCCGTTGCGTTGGAAGATTATGTCTTGGGGCTGGGGGGAGGAGGGGGGGGGCGGAGTTGTGATAGAGGTGGGCACACAAGTGAGCGGTATTAACAAGGCAAAGTTTGAAGACATTATGTCTACAAGCGAGTCAAGGGATCTGTTTAGTGAATACGCTGCGATGTCAATTTGGTGATTTACCATTACACACAGCATTACATATCTTTGATAGAATGGTTGTCCCAGTTCTGCTTTACGGGAGTGCAGTATGGGGGTTTGAATTCAGAAGGCATGTTGAGAAAGTACAAATAACTTCTTGTCACCCGATTTAAGGTCCATCTAGGCAGAGTGTGCAATATATGCTAAGTTGTATTAAAGTGTTTTATCAAGCTGGTCCAAATTTGGTTCACAAAATAATCCACACAATTTCGCACTTTCCGCTCTTTTCGCATGTTCCGCAGTTCTTCTACTTAATGTCACTTCTGGAAAACGCACCTGAGCATCCAGCATGAGAATTCTTGTACCGCTCTGCATATGGTTTGCGTATGGCTCAATCAGAGAGTAGGTAATCAGAAGTATTGTATTAGAGTAATTCACAAGTATTGTACTCGAGTAATTCAGAAGCATTTGGCTGTGATACATTTGAAAAAAAGGCGTAGTACTTCTGCTTTTAGAACTGTTCTAAATTACTGGCACTTACTCTTGCATACGTCGGAAATACGTGTACTTGTGGTCCGTAGAAGTCCCCATAGCAACGTGCCGACCATAAGGAAGATCTGACATTATGATGATATATTGGAAAACAGGAATAGGCTTAATTTGTCTGTAGGAGATCAATTCGCCGTCTAAATCTCGGTGTAACCATATTTGTATCATAGTATTTATCTTGAGAAGACACGTTTTACATTCATAGATAGCACTATTTCTGTTGCACAACACTTGTTTCTTTACTTAAACCAGTTCACGGAACATCTTCTGACCTGTAATAATTAGTTATATATATGATCGTATTGTTTACTGTATATAATGATTTATCCTGATTAATTCAGTGTATGAATTAGATTCGCACGGCACAAAAGCTACACTAGTGTTTAAAGCGGGCGTCCAACCTAATCTAATCGTTATCTGCACCAAAGTTTACATCCTAAAATAAAATTGGCGAATGCTAAAGCTTCTTTTTGGCCGACCGGTAAGTACAAAAAAATGTGACCCTAATATGGCGCCGTCTTACGTTATAACTGGAAATTATCTCGCGGAGGGAACAAAATCTTCACAGTAGAGGTACCCTTCAGGGGCAACACGTGAAGCGAGAGATAAGGGCCGGGATTTACAAACGAATTGCGGCTGTTCCAGGCCGCGCTGTAGACCATGAAAATAGCATCCAAACAAATTGATATACGTCTTGCGACGATTTTCTCCGTAAAAAAAGCCATGATTAGAATTAAACTCGCAGTTATGTATATTAGCCATGATCACGCGCTCTTGTTTTGCTCACGTGAGCTACAGACAGAACGGAAAATTCTGTAATTTGGCGGATAGACACTTGGGTATTATATGAATCGGTAAAGCAGCGTTAGAGGCCAGGCGACCGTAGAGACATAAGGTGACATGCGGGAGGATCGCAATATTATAATCTAAATAAACGTTACTGGTATTCTCTTGTTTGATGTTATGCCTGGATACAGTAGGAGCTGTGTTGCTTGGCTCTTGACCTTGACTCTGTAGAACTGAAGCACACTTTCTGTTCGTTGTAGAACTATCAGCCTTGCATAGCAATTACATCTTTTTACAAAAGAATGACTCGTTCGTTTTTCCACGTATGTATTGGAGGCTGGTCGCTGTGATTATAGAACTAAATGCGAAGTTTTTTGTTGCCAAGAATTGACTACAAACCAACACTAAATCGCGATACGACGCAAACCTGACCAACGACTATTCAGAAGAAGACTTTGGAATCGTCCGAAGTTGTCCATCATTGGCTGATAACAATCTGGACAAGTACAAGTACTGTGGACCCTAATTACATACTTGACTTACTTTATCTATTTACCGACAAACAGGACAATACTTCGTTGGGGGTAGCGCTGAAAGAGACTTCGAATAAGTATGGAGAACACTTAACACATTATTAACCAACGCAGATGAGTTACTTTGTAGGTGGTTGCACAGAAAGACTTCGCATAAGCATGGAGAACAGATGTTGTAATACAAAGATGCACATTTGTCCCGGTGGGTGGGAGACACGGAACTGAACTGATCAATTATTCCAGATGTCATTAAACGAGCCGATATCGCACTTTTACTGTCAATTTTATGTTCCGGTTCGACCATAAATGTTCTTGCATTATTTTTTAATAGGCGTGAGGACCGTAAACCTTCCTTCATTACGTTTCCATAGGCCCAAGGGGCCCACATAACTATATTCACCTCGGTCAACATGCGAACTTGAAACAGGTGAAGGCCGTCTACAGGATATCCAGGGGCGATAATACCCATTCATAGCAGACCCTAGGGATCAACACTTGCATGGCTATCCGTGGCAACGCTCATGCATGTTTTACTTCCTATGTGGTACTGCACTCGTTTCCGCCTCCATTTCCTTCCCGAGGGATACATGAATTCGGATAGGGTAAGGCGTGAGTAGCATGGAGCTGGAAGGGTACTTCCCGCCCGCAGCAAATTGAAACTAACGTACTACAGATACTAACTAACAGAAACTAACAGATACTAGGTGCTGCTAAGCAACCATTCGAAGGGTTCGCTTCTCTTCTGTCACGGTTCCCCGCGTATGAATCCCCATGCTACTATATATTGTAAGGTGAGGGAACCTTCTCCGCCCTATCACACAACTGATACATTGTTTCCCAGATCACCAGCTATTAGATATACAATGGTTGGTTGTGTATTCAGGACACTTCAACGACTTTTGGTTATATCGCGTCAATGGGAAAAGGAAGGGAGAGTTGAGCCATGTCCCTGTGGGTAACCCCCTACCCGCAAAGAAGGACATAGGATCTTTAACCTGCGACCACACAGACATGGCCGCAGCGGGACTCTAACCACCGTTAGGCTCTCAGGTGGCCAGAACGCTTAATGCCAGCGCTCTAGCCTACTGAGCTATCGGGCCGGCCCCCAGATACACAATGGAATCGAATATGAGAAAGGTGACAGGCTGCGTATATAGCGTAGATGGTTGGTTGTATATTCAGGCGCTTTAACCATTTTTGGTCATATCGCGTCAATGGGGGAAGAAAGGGAGAGTGGAACCATGTCCCCGGGGATCCCCCCCTACTCTTGGTGAAGAAGGACATGGGATCATTATCCTGCAACCACACAGACATGGCCACAACAGGACTCAAACCATCGATCCATGTGCCGTTAGGCTCTCAGGTGGCCAGAGCGCTCAATGCCAGCGCTCTAACCCACTGAGCTATCGGGCCGGCCCCCAGATACACAATGGATTCGAAGATGAGAAAGGTGGCATGCTGTGTATATAGCGTAAATAAGCCATAGTGCATATACATATACCAATTACCATCATTAAGCCAACCCAATATTTGCATTGCCAGCAATGCCAATGTCACTGTAACTGTAGACTGAAGATTGCCTACGCAACAAGAGCTATGGTGTGCCAAATGTACATTTGTATGATGAAACCTTGTTATTATTGTTGCATGAGAGAGAGTCGGAAATTATGATGAATTCGGTCGTTTATGTTAGTACCTTCAAAATGGATTATATTATAGTAAATATTAGGCGTGAACGATACGTGCGCAATGTTAAAACAATAGTTTGTCCCAACATGGAATAACAACCACTTGAAATACGTGCACGATATTTATAGCCAAGAAAGCAATCTTTATCCCTATACTCGTACCGCATACAGACATGAAAACAACAATTCAAACAAATCAGAGATTATGTGAGGTAGCTCGATATTGTACTATACGATCTCTGACTATATACATATATGCGACGTAACGCTCAGTGTGTTTTTGTTTGTTTGATAAACATTTATTATTTATTCGGGCTTTTGTTTTTGGGGGGGTAGCGGTAACGGTATTACACGCCTTTGATTCCGCTCTGAATTACCATGCTGTAATATAAAGGCCGCAGATGTTATTCATGCCGACTTCAGGCCGCGTTCCGGGGCGTCTCTGAGGAGAATTGGCCGTGACAGGCAGAGCCAGGTCCCTGGGGCGGCCACAGATGTTTCTGTGGCAGAGATACCATCAGACCAGAGGGCGCCCGGCGCGTCACGGGGATCAAAACGAGTTACACGGTAATCTTACTACAGACATGAGGGGAAGCAACGCTACTTCGCATCGCTTTAAGCTAGTTTGAACGCATGAACATGGGGTGGATGGGTATAAGGCAGAGGGTAGAATTGAACAATGATGGAGCTGGATGTGTCTGTGGAATATGTATTTGGCATATATATATGCATGGAATATATTCTATAGATGGATTAATGATGGAGTATGTATATACATGAAATATATATATGCATGGAATATGTATATGCATGATATCTGCATGGAATATGTATGCACATGTACATAGAATATGCATATACGTGAAATATATAGCTCTTTTAATATATATGTATGGACATATATTATGTCACCATCTGAATCAAAGTTAGCTGTAAATCGATGTCATAAACTTAAGCGGAATGCAATTTTGGATCAGTACCCAGAACGGAAAAACGATTATTTATAATAATAGATGTTACACTCTGACCACAAGGGCAACACAGTGAGATATACGTACAACAGTCAGTATATTTGTACCACACGTAGAAATACAATTAATGTAATGTAAGCGAAAGAGCCATGCAATATAGAAGACAGTGGATTAGTGTTCTGTACCACAGGCGGAAATACAGCTAGTTGTAACATAAACAAAATGCCACTGAACGAATCACGCTCAACAATTGTCGTTTTCAGTACCATAATATGCCATTCCCTGCATCTTAAACATTAAGTAAATACCAATAAATACCAACAATGGAAACATAATTACTTGTACCGTAAGCGGAAACACACTTGCTTCTTTATACCATCAACGGAAATAGATTTAGTTGTCTGTACCAGAAATCGAAATGTAACCGTTTGCATCGCACATGGAAAGACAAATGTTGTTACTGTCATTGGACGCACGGCTATATCAGTGTTCGCTAAGGGTGATCGATGTGGAACTGGTTGTGCCGGTGACTGATCAGAACCGGCTGTGCCACACCTAATATCCCTCAAACGAAAAAGAACAAATTGTATTTCGTTAACATGATACATGAATTAGTTGTGTCACAATACACAGTTACGCGATTTCAAATCCGACACAACGGTTTACCGTCACTTAATTAATTAGTAATTAAATTATTAATCAATTAATAAAATCACATTATAGTGTCGCATATCTTGAACATTTTGAGATCATTATTCCGAAAGCAAACCTGTGTGACTTGTAGGAATTTCTGCATTGATGAACAAACATATTTTCCTGAAAACATGAAGAGCGAAACATTATACAGTACGGTATGATTCAGTTGATGGCTATCAGGCTGAAAATCATCATGGTGCAGACGAATAGAATAAAAATGTAGAGGAAGAGACGATCAAGGATGTGAGCCGCCTCGCTCCATTGACCCTGAACCGCCTCCACCTCCTGTCGGGCGCATTGCGACTTTTGAATTTCCCGTAGAATGGCGTCGAGCTTTCGGGCCATCTCGGCTGACGCGCCCAATTCGCTGCTCGATACAGCGACCTTGTAATCATCGTGGCAGCTTTCGCTGAGCCGTCTCTCCGATAGGCAGTCGCCAAGGCTGTGTTTAGCATCGCATGCGATTAAAGTAGGGCTTCTCTGAAAATTAAGAGAAATTTCAACTTTGGCGATACATGCGAATTGTCTGGAGAAGAATAATAACATTGATGTCATCATAATCTGCGTTCCATATCTGTGAGCAATTTTCAGTATGGAATCAAGCTATTCATATACGTTCATATCCATACATGTTCACAAACATAATAATAAATTCAATAGTACTACTGTCATGGTACTAATGGAGAAATAGCTAAACATGCGCGCATAACCACGGTATGCACGTATCTTCGTTTTACATAAATACAAATTCAAATGCTTTGTTAAATTTTAAGACGCTGGGAAAATACCTTTATGCGCAGCAGTCTTCTTAACGAACCCAGGATATGTCTTTGTATCCAAGGCGGAGGGGATCGTGCTCTGTTGCCCTGGTAGTGACAGTTCACCACTAGTACAGACATAATCGTAGACAGAGACAGTAGTCCGACCGCCGATCCGGTGAGCTTCTCTGCAATGCGAGGAATAAGATTTAGATTTTTGTGATTGACTGCCAGAGGCGTCGGGAACGGGACGTCGTTTCTATTCTAAGACATGTATGTGAAAGAATGAATCAAGTCCAGACACAGGTGGGGTTCGAACCCACCACCTGTTGGTTACTAGTAGAGAGCGCTACTTGGTGGATCTCGATATCTTTTTTAACGCATCTGCATAACTGATTTGACAGCTTATTCACACTTTGGTTTATGGTTCAAATCACTCAGAAAGTCAACATGTACATTACAAGATATAACCAGTATAAAGGGGATATACATAGACGTCAATCCAGTACATTACATCGAGTAATAAACATAAATATATATTGTAGCTGTTACAAAGAGGCAAGTATAATTTTAATTTTACACATATAACAGGGAATGCATTGGGGACCTATATCAGCGGACTAATGGGGTGGGATTGGAGGAGAGACAATTAATTGAGTTTGAAGAGTTTGGGGATCAAGTTTGATGATTTTGAAATTTGAATTAGACCAGGATGAAATTCCCCGTCTAATTCCCGCAAACTTTCCCATCTCATTTTATTGTCAAATCTGCTCCTGCCGGAGCAGTGTCGCGAGGGCAAAAATGCTAATCTTTAAGTTTCCTGTGTAAAGTACACCAGGTTGGAGAATTCCTGCCCTCAACCTTAAATTTCCGGGAGAGTCACTACGAGTGTTTATATCAGTCGGAAAGATATACAATAACGTTTTGCGGGGCTAACGCATGTTTTATGTAAGAGAATCCGAAGAATACCGAATAGCATGGAAAACACTTTCCAATCTTAAAACCCCGGTGGGGACCGGACGAGGGCGAACATTTTCCATAACGTGCCCGAAACCTAAAACGGTAATCTTCCAGATGGTAATCATTCTCCCTCAAGATAACGCACAGCCTGTTTGATGGGCATTGGTATCGACGGTCCAACATCTTTACACAAAATCTGGGAATCGCGTCCAGGATTCCGCAATGCATCGTCCTGCCACGCCTGGAAACTCCTAAGCCAGGCATAGACTCTACCTCGTCGGGTCCCAGGAGGTAGACTCTATCCCATAGATAGTATATCGTTGTAACGCGTTCGTGTCGTTGCCTACCTAACCAAGGGACGACTTCTGACGTAACTGGGATGTTCTCCATGATGATGAGCATGAAGACGGTCATGGCCAGCAGGACGGTGACACCCAGGGACACCTTCTCCCCGCTGTCCGGCGGCACCAAGAAGACCAGACTGCCCACCAGGAAGAGGCACAGCGCGGGGAATAGCAGGTTGTAGAGGTAAAACATCGGTAGGCGCTTCATAATGAGCGTAAAGAAGACGCTGCTGATGGGCTGGTTGTATCCCGGGTAGGACAACTCATGACTCCCACAGGGGATCCCCAAGAGACTCCATTCGCTGTTGAAGACCATATATCCGGTGTATGCTGACTCCTGCTCGCATGTTAGGTTCATGTCCCGCACGGTGTTTGTCCACGAACCGAAGTTAAGAAGCAGCGTTGCTCGTCGAAAGGGTACTTGGCGATATCCAGCTTGCAAGAGCTCTTTAACAGCGCCGACGTCTCCCAGAACACCGAGCCGTTCGCAAACACGATTGCGTTAGTGTCAGAGAAAACGTTGACCGCCGCACGACTGCCGTCCACGCTACGGTGAAAGGGGAAAAATGTGAAAACGTTCATATGTGTAACGAAGTAACCTTGTGTAAATAAAAATATGTTTAAACCAAGTAACCTTGTATATACCATAATTTTGATCATCCCTTCACTTCTGATCGAAGCAACAGTAAATAAAGTAAATAAATAAATACGTTAACAGATAATATGTTAATTCCCTTTCATAACAATTGTGGAAATTGTTTGTCTCTGAAGTAGTGTTTTTATGAACACATAGTTGTATCGTGATATCTAAGTCCACTACATCAACGTTTCACTATGGTATCATATATCATATATATATAGTACATAACATTAAGGGACACTCTAATACTAGAAAACATTAGTTAATATTACTTGTTGTACAGCATAACATCAGGTTTCCAAATTCTGCTGGACTTAATGTGTATGTCATCCACTCCGCCACACTGCGAGGAATTCCATGTCAGAAATTCATCCTTCCATCGCTGAGAGGAATTAGCGGAACGTTAAGCACGGAGCTATTGAGTTGCATGGGGCGAAAACCAGGCTAATGATTTCATAAACCATTACAAATGATCTATATATGTTTGATTTATTAAGTTGAAGTGCATATCAAATGCGAGCAAAGTACTTCAAGCGCCCAAATCGCAAAGTGGCTTGTCCAACCGCACAGGTCAACTGTCCTGTAGATAAGGAATTATAACTGCCTCCCAACAACAATGCAATTATATCATTAACCCATAGAAACTAGGGTATATAGAAGGCAAGTACATAATATGTAAGCCCACACAGGCTCGGGGTGGGGAAGCTTATACGGGAGCGCAGAGGAACCCCTGCCGCGTTTCAGGATGATTTAAATATACGGCCTTGGCCCGGCATCCTGCCCTAATGTATCAACGTAGTAATTTGCAGGCGCTTAAACATAAATGTAAGATAGAGTGAAACATATCCCCACTGGCCTCGAGCGATTGAAAACTTAATTTGAAGATAATATTAATGTAGTCGGGGTCACGAGGGATGCCAGCACGGTAGATATAACCCTATCATCTGTATTTCCATGTTATAATGTTTCTTTAATAACATGACGACTTCTATATATCTATAATGATATATATTCAATGTAATAATAGTGTTGTACTTACGAATGTCAGCCAGACCAGTGTTATTAGCACCTGCTCCTTTTCCAGCTGACGAGAGGAGTAAAAATGAGTATCTTTACCGCATACATTATAAACGTCATTGGTGACGTCAGGCGATGGACCACGAATTTCAGACTCCGCCGCAGGGTGGCGCTCTGTACTCGGCACTATCACCATCGCCACCGACTGGTCCGGAAATTTCAATATTTGGTAGCATATCAATGGCAAACCATTGAATCATAAAATAAAAAGGGAATCGGGAATCTGTATAATTTTCAAGAACATCATCTCCATTTAAAGTATGCATGAAACACATTATACACTGGCATAAACTTTCGACCTTAAGCCTTGAAGTTTACCAGCTCTCTGATCTGGTGAAGGTTCAGCCTGAGGGAGACATCGGTGACTGTGGTCGCGTTGGCAACCGGTCTGACGTCAGGTTCATATCCGGCGTCCGTCAACAGCTTCCTGATAAGTTGTCGGTGGTGTTCGGTGGCCATGACCGCCAGGGCTAGATAAAGACACATACGGTACTCACTTACATTCATTGACAATGCCACAATGAGTAATGGGTTCAGGAGTAGGGATGTACAGTTTGCGCGGGTTCTATTTCCGGTTTAGGTCTTTTGGGGACCAACAAAAAATCACGTGCTCTTAAAACCAGTGCGCATCACGCTGGTGCCTTGCTGCAGCTGCGTGACGTGCACTCATTGTCGTCAACGTTTGAGACTTAAGAACAGGCCGGCTGCACGGGTTGTGCGTGAAAAATCGAGTGGGTGTGAAACTAGTTTTTGTTTGCTTTGGTCCAGGCATTCCTTACTATAAAATTATAATATAGTTACAGATAAAGCATTTATCTCTCCATAATGCATGTGGTCCGTTCTCTGAGACTGTTAGAAGCGTTGTATTTTGAGGCAAATCATCGATATTTACATTTCTGCTTCAAACCGAACACCATTGTCCTCGCCTTGTCAGTCCATATAAGGAGCGTTGTTACGTAACCACAGATACCGCGCACAGACATGCAAGTCATGATGATTATTACGTCAATACGACATGGAAAACCCCGCGCAGCACATGAGATCGCCTGACACCGACAGTCACTCATGAGAAAACCGCCTTCTGGTTTATCAACTGTCCAAACGCTCATATATTACATACATCTGCTCGGATGGGTATAATTCTGATAGAACTTCAGTGGTTAGTCGTGCATCCAAGGACAGCTTTAGCCGACCGTGTGTGTGTGAAGCAAGTGAAGGCAAACAACCGGAAGGTAGGCATCACGTACAGGCCGTTGATGCTAGGCAATGACGTAGAGCATAAGTATCCCTGTCTCGTGGGGTCTCAATAAGATCCTGTAGTGACTGTACAGCCCTGTTGCAATATGTACATCGTTGATTCAGGCCAAGCAAGCACGGGACGACTGGGCCTTTTTCGTCATAATTACTGCGGATGCATTGCGCGAAAGTTATTGTCATCTGGTGGAGTAACACAATCAATGTGTTGCAAAACAGTAACTTAGTGTTTCCTTGCAAAAATCCACATTTCTAATCTAATTCATAATTTTAATTAGGAATGAATTGGTGTTATAGACCGCTCTTGTGCCCTGGGCCAAGGTATCTCCAAGAACGGCGAAGTATGAATGGATGGAACTTGCTCCAGACTAGGGGCCCAGCATTTCTTACCTATTGACCTATTGATCCGCAGTCAGTGGCGCTAATGTCTACATCAGAGATGATATCCATGTCATTTATGTATTGCCAAAGGACTTATCTTTTGCGCAGGAGAATGTAATTCCTCACGTTTAGAGGGACAGTGTTTTGTTTTCAATAAGCTTGAATAAACAGTCAATGACCATTAGCAAAATTAGCCAAATGGCGTCTTTGGGGTGGAGTGGTTTGCTCATAAAGTATTCATGACGGGAAAGTGGTGGAAAAACATTAGGCTCTGGCCTTGATGGCTCTTGCACCATAATGGGATATGGCCATGTCTATGTCACAGTACACTCATATTATTTGGTACATTGAAGGTGATTATTTAAAGTGCGTTTTTCGTCAGCCATATTCCACAAATAAGCATAGATGAGTTTTTTTTTTATCACAACAGTTTTTATCTGTTTCTGGCTTGAACTGTAATTGGCCAATGTCGTTCTATCGTATCCATATATTTGATCAATGGTTTGAGCAATGTTGTTGTGCCTGCATGGATAGTGTCATATGAATGCACAACCACATATTTTACTGCCAATGTAACCTTAGATTAGCGTTACGTCTTTGTTAGAAGGCGCAGCTATAGCGTATATCTACTTATCTCGATATATATAACATATATCATACTCACGAAAGCACGCCAAAGTTAACATCAGGTTGAGTTGCATAGCCTGAAACTGCATATCTCCAACTCCAATTCCGAGTGAGAGCCAAGTGGACTGCCAACAAAGGCTGAGATGACCGTGGCAACAACCAGTGTGAGTCTGCTCGTGGTATAATGAAACACCATGGAGAGTAATATGTGTATAGAGCGAGAGAGAGAGAGCCGTCCGTTCAGGTCGCTGGGATTGTCACGCTTCGGCATGGGGTAAGGGATGTAGATATAGAGTCAGCCGTTATGTGGGTGAGCTGATGGGCTGGCGGCTAGTAGGGGTAGCAGGTGGCGAAGGTTTGTGGGGGGAGGGGGGGGGGGAGTGAGAGGAGGGATGTCCCCGGCGGTTGCAGGCTGGGGTTAATTAGCGGGCTGGGGCCGATGGCACCATGTTAGTAATGCGTGCAAACAATCGCGGGGCTGGCCCAATACCCCTCCCCCCCTCCCCTCGACCCGACCTATGTCAAGGGGTGGTGGCGGCCTACGGCTTGGTAGTACGGCCGAATTGCCTACATACCGTAGTAGAGTGGTGGGGATATGGAGGAGTCCAGTGGATCGGTGACGTACGGATGACGACGGGGCCACCTCGCGAGTGATGAATGCTGCATGAAGCTAAAATACCCACTTTATACTACCAGCTGGCGTCCCGCCTATTTGCGCCGGGAAGCATTCTTCCGCTCAGTGACGCCATTAGCGGGGAACGGTACTTGACTCTTCTACTGGAATGACACCAAGGCATGCATGCTCATATTCGTTACATCGCGCTACGCAAGTTCCGCTTATACCGCTGCTGTCGGCCAGGGGCAAATTTCCAGATTCTTGAAAAACCGTCAAATCAGCTGTAATTTCTTGCAACATTATAATTTTCAAGAACTAAACATAAAACTTGTACCATTTTGAAAAAAATTTAATTGAGATCGAGTGAACTTTCATCACCTGATATCGTGTGTTATTAGGCTTAGGCTGGGTCCCCGGCACGAATTTGTAGAAATGCGTGGCGCATTTGTCATATCAGTTTGCGCAGAGCCGCCCTGCGAGCGAGTAGGCGAATATATTGAGGCAGTAGGCGACAACAGAGATATAATGGCACCCGAGCGACGTCAGTCGAAGGCAGAGAGTGGAAGGCATACAAGACGGAAATATTTTGGCGCTATCTTGATTTTATGTAATGATAAATGAGATAAATACCACATTTCCAGGTTATTGGTAAGGCATGTATACAATTAATGAACATGTCGAAATTACATCCAGATTAAATCACTTTTCCTTTACATAGATGGTAATATCGTATGGTTCATTATCTACAGAATACGTTGTCATGGGAAGACGCCATCTTGACATCTCGCAAAGACCAGAATGCATTGCACATGCGGTGATGCCTCCCAGTGGAATAATCTGAACTATGATTTGCAAATACGTCCATGACAAATTCGCTTGGCTGGCTTCCCTACTAGGACTCCGACGGGACCCATATATGTCAATCAATCAGGTCTCACGCATGCCATAAACATATATACGATGCGTGTTTATCTAAACGATCTTAGCCTCCAATCGTCCAATTTTCAGTGACATTTGCACATGTGAAAATCGAACCACGCCCCGGCCGTTCGGACTGCTCTAACAGAGCTCTCTCGGCAGAAGGCGAATGCACTAGTTGGAAATTCGCATTGAGGAACTATCACCTATATTGAAGCAATTACGAAGCATAAATCTCGTCAAACTACAATCGTTACATACAATCACTTTACGTTACTAAAAGTTTGCAGATTTATATCCTGCGGTGCAGCTTATCATTGTTTTGCTTGGGAATATGGTACCTGACATCCACCAATATCCTGCAGTAATAGCTTTTTGCTTATTATCATAGTCGACATATTCAGTATAAGCAATGGATAATAATTAAGGGGCATTTGTATAGGGACCTTATGGCGCCGCGATATGTAGGCCTACTATGAACGACCAGGTACCACGCACGTATGGGCAGCCATCACCGCGGGTAAACATGAATAATCACATAACCAAGAAACAACCATGTGGGAGAATCAACTAAAGCCATGTATGATGTCAGATCGAGCGTCAAATGGACGTCATGGAGAAAGAATGGACAGAACACAAATCAGCCATGGCAGACTGTTCCCGATTGAGAGACGGCCCTGTCCCGTAAGTCATGACATACATTATTATTAGCGACCGCAATGTTTCACGGTGAATGCCGCCATTATAGGGGGAAACCCCCGAATGTAATTAATAATATACAATAGCAGACGGGTTCATGGAGAAAATGGCGCCAGACTGACATAATGGCCCGTCCGAGGGAGGTTCGAGAAGACAAAGTGTTTCCTTGAATTGAATGAAGCTCCGGTTTCAGGAAAAATGTCGGTCAAATTTTTGGAAGGTGGGTAAGCAGAATAATCACAAATACACATAGTCAGTAATGATTTACAGGTCTATATGAGAATGCTAAAGCCATTCCATGTCTGTATATCGCACATTAAAAACCATGAAGTATTGGTGCAAGCTAATAAGGATAAGTGGCAACCGACAAGCGAAATCTCTTCCACGAGATCAGCACTGGACATCAGACGTACAGGATATTATGTATCAGCTTGGAGTTGATTTTGGCTGGCTTGCTCAGGAAATCAGCCAGGAAGATTTTTCATCAGAGGTAAACTACGGCTATTCAATATTCTGTGCCAAATGGCACTCGGACAAGAGTGATAGAATAAACTAACAACTTATAATAAGCTGCAATCTCCGCTAAAACAAGAGTTATATCCGACATATGTATATGCAAGGAACTTTAGAGTAGCTCTCTGGTAAACTGAGATGTTCTGCATGTTTAATTATCCACAGAATACGTTGCTATGCGATGATGCCATCTTGACATCTCGCAAAGACCAAAGTAGATCTCTGGCAAACTAAGATGTTCTGCACATGGATTAGAAATTGAACAACAAGAACTAAGAGTGTGTCCGATACTAAGACATAGAGGATGTGTCCAATTCTAAGACATAGGGAATGTGTCCAATTCTAAGACATAGCTAGGGCATTTGTCCTTTTCTAAGAAATAGGGAATGTGTCTATTTTAAAGACATAGAGAACTAAAAAACTACTTTTCCTATGAGGATGGCATGTCCTCCTGTAATAAAAAACAGCGTCCGCAAAAGATTTGTTTGATCCATATCTAATCAAAGTCACAGGCCTAATCATCCAACAGGGGAAGCCTCGCTAGCTTATGTGCATATAAGTGGCATAAACCAGTCTGAATTTTATTTTACACAACCCCTCATCCCTCCCCCCTGCCGTCCATGGGATCCATCAGTCGGTTCCCCCCTGCCGCCATTTTCTATTGTACGAAAAGACCGAGGTGCTTCCATTTTACATGGCATGTAAACAGGTAAAACGAGTTCAATGTGTCGGTTTCGATTATTTTGAGGTTTTTATTTTGGGAGAGCTGCTTCGTGTTGGCTGTATTTTATCTTACGGGTCTGTTTCAGCAGACTTCTCATATTATTTTTGGCGAGTTTTGTTAGTGTGATGGTTGAAAACGATTCGAGCACCAACTATGCCATATTTGTCCATCTCAGCGTCAGCTTCCATCATGTAAACTCCAAGTGTTTACCAACACAAATGTGTCGCGTGTGGACATGATGTCTCGATCGCGTATTAGCCAGAGACCCGCCGGCCGGATGGGCAGGGCAGTTTAAATTGTGGCTGGCAGATTTTCAATTATGCGCGCACATGCTGTGCTGTTTACCAGCCCAAAAAGGGTCTTTTTTGTCAGGAGGTTTAGAAGAAAATCATAGCGCTCACAATTTTATATTACATCGAGAACTAGTTTTGTTTATATAATTGTAAATTGCGAGCTCAAAGTGCGACCTGATCGGCTCAACTTTTGATCCTGTCATTGGTGAGGTTTAGATCACTTTTCACAGATTAAAATGGCGGATACGGGCCTGAAGTTCGTAGTTTGAACACTACTTTCAGTGGAAATTGGGTGTTTTCGTTGTTCTCATAAGTTTTGAAGTGATTTACCTGAGTCAAACAATCCTTCTAGTCATAGATCTTGCTCTATTATTAATATTATTAATTAATATTATATTGTATTCATGTTGTTTACACAAATGGTGACTCACCGGGCCTTTTTTTTCACCAAGCCTTCATTGCCGAGACTGGTTATTCCAGGATGGGCTGATTTAGGTATCAGATCTAATGCATATTTTATTGAGAAAAACATGGTAACGTTTGAGTCTTGCTTTCGGAGGTCAGTGTTTGGTCTACGCTTATTTTCCGCACGCTAACACTGATCACACTTGCTACAAATCTTTGACAAATTATGTGACGCGAGTGCGCGTCTCTATGGAAATGTAGTACGTAAATAGAAAAAGAAAGATACAATGTTGCAAACGTCACCCGTGGCCCTGTTTGGTTCTTTGTTGTAGTTTGTTAGCTTTTGGTTGACATAAAAGTTGCACTGTGTTCGAAACGTCAGAATCGCAGAAGCTATAAATCTAGTTTCATGTAAGGCAAAAGTTGTGCTTACGACTTCAACCATATTTGGTAGACCATTATTTAGATGTAAGGAATCCGTGCAACCTCCTCCTACTGACCACTAACCCTGTCGTCAGCTAGAATAATTTTCCCTCCAACCCGGCGGGTTGGCGGTCTCATATGTGCAGACTGTTACACGTGTATGCGGACTGATAGGGAAGCCTTCTCGGATGGGAAAGCGAAAGATACACAGATTATCTGAGAAAAGACCTGCTGCGACTCCCATCAACAAGAACTACAAGTTTAGGTGTTACAATTCCCAAAGTCGTCTGCCGATACCGACACGTCAAATACAGCAGACACGTAAAATAAAATACAGCCGATACGAAGCAGCTCGCCGAAAATAAGATGCAAAAAACTCGAAACCGACACATTGAAATCAGCCGTTTTTACATACCACGTACCTGAAATGACGGGACCGCCGTCTGCATGGCGATCGCGTTAAACGTTGCTACAAAAAGTTTTATTGGTAGATCACGTTACGAGGTTGCCAAGTTACAAATCATCAAATGGCTGTGCGGAGACGCGGATGATTGTTTACACGGAATATTTCGCTCGATGCGTTTACGCAAAATGGGAAACAACCTCAATTACATTTCGTAAGTCTTTATAAATGTTTCAGGAACACACATATAACATTTTGGTACGTGATATTATTGAAAGTTTTAATATATTTAGAACGAAGTAGCGCAACCCCCTCGTTTCTCGGTAAAAAATGGAAGATCAAGCCATGGCTCTCTGTCGCTCCGGTTTACCGAGCGTGCCCAGAGAGGCATGTTTCAGGGCTACAACGACCCCAGATCTCACCCACATGCTTTGTAATTAATTAATGTAACTACTTCAATAAGGGGGTATCTGTGAATTGAGGTTTTCCCTCAGTTTTTTGTCTTAACTTAAACAACTTTCTCCAGATAACTTGGAAGTGATAAGAACCACATTTACTGCTCATAAGTTACTTATTTTTATGCCGAAAATGGCATTGTTAAGGCAGATTTTCTCAGGCATAATCGGTTTAATTACCATACTTTGATAATGCGATGAGATACTGCTATAATCTTACTATGCTGGGCAAATAATGGGGTTGTTTTGTTACTGTAGTTAGGTATCCTCGTTCACGACACGATGTCACTTATCTTATAATTATGGCATCTTGCTAGTTAAGCCATTAGTCGATCAATACCACAATGCATCGGGGACAAATGTGGTACACATTGGCACATGTTTGCTTTACGCCATAGAAACCACTCAGACAAAATTAAAGACAAACTACTTACTCTTGTATGGATTCATCTTCCCCCAGGCTCTTATACAGAATGCCGTGGAAAATGTTCTCGTCCTCCGTCTTTGGCGGCTTTTCGACGTGAACTACAGAAGCTTGGGCGTTCATTTTGGATCTGCAACATGCCGAACATATATAAAGAAATAAAACCTGTAAGCGCGAATGAAATAAATAAATAATATCAAAACAAGTGGAGAAACAAATTTTATTGCACATTAGCACTGTGATAATACAACCTGTAGACAATGGGCGCCAGGAGCGGATCTAGGAATGTAGGGGGGGTACGATCGGCTGTGGGGCTATCGGCGAAGCGGGCAGGCGAGGTGAAATGACCGCGGGTGTCCACCACCACATCGCTATGGGATGTGTTCTGTCGGAAAAGCAGACTACATGCCTACATAGAGAACTGCGAGTTTTGTACAAACCAATGTCTACAAAGTGTGACCACCGCCCGTATCGTAGTATGATCAACAAACGGTTCCATACAAAATCGATCAAGCTAGGATGATTTCAGAATTTTTCTATCCCATTTCACAGCCGAAAAAAGGGTCCTACATCCTAACAAAGAAGACTACATCTTCCAAAAGGGGTCGCAGCACGTAAATGTAATTAGCACCCCCCCCCCCCCCCCCCCGCCGGCCCCAATCCCACACTCAAACCCAGACGCAGCCGTGGTATAGAGCTCGCTCTGCAGTTGAGTACGCTACCGGTTTCTCAAAAGTGGTTAAAACGTCATGAATATACAATCTCTCGCATAAACCCTCCTCCCCCACCCACCCCTTCCCGCCTACGCCCAGTTGGTCACATCTACAAACGGGAAGCGTGCTTAACTGATACCGTCTCATAAAAATCGATTGTGATGTAATAATTTCTTTGATTGCCGAAGTAGGCCGCCACGTAGAGCCGGGAACTCGGTCCCTCCACAGGTCGAAAGACAACAAATGTCAAAGTTTGACCGAGGAGCGATTCGTGCTCGTACACGTTAGCCACCTCTTTGACCTTGGCGTGATAGAGGTCATCGGCGTACTGAAACCCGATGCAAGCTGCGTCCACAGCCCTGCGAAGAGTGTCAAACGCTTTGACGAAATACACTTTAAAGTTGGCGTGGTTCATATTGTCGAAGCAGTTATCGGTCAGCACCATGGTGGAGGAATACACTGGCTGAAGTGTGCCGGCTGGGAAGCTGGGGACCTCCGGTTTAACGTTGTTTCGTCCCGTTCTATTTAGAGCCGCCAAACATTGGTTCCTGAATTTCGCGATCTCTTCCTCTTCCGACAACGCTATGAACAAGAATTCAGCCGAGAGCAACGCGCCGTTTCCTTCACTACCCTCGCCTAACAACCTAGCCTGGAACAGTCGTTGGTAGGATTTATTTCCGAAGTAGTTCACTCCGATTTTCACCTCGGTAGCCCTGTCGAGTACTGACGCCGCTCCATCAGACGTACTTGTTGTGGGTGGAACCAGGTCGTAAAAGGCTTCAGCCACTCTGAACCTCGTCATCTTCAGCACAGATGGGGCCCAGAAAATGAATCCGATAGAAACCAGGAAGTCCACTGCATCCGCGTGGTGGATCAGGCTGACGGTCGTACCAAAGCCATGGCCTACAAGATTATAACGCCCTACCGTACATTCATATGCATACTATGCAATATTATTATATACTGCATAAGGAAACAGCCTCACTGCAGTGTGCATTTATATCTTATGATATTTGTTGTTTAAATCTGATGAATAAATAGAGCTAGACGTCTAAGTTTGTTCTTAATAGTTCTCTGAAAGTTTGTTCGAACATGTTGGCTTCATTACGTCTGTTATGTCATTCGGTACAACGCCAAATAAGAATATAACATAAGAAGCACACTGAAAATAATAATAGGCATAATTATAATGAGAATATCAATAATGTTATTAACAATAACATTACCCAGGGTATGCATGCAGATCAGTTTACACGTGTCCATGGTAACAATCTTCGTTCTGGTGTCATCGTCCATGAGCGCTTTATTGATATACATCCAGTGCGCGAAAATGGCATTGTTAAGGCAGATTTTCTCAGGCATAATCGGTTTAATTACCATACTTTGATAATGCGATGAGATACTGCTATAATCTTACTATGCTGGGCAAATAATGGGGTTGTTTTGTTACTGTAGTTAGGTATCCTCGTTCACGACACGATGTCACTTATCTTATAATTATGGCATCTTGCTAGTTAAGCCATTAGTCGATCAATACCACAATGCATCGGGGACAAATGTGGTACACATTGGCACATGTTTGCTTTACGCCATAGAAACCACTCAGACAAAATTAAAGACAAACTACTTACTCTTGTATGGATTCATCTTCCCCCAGGCTCTTATACAGAATGCCGTGGAAAATGTTCTCGTCCTCCGTCTTTGGCGGCTTTTCGACGTGAACTACAGAAGCTTGGGCGTTCATTTTGGATCTGCAACATGCCGAACATATATAAAGAAATAAAACCTGTAAGCGCGAATGAAATAAATAAATAATATCAAAACAAGTGGAGAAACAAATTTTATTGCACATTAGCACTGTGATAATACAACCTGTAGACAATGGGCGCCAGGAGCGGATCTAGGAATGTAGGGGGGGTACGATCGGCTGTGGGGCTATCGGCGAAGCGGGCAGGCGAGGTGAAATGACCGCGGGTGTCCACCACCACATCGCTATGGGATGTGTTCTGTCGGAAAAGCAGACTTGTACAAGTATTTGTTCAAGGTCCCCGAGGGTGTGTGGTTGCTACCGCCATAACCCCCTTCTTCCTCCTAGATCCGTCCATATGCGCTTTATGCCATGAAAACATTAGAAAATGAAGAATAGAAATAAATTAAACCATATCCACCTTGAAATTCATAATAACTCCTTTTGCAAATAATCCTACTGTACAACGTACTACCATTTCAGATAAACATACAATAGTCAATAAGTAGCTCACACAATGCTCCGGCTTGCAGAATATCCCTCAATATGCCATAGGCTCACTAAGACAGCCCCAATAGGCAATAGGCCCATTAAATCACAGCACCAATAAGCAATAGGCGCATTAAGTCACAATCCCAATAGGCAATAGATCCATTGAGTCGCAGCTAAAATATGCAATAGGCCCATTCATTCACAGCCCCAATAGGCAATAGGCCCATTAATTCACAGCCCCAATATGCAATAGGCCCATTAAGTCAAAGATCCAATGGACAATATGCCCATTCCGTCACACCCCTAATAACCAATAACCAAGGTTCATTAAGTCACCGCCCTTGTAGGTACTAGGCGGATTAAGCCATAACCCCAACAGGCTCATTAAGCCATATAGCCGCAATAAGGCCCATTAGGCCATATAGCCGCAATTAGGCCCATTAAGCCATATAGCCGCAATAGGGCTCATTAAACCATATAGCCGCAATAAGGCCCATTAAGCCATATAGCCGCAATGGGTCTATTAAGCCACAGCCCTAATAGACCCATTCTGTATCGCTATTTCCAAATGTCTAATATCGATCATTTTATAGGTTTAGTGCTTTGTAATTATGTTAATGTTCCACGTTCCTGATTCCCCAGCAAATGGAGGAATAAAGCATATTCATTCATTCATTCCTTTATTCATACAGCTACAATAGGCCAATTAAGCCATAGCCACAATAGGCTCATTAAGCCATAGCCGCAATAGGCTCATTAAGCTATATAGCCCCAATATGCCATAGGCCCATCAAGCCATATACCCGCATTAGGCAATAGGCTCATTAAGCAATTTAGCCCCAATAGGCAATAGGCTCATTAAACCATATAGTCGCAATAGGCAATAGGCTCATTAAGCCCTATAGCCGCAATAGGCAAATAGGCTCATTAAAGGAGGCCTTCGGTCCGGAAAATACGACGGCATTTACATAGTTTATTCCATAAACAACGTTGTGACCACCCGTTTCCTATTGTACTAAAGCGCACGTGAAACCTCTGCTATTTACTATGCAACAGAACGCTCCTAAAATAGGAGCTTCTCTGGCTCGGCTGAGCCAACATGATGTTGACCTATATTCCACGCTCTGTGCCAGTGGGAGAGCGTCACGCAATCGGGGCTTGGGCCGCAGCGCGGGAGTTTTAAACACGGTATAAACATGCTGGGAAGTGATGGCGGTGTCCCGCAATATTGAATCGTATGCCTATAAATCGAGGTTATTACACTCGGAACCAAATCAGCCTGCTTCCTAAGAAGCTTCTGATCCAGAAGACACATTGGCTGGATAAAGTGAAAGCACGACACCTGACAGTCGCCTTGGAGGGCGGGATTGGTGCTCGTGTGGTCAATGTCTGGCTTTACCTGGCCTGCCTCTAAGCAGCATGTGTGCCGTAAGACCGGCATTCAGGGATCTTAGAGACAGGTCTGGTAATGAATGTCTGGCCAGGATGCAACATGCAAGAATTGGTTAAGGGGGGGGGGAGGCAAAAATAACCTCCCAGTAAAATATTTTTTCCCGGTTAGATAATTGCTCAGTATTACAGTAGATCTCGGTGCCAAACAGGTGAGATCCCTGAGCCCCCATCGATCAATACATGAGGTGTCTGAGAGTAAGACCAGTGAGCGGGTGGGTGCGGCGGTTGGTGCGGGGGGGAGGGGGGGGCGGGGTCAGGAATAATGAAATGCGGGCATTTATGTGACACATAAATATGTGATCCGTCTCATATGTCAACCACCCCCCCTTCCTCGTCATATTCTGGCTACCTGGCAGCCTCTGCAATCCCTCTAACAACTAGGTACCGTAGCCTATTGACCTAAGGTTCCCTTATGCCACCCCCTCCCCCACTCCTCCCCCGAAAGAGAAAGAAAGCGGGGGATTGGACCCTCAGTCTAGGATGTCATAAACAAGATTTCATAGTTCGGCCAATGCCCTTTAGTCATACAATTTTGAGACAGTTTCATTTAAAATGATGTTTTTTCATATGGATGGTAACACATCTTATTTCCCGATATGGCCCTTCATACAGAGATATTTATTCAACTCATAGGAATATTTTTTTAATGCGACCCGACAGTTTGCTTTACATTTAGATTTTGTTGCAATAGTAACTATAATTTGCAGTTAATACAGGTTCATTAAGAAATGAAACATGTGAAAGTTTAATCGCTTGAATAAAATAATAAACTAACATTACTATATATCAGGTCACTTATGCTTACAGCTTATTACTTTCTCGTACAGATGTGGCGCCAGTTTGTATTTAAGACAAGTTGAGATAAAGTTGTATCGAACGTCGGTACACACGGTTGCCAGGGTAAGCTTAGCACTAGCGCGCTATTAACTGACAATGTATGAAATGCTTTCTATTTCGCTTCAACCACCAAACATTGTTCCTCAAAGTGATCTGACATATACGAGCTGATGGCGCTAGTTTGTGTAGGCCTACTGACTGCAATTTTCTGCATCCAAATTTGCAAGCGATCCGGTTGTTTCCAGGGTTACTAAAAATGTACCAGGACTTTTCTCGGTTATCCTATAATTCGGTGCACAACAGGTCGACATTTTGATACCATAGATTCCACAGCAAGACACTAACAAGCAAAAATAACGAACTGCGCAGGAGCCATATGGCCCTGCCACCTGCCTGGCAAGCTCGACTAAAGCCAGACTTGAAAGCCCCCTTGTCGTCACGGCCAGGGGTCAAGTTCCGTCAGAGCGGGATGCGGGTCGAGCAAGACGCCTGGCTCACATCGCGCGCGGGCCGGATTATTTTTAGCACATGGCGGCAACCTGTGACCTGCGCGTTATTTTAATGGCCCAGACCCACTGCATTGTGTTTATACTTCATGGTTATGCATTATTTAGATGGGTGTATTCTGAACCGAAGCCCTCCTTTAAGCCGCAATAGGCCCATTAAGCCATAGCCCAATAGGCCCTTTAAGCCACATCCTCAATAGGTTCAGGACCAATCTGTATCGCTGTTTCCAAATGTCTAATATGGATCATTCTATAGGTTTAGTACTTTGTAAATATTTTAATGTTAATGACTCCACAGCAAATGGAGGAATAAAGTACATTTATTCATTCATTCATATAGCTACAATAGGCCCATTAAGCCATAGCCACAATAGGCTCATTAAGCCATAGCCGCAATAGGTTCATTAAACCATAGCTGTAATAAGCCCATTAAGTCATAGCCGCAGTAGGCTCATAAAGCCATAGCCGCAATAGGCTCATTAAGCCATAGCAGCAATAGGCGCATTAAGCCACATAGCCCCAATAGGCCATAGGTTCATTAAGCCATATAGCCGCAATAGGCCCATTAAGCCATAGCCGGAAGAGGCTCATTAAACCATAGCTCCAGTAGGCCCATTAAGTCATAGCCGCAATAGGCTTATTAACCAATAGCCGCCATAGGCCCATTAAGTCATAGCCGCAATAGGCCAATTAAGTCATAGCCGCAACAGGCCCATTAAGTCATAGCCACAACAGGCCCATTAAGCCATAGCCGCAATAGGCTCATTAAGTCATAGCCGCAACAGGCCCATTAAGTCATAGCCGCAACAGGCGCATAAAGCCATATAGCCCCAATAGGCCATAAGCTCTTTAAGCCATAACGCCGCAAAAAGCCCATTAAGCCATAGCTACAATAGGCTCATTAAAGCCATAGCCGCAATAAGCTCATTAAGCCATATGGCCCCAATAGGCCCATTACGCCATAGCCGCAATAGGCTCATTAAGCCATAGCCCCAATAGGCTCATTAAACCATATAGCCACAATAGGCAATAGGCTCATCAAGCCATATAGCCCCACTAGGCAATAGGCTCATTAAGCCATATAGCCACAATAGGCAATAGGCTCATTAAGCCATAGCCGCAATGTGTACAATAAGTCCTAGCCTCATTCGCAACAGGTTCGTTAAGCCATATCCGCCCACCAACATACGGTTTATCACCACTTACTTCAGAACAATCGCCATCCAGATTTTAATATCAAATGATTGACGACCAGTAACAATTACTATGCTTAGTATGTCTATATAACTAATAGATACTCACAAATCAAATGAGACCAGTATCTGCAGATCAGTGCCTGGCGAGGTCGGTGTGTAAGTCTGTGTAGGAGAGTACGCCTGTGTCTGTGCCGACCGCAGGGAGTCAGTGCTGTACCCGGGGGGGGGGGCACTATTATACAAATCTGGTGGGGAAGGGGGGGGGGGGTTTCCGCGGGTGTCTTGCTGCCTGAGAGAGCGGATATTTGTGATGAAACAGATACCCCTATAGAGCGGATATTTAAAAACCTACCACCGGGGGCCGGGGGGGGGGGGGGCTCTGAAAGGGTGCGGGTTGCCGCGAAAAAATACCCCTTCCGAGCGGATTTTGGCGGTAAACGCGCCGACCGAGTGAATTTAAGCGGTGAAAAAGGGGGGTGTGGGCTTTACTGAGGAACCTCCGCCCGCTATACCCAGCAATGTATTAATTATCCCCCAGGGTGCTATTGCATCCCAAAGCGCCCCCGCAGTATTATGAACGTGTATATAGGGGTCTGGAAGCGTGCAATGATCTAGGTCGGCTGGTTGCATATTATATATATATAGGGGTCTGGAAGGAGTAAACACCGCAGATGTCACAGTAATACACCGGCACTATTATATTTGTTTTAAAAATCGAGAGAACGCTTTAATTAACCACTATGGTCATATCGCGTCAATGGGAGAAGGACGGGAGAGTGGACCCATCTCCCCGGGGGTAACCCCCTACTCTTTGCGAAGGACATGGGACCACACAGACTTGGCCACAGTCAACGATCAACGGGCCGTCAATGATCTAGAGCATGGACCCTGAACCCTACGTAAGGTAATCTCCTGAGATACAGCATAATTAACCCACGAGGTCGGGATAAGAGATAAGATGTGTTTGTCATGATCAGATATATGTTAGTGTAGGCCATATCAAAAGATATGTCATGAAACGATATGTGTTAGAGTAGTAGGTAGGTAATATCAAAGGGATGCCATGAGATACTTGAGAGTAAGCCATCAACAGAGACATTGGACCATAATCACAGACGTGCGAGCGTATGTCATGATCAGATATATGTTATAGCGTATGTTATGATCAGATATATATTATCGCCTATGTCATTATCAAATATATATTATAGCGTATGTCATGATCAGATATAAGTTAAGAGTAGGCTATGATCATGTTGGTCATGGTGAGATATCACGAAAGCCGGGGGCCTTCTTAACATCTGCCAGTAACATTTAAAACTAGCATTGATGAATTGCATATAAGGGCAAAATGCTGAATTTAATTGGAATAACATTGGCTAGAACCCATTGCATGAAGATGGCTGCACGCTGTGTAACTGGTAAACTTACGACAACTAAGTGAACATACACAATATGGATGACAGACTAGATAGTAACATAATAGATAGAGGGCAGTCATTTTTTGTGACTCGGGATCCTCGCAGAGACGAATCGTTTACTTCATCGCACATTCAACGCCAAAGCTCCTGTCGCTTTATCGCTCACCCAACGTCAAAGCTCCTGTCATTTCATCGCTCATTCAACGTCAAAGCTCCTGTCATTTCATCGCTCATCCAACGCCAAAGCTCCTGTCATTTCATCGCTCATCCAACGCCAAAGCTCCTGTCATTTCATCGCTCATCCAACGCCAAAGCTCCTGTCATTTCATCGCGCATCCAACGCCAAAGCTCCTGTCATTTCATCGCTTATCCAACGCCAAAGCTCCTGTCATTTCATCGCTCATCCAACGCCAAAGCTCCTGTCATTTCATCGCTCACCCAACGTCAAAGCTCCTGTCATTTTATCGCTCATCCAACGTCAAAGCTCCTGTCATTTCATCGCTCACCCAACGTCAAAGCTCCTGTCATTTCATCGCTCACCCAACGCCAAAGCTCCTGTCATTTCATCGCTCATCCAACGCCAAAGCTCCTGTCATTTTATCGCTCATCCAACGCCAAAGCTCCTGTCATTTCATCGCTCATCTAACGCCAAAGCTCCTGTCATTTCATCGCTCATCCAACGCCAAAGCTCCTGTCATTTTATCGCTCATCCAACGCCAAAGCTCCTGTCATTTCATCGCTCATCTAACGCCAAAGCTCCTGTCATTTTATCGCTCATCCAACGTCAAAGCTCCTGTCATTTCATCGCTCACCCAACGTCAAAGCTCCTGTCATTTCATCGCTCACCCAACGCCAAAGCTCCTGTCATTTCATCGCTCATCCAACGACAAAGCTCCTGTCATTTTATCGCTCATCCAACGCCAAAGCTCCTGTCATTTCATCGCTCATCCAACGCCAAAGCTCCTGTCATTTGATCGCTCATCCAACGCCTCCCTAGATCACTGCACGTGACCCTTGGTCCTCCACCGCCGTGTAAGTAGGGGGGCCGCCCGGTGCAGGCGGCCGCTCGTTGACCTGTGTCCCGCTATGTGTGGCAGTTATGTGTAACGATCTTCTTTATTGTCAAGAACATATATATATTTATATACGGGTCTGGCAGGTGTGGCGGGGGGGGGGGTCCCGTATCCAGGTATCTCCTTCCAAGACCTGACTCAACAACACACATGTCCTCCCAATACCTCACTAACGAACATCTTCCAAAATAATTCTAATAATCCCAAGTTCTGATAAACTAAGAAAAAGAAAGATACGTTATCGTTGAATGAAATATTGCAACAAAGGGTAGCTCTGCAAAGTAACTATATATATCGGAGTTTAAATCTGTAATTGAGGTGGATACACATCAACTGCATGTCAAAGCAAATCAAAAAATGTAAGCCTGCATTTTCATAGTTTGCTTTATGCTAATTTTCACAGAGTAGCTGTGGTGCTTACGTTCAGGCCTAGTCATACTGTATCCTAGTGACTCAGTTTTCTTTGTTTGTAAATGCTATACACAAAATACCATGGAGTGGGTCAAATGCAACGTGGAGTCATGCCCCCAACTCTTAGGGTTAGTTCTACCATGTAAAGGATGTCATACCCTAGAAATATGTGAGTTATCTATCCTCCATGAAAATACAGACATTTAACTTTTCTTTTACCTTCAAGGTTTCATCGTTTTAGCCTAATTTAGTCTCATTTGGTGGAATATTATCTTGACGGTTCAATTATGGGGCATTGTGATGATATAACCATACAGCGGAAATACAGTTATTAATATCCCATATTGTTAACATATGAAATGTAGTACATGTATCACATAATCTGCTATTGACCCTGATATTGGCTTACACCCTCTAGTGGATGCATGCCAGTTTTGTTTTATTAATGTTAATAGGACCGTAGTCAGTATTTCATTTCCTATGACTTAAATCTGTCTTGTTTTCTAAAGTAAACAAACATGCCTACATTTCCAGTTGCTTTGACATGCAGTTTATGTATATCCACCTTGATTACACATTTAAACTGTCATAGTTTTCATTGCCTTTCCGATTACCAATGTTAAATTATGGATGAGCCGCACTATAAATCTGCAACACTTTCTTTAGTCTAGAATAATACAACATTTTCAATCCGAAAATATTGCGCTCGCCCTGATAGGTTGTAAATATATGAAATATTAGTCCCTATGCGTGCATTAATTTGCAATCGAACCAGTAGGGTAGCAAAACTTATAAAACTTTAACATTTGGCCCTATGAGGTCTTTTAAGTGAGAAAGTGATCCCATGCACATGTCTAGGTTCTGGCCGTTTTTGGGGTTTTGGGGGTTTAAGTCTGGTAGGCACGTATTAAGTTCACATTGTCAAGGTGAATGTGCCCTCTGGGTTGAGGTACAAAAACATATTTGGTCGGTAGCTCGATCCTTAATATACAGGGTAGAGAGCCACGGTTTCCTTGGCAGTATTGTATTGTATTGTAGAGAGCCAATGACGCAATGTTGTTCAATATTTGTCAGATTTACAGTTTTGAGTGATGGATCATCCACAGTTTACTGTTATCAAAATTTCCAGTTGGCTGTCACTACATGAACAAAGCGCGAATAAACAGAGTGGTGTCAGAAGAACTAAAAGCCGCCACAATAGTAAACAAGGCATAGCATGAAGCATACAAACAAAATAAACATATTAAATAACTGTAATGGTTAATTCTTAAATAACTAGAACAATGGTATCAATAAGTCACAGTGATTGCCCATGAGCCTTAATTCAAAGATGTCTGGAAGTATAGATTGCAAGTCTCAATAAAGCATAAACACAGAGTATACTTGATACCGCTATATATATATATATTTGTCGTAAATATACTTCACTGATTTATTAATATGAATATAAAAGTAAAGGCAACAGAGAAAGACTCAACAAATCGGTATGTTCTCTCTAGTCTACTGAATGTGTTGCTAACACCATTTATTTATGTCACATCATATCTTATATCATTTGATCATGCATGTAAACAGGTAAATGCTGCCCCACCCACAATTCCATGACAGTGACCAAGTCAGACTGTCAGTGGTGTTTACAAATGCCGGAAAGATAAAGTTACAAATATCGAACGAAATAAGGACTTATCGTTGGTTTCTTAGTAGCTTACTTCCAGATTGAGGATTGACAACGATTTTTTTCATTCGAGCAATTGAAGTAGCAAATATCTGGTGCCGTCGAAGCCAGAAGCACCCAACTGGGTGTGAATGGGAAAAACACTCCAACAAGAGGGTGCCTGTGGAAGGGGGGGGGGTGTTATCCTGTCTGTTAGAAACACATCAGGACGTCATTCTTATAGATAATACATCCTAATGAAGACATGGTATATATCCTTAATGCGCTCTATGAGTTGTTTATGGAAGGACATGGGTCATGTCTATACATTTATACGCACCCCTCCCCCTCCTTTCCCCGCACAAAAATTGCCTCATGGCAAAACATGGACGTCAGGGCGTATATTACACGCGACATCCGAATGAATAATGCCAGTTGAAGGCCAGAGGCCGCAAACATGTTTAAGCCGACGTGGATGAATGTGTCATAACGGTAACGTTTATTTGTATAAATTACAAATTGTCGGGAGACCCATTGTCTTTGAGTTATCGGCATTTATGTGGCAACTCCACATCCGGTTACCATATTTGACAAATCCAATCAGGGGCCTTAAACGAGACGATCCAGATGACCATTTTGAGAGTCGCAACGACAGAAAATGTTCGACAAACCTGGTGTTACCGTTATGAGTCTCAGTCATATCGCCACCCATTGATCGGCATTAACAACATTCTCGACGCACAAGCCGCAGATATCCAACACCGGTCAATGCCTATTTCACAAGCAGCAAAGATGTAGTCATCTCGATATGTTTCAGTTGAACACAACCAGGCTGAAGACAAAAATCGTTACGGCGGAGACGAGCAGAATAAAGATGATGAGGAAGAAACGGTCCAGAACCTGAGCCACTTCGCTCCATTGACCCTGGACAGACTCAGTCTCCTGCCGGGAGCATTTCGACATTTGCATTTCCCGTAGAATGGCGTCGAGTTTACGAGTCACATCGGTTAAGCCGTTATATTCCACGCGATCCACGGTCGTGGTATCATATACCTTGTCTGACCTCTGAGTGAGGAGTTTCTCTGATTGGTAGTGACAGTTGTTCGCGTCAGACGCATTTTCCTGAAATCAATAAAACATTACAATAAGAGAAAAGTGAACGCCAACGAACATTGCGCAAATAGCATCTTTTTACCCTTGCAGTAACTTGATGTTGCTATGATGTAAAAAACAATGTTTAATTGGTGCTCTTGAAAGCATTGTTTCTTTTCAAAAGTGAACTGATCGTAAGTTATTAGTCTTAATTAAAATGTAAAAAAATCAGAATCCACCTTTGTATGTGGATGACGACCAACACAAGAAATTGAACCCAGGGCACAAATGTCTTCCTCTGGGAAATGGATTATTTCGTTATTTCTAGCACATGATACTATTTTATAAAATCAACAAGGTGTAAATTTTTTTGGGGGGGTCAGGGTCCACAGTGCAGGGCGGATCTAAGGGGGCTTAGGGGATTACAACCCCTCCCCCCCCCCTCCCAGGGAACTTGAGCATACACTGTAAAACTCGGGCTTTCCAACGAAATAAATTGGAAAGATGATGCCACCCAGAGGTGGATCCATATTTAAGGACTGTGGTTAAAGTCGAAATGTTATCCACCCGCCCTCCGGTTGTTGGTGGACACAACCCCCCCCCCCCCCCCCGGCCCGGTCTTTTTTTTAGGGAGCCCCCCTGCCCCTATTCCGCCCCCCCTCCCCCATTTCCAAACTCCTGGATCCGCCGCTGCAGTAGTCTATAGTTGGCTTCCATTTAGGTGTTTTTAGATGCTTGCCAAAGTACCTTCATACGGAATAGCCTTCTTAAAGAACCCAGGATATGTCTCTGGACCCAAGGCGGAGGAGGACGTCCTTTGGTTCCCTGGTAGTGACAGTTCACCACTAAAATGGACATAATCGTCGACAAGGAAAGCAGTCCCGTCGCCGCACCGGTAAATTTTTCTGCAACACAATCAATAAGCTGCGTCAACAATTAAACAACCATTACCAGATTTAATTGATATATGACGAGGCGGCCTCTCACGATACACTGCCATGGTATTAACAATCAGAAGACAGACTTCCCAATTTAAACATAGATAGATAGATATTTCGTTTATGATAGTCACTTGTGAGTTGAATAATACAACATACACGCACTCAAATAACAGAAATATACATCTCACCCAGCCATCATGGCTTCTAGGTGACTTCAAATTTAACAATATAATTGAACATGATTGAACAATATAATCTTCATCATTTGTAATCTCACTAATCTCACTAAACAACGTCTGAACAAATTCTGAACATAATTTTTATTTACGAAAACCACAACCACATGGTGGTATTTAAAATTGCAAGTCTATGGTCTGATGAGTGCAAAAATAGTCAATAGTGGTCATTCTGGTCTTGGGTTTGCTTATCCTCCCTTAAACGGGGAATAATTCAGTCGATCACGCACAAATAAGTGAGGTAGTTCACGTATTTTCCAGCTTTCTTTCAGTTGTAACATTCAGTTGATAAGTTGGAGAATTATCTTCACAAGTAATTGTTTAACGCACACTTTAACAAGCGACAAAAGAAATATTGTGTGACAGACGCGTTGAGCCATAATCAATTAACACTAGAACTGAAAGAGTGATGAACTATGTCTATGCTCGCGCCCGGTACAAATTTAACCGACTTCGGGCAGCAGTCGGGCAGCCGAGCATGCGAAGTCGATCTACATCTCATTATATCAGTCCTCATGATTAACATTGCAGGCGTCAATTCCGAGGCGAGAACACCAGGGGCGCGTTTAGCGGTATTTCGGGGCGATATATAGTTGGCACATTGTAACAAAAAATGACAACGAAATAACCATCAATTTCTAGCCACGAATAAAAGGTAAGAATACTCTACCGTTCCCTTCCCCCATTTTTGCACATCTTGGATCAGCCCGTGATTGCCGTGCCTACCTAACCAGGAAGCCGACTTTGATGGGATACCTTTATCAATCGTTCGTGACGTTGCCTACCTAACCAGGGGACGACTTCTGACGTGGCCGGGATGTTCTCCATGATGATGAGCATGAAGACGGTCATGGCCAGCAGGACGGTGACCCCTAGGGACACCTTCTCCCCGCTGTCCGGCGGCACCAAGAATACCAGACTGCCCACCAGGAAGAGGCAGACGGCCGGGAAGAGCAGGTTGTAGAGATAAAACATCGGCATGCGCTTGATCTCCAGAGTGAAGAGGACATCGGAGAATGGCTCATCGCAACACAGGTAGTGATTCACTTGTTGGTGACACGGTGCCCCTACGAGGGTCCACTCCCCGTTGAGGACCATGTTACCTGTGTTTGCCCTGTCCTGCTCGCATGTCAGGTTCAGCTCAGACTCAGTGAAAGTCCAGGAACCGAAATGGAAGACACAGCGTTGCTCATCAAAAGGGTAGTGCGCAATGTCCACTTTGCAGGAGCTCTTTAGCAAGGCCGAGGTCACCCAGAAGACGGAGCCATCCGCCGAGACGATAGCGTTAGTTTCGGAGAACAGGTTCACAGATGTGCGACTGTCATCAACGCTGTGGAGGAAGGAGAAATGCATGTATACATATCTTAGATATTATATTTTATGTCGCCACTGATAATATTATCATATTGTGTTATATCATATTTGGTTCGAGAGAGGGAGCGCCGGTGCTATACCGGTGACGTCACAAGATACCTGTGGTATGCCTCAAACGTTTTTGCCGGGAACCCCGATTTATAATTAGTTTCTAAAGACGAGATTATGAATAAAGGCCCAGCAGGACCATACCTCATTGTCGCTTCAATGCGTACGGGAATCCCGCCCACCTCATAACTACAGCAGTTCCACCTGTATATATATGTTACTTCCACAACGTCGCAGTACCTTAAAACAAGTGTGGTGCATGTACCAGCTGGCTCATGCTGTTGGCTCATGCCTCCTTACATTGCCAAACAAATATACAAGCCCCATACATCCCTATCGCTCGTCCGTCCGTCCATGCCTAACGATACTATTTTTCAGAAACATATGCTAAGCCAATATAAGTCCCACTAATTACCTCGGCCATCAGGCGGCTTGTTAACGACACGTAGTGATCGCCACTTGATCAAGTTTCATCCTGTCTATGAAACATCCCGCCCCTGTATGCAACACATTTACTCGAATACATGGGATTTGTATGAGACCTGGGCTCTAACCGTGAGGGGATGGATAATGTAGAACTACCAGCAAGCTAAATCTACGGCGGACCCCTTTTTGTATCTTGTCAGACCCGAACAACCGTTCTTCTTAACTACAAGGCCAGTGACCTGATGTGCTGTCAAATCCATCATTTCTCAACGCCGCAGTATCCTCCATGGGGTGAGACCGTGTCCCAGCTGTTACTAGGTGTCAGTGTGTCTTACGAGTGAGATCCCACAGCGGCAGCATACTCCTGCCTACCCTCCCCCCATTACATCGTACCACCTATACCCTCACCCACCGTCCCTGACCACACCAAACCCTATTATGCAGGGCAGGAGGAGACGAATAGTGCGAGTATGATTGGTTGAAAAACAAACGTGGAGCAGCTGTGACTCCACCACGTAATCACTATGTCCTTTGTCAATAAATAACGCAGGTTTTAACCCCGTAAACACATGTTATAGTCTAAAAATGCAGAACTTCGAATCGGTTGGCATCCGTCCGTCTGCGAAGACGATGAATTTGCAGCTTTGTTTTGGCTTACGATTTGTAACGTGGCATTTTCGATTATGACTAAATAAGCCTATCTGTGACCGACCGAACTTACCGCAGTTCGAATACTTACATCATATTCGGATTTTCTAACATTCGCTAAAATATTTATATTCTTATATATACATATATATATATATATATATATATATACTTACATATATAGTATTACGTATTACATATACCCTGCAGTGACATATCCAACATGCGGACGGATCCAGGGGGTTCACGCGTCCCTCCTCCTGGGTCGACCCTTGTAATGATTGCTTTTGGAGATACCCATGCATGTATCCATCTTGCCCTAACCTTCACTTGTGTCCCTGGAATTTTCTTGGCAGGCATTTGGACAAAAGCGGCCTAAAACACCACCGATGCCAGCGGCGGAACCAGGAATTTCAAAGGGGGGGGGTCCAAACTGGCGACCGGGGAGGGGCGGGGTGGGGGGCGGGTCCTCTGAAAACTTGCGACCCGCCACCTCAGATAGCGTTGTTTCTCACAAAAGGGGGTCTGGACCGCCCCCCCCCCACCCCACCCCCCCCCCCCGTCCGTCCTGGATCCGCCCTTAGATGCTCCAGTATCCAATGTTACACTCGATCGGCCATTCCCATCCTGGCTCCGTCATTGACAGGTATGCCATTGTTTTGCTATGCGGTCGTTTACCTGGTGTAAAGTATTATATCCGGCCTCCAAATTCTGCTTGACTGAACATGTATCTTTGTCACTCCGCCGTAGTCGGAAGAATTCCATGTCAGAAACTCGTCTCTCCATCTCTGTAAAAGAGTTGTCAGATGTAAAATAATCTTTCAATGGCCAGAGCTACTCATTTACATATATGTCAGTCTGCTGCAGTTTGACCCTTTCATCTCAATATTCCATGTGTGCACAAAAGAGACGTAACCATCAATCCATCATTAACTATACCAAGCTAAGTGCTAAGACAACAATGGTGACATGCCCTTTTTGATCTGATATGATACACATGTCATCCCAATATCCATGAGCCACCCCGTCGTCTAGTAGTAACCCGTTCGGCTGCTGTCGAATGCGCTGTCCTAAGCGGCTGCTGTCGAATGCGCTGTGCTAAGCGGCTGCTGTCGAATGCGCTGTGCTAAGCGGCTGCTGCCGAATGGGCTGTGCTAAGCGGCTGCTGTCGAATGGGCTGTGCTAAGCGGCTGCTGTCGAATGGGCTGTGCTAAGCGGCTGCTGTCGAATGCGCTGTGCTAAGCGGCTGCTGTCGAATGCGCTGTGCTAAGCGGCTGCTGCGTGGTTCGAGCCCCATTTTGATCATACGTCTATTGTCAGTTCGGGATTAAGCCCATGTTGCTCAGCGAAGCGATTTACTACGGAAAACATGGTTCCTCTCTACCTCGACCCTTTCCATTGTCTCGATATGACCTTTATGGGTATGGAAGGGGTAAATGGCGACACAGGCATATTTGACAAATCGACATTCGACATTGAACGCCAAATTCTGACACTGAGGGTCTAAAGCGTCATCGACACAAATATTTGAAAAAACAACTGAACTGAACTGGACTAAGCCAAAAAGCGACACGGAACGTGGTGAACAATCGACATTCGACACTGAAAATTTAGAAAAATCGACACTCGACACTGGACACTGGACCCCTCTTTCCAGACCCCTACCATTAGATAAAAATTCGTCCTGACGGTCATAAGACGTGATAACATAGGCCTATTGTTTAAGGATATCTCGATGCACATGGCGTGCTGATGACGATGAACATAATGACATGGCGGGTCGGAGGTCAAGTCCGCGAGGTCAATATAGCCACGTGGCCGCAGTTATGGGGCAGACAGTAACACACTGTTCCACGGCTAAGCCAGAATATTTGTATCGTCAAATAAATGCGATCAATTGGTGATGGAACTCTACAGTTCGCGAATCACCAGTTTACCATAACACCCGAAATAATTGCAATGGGTTCTTGAAGATTGAAGTAGGTGCACCAAACGCCGATTCCTGGTACCATAAAAACACCACCAACTGGTAATGGTGGCGGGGGTGGAGGATGCGGCGCTACTGCTTATGGAGCGAGGGGTTGGTGGGCGGCGGGAGAGGATGGAGAACGGGGCGCTACTGTTTATGGAGTGAGGGGTTGGTGGGCTGGAGGGGATGGATGGGGGCGCTACCGCTTGTTGGCAGAAGGGTTGTGGTGGTGTAATCTCGCTGTAGTATCGTCGTAACACTGAGGTCTCGGGCGCAGCCTCGGTCTGAGTAATATTACTCTGGTGCATTAACCAATTGCAGCACAGGCTTATCCAACCGTACTTATGTTCAAATTACCAAGACAGTTGCAGCTCCATGCGACCACCTAATCTGCTAATTGCAATATGACCCTTCCATGGGTTCAATTGAGTGGCATAAGATGACAGTTTTATGGGTTCAACTGATGGAGAGAAAAGGCTACTTATAAGCAATCGATTTGATCTAAGTGATAATGCCATACATTCAACTATCATTTGATAAAATGTTAATTTCACCACATTGAATTCATCGAGAGTATCAGTTTTATACTTACGAAGGCCAACCAAACCAACGTTATCAGCACCTGTTCCTTCTCCATCTGCAGACAAGAATGAAAGAGTAGATGGGGATTATCTTTCTTGTAATGAGAAGAGTAGATGGGGTTTCTCTTTCTTGCAATAGTGTATAAATAGATAACCGCAACCGATTGCATTTGGCACACAATAAATAAATTAGCATATTCAATGATTAGGACATCGGTGTAACAGATTATGCAAAAACAATTAATTGGCGAAAAATATCTGCATACATAACATTAAGATAATTTTGTTTAGTATTGTTTCATACGTAGTCGAGTTTACCATGTCTCTGATCTGGCCGAGGTTCATTCTGATGGTGACGTCGGTGGCTGTAGCGGCGTCGATCACCGGTCTGACGTCACGTTCATATCCGGCGTCAGTCAGCAATCTCTTGATGAGTTGTCGGTGGTGTTCGGTGGCCACGACCGACAGGGCTAGACGGGACACAAACAGTACTCGCTCTAAATATAAATAACATCCGGTTAGTCATATGTGCTTTATTACACTTCCATGGCGACCCAGCTGCCGCATAGTGCATCAATTGCCTGGTGTCACAATAAACACAGATTGATATTGCCTGTGTAAATATGAAGGGATTTATCGTATTTCAATGCTAATTTCAGTTAAATAGAAATAGACACATTGAAAAGAGTGGAAACAGGACATCATGCAATCCCATCCAGAGGCGGAGCGAGGTGGGGTGGAGCAGTCAATCTCAAACCCCAATGCAACAGGAAGAATACTGTTTGGATAAACATCCGTGAAGCCTGCATGATTCTATATCAAACGACCATGGGCGGATATAGGCGGGGCTGGTTTAGGGGGAATGCAACCCCAACCCCTTGAGAACTTGAACATACACAGTAAAAGTTGGGGAGCAATCCCCCCCCCCCCAAGTTTTCCAGAGAGCACACCCACCCCCGGATCGTACGATTTCAGAGGGCAACCCGCCACCCCCTTTGCAAATTCCTAGATCCGCCCCTGCCTGACATCGGTGCCACCCATTATGGCATCCCACGTTTCAACCAGTAGCTACAAACATCTCCATTATCTATGCAGCACTATCTTTTACAAGGGTCGTTGGGATTGGATAGTTATAATGCTTTCACACAAAGAGAAGCATACCATTATCGGGTACATTATCACGCATTATAGTATTTGTACCCCCCCCCCCCCTCCGCCTATGTCCATGTCCGCTCATTGGGCGATATTATAGTCACATACACGAAACTCACTGTACTTCGCACATAAATGGAGCACTTTAGGCGTCTTTACTTATGTACGAGCGTCACGCTCGCCACTAAGAACTACTTGGGCAGGAATGCATGCGGAAAAAACAGCAATTCGCTGCATGTGTAACATGATAGACGCATTTAACCGGAGTCGTCCGAGTGATTGTGCCGGTTTTTGCAATGTAGTCGCAAATATTCGTTGTTGATCTTGACAACGTCGGAACAAAATATTCGTTGTTCATCTGGACATTATTGTAAAAAATATATTCGCTGTTCATCACGACATTGTCGTAAAAAGCATTCATTGTTGATTGTAACAATGTCGTAAATATGCATTGAATGCGCTCGACCTAAGCAGGTTTTCATCAATGCTTTTGGCTTACTGCAGTCAGTTCTTGAAATGGAAACATTCGTGTATATATACGAATGAGTGACACTTTGTTCAGGTTCTGGCGTATATTAAAGTTGGAGTTGAGCTGTAGACAATAATTGGCATAGGTTAAGGTACCGATTGGAATGGGAGCGGGCGGTTGCGGGGGGGGGGGGGCGGGGCGGGGAGTTATTTTCTGAAGTTAACTCAACATATCGATAACCTGTCTACGTCGAGCAAGCCATGCCTTCTGCAAAGCGATAAATGCCAGTATGCATTACCATCTAACTTCTGCTTAAAGTTGTAAATTTACCCATACCGTACCATATTGTATTCACAACATCAATGAACTTATAGATAACGCTTGTGAGGAACCCAATATGCTCTCCATTTATCACAAGTTAGGTGAGAGCACCGTACTCCCGAGTAATGTATAACGACAGGACAGCGTGGCAAGCTCACCCGCTCTTTGATAGGCGTATTCAGTCATAAACGCAAAAGCTTGGGGTCATAAATATGAATGCTAAAATCTCCATACATCGGCCCACTCTCTGACTTCGACTCACTCCGCTAGGGCTCCGTTATATATCTGTTGTCGCCCACTGCCTCAATGCGTTCGCACACTCGCTCGCCAGTGCGGCGCTGCGCAAATTTATCGGACAAATGCGCCCCGCACTTCTACAAGTTAGTGCCGGGGACCCAGCCCAAAGGAAAATACCGGACCCATATCATGTACATTTCCAGTTAAACTATGTTGAATTAACTAAACATTGCACCAAATTACACTTTTTGAATCATACAGTGGTGAACCACCACGCAACACGCCTCAGTGCACTGATGATAACGTCACCGGCGATAAAGCGGCCAGTAGGTTTAGACGATTACTACCACCGGAAGCTATAATACCGATGCGGTTTAGTTAATCGGGTACCGGTTTGAAACTGTAAAGGATGACGATAGTGGATTAGGCATTGTTTATACAGGTCTTTGACGCATCGCAGGGTTGGATCCAGAAGACCCCCCCCCCCCTTTAGGGGCGCAATTTATATCATTTAACATATGAAAACCAAATAGCTAGGCTATTACTCGAAACCGCCCCCCTCCCCTTCTCTAGCAAATCTGGATCCGACTCCGCATCGCGTGGTCAGTAAAGCCGTGTTGCACTAGAAGAAGGGTGGGGTTGGGGGGGTTGGAGTCAGGGGACCATCGTCATCCTTGGCAGGGTGCCCAATTTTGACTTGACTTTGAGAGTGGTGTGCTATGGTTTGGGAAGCGGCAGTCGATGGTGTAACTTGATACAGCTGCTGTCTTAGAAACTCACTGTCACTGAAGGGTGTATGGACGGGGCGGCCGTACTAGCAGGACGGCCTCATTGGTTTGGGTGGGCGGCGTGGCGGTATTTAGGGGTGGCGGAGAGGGGTGGAGGGAGGAGAGGTGCGTGAAGCTAGCTGCCGGGTCGATTGGCGAGCCATGTGCATACTTTGCAGAAGGGGGTGGAGGCAGGGGATGGCGATGGGAAAATATGGTTGGAACAGCTTGTTTAGGACAGCTGTGTTTGCTCCTCTGCCTACGTACTTAGCTTGCAGATCTCCCTCAAAGCAATTTTTCTCAAAGTGGTCGGAACATACTCTTGAATGTTTGGTGGGTCTAAAATTCACACGAGCAATCTTGTGTAGACATTGCCGCAAAAGCTGCTTTTTCGCTTAGTGGATGGCGGTAGAACGATATCCTCTGTTTGCTGTCCTTTTTAGCATTTTGTTCTAAAGGCATTGATGTTTCATATTCATAATTCAAATTCACTTGTAACTATCCATGAGAGGTGTTAGGCCGAGAATTTGCTCCGAAGACGCAGTTTCTTCCATGTAAGCACAATTGTGGTTCAGCGAAAGGTCATCGTCGGTGACGTCAAGGCCTTGTCTCGTGGGCGAAAATCAGTATTTGATACTGTTGATGTGCGCTTTTCTCGATGATGGTTTCTTTTTAAACAAAACTATTAACGTCAAATAGAATTTTACCAACAGGGTTTTACTTTGTCACTTGCAGCCCCCCCCCCCCCCCCCCCCAGTATTTCCTTTTAAGTAACACGGTATCTGGTGATGAAAAGGAAGAGTTCGCTCTCAATTATGACTTTTTCAAAATGGTACACGATGTATTTGGCTGTATTATATATGCAGAGCTTGTTAGCTTTATGTTTAATTGTTGAAAATTATAATGTTGCAAGAATTGACAGCTGATTTGACCGGTTTCCAAGAATCTTCAAAATTAGCCCCGGCCCGACAGCAGCTGTATAAGCGGAGCTTGCGTAGCGCCACCTAGCGAATGGAAGCTTGACATCAGCCGCCAATCAATGTTCTTACGCAGACGGACGGATACCAACCAGAGTTTGTGTAGAGATTTAAGAATAGTCTAGTAACTATCCATGGCTCGTACCATGGCTTGTACCATTGTGAAGACTCCCGCTTACTTATGCACATACATATATAAAACTTCGGGCTACGTGAAAAATCTACTCGTTAGAAATGTGTGGATGCACGTTAATCTATCACCTAGCCAACACGATATATCCCTACAAATGGATGACTGAGGTAGATGATGAATGTGGATCAAGAGATGACAAGGGACTGTCTACACCACCACCCCCCCCCCCCCCCCACACCCCTCTCTACCCACTCCCACCTTCCACTCCCTCCTAACTGCGCGCCACCAACAACACTATACTAAACCACTCTACCCGATACTAGCCCCAGACATAAAAACAACCTGTGGTAGGCCTACATGCCGGCAAAACCACCAGGCCGAACGGGTAGCCAAGTAATGCCGGATGTGGGTGCAGACAGCAGAAGAGACATGATACGGTACATGGAGTTACGTCTGACATGCTCTCTCATGGCAGGCATGAAAGATTCATACCCGTAATTACCATATAATTGTGTCCTAGCTCAAGCTGCAAATGCGTATTGCGCATATTGTGTCTAACGCCTCAGGAAACTTGTGCCTTAATTGTTATTTAGATGCATATATATATATATATATATATATATATATATATTGTTATATACATATATATAATATATATATATATATTGTTATATATATATATATATATTGTTATATATATATATATATATATATAATATATATATGTATTGTTTAAATGATCATTAAGGCGCACCTACCCCCTCCCATAGTACTATTGGGGGCTGGGGGGGGGGTGGCTGGTAGTGGTGTTAATTCCACCGTTTTGCACCATCCTCCTGCAATTCTGCTGCACATGACGCAGATCCGGTAACAGATATCTTATATGGCGCGGATAATGAAAACTGGACGGCTGCTACAGCTTTATGTCGGGCCAATAATATGCATAACGCCTTGCAAAACTCGCACTATTACTATACTATTTCGAGTTGAATCAGTTTACATCACGAAGACGATAGCTTAGTGGGCTAGACCGCTCGCATTGAGTGCTCTGGCCACCTGAGAGCCTAACGGCACGTGGATGGGTGGTTCGAGCCCTGCTGTGGCCATGTCTGTGTGGTAGCAAGATAAAGATCCGATGTCTTTCTTCGTAAAGAGTAAGGGCTTACCCCCGGGACATGGCTCCACTCTCCCTTCTTTCTCCCATTGACGCGATATAACCAAAAGTGGTTAAAGCGTCCTGAATAACCAACCAATCTTACGTTTAACGTATGCATGTAAAATGTTTAGCATTTACAAGCCCTCTCACATTTGGTCGGACAGTCGCCTTCTTTACATCATCTCAGTATATATCGTGACCAAGAAACGTGGCATATGAGGATAGGCAATTAGGCAGCTAGGTGGGCCGTTTAAGTCTATAACCACAATTCGTTTGTGCGTGACGTCATGCTTCATTGTTCTACTCAATGTATCTATGGCAACAATTGACTATTGAAATTGTTACAGGGTGGTTTGGGTCAGATTACACGATTTAGAGGCCTTCGGATTTAATGCTATTGTACTAGTTAATTAACACGACCATCAACTCGCAATAATGAACCGTATGTCTCAAAGTAAGCCATCCCAGAGTTTATTTTTATTTTGTGCAGATATGTATGTATGTCACTACCGTTAGGATTCACAATTCATCGCCATAAGTGGTGCCGGATGCGGCGAAGAAACAATGTAAAACAGAACAATCGTTGGACATGACATGTCATTTTTCTAATGCGGAAAATTTAGTAGTGTAACTGCCAGTGTGATTGTTGTCACCTTATTCATTCTGCATGATTGTTAATTACGATAAAAATAATGATACTCACGCAAACCCAGGGACATCAACAGTATGATAAACGGCACAGTAGGATACTCCATTATTACTCCACTACGAACTATGAACGAGGAGGCTGCTTCTGACTGGGACGTAGAGGTCCCCCCACCGACGACGTCAGGCGCTGCAATAACGACTTAGAGTTGAGTCATACAGCCGCGGGCCGGGCCCAGCGGGCCGGGCCGCATAAAAATGGTTGCGTCCATGGCACTCTCCATGGCCCGAGATGAAAAGCGCCACACGAGGCGCCAGAAACGGACGGAACCCAAGCCGCCACCTAGGGAATGCAAGTGTGCGTTTGGGAGGTGTGCGGCTGGGTAACGGGTTATCGGATCCTGGTGAGTGGATGGTGGGGAAGGGGTTATAGGACCCTGTTGGGTGTGTGGTGGGGCAGGGGTTATAGGACCCTGGTGGGTGGGTGGTGGGGAGGGGATTATAGGATCCTGGTCGGTTAGATGTCTCCTTTAATGAGGAACGGATCCGGTCTGTTGCTGACTTCACTAATGCTCGGCTGGCTGGTTCGGAGATGGACGAAAATTAACAGTTTTGTTTTTCATCATGCGGTGAACGAGTCATTGGTAAGAAACGTGTGCAGGATATTGTGGCTTTGGGGGTTATATTTTATGATTTATATGACATGCCAGTATGAACCGTGCTTACAAACCGAAAACGTTAATTTCTTCTTCATTTTGCGGGCGTGCAAATCAATGGTACCGCAATGGCGGATTACGGGCAGGGTGTGTGTAGGGTAGGGTAGGGGATGTGGATATAAGAATCTTAATCCGCTCCTTGGCGTATCTCCAGCCCAGGCCTTCACCACCCCCCCCCCCCCACCTCCCCCCTCCCCGTCATGCCCCCTCGCTTGAGCTTCGAGGCCTCGTATCGGAGCAATGTCTCTACGTTGCACATGTTGTGCAACTGCAGACTGTCCCGGGATGCTCGTCCCCAAGATGCCCCCACCCATAACATTCAACAAGGCTAACGAACGGCTGGTTGCTGATTCAAGGAAAACTAGTGATCCCCTCATGTGGTAAGGTCACAGGTCTGACGAATAAAGAAGAAGACTGTCGCCGACTGAGAGGGACGGAGAAATAGCAATCGACTGGTTATAGGTGTTCAATGTTTGCTGTAAGTCGCCGAAGTTTGCGGCAGCTGCAGAATAGCTAGGCATATAGGCTGGGTACGTTGTGTAGGACACTACGCCTCCTGCAATCTGCGCCCCCACCCACAATCGCCCCCCCCCCCTCCCCGCTACCAGGTTCAACAGGACTGGGAGCAGTGTGGGGCGAGGAAGGAGGACGATTTCATGTTTTTTTAAACCGATGGCACGCAAACGAATCACATTTTTCAGCTAAAAAGGCCATTCGTTGTGAACAAACATTACCTACTTTCACCATGTTAAAAAAATACATTGCAACACCCTACGCCCACCCACCCACCCTCTTAGTTCCACGTCTGATTTATCTCAACAAATCAATCTTAAGACGATTTCGATCCGTGGGATGATTTCATGATGATCACGATACAGTAGCTTACCAGCATAAACTGAACAAACTTGCTTTGGTTGCTGGCTTCCATCAGCCCATCTGCGTGAGACGATGGGTTGGCCGCTTATTTGTAGGTGTCAGATGCAGACATCAATATACCTGGCAGATGTGTAGTGCTTTGATGCGAGGAGTGGCACCGTCTGCCTCTCGGATTTAAACCGCGGCCAGGTTGGGGTGTCTTAAATTACCAATAATAAACAAAGCTGGCCCCTCATAATCGTGCCGCTCAGACAGACGGATACGAAACATTCATAGAAGCACTCTCTGTCCTGGACGCTCCGCCAGGGGCGCCGGTAATCTCTGCTGTCAACGGCTCCATTGCGCTACTCGGAAGTTACTGTAATCGTAATTCCGTATTCTACCGAGCGCAAGCAAGCTCTTAAGGTAACATGCATGCATATTTAGAGTCCATTTCTTTTATTTCATTTCATTTTAGGACTTTCATTTCGCGCAACAGCCCCCATTAGACGTTTTCGAGTTCGGAGTGCATATCAACTGTATATAAGCTTAAATATATTCAAACAAAGAGAGGTCGAAGCCTATTATGTCATGTCTTTAATAATTAAATCAGCTGCTCCACAAACATAACGAATAAATTATTATTAAGCGACGCGCTAAATGCCTGATGCCAATCTCCAAGCAGATCAATCTGAGTGACCGCCCATCGTCTGCTTTCATACTAAGTAGGTATGACGTCAAAATGTTACAAACATGACGTCACAATGGGAGTTTCTAAGCAACCGAATGATATGCCACAAGTACGGGCATGGCATACGTCATCCCGCCAAAGATATGCTTTATGGCAAGCCGAAGTGAGATTAATTTTGAATATTAATCTAGATGTATCCCCGCGGAGTGTGAGATCTGCTTCACTGGTAACGCTTTAAGAAATGTATTCATATCGATATCTATTGCCGAGTTTAAGTAACAAGGCACGTCAACGATGTGCACAATTTCCGGACGTAGTACACAAGAACGCCACTTTTCCGCGCAAGTACATGTGCAAGTCTAACAGAAAATGTTAGAGCGCATCCGGGGACATCTACTGAAAGCTTGCGACGGGGGAAGGGGGCGAGGGGCTCTAAACAAATTATCTTTGTGCCATCTTCCTAAAAAAAATCCACGCTTTAGATGACCTAAAATTCTTCTTTATGAAAGAGGGAGGGGGGTACCCACTGGACCCTCCCTGGATCCCCACTGCACCCCACTTCTAGTTCCCGCACAATATAGCATTGTCTTTATGCAATGAGGACTTCAATAAGGGCGGTGGGGGCGAATAATTATTTTCCTCATTCGCAGTTCACGGTAAAATGAAAAGACCATTCTCGTAGAATGAAAATATGTTGTATGGGCAGCCTTGAATAAATAAATCAAAAGATATCAGTTTAAGACACACACTCAAATGGTTCACCGACTCGTGTGTGCAATGTTTGCAGGCAGCGGTAACGGAGTAGCCTACATACTAACGGAGCGACATCTGACAGACGGAGAAGCGGTTTCCCACAGTTTTTCGTGGGGCTCCATCAACACAGGAAGGAGAAGGGCAGCACACGTGGAGTCGTCTGAAGAATCCTTTCAGGAGCCGTAATAAACTGTAACAGTTTTCCACAGGGCAGGTTACATCATTATGCAGTCTAATTTTTGTATCTTCAGATGAAGCAAACAGTTGCGTAGATATATTATGTTTTGGGGCTGGGAGGTTGGGGTGAGGCCGGGGGGCGGGGGCGGGGAGCGGGCGTGAAAGAGGTGGGCACACAATTGAGCGGCATTCAAAAGGCAGGGTTTGAGGATATTATGTCGAAACGTGAGTAAAGGGATCCTTTTTTGTTGAATACATTGCGATGTCAATTCGGGGATTTATCATCACACAAAATTGTGATGCGAGAGAAGAAAAATCTCTTCGCACTTAGCGTTTGATGTAGTTTATTATTCACACAGCGTTACACGGCAACCCTGTTGGGGATGAGGATGGTAGCAGTGATGGTAGTCTGACCACCGCCCGGCGTGCTTCCGCCTCCACTGGTTCACCCCCTCCGTCTCTTCTCTCCGTCTTTATGTGCGTATGTGTATCTGGGGACAGCGTTAATTTATGTAACTGGAGTGGCAGTGGTCATCGGGGCGTGTAGACACAATACCCGTACAGACCTGCTTGGGCAGTAAGTTAACCTCTAACAACCAAATGCCGTGCGACTGACCATGCGCATCCACTGCAGCGACACGAGGTCCAGGTGGCTCACCAATAATTGACAATGGTATCAATACCTTATGTAGATGATTCTGCATAATGGTAGCATTTTTCGGTCATAACTCACAGACGCCATAGGGTAGCAATGGCAAGGTTGGGCTGTAGTAGTCACAACCGTTCTGTAGAAACGCAACGAGGAAACATATTGCTCAAGAACTGGAAATTTGTAATTTATGTAAGCAGTCAAGCCAGATTATCATCGAAGGCGATTTTCATGTTATAGGTCAAATGGGGTGCCCACTCTGTAGTGACTTACGCAGACGTTACTTATCAGGTTCATGTTCATCTTCTAGATTTGATACGTTCCTTCAAATTGAGAAATAATTTTACCTGACGCTTGTGTTTTTTTTACAATGGGCCCGCGGCCCCTGTAGTCCAGTGGATATAAGTGCATTCGGAAGGTCATAAACCTGCCTTCGGATAGGGGTGGGGGTACAAAAACGGACGTCCAGGGACAAAAGATTATTCTGCCAGTCCTGTTGTTCTGCCTCCCCACCGCTTCCTATATATGTGAACGTCTAGACACAACTTGATATACAACTGTATAGATTTGTTCTCCGGTCTGCATTCACTCCAATTAACATATTTGACACGTGGCAGCTGCGTACGCTGCTCTCCAAATATTGCTTTCCAGGTATGCAACAAATCTGCCTCGAATTATAAAAATATCAATAATGCGGTGATTGAGCTGGAAGTGATTGAGCTGGAAGTGATTGAAGTAGCTATTTTGATTATCCCCTTACCTAGTGCCCTTAGATCTGAAAAGTAGTAATAAATATGTGCTTGTTGTCACTTTGCGTGCACTTAAGCGAAGAAATGTGGAGCGGCCAGACACCACATTTTTCGACTTTAATCTCCCCAAAGGGCACACACCCACATCATACATCATTTTAAAGGTAATTGTCTCAGAAATAATATTAGACCTGATGTGGAGGTCAAAAGTGATGCAGTTTTCCGGAATTGGACAAAAATCCAAGATGGCCGCCGATTTTCTTCGTAAATTACTAATTTCTAAAATCATGATTATTACGCATAGTGTTGACCTATAATCATGATATAAATGTATATTCCTAGGATTTCTATCGTGCCTGAACCGATTCTGGAACATTTGGAGTGATTTATACAACATGGCGGCCATTTTCCAAGATGGCGGCTAATTTTCAGCCTTTTTTCAAAAAATCATAATGGAAATCATTGTCTCAGCTGAACAACTTTATCAGATATACACCCACGCCAGGTGTAGTTATCCGTAAATGGACGAAAATCCAACATAACCACCATTTTTCAGATGTTTTTACTATTTTTTGTATTAATCATAATTACAGATCAAATACATCTTTGTTCATGATGTAAATGAGTATTTCTGTGGTATCCACGGTACCCTACCCAATTTGGGGATATTTAAAGTGATTTATATAACATGGCGACCATTTTCCAAGATGGCGACTAATTTTAAGGCTTTTTAGTTACATATGTTTTTATCTCATTTATTTCAATTTCACCCATCCACAGATATACAGCCGCATTATGCATCATTGTAAAGGTCATATTCTCGGGATTATTACGAGGTGTGAGGTATCGCTCTACGACGGTGCAGTGTGAAGCAACTGGCGAAAAAGCCACATGGCAGTTAATTTCTCGCGGGGAAATCGGACCCTTTTTTGTATAATTCTGCAGGGGCAGAGGACTTTTCGTAACAATTTTATGTTTTTCACTGCACTAAGCGGACATTCTGCGAATGGACGAAACAATGGCGGGTGCATAATGTCAGCTGAATCCGAATAACAGAAAGAAGGCTGAAACAACGTTAGCAACTGTAGTCTAAAATATAATAGTAAAGAGTGACATGATACGGGAACAGTTGAAACGCCCCCCCCCCCCACCCCCCAAAAAAAAATATTTGTGACAGTTCATAACATAGTTAGACATGGATTACTTACAGCGAGTTCATCGCTTGCAGCGGAAATTTTATAGCATGTTAGGCATTATCGCAAGTTGGACTCGCACTGCAAGTACACAGAACCGTACATGAAAGATTATTTTGGACACATGAGCAACTTGCAGAGCACCGGCTGCGAGCTTTGCATGAACAAACGAGATCCCTAAGTAGTTCAGATGCTGTTGGCCCTTCGAACAGAATCGGGAGAAGCCACAGCTGTCTCTTTTCCATCCACATATCTCGGAAGACCCGATGTCTGGTCGCGTTTGGTGAGAGGACAACCATATCTTGGTCTGCCACGATGCCCTCTTGACGTGCTGCTTGAAACTGTTCTCGCAGGGTGGCAACTGAGCCAGCGTCTTATCCTTGGTTGTGGCAAGCTTTACTCTAAGTTCGTTGAGATCCCCATGACTACTGCATAGTTTGCCTCCCTGGTCGTACAAGTAGGAAACGAGCTTCCTTGCAGCGGGTACATCTTCATCGTTTGATCCCAAACACGCGAGGTCACCGAAGTGCCTTCCGCCTTTTCCAGTCAGGACCTTGTTAAGGGACTTCTTTCCTATCCCGAAGAATGATGAGACGGAGTCACAGCCTGTTAACGCATGTGCCGCAGGAAGCATCTGGCACACGTCACGAGGAAGAGCATGACAGATTTGATGAACGGGTACAAATCTGCGAGAGTCAATTGTAGCGGTGATCCCTCCTGTTTGAATCCACACCTCATCAATGTGATCCATCTGTGGGAAGTGGTGGAGGGCAAGAACTAGAACATCTGTGTCTGCAGAGTTAATCACAATGGTTCCCGTGATGCGGCGTGCACGAAAAGTTGTGTTTGCATGCATTGCATGCATAATCATGCGAGTGTCTGCTTCCGCGTGGTTACAGAAGAGGTCTAACGCATCAGCCACACCGGCAACAGTGATCGACTTTGTAACCTCTCCGTCAGTGAATCCTCCTGCCAGAAACAAGGCCTGCGTGGGACGAGAAATCTTTGGTGCGGCATGGAGCGTGATATACTGGCACAAAAAGTGGGACAGCGACGCCTTGTTGGCATCAACATTCAGGAACTTCCTCCACGGCGGGACAGGGCGACCACCGATTACCTCATACTGTCTGCTCCCGATTCCTGCTTCACTGCGTCTTTCTCTCTCACAGGTCTTCACTGAGCTTGGATTATCATACATGTCAAAGACGTCAATAACAGTATCAGCTTTCTCAAAGCATGCAAGAAGCTGCCTCATATACGCGGTAGCAAGGTCGTCGAAGGTTGAGTAATTGTCGCCATTCATAGCTTGCACAACAGCCATGGCGTCTCTGATATATATCGTTGTAGCAGCGCTGGCATGAATCAATTTCTGTGACGGAGCCAGTGACTGCAACTGATGCGCGAGATCTGCCTTGTTGGTCTTTCGTTGTGATCCATCTTCATGGATAAGGGATGTTGGGACGGACCCTATCGGGTGACCGAAGACTGTTTCGATACTGACATCTTCTCGACATCTTGCTAAGGTCAAGGCACGCCGAAAAGTCGCTTCGGGACTCACGAGAGCAGCGACAATGCCCCGTTTGCCCGCTTGAAATTTAGTCTTCTTTACCATGTCCTCAAACGTCTTAAGCCCAGACTGACTAATGGGGCTGTAGAAGCTGTGGTCCTCGCCGGTACTCAAGGTCCGTTTGATAAACGTTTGCATCTGCTTTTGGCCCGTTTTAGTGGTGTTTAGTAGAGAGACTTGTACATCCTGGCTAGCATAGAGACCAGTGGAGATGTTTACCAACACATCAGGATGACTGTCTACGTCAAAGGGGGTTGTCATGTTGGCTCTGATATGACTGGTCAGGTCAGTTACATGTTGCTCATCTCTTTTCATTGCGGAAGACAAGGTCTCAGCGTGTGCATTGTGAATGTCATCCTTTGTATTGACATAGCCGATTCGCTCGTTCATGGCTCGTGCATACTGTCCCATGATATGTCTTCTGAGTGTTCATCTCACGAGAGCAGCTTTCTTGCGCGTCAATCCAACGATTTCGCTACTACTTTTCGAGTCTCTTATGACAGTCTTTTCCGTACCCATGTCGCTCCATATCCCATTAAATGAGCCCGCAGTCTGACGGAATGCAAACTGACCTGCCTGGAATGCGGCTTTGACGTCGTCTGGTAGATTCATCATGTCCTGCAAATATACGGTTGACCACCTTGCATAGTTGGTCCTGTTGGTGCAGAAGAAGTACGGGATCATCAGGTACACAGAACGCAAGTGTAGGTCCCACACCCCATCGCGTTCTGCACGTACATTGAGTAGGAGTACATTTACAGCCTGAAGAAACTGGTACCAAAACTGAAACGTTGGAGATCTGGCATAGCCCTAGTCCAGGAATTCTTGGAAGAGTGGCAGCAGATGTTCTTGAAGTACATCACCTAACTCATTCAGATCGGCTTGCAATCCTGGCTGATCCTTTTCCCGAACTGCTTTCTGGGTTTCCGTGAGATGTCGCCAGATATACTCGAGAATGCTATCCAGCTTCTTGTTCAGGTTACACCATTTGAAGAATAAGGGGTGTTTGGTATGTTGTCGGTTTACCGACCAGGTCTGAGAGCCATAGATATGCATCAGGTAGCTCACACGATGAGCTGCGATTAAAATCGTTATACTTAATTTTATTCATTCGTGGTATTCGGAGGTATTGCACTCGAGTAATTAAGAAGTATTGTCATATAATTCAGCACCCCCGTGCCCGAGTAATTTAGAAGCATTGTGCTCAAGTAAGTAAGAATGGATTTGTACTTGAGTAAGTAAAATGGATTTGTACTCGAGTAAGTAAAATGGATTTGTACTCGAGTAATTCGGAAGTATTTTACTCTATTAATTCAATAGTATTATAATTGGACTATTTAGAAGTATTATACTTGGGCAATTCAAAATTATTGTACTAGAGTAATTCAGAAGTATTTGGCTGTGATACATTTGAAAACATGGCATGGTACTTTGGCTTCCAGAAATGTGCTAAATTACTGGTACTTACTCTTGCATACTTCGGATATGTGTGTACTTGTGATCCGTAAAGGTTCCCATAGCAATGAATGGAGCTATAAGGAAGATCTGTCATAATGGTGATATATTTATACAGGAATAGGCTTAATTGCTTTGTAGGAGATCAATTCGCTATTGTTTAAATCTCGGTTTAACCATACATGCATCATAATATCTAGCTTGTGAAAACACGTTTTACATTCGTGGATAGCATGATTTCTGTTGCCCAACACCATTGCTTAAACCAGTTCACACAACATCTTCTGACCTGTATTAATTAGTTATATTGTGACGGTTTGGTAGCCATTGCTATCGTCAGTGAATTATTCGACGGGCGTACAAGAAAAACATTTTGGTAGTCCTTATTATTACACCTGGTAACAGAACACGACAGGTGAACAAATAAAGAGTCAAGCAGTTAGCGATCTGCTATCGGCGCCGGATCACGAGCAAGTGCAGGCATTCACAAAACGCTGCTACAAAATATAACTAAATTCTAGTTAAGGATTTTTTTTCCGAAACCATTATATAAACTAAATGTACCATTATAATATTAGGTTTGATGATTGTGTAATTATATGATAGATGAATAAAAGTAACAGCTAAATTAAAATGAAAATGAGAGGTACATACCTGGTAACAGAAAAGGACAGGTAAACGAATTAAGAGTCAAGCCGTTAGCGATCCAGCAACGGCGACGGATCACGAGCCCGCGTCACATGTGACCTCCAAGTGATGATCAATGAGCGATTGGCTAACGAAATGAGGACAAATGAGGTTGCCATGGTGACGTGAAAACATTTATGGTGCCACCAAGTCGGAGAATGAAAAGTGAATGTATGGCATGCCAATGATGAATAAATGATGAATGAGGTCCAGGCCGTCTACAGGCTTTTTAGGGCGATAATACCCATTTATTTCAGCAGGCCCTAGGGATTAAGACTTGCATGGCTATCATGCTCATGCATGTTTTACTTCCGATGTGGTACTGCACTCGTTTCTACCGCCGCCATTGATTTCCCGAGGGACACATTTTTCGGATAGGATAAGCCGTGACTAGCATGGAGCTGGAAGGGTCCCTCCCGCCCGCAGAAAATTGAAACTAACGTACAGTGACATCTCTCGCACATGCCCACGAGATCGTCGCGCGTAGTCCGGGCAACAGATGCTAGGTGAGGCTAAGCAACCATTCTGGACGTTCACTTCTCTTCTGCCACGGTTCTCCCGCGTATGAATTTCCAAGCTACCATATATTCTAAAGTGAAGGATCCTTCTGCGCCCTGATGCATTGTTTATCATCCGGTATTAAGATCATCCGATATTAAATACATGATGGAAACGAAGATGAGAAAAGTGACTTGCTACGTTTTTAGCGTAGAAAAGCCATATTGGATATATACCGACCCAGGATGTACATTGCCAGCAATGCCACTGTTACAGTAACTGGGTGTTTCGCAGTTGGAATATCAGATGATTGCCTGCGCAACAAGAGCTATGGTGTGCCAAATGTAGCCTACATCTCGTATGAACGAACCTTGTTATTATTCATGCATGAGAGACAGTCCGAAATTATGTTGAATTCGGTCGTTCATGTTAATGCCTACGCAATGAAGTATGTTATAGTAAATAGTAGACGTGATTGATACGTGAGCAATGTTGAAACCATAGTTTGCACCAACATGGAATAACAACCAAATGCGGGCACGGTATATATAGCCAAGAAAGCAAACTTTATCCCTATACGCGTACCGCATACAGACGTGACACCAACAATTCACAGGTCTACCAACAGATCATGACACACAGACGCCGGTCAACTTAAACACACAATACACTTGTTGAAATGCGACTAACGCTCGAAGGTATTATGATAAAATATATTTGTTATTTGAATTTGTAACATTTTATGGCACGATCAGAAAACGATAACGTAATCGCTTCGTGTCCCCGAATATACTTATACGTTACGCGATTAGTGTTTTTTTTTATATAAACATGTATAAACATTCAGGCCGCGTTTGGGGCGTCTCTGAGGAGAATTGGCCGCGACAGGCAGAGCCAGGTCCCTGGGGCGGCCACACATGTGTCTGTGGCAGTGATACCATCAGACGAGAGGGCGCCCAGCGCGCCACGGACATCAAAACGAGTTACACGGTAATCCTACCACAGACATGATGGGAAGCAACGCTAATCCGGATGGCGTTAACGCTACTATATGATCGTACGCATATGGGGGCCGATGGGGTGGATGGTATAACGCAGAGGGTAGTCTTGATCGAGCAATGATGGAACTGGATGTGTCTGTGGAATGTTTATAAGGGATCACTCTTTCTCAATAAAACGGTGCAAATGACGATTTGAAATTTGTGAAAAATGAATTTACTTAAAAAGTGCGTTTCGGTGTTTTATTTCGTTAGCATGTCATCTTAAGCAAATTTTGACAATGGCGTTAGAAGTTAAGTACCGTATTTAAGTCACTGCATGTGTCCTAATGATGTGATATCATTTCTAACAGAAATGTACGTACTTCTAATAGAAATGTACGGACTTCTAGCGCAGCAATGCGTATTGTTGTCCTGCCAAAGGCATTCCGTATTCAGCAGTGTGATGCCCGCTAGGTACCTAATATGTTTGCGCTCAGCATTTGCAGGCCTGCCTAACCAGATTACATTTTGGGAGTTAAGTGTCACAAACATGAAAGAAAGAAAATGACCTAAAATATACATATAGTCTTCCGTTTGAGGTAGAAGAAGACTAAGATTTTAGGGAACCGGACTTTGTTCTGTCCATTGAACGTGTCAAGGTAAGTGATCATGCAATACAACGTTTTCCTAGGATTGTAGTGCGTGTTTGAAACGACCTTGGAAAGTCGCAAACTCAGGTAACGTACATGTCGTGGTAGGCTAACTAATTCTAAATAGTTACTTTTTTTGCAACAATATGCCCGAATACTTACTTATCGAATGATGTCATAAGGAGACTTCATTCTGATAACAGTCTGATTATATATATGTGAACGGGTTTCTTGTCGGGTTGTTGTAAATAACAAGTTCCCTGTGGCGAGAGAGTGTCGCTTAGTAGAGACCCCTGTCGGCAGTAGTAGTGCGCATGCCCAAGAATTGGCGCGCATTAGCGGCACTTCTTTGTTTGCTGCCAAAGAGGTAGCACGGTCGATAATCCAAACGCTATTGGGATATCTGGTTTTGGTGTTGAACTGAGACAAGGAGTATACGTCACCACAGGTACACTTTTATTTATAATCTGCTCATTTAGAATCAATCATATGTCCTAAATACTTAAAGTCGTGTTTGGTATATAATTATAATCAAGACTTATCGGATGTATGAAACGAAACGGGTGTAAATGTATGAATTGGTGTGTTGAAGATGCCTGATGTTTCTCATATTTTGTAAGTCATATGTCCTCGAGAAACAAATATTATTATTATTAATTGTGTCATTATATTTTCGTTACTGGATGCCTTTTTGAATTGCCCACAGGTGTTTATTACGGGCTCGCCTCCTGTCCGGCCCCAGCCCAGAGGCTGTGTTTAATAAAAGGCGTATTGAAACCAACAACCGTCTCACGTCTTCATTAACACTAGGCCCATGACACTGCTACATATTTGGAGCCCGACGTGGGGCTGGGGCTTCGCCTAGTGTACAGCAAGGGCGGTGCACAGGACTTGTGAGCTTATACACCTGTGGTGGACGCCTGCGGTGTTTCGATCGTCATAACGTCTCCGGAGACGGCGCGAGGTCTGCACAACCCAGAGAACGGAGGAGCAGCCTTGGGGAGCGCCACCTAGCGAGTGTCACGGTGTTGCTGCACTCAGTCGACGATCGGTGACGTCACATCAGCTGTACTGAACTGTTGTTCACGCTTCATGCCTCACTGACTTGGAGCTGGAGTTTGCTGGCCGCCCGGGATAGAGCCAAGCAAGAACAGCTGATTGACTCAACTTCACTTGCGGCGAACGGATTTCATGAACAGACTATCATAGTGTTGTGGCCTGTACGGACATAATACCGACTTGTCATACGCCACGTCAACATTGACCGACACAGCAAAACCATAGTAAGTGTCAGTCTTCCATTTAGTATAGTTTGTATTTAAGCCAATTAAGGCGTACGTAACAGCATATCTGTACTGTTCTGTTGGGATGTTGAACCAACACCGCACCGGGTTAATTAGTCTTTGAATTCACGCCTAAAACGTCTTTCAAGTTAAGCGGTTAATGCTTAAATTAGGATAAGCTTATAGTTACATTTAATTTAAATTTTGAAACCACTTACTCGTTTTCTGCAATGAGTCAAATTTTATAGATTGGTTTATGGTTTCTTTCAAATTGTGTTAATACTTATTGATATAAAATTATACTGTGTCCTTAGACATATTTTGCCAGAGCATGCTAGTTATGGTACAGTAAGTTTATTAGGTGGCAATCTGAGTATTTAATTTTTCATCTAAGCTGAGGGGTCAAATTAATGTTGTCACTTGTTTGATGCATGTTAATTACTTCACACATCATTTATTGTTTGATATAGGCTACTTCAGAGTTAATATTTTCTTGTTTACATACTTATAGTCATTAATTTGGTAAGCATAATTATATTGAGTCGTGGTTACTTGAGGGAATTACCAGATTACAAACTTAAGAATTCACCTACCTTATTCATATAGGATTATTATATTGTGATAAGGAAATTAGAGGTGATAACTAGTTAGCATCTTAATCAGCATCTAATTAATTATTTATAATTAAGTTTAATTAAGTACAAGGGTAAATTTATTTTTGCCTTTCAAAGGTGTCAAGTATTGAATTATTTATCAATAGAGTATAATATATGTAATTTGGGCAACTTTTAATCATCTTTTGAGTTATAATGTTGTACTTTTGATTACATGGGAAGTGGTTGACCTAATCGAGTGGTGACATTGACTTCTCTTGTGTGATAGTACTTGTTGTCTCAGTTGAATCTGGAAGCCTGATGTAATAGATAGATTTGCTTCACAAATTGGCCTCCCTAATCTGCAAGCAAGTAGTTAAGTATTCAAGTTATAATAATTTGAATCTTGGCTAGCCCCTTGATGGGCAATATTTAGATTAAGTTAACTGCACTGTCACATAGCATTACCCCATCTCATTCTTTTTTTGTGTGCATTATCTGACCTCATTATTTCATTGGCACTATCGTATCTCATTCTTTCCTTCACGTATGTGTGGTAAGTCTTAATTGTCAGTTAATCTGTGGTCATATGTATTAGTACATATGAGTCAGATCACTGAATTTTGACAGGTTTTATCGTGTATCTTATTTTTTGACTTCACTTTATATCTATCTGTGGGAATTAGAATTCTAAGACATATCAGTACCTCCCCTCTGAGTGGTTTGAAAGTGAGTTACATATCGACTAGCTTTTGATCTAGTACTTCGACTGACTGACAGATAATTGGTTAGTCAAGATGACCTTTAGGGAACGATGCCTGGTCCTGAGGGACATAGATATGTCAATGGAGGCAGAGTTAAGAGAACTATTCACCTCCATTGAGGTCACAGTAGACTGGATTCATTTTGAGGGACAGAATTCATATCTGGTTTTTCAATCTGGACAGTTGGCTCAGGAGCTCATAAATACCCTGAAAGATACTTCGCTGGGCTTGTCGCCTGGAGCGGTTAGTCGCTGAAGTACGCGCGAAAGAGCCCTCTGTCTTTCCTTTGGGCAATTTCAGTATGGTTAGAACCAAATTCTTCTCTGGCCTAAAGGAAGACCGAATGAAATCGGCACTACGCCATTTGACGGACAGCAACGCTCCTTATGAACGCATAATGATCGCTGCGAGGGTTGCAGAAATGGAATGTAGTAAGGTCCGGTCACATCAGGCGAGTGATGTAACCACTGCTCAATCCACAAAGTTGGATGAAGTCCTCGCTTTGTTGTCCAAGATGGACGCTCGACTGTCAGAGGTAGAGAAAGGTTCAAAGAGAAAACCACCCTTTAACAGGGATACAAGGAGAGATCAATTTAGAGGAGAATGCTATCGCTGTCGGCAGCAGGGTCATAAGCGGGCAGACTGTCCTTTAAACTCATAAAGACCATTAGAACAGGGCGAACTAATGGTTGGGTAGATCATAGCCCAAGCAAGAAAACCGAGTTAGTGGGTCGAGCCAATGAGACATCCATTAGAGTCGGAGATCAAAACGTCATGGCTCTCGTGGATACCGGCTCTATGGTGAGCACCATATCAGATTCACTCACACAGAAGTTGAATTTAGATATACGCCCCCTCGTAGATTTCCTCTCTGTAGAAGGTGTTGGTGGTCAACAATTACAGTATCTAGGGTATTTTGAGGCTCCACTCTTCTTTCCTGACTTGAAATCGGAAATTGACGGACTTATGTTAGTGGTGCCAGACACGCATTACCATGCCAATGTACCAGTCTTGATTGGCACAAACATCTTAAATGTTTTAAATACTGAACTTGACGATGTTCCTAGCTTACCAAATCCTTGGCAATTGGCCTTTAAAGCCATAGCTGGTCTAAATAGACTTTCCGAGAGAGCTTGCCTTTCAGAGGTGAGGAATACTAAGTCGCTAACTGTTCAACCGCAGGAAACTGTTATGGTTCAAGGACACGCACGCCTTAGTACGTGTATGCGATTGACTGTTATGACGGAGGAACATGATTCCCTGGCTTTACCAGGAGGCCTTAGACTGACTCCCTCAGTTTTGAGAGTCGAGCCAGCTAGACAAACACATCGCATATCGGTAGAAATTTCGAATTTCTCTACCAAAGCCGTCACAATCCCGAATCGGACGGTACTCTGTAGTTTACAGAGAGTCGATACAACGTTACCCAATGATCTTAATCCTAATACCATTACGGATGAGCGCAATCCCAAATGTGTAGGATCTGAAGGTCCATGTGATGACAAACCCGATAGAGATTTTTTAGCCATGCTTGATAGAAGTTATGTCGAAGAATTGAATGACACACTGACATATGATGTAGATTTACTCTTATCTCAGTGGAAAGACATCTTTTCACTACATGATTTGGATCTGGGGCGGACTAATCTTGTCCAACACCAGATAAAGCTTCTGGATGAGACACCGTTCAAAGAACGTCCTCGGCGTATTCCACCATCTATGTTAGAGGAGGTGAAATCTCACCTACGAGAGATGCAAGAGTTAGGTGTCATTCGGAAGTCGTGTAGTCCATATGCATCGAACGTGGTCTTAGTGAGGAAACGCGATGGCAGTCTACGGTTTTGTATTGACCTAAGACGCTTGAACTCAGTTACCGTTCGAGACGCATATCCTCTACCTCGAATAGAAGAGACTTTAGACATGCTACAAGGTAGCAAGTGGTTTTCAGTCCTAGACCTGAAGTCCTCATACTGGCAGGTTGAAGTCAAGGACAAAGATAAGCCAAAAACGGCCTTCTCTGTCACAGGCCTAGGCTTCTGGGAGTGTTGCCGGATGCCATTTGGTTTGACCAATGCGCCGGCTACATTCCAACGTTTAATGGAGTCCTGCATGGGTGATCTCTACTTGTCGTATTGTCTACTATATTTGGACGACATAGTCGTATTTTCGGTCACTTTTGAAGATCATGGTCATCGCCTGCAGTCAGTTTTCAAAAAGATCAGAGACGCTGGGTTGAAGTTGAAAACCTCTAAATGTAGATTTTTTCAGAGGTCAATCAAATGCCTTGGACACATAGTTTCCCATGAAGGAGTCCATACTGATCCGGACAAGATATCTGTAGTCCGTGACTGGCCTGTACCGTCTTCAGTCAAAGAGGTACAAAGCTTCTTAGGGTTTGTCGGCTATTACAGACGCTTCGTGAAAGATTTTTCTAAAATCGCCAAACCCCTACACGAATTAACAGGGGGTGGGAACTCCAAAAAGAACAAGAATAAACGAGTCAAAGCACCCTTCCGATGGGAATCCAAACACCAAACAGCCTTTGAGGTACTCATACAGTGTGTCACCAACGCGCCTATCTTGGCCTTTGCCAATTATACTCAACCATTTGAACTCCACACGGATGCTAGTGGCGATGGCCTGGGCGCCGTGTTATACCAAGAAGTAGAAGGGTTGAAGAAAGTGGTTGCGTATGCAAGTCGCAGGTTAAACAACGCAGAGAAGAATTATCCAGCGCACAAGTTGGAATTCCTTGCTCTCAAATGGGCCGTATGTGAAAAGTTTCACGATTATCTATATGGTGGAAAATTTGTTGCCTACACTGACAATAACCCCTTGACTTATGTGAATTCCTCTGCCAAGTTGGATGCTACTGGTCATCGATGGGTAGCTAAACTGGCCAATTATTACTTTGAAATCATGTACAGGAGCGGAAAGTCCAACGTAGATGCCGACGCACTGTCTCGGTTGAAGGTTCCTGATCAACTACCGAAGTCAGTGACTTCTCAGGTAGTTCATGCGACTCTAGAAACTCCAGGGAAAGAAACCCTCTGGGCTGAATCCCTCTGTTGCTCTGTAACAGCTATACCGTCAGCTCCCGAAGTCTCGGGTTTAACACAGCTTGCCCCTGCGGAGATATTAGCAGCTCAGAAAGCTGATGCTAATATACAAGAAATCCGTAACGTGTTACAGGGAAATATGTCCCCAGACTCCGTGAGTGGTTCAGTTGGAAAACTACTGCTTCGCGAAAAGAAGCGATTGGTCTTAAGAGGTGAACTATTGTACAGAAACCGCCAGGTTGATGGTGATGAACAGTTACAGTTAGTTTTACCTGAAAGCCTGCAAAAGTTAGCACTACGAGGGTGTCATGATGACATGGGACACCTCGGGAGAGATCAAACAATAGATTTAATCCGTGACTGCTTCTATTGGCCGTCAATGTACTCTAATGTGTCTGACTATGTCTCCAACTGTGGTCGTTGCCTCCGACGGAAGGTCCTCCCAACACAGAAATCGCCACTGGTTAATGCTATCACAACGCAACCAATGGAACTTGTGTGCATCGATTTTTTGAAAATAGAACCGTCCAAAGGAGGTATTCAGGATGTTTTGGTCGTCACAGACCATTTCACCAAGTACTCACAGGCCTTTCCATGTAGAAACCAAACTGCTCTCACTAACGCCAAGGTTTTATATGAAAACTTCTTCTTACATTATGGAATGCCTTTGCGCCTACACTCGGATCAGGGAAGAAATTTTGAATCTTCGCTCATCAAATCGCTTTGTGATTTAATGCGTATTAAGAAGAGTCGCACCACCCCCTACCACCCGATGGGGAATGGGGAGTGCGAACGTTTTAATAGGACTCTCTTGAATATGCTGGGAACACTTCCCGCTGAGCAGAAGATTGACTGGAAGAAACGTGTTTCTTCCTTGGTACATTCGTATAATTGTACCAAACATGCCACGACTGGCTATACTCCATTCTACTTAATGTTTGGACGCCACCCACGTTTACCCGTCGATCTGATGTTTCTCTCAGTGAGACTGGGGAGAACAAGAATTACCCAAAGTATGTGACTGACCTGAAAGAGACACTCAAAGAAGCCTATCGGTTGACCCAACAACATACCAAACAACAATAGACTGGTCAAAAGATCAATTATGATCGTCGGGTAAGGGGTGCCGTACTCGAAGTGGGCGATAGAGTGCTTGTTAGGAATGTCGCATTTCAAGGACCCCACAAATTGGCTGACCGTTGGCAGGAAGACGTACATGTCGTGATTTCGCAACCGGACGAAACTATCCCTAGCACAGGAACATGTTGTTACCAGTCAATAGTCTTTGTGACGAAACGCCGGATGAGTTGGCTAAGTCCGTTGACAGAGTAGTGTCGGTTCCTAAAACCCCTCGTCCTCCGATTCCTTGTGATCCGATTAGTAATTCCTCAGATGAGTCGGACAGTATCGTAGCTGTCCAACCGGTCGCTCCAACCTGGAGGCCGGTACCAGCACCCAGGAGACATAATCCTGCTGTCGCGACAGATGGTGTGTCAACAGCTGAACAAGCGGTTGAACTTGCCAATGGTGTAGGTGGAGGCCATGAAGTGGTCTCCCAGCCTGAGGTTTCTGCTAATGTGGAACCGGAAGTCCCGATACCTGACGAACATGTAACCGCTACAGATGAGTCCCACAGTGACTCCACATCTGTATCGGAATCGTCTCCTCCAAGGAGACCAGAACGAGCACGTAGACGTCCGGCACGTTATGACCCAGAGGTATACGTGATGACGCACACTGTCTCTCGTCGCAGCAAATTGCGACAACAGAATGCGTTCTTACGTCAATGTTTGGAAGCGATCCTTGATAGCCAGTAATTTTATCATATTCTTCATCATCGTTTTGTAGTCTTGTGTGATTAGTATATTGATTACGAGATTACAATCCTTTTTACTATTCATAATTGTCATCTACATTATATCATTATACTTGGTATCATCCTCGATGGTTATTTGTCTATTTGCCTGTCAATGGCGGGACGCCATTTCCCGGTGAGGGGAAGTATGTGAACGGGTTTCTTGTCGGGTTGTTGTAAATAACAAGTTCCCTGTGGCGAGAGAGTGTCGCTTAGTAGAGACCCCTGTCGGCAGTAGTAGTGCGCATGCCCAAGAATTGGCGCGCATTAGCGGCACTTCTTTGTTTGCTGCCAAAGAGGTAGCACGGCCGATAATCCAAACGCTATTGGGATATCTGGTTTTGGTGTTGAACTGAGACAAGGAGTATACGTCACCACAGGTACACTTTTATTTATAATCTGCTCATTTAGAATCAATCATATGTCCTAAATACTTAAAGTCGTGTTTGGTATATAATTATAATCAAGACTTATCGTATGTATGAAACGAAACGGGTGTAAATGTATGAATTGGTGTGTTGAAGATGCCTGATGTTTCTCATATTTTGTAAGTCATATGTCCTCGAGAAACAAATATTATTATTATTAATTGTGTCATTATATTTTCGTTACTGGATGCCTTTTTGAATTGCCCACAGGTGTTTATTACGGGCTCGCCTCCTGTACAGCCCCAGCCCAGAGGCTGTGTTTAATAAAAGGCGTATTGAAACCAACAACCGTCTCACGTCTTCATTAACACTAGGCCCATGACACTGCTACATATATAAACGAGTTGACATGAACCGAAATGTACGTTACATTGGTAACGTACATTTCAAATGATAGTCAAGTTCATTTCACAAGTTTTGAAGAGCTCCTGAGCAAAAATTGGTAGAATATGACGATGCTTACAAGACTTTTGCAGGAATTTGATACATGTTGAATGTTGAGATTGATTCAGCATCATCTTTATTGTCCTGACAGATTATACTGAGCTGATTGAATGATAACCCATGTTAACAATTTCAAGTATTTCTTTAAGGTATGTATAATTAACTGACAAAAAGGAGACGAGTGCACTTTCCCGCCAAGTAGTACAAGCCACATGTGAAAGCTAAGTTGACTACTGTTCAAACGGTAGTTTTGCATGATGTGGTAATGGACATTTTAGTAACGCACATTTCAGTTTTGTAATAAAGGATGCATGCATTTTTTTGCGGCGCGCTCAAAGAATTCAATTACATGATATTTTACACCTTAATGGCATGGCCTCCTTCAGCCCAAAAGTGCAGATCGGCATCATTATATATTTTAGGCCTAACATACGGTAACATACATTTCACTGCGGAATATGCGCATTCAGAAACGAACCAGTTTTCTGCCACAGTGTTATTTATTGGAAGTCTAGAGGAAGACTCTTTGTATATGTTTCCTCTACAATGTTGTAGAAAACCATGAATGTACACAGTATAATACACGATTTTGCGTTATGTTCCTCTTTCTCTATTGGGCCATTAAACACTCACCCATCCAAAATTGACTGAACCGGCGAAAACACTTCAAAACGGTGTCCTAACATTGTGATCACTTGTGAGCTGGAAGAGACCTTTGGCAGAAATACCCACGGGATTCTATTTTTGAATCCCCTTTGGTTCGTTTTAACTAACCTATTTATAAAATTCTAAATTGCGACAGTAACGAACATTTCACTTTTGAATATACATGAATCGAGTATGAAAATTTAAAGTACCAAATGTGCCTACTTTCTGTGCCTTTTCAAGCGTCTTATATAAGTCTCTCATAATAGTCAAACAACATGGACGAAAGAAAGATATTTAGCATCATATCACCCTGTACCATAAAAAAACTAAAATTGCACCGTTTTATTAAGAATGAGTGAATATATATGCATGGAATATATCTATATGTGGAATATGCCTATAGATGAAATATGTCTATTGATGGAATATGTATATACATGAAATATGTATATACATGTAATATGTATATACATGTAATATGTATATACATGAAATATATATATGCATGGAATATGTATATACATGAAATATATAGCTTTTTGACATATGTGTATGGACATATATTATGCCACCAGCTGAATCTAAGTTAGCTGTTTGTCTCAGAAGAAGAAACACAATTGGTTGGTTGAATAAACGCAGTAAAATCGATTATATGAACTTAACGGAAATGCAATTTTTGATCAAAACGGAAGAACGATTATTTATAGTCATCGATGTTACACCGACCACAAGGGGCAACAAAGTGAGATATACATACAACAGTCAGTTTATTTGTACCACAAGTAGAAATACAATTAATGTAATGTAAGCAAAAGAGCAATACAATATAGAAGACAATGGGTAAGTTATCTGTACCACAAGCGGAAATACAGCTGGTTAAAACATGAACGGAAGACAATTGAACGAAACACGCTCGAAAATTGTCATTGTCAGTACCATAACATGCTATTAGCAGCATCTTAAGCATTAAGTAAATACTAATAAACACTAAAAATGGAACATAATTACTTGTACCATAAGCAGAAACACACTTGCTTCTCTATACCATCAATGGAAATAAACTTTCTGTACCAGAAATCGAACTGTAACCGTTTGCATCGCACATGGAAAGACAACTTTTGTTACTATCATTGGACACACGGCTATATCGGTGTTCGCTAAGGGTGGTCGATGTAGAACTGGTTGTGCCGGTGACTGATCAGATCCGACTGTGCCACACCTAATATCCCTCAAACGAAAAAGAACAAATTATGTTTCGTTAACATGATACATGAATTTGTTTTGTCACAAAACACAATTACACGATTGAAAATCCCACACAACCTTTGCTTAATGAATTAATCAATTAATAATATCACATTATAGTAGCGCATTTCTTGCAAATTATGAGATCATTATTCTAAAAGAAACCCTGTGTGTGACTTGTAGTGAATTTCTGCATTTATGAACAAACAGATTTAACTGAAAACATGAAGAGCAAAACATTATAGAGTACGGTATGATTCAGTTGATGGCTATCAGGCTAAAGACACAGATTATCATGATGCAGGCGAGAAGAATAAAGATGTAGAGGAAGAGACGATTAAGGATGTGAGCCGCCTCGCGCCATTGACCCTGAACCGCCTCCACCTCCTGTCGGGCGAATTTCGACTTTTGAATTTCCCGTAGAATGGCGTCGAGCTTTCGGGCCATCTCGGCTGACGCGCCCAATTCGCTGCTCGATACAGCAACCTTGTAATCATCGTGGAAGCTTTTGCTGAGCCGTTTCTCCGATAGGCAGTCGCCAAGGCTTCTCTGAAAATTAAGAGAAATGTAAACTTTGGCGATTCATGCAAATTGTCTGGAAAAGGATAATAACGGAGTCATCGTAATCTGCGTTCCATATCTACGAGCTATTTTCAGTATGGAATCAAAATATTCATATGCGTTCACAAGCATAATAATAAATTCAATAGAACTATTGTCATGGTACTAATGGAGAGATGGGTAAACTCCTAAGACGGTGGGAAAAATACCTTTATGCGCAGCATCCTTCTTAACGAACCCAGGATATGTGTTTGGACCCAAGGCGGGGGGGGACTTGCTCTGTTGCCCTGGTAGTGACAGTTCACCACTAGGACAGACATAATCGTCGACAGAGAAAGTAGCCTGGCCGCCGAGCCGGTGAGCTTCTCTGCAACGCGAGGAATAAGATTTAGATTTATGTGATTGGCTGCCAAAGGCATCGGGAACGGGAAGTCGTATCTATTCTAGACCATGTATGTGAAAGGATGAATCGGGTCCAGACACATGTGGGGTTCAAACCCACATCCTGGGGGTTGCTAGTGGAGAGCGCTACTTGGTGGATCCCGAATTAATTTAAGGTATCTGTATAACTGATTTGACAACTTATTCACACTTTTGTAATAAATATAAATATATATTATAGCTGTTACATAGTATACCTGTAATTATACACATATAACAGGAAATGCATTGGGTACATATATCAGCGGACTAATGGGGCGGGATTGGAGGAGAGATAATTAATTGAGTTTGATGAGCTTGGGGGTCGTGCGGTATCACTTAGGCAAGTTTGATAATTTAGAAATTCCCCGTCTAATTCACGCAAATAATTCCTCCCATCCAATTTCACTCGAAAATCTGCTCGTACTGGAGCGGTGTCGTGAGCGCACAAATGTTAATCTTTAAGTTTCCTATGTAAAGTACACCAGGTTGGAGATTTCCTGCCCTCAGCCTTAAATTTCCGGGAGAGTCACTACGAGCGTTCATATAAATCGGAAAGATATACAATAATATTTTGCGGGCTAGCGCATGTTCTATGTAGGAAAATCCGAAGAATACCGAAAAGTATGGAAAACACTTTCCAATCTTAAAACCCCGGGGGGGACCGGACGAGGGCAAACATTTTCTATAACGTGCCCGGAGGCTAAAACGGTAATCCTCCAGATGGTAATCATTCTCCATAAAAATAACGCACGGGCCTGTTCGGTGGGCCTTGGTATCGGCGGTCAAACGCCTTTATCCAAAATTTGGGAATCGTGTCCAGGATCCCGCGATACATCGTCCTGCCACGCCTAGAAACTTCTAAGCCAGGCATGGACTCTACCTCGTCTGGTCCCAGGAGGCCGACTCTATCCCATAGATAGGACACCGTTGTAACGCGTTCGTGTCGTTGCCTACCTAGCCAGGGGACGACTTCTGACGTGACCGGGATGTTCTCCATGATGATGAGCATAAAGACGGTCATGGCGAGCAGGACGGTGACCCCCAGGGACACCTTCTCCCCGCTGTCCGGCGGCACCAGGAAGACCAGACTGCCCACCAGGAAGAGGCACAGCACGGGGAAGAGCAGGTTGTAGAGGTAAAACATCGGTAGGCGCTTCATAATGAGCGTGAAGAAGACGCTACTGATGGGCTCGTTGTATCCCGGGTAAGACAACTCATGACTCCCACAGGGGATCCCCAAGAGACTCCATTCGCCGTTGAAGACCATATGTCCGGTGTATGCTGACTTCTGCTCGCATGTTAGGTTCATGTCCCGCACGGTGTTTGTCCACGAACCGAAGTTAAGAAAGCAGCGTTGCTCATCGAAAGGGTACTTGGCGATATCCAGCTTGCAAGAGCTCTTTAACAGCGCCGACGTCTCCCAGAACACCGAGCCGTTCGCAAACACGATTGCGTTAGTGTCAGAGAAAACGTTGACCGCCGCACGACTGTCGTCCACGCTACGGTGAAAGGGGAAAAATGTGAAAAAGTTCATGTGTGTAACGATTAAAACTTGCGTAAATATTTTTTAACTAAGTAACCTTCTATATACCATAATGTTGGTCATTTCATCACTTCCGATCGAAGCAGCAGTAAATAAAGTAAATAAATAAATACATTAACAGATAATATGTTAATTCCCTTTCATAACAATTGTAGAAAATTACTGTCTTTGAAGAAGTGTTTTTATGATCACATAGTTTTATCGTGATATCTGAATCCAGTACATCAACGTTTCTCTATGCATGGTATATTTTATATCACACTAAGGAATACTCTAATATTTGATAATGTTAGTTAATATTACTTGTTGTACAGCATAACATCCGGTTTCCAAATTCTGCTTGACTTAATGTTTATGTCATCCACTCCGCCATACTGCGAGGAATTCCACGTCAAAAATTCATCCTTCCATCGCTGAAAGGAATTGGCGGAAAGTTAATCACTGAGCTGGATGATCACATATTTGGGCTCCACGCGGCAAAAACCAGGCTAATGGTTTGACAAACCATTAAAAGTGATATATATATGGTCGGTGCATTTAAGTCGAAATGCATATCAAGTGCAAAAAAAAATTGGACTGCATAAATTGCTAAGTGGCTTGTCCAACCGCACAGTGGAGCTGTGCTGTAGACGTAACTGCCTCCCAACAACAATGCAATTATATCATTAACCCATAGAAACCAGGATATATAGACTGCGTGGCATGTATAGTACAAAGTATGTAAGTCCACACAAGCTCGAAGTGGTGAAGCTTATACGGGAGCGCTTTAGGTCCACAGAGGAACCCCTGTCGCGTTTCAGGATAATTCAAAACATAGGGCCTTGGCCCGGCATCCTGCCCTAATATATGAACGTAGTAATTTGCAGGCGCTTAAACATGAATGCAAGACAGAGTGAAACAAATCCCCACTGGCCTCGAGCGATTGAAAACTTAATTTGAAGATAATATTAATGTAGTCGCAGTCACGAGGTTTGCCAGTACGGTAGATATAACCCTATCACCTTTATTTCCATGTTATAATATTTCTTCAATAACACGAAGAATTTTATATATCTATGACGATATCTATTCAATGTAATAACGGTCTTGTACTTACGAATGTCAGCCAGACCAGTGTTATTAGGACCTGCTCCTTTTCCAGCTGAAGAGAGGAGTTAAAATGAGTATCCTTACCGCATACGTTATAAACGTCATTGGTGATGTCACGCGATGGACCACGAATTTCAGACTCCGCCGCAGGGTGGCGCTCTGTACACGGCACTATCACCATAGCCACCGACTGGTCAGGAAATGTCAATATTTTGTAGCATATCAATGGCAATCTATTTCTATGATAAAATGAAAAGGGAATCGGGAATCTGTATAATTTCCTCATCGCGAACGTCTTCATTTAAAGTATGCATGAAACACATTATAGACTGGCATGAAGTTTCGGCCTTAAGCCTTGAAGTTTACCAGCTCTTTGATATGGTAAAGGTTCAGCCTAAGGGAGACATCGGTGACTGTGGTCGCGTTGGCAACCGGTCTGACGTCACGTTCATATCCGGCGTCCGTCAGCAGCTTCTTGATGAGTTGTCGGTGGTGTTCGGTGGCCATGACCGCCAGGGCTAGAGAAAGACACATTACATGGTGCTCACTTAAATTCATTGAGAATATCACAATGAGTACTGGGTCCCGGAGTAGGGCTATACAGTTCGTGCGGGTTCTATTTCCGGTATAGGTCTTTTGGGGCCAACAAAAACTCACGTGCTCTTAAAACCAGTGCGCATCACGCTGGTGCCTTGCTGCAGCTGCGTGACGTGCACTCATTGTCGTCAAAGTTTGAGAGTTGAGAACAGGACAGCTGCACGGTTTGTTGCATGAAGAATCGAATGGGTGTGAAACTATTTTTTGTTTGCTTTGGTCCAGGCATTCCTAACTATAAAATCATAATATAGTTATAGATAAAGCATTTATCTCTCCATAATGCATGTGGTCCGTTCGATGAGACTGTTAGAAGCGTTATATTTACATTTCTGCTTCAAACCGAACACCATTGTCCTCGCCTGGTCAGTCTATATAAGGAGCGTTGTTACGTAACCATAGATACCGCGCGCAGACATGCGAGTCATGATGATTATTACGTCATATGACATGGAAAACCCCGCGAGCACAATAGATCGCCTGACACTGACAGTCACTCATGAGACAACCGCATTCTGGTTTATCAACTGTCTAACCGCCCATATATTTCATAAATCTACTCGGATGGTTATAATTCTGATATGCACAGAACTTCAGTGGTTAGTTGCGTGATGCGAGTAAAGGCAAACAACTAGGGGGTAGGCAGCACGTACAGGCCGATGATGCTAGGCAATGACGTAGAGCAAAGTTATCCCTGTCTCGTGGGCTCTCGATAAGACCCCGTATAGTGACTGTACAGCCCTGTAGCAATATGTACATCGTTGCTTCTTGCCGAGAAAACACGAGACGACTGGGCCTTTTTGGCCATAATTACTGCCGATACATTGCTCGGAAGTTCTTGTCATCTGGTGGAGTAACATTAGGTAACAAAATCAATGTGTTGCAAAACTAACTGTGTTTCCTTGCAAAAATCTACATTTTTAATCTAATTTCTAATTTTTGAAATTAATCAATTTGTGTTTTAGGCCGCTAAAGGTCTCACTCTCAATCTTACAGGACGGCGAAGCATGAATGGATGAATCTTGCCCCAGACTAGGTGCCCAGCATTTCTTACCACGACCTATTGATCCGCAGTCTGGGGCGCTAATGTCTACATCAGGGATGATATCCATGTCATTTATGTATTGCCAAAGGATATATCTCTTGCGCAGCAGAATGCGATTGCTCACGTTTAACGGGGCAATGTTTTGTTCATCAACAAGGATCTTCTGAGCTCGAATAAACTGTCAATGACCATTGACAAAATTAGAGGTGGAGGTCTTTGAGGTGGAGTGGTTGTCGCATAAATTATTCATGACGGGAAAGTGGTGGTAAAGCATTAGGCTCTGGCACTGATGGCTCTTGAAGCATAATGGGAGATGGCTGTGTCACAGTACCCTCATACTATTTGGTACATTTAAGGTGATTATTTTCCGTGCGTTTTTCGTCAGCCATATCCCACAAATAAGCATAGATGAGTTATTATCTTTTTTTATCACAACAGATTTTAGCTTTTTCTGGCTTGAACTGTAATTGGCCAATGTCGTTCTATCATATCCATATATTTGATCAACGGTATTTGATCAATGTTGTTGTGCCTGCATGGATAGTGTCATATGAATGTACAGCCACATATTTTACTGCCAATGTAATCTTAGATTAGCGTTACGTCATTGTTAGAAGTCGCAGCTATAACGTATATCTATTTATTATTATATAAATCTAGATATATATAACAGATATCATACTCACGAAAGCACGCCAACGTTAACAGGTTGAGTTGCATAGCCTGAAACTGCATATCTCGAACTCCAATTCCGAGTGAGAGCCAAATGGAATGCCAACATAGGCTGAGATGACCGTGGCAATAACCAGTGTTAGTCTCCTCGTGGCATAATGAAACAACATGTATAGTAATATAGGTAGAGAGTGAGAGCCGTCCGTTCAGTTCGCTGGGGTTGTCACGCTTCGGCATAGGGTAAGGGATGTAGATACAGAGTCAGCCGTTATGTGGGTGAGCTGATGGGCTGGCGGCTAGTAGGGGTAGGAGGTGGCGAAGGATGGTGGGGGGGGGGGATGGGTGAGAGGAGGGGTGTCCCCGGTGGTGGCAGGCTGGGATTAATTAGCGGGCTGGGGGCCGATTGCACCATGGTAGTAATGCGTACAAACAATCGGGAGGCTTGCCCACTACCCGACACCCCCACCCCGCTCTCGACCCGACCTATGTCAAGGGGTGGTGGCGGCCATTCTTCCGCTCAGTGACGCCATTAGTGTGTCACGGTACTTGACTCTTCTACTGGAATCACACCAATGCATGCAAGCTCCCATTCGCTAAGTGGCGCTACGCAAGTTCCGGTTATACCGCTGCTGTCGGCCGGGGGCAAATTTCTAGATTCTTGAAAAAATTTCAAATCAATAATTTCTTGCAACATAATTGTGAAGAACTACACATAAAACGAGTTATGCGTATTTAATACAACAAGTGAAGTGAACTCTTCATCACCTGATATCGTGTGGTACCATTTATTAATGATTGCAGTCAGAACTCATCTGTACCATCGTTCTATACCCACATGACACGCTGACACGTTAGTGAATCAAGCAATAGTATACGCCTAAGAAAAATGAAAAAGGACTTATAGAGGCATATTGTAACGGAAAGACCATTATTTAGCTACCAACTTACAACTGACAAGGACAATTGTAATTGACCGTCATTACCAAGTAGAGTAAAATATTAGCGGTTGGCTAGGAACTGAATTTTAATATAAGGATGTGTCGGTGTAACGTGGAAGGAAGCAAGTACGGCAAGATGCAACGACCCCAGATCTCACCCACATGCTTTGTAAATTTGGCTACTTCTACTTCGCTCATTTTTTTTGTCTTAAGTTAAACAATTTTCCTCGGATAACTTGGAAGTGATAAGAACCACATTTACTGCTCATAAACTACTTAGTTTTATACCTATATACACAACTGCGAATTTTGTACAAACCAATGTTTACAAAGTGTGACAACTGCCTGTATCGTTGTCTGGATAAGCAAACGGGTCTATAAAAATCGCTCAAGCTAGGATGAATTCGAATTTTTCTATCCAATTTCACAGACGCAGAATGGGTTCTACTACCTAACAAACAAGACTACATCTTCAAAAGAGGTCCTCTTCCGCAGCACGTACATGTAATTAGTCCCCCCCCCCCACCCCCTTCTCCCCGCCTCTACACCCAAACCCAGACCCAGCCGTGATATGTACGACGCTCTGCAGTCGAGTACGCTACCATTCTCAAAAGTGGTTAAAGCGTCCTAAATATACAACCAATCTCTATCACGGAACCCTCCTTCCTTACCCACCCTTCCTCGCCTAGGCCCAGGTCGTCACATCTACAAATGGGAAGCGTGCTTAACTGATACCGTCTCATAAAAGTCGATGGTGATGTAACAATTTCTTTGACTGCCGAAGTAGGCCGCCACGTAGAGCCGGGAACTCGGTCCCTCCACAGGTCGAAAGACTACAAAGGTCAAAGTTTGACCGAGGATCGATTCGTGCTCGTACACGTTAGCCACCTCTTTGACCTTGGCGTGATAGAGGTCATCGGCGTACTGAAACCCGATGCAACCTTCGTCCACCGCCCTCCGAAGAGTGTCAAACGCTTTGATGAAATACACTTTAAAGTTGGCGTGATTCAAATGGTCGATGCAGTTATCGGTCACCACCATGGTGGAGGAATACACTGGCTGAAGTGTGGCGGCTGGGAAGCTGGGGACCTCCGGTTTAATGTTGTCTCGCCCAGTCCTCTTTAGAGCCGCCAAACATTGGTTCCTGAATTCCGCGATCTCTTCCTCTCCCGACAATGCTACGCACAGGAATTCTGCCGAGAGCAACGCGCCACTTCCTTCACTTCCCTCGCCTAACAACCTGGCCTGGAACAGTCGTTGGTAGGATTTATTTCCGACGTAGTTTACTCCTATTTTCACCTCGGTAGCCCTGTCGAGTACTGACGCCGCTCCATCGGACGTACTTGTTGCGGGGGTAACAAGGTCGTAAAAGGCTTCAGCCACTCTGAACCTTGTCATCTTCAGCACAGATGGGGCCCAGAAAATGAATCCGATAGAATCCAGTAAGTCCACAGCATCCGCGTGATGGATCAGGCTGACGATCGTACCAAAGCCATGGCCTACAACATTATAGCATCCTACCATAAATTCATATGAATACTATACAATATTATTATATACTGCATACGGAAACAGCCTCACTGCAGTGTGCGTTCATGTCTTATGATATTTCTGTGTTTAAATTTGATGAATCAATAGAGTTAGACTTCTAGGTTTGTCCTTAATCGTTCTCTGGCAGTCTGTTCCAAAGTGTTGGCTTCATTAAGTCTATTTCGTCATTGCGTACAACGCAGTATAAAAATAGTAACAATATAACATAAGAAGCACACTGAAAATAATAATAAGAACAATTAGAATTAAAATTAATTAATAAGCAATTAATAAATTATTAATGTTAATAATAATAATAATAATAATAATACTCAGGGTAGGCATCCATAGTACTTTACACGTGTCCATGGTAATAATCCTCGTTCTGGTGTCATCGTCCGCTTTCTTCTCATACTTCCTGTACATGAAAATGGCATTGTTAACGCAAGACTTTCTCATGCATAATCGGTTTAATTACCACACTTTGACAATGCGATGACATACTGTTATAATTTTACCACGCTGGCCTAATAAAACAATAGGGCGAGTTAGCGGGGCGTTACGCAATTGTATTGGCCAGACATCCAGCTGTAGGAGCCCGCCAATTTTCATTTTCCTCCCGAGGCGGCGAGGCCGAAGGCAGATAATGAAAATGAAGGGCTGCTACAGCTTGATGTCGGGCCAATAAAACTGCGTAACGCCCCGAATAGAAATAATATTAAAATGTCAAACGCCATGCAAAACTCGCGCTATTACTATTATTACGCGATGAATTTAAGTTCTAGTTCCTCGAATTTGTGCCGGGCGCTAACATTGCTTCTTTGGTTTAATTCGCATACAACGTTCGAAGCAAAATGTTTAGCGCTTACAAGCCTTCCCGCATTATGTGAGTCAGTCGCCTTCTTTACGCCATGTTAATATATATCAGTATATCGTGACAGAAACGGCACGCGCAGCTAGGCATCTAGGCGGCTAGGCGGGCCATTTAATCAATAACCCCAATTCTTTTGTGCCATGTAACTTTGGAAACGAGTGTCTATTGAAAGGGCCGAAGGGCGGTTTGGGTCAGATTACAGGATTTCAGCGGCCTTCAGATTGCTAATGTACTAGTTAACACGACCATCAACTCGTAATAATAATCTGTAGTTCGCTACTGTAATTATGTATCCCCACTCACGACATATATTATTATTGGCATCTCGCTAGTGATATTATTAATGGCGTTTTGCTAGATAACTATCATATTACAATGTATGGCGGACAAATGTGGTACATATTTGCACTGATGTTTAATTTATGCCATAGAAACAACTCAGACAAAATTAAAGACCAACTACTTACTCTTGTAGGGATTCATCTTCCCACAGGCTGTCATACAGAATGCCGTGGAAAATGTTCTCGTCCTCCGTCTTTGGCGGCTTTTCGACGTGAACTACAGAAGCTTGGGCGTTCATGTTGAATCTGCAACATGCCGAACATATTTTACGGAATGGAAAATGGCATTTTCTCTCATTAAAAAAGTAATTTACATTCCCTGTTGCCCTGGATCCGCCACTGGGTTGCATCCACAAAATATCGCTCTGTGATGTGTTCTGTCGGAAAACCAGACCTTTTACAGTGTTTGTTCAAGTTCCCGAGGGGTGAGGTTGCTACCCCCATAGGCAATGGGCCCATTAAGTCGCAGACCCAATATGCAATATGCCCATTCAGTCACAGCCCCAATAGGCAAAAGACCCATTAAGTCACAGCCCCAATAGGCAATAGGCCCATTCCGTCACAACCCTAATAACCAAGTCACGGCCCCTGTAGGTAATAGACGCATTAAGCCATAAACCCAATAGGCTCATTAAACCATATAGCAGTAATAGGCCTATCAAGTCATAGGCCGCAACAGGCTCCTTAAGCCACAGCTGCCATAGGCAATAGGCCCATTAATCTACATTAAGCTAATATGTTAATGTTCCACGTTCCTTACTCTCCAGCAAATGGAGGAATAAAGCACATTCATTTATTCATTCATATAGCTACAATAGGCTCATTAGGCCATATAGCCCCAATAGGCCATAGGCTCATTAAGCCATAGCCCCAATAGGCCATAAGCTCATTAGGCCATATAGCCATAAAGGAGGCCATAGGCTCATTAATCTGTGTAGCCGCAATAAACTCATTAAGTCATATAGCCGCAATAGACCCATTAAAACATATAGCCGCAATAGACCCATTAAGCCATAGCCGCAATAGGCTCATTAAGCCATATAGCGCCAATAGGCAATAGGCTCATTAAGCCATATAGCCACAATAGGCAATAGGCTCATTAAGCCCATTAATGAGCCATAGCCGAAATAGGCTCATTCAGCTATATAGCCCCAATAGGCAATGGGCTCATTAAGCCATAGCCCCAATAGGCCCATCAAGCCATAGCCCCAATAGGCCCATCAAGCCATAGCCCCGATATGTACAATAAGTCCTAGCACCAACAGGTGCGTTAAGCCATATCCTCCCACCAACATACGGTTTATCACCACTTACTTTAATATAAAATGCGTGACGGCCAGTAACAATTACTAAACTTAGTATGTCTATATAACTTATAGATACTCACAAATCAAATAGACCAGTATCTGCAGATCAGTGCCTGGCGAGGTCGGTCTGTAAGTCTGTGTAGAAGAGCACGCCTGTGTCTGTGCCGACCGCAGGGAGCCAGTGCTATACCCGAGGGGGGGAGGGGGGCCACTATTATACAAATCTGGTGGGGGGGTTTCTGTGGGTGCTTTGCTGCCTGAGAGAGCGGATATTTGTGATGAAACAGATACCCCTTGCGACCGGGGTGGGGGGGGGGGCTCTGAAAGGGTGCGGGTTGCCGCGAAAAAATACCCCTTCCTAGCTGATTTTGCCGGTAAAACGCCTCGACCGAATGGATTTTGGCTGTGACAAAAGCGGGGGGGGGCTTTACCGCGGAACCCACCCCCTACACCCAGCACCCCTGGCACCAAAGATGTCACAGTAAGACACCGGCACAGTTTTACAGAGTCTCAAAAATCCGACCTCGAGATTTATGTGTTATACAAATCGGCAGTGGACACTGTAACTTTAAATAAATGTACACTGGATACTGGACCCCCCTGACAGACCCCTATATATATATATATGTGTTCTGAAACCTAAGAAGATCGTTGCACATAACTACCACACATAGCGGGACACAGGTCAACGAGCGGCCGCCTGCACCGGGCGGCCACCCCACTTACACGGCGGTGGAGGACCAAGGGTCACGTGCAATGATCTAGGTCGGTTGGTTGTATATACAGGACGCTTTAATTTACCACTATGGTCATATCGCGTCAATCGGAGAAGGACGGGAGAGTGGAGCCATGTCCCCGGGGGTAACCCCCTACTCTTTGCGAAGGAAATGGGACCACACAGACATGGCCACAGCGGGGCGCGCACCACCGATCAACGGGCCGTCAATGATCTAGAGCATGGACCCTGAACCCTACGTAAGGTAATCTCCTGAGATAGCATAACCCAACATTCCCGCAACATTCGCAAGAGGTTCTTATTTGGTTGCTTACGGAACATTAGTGAGTATCGTTCGGAGAACGTTCCTTGAATGTTTCCGGAGAGAGAAAAAAGTGATATATGTTATTGATAAATAATACATATATAGATCAGTTGACTGTAACGTTACCAAGTGTATCTGGTCACTTCTCCGCAATAATCGTCTCAATTTAAGCTAGGTCTGTCGTAACATTCGCTAGAGATTCTTATCTGGTTGCTTACGGAACCAGATAACGGATTAGTGAGTAACTTTCCTGGAACGTTCTCCGAATGTTCCGGGGAGAGAAAAAAGAGATATATGTCGTTGATAATTACTATATATATATAGATCAGTTATAACGTTACCAAGTGTATCTGGCCAGATGTCGTAGATAAATCGCATATCGCACATCGCCAAAATTCACTCCAAAGGGGCGCTTCACAACAAGAAAATCGTTAGGACGGGGTATTGTTTCCTTTGATCGCTCTATGTCGCAGTTCCATGCAGACCTGCTTGGTTTATACTTTTCTTCACAGCAAACCCGCTCGGTTTAGTTTCCTTTCCCGGCAAACCCGCTCTACCAAAACACATTTTCACGTTACCAAGTGTATCTGGCCGGATGTCGTAGATAAATCGCAAATCGCACATCGCCAAAATTCACTCCAAAGGGGCGCTTTAGAACAAGAAAATCGTTAGGACGGGGTATTGTTTCCTTTCATCACTCTATGTCGCAGTTCCATGCAGACCTGCTTGGTTTATACTTTTCTTCACAGCAAACCCGCTCGGTTTAGTTTCCTTTCCCGGCAAACCCGCTCTACCAAAACACATTTTCAGAGCCCCCCCCCCCCCCGTCCGGTCGTTTTAAAATATTCGCTCTTTATTGGTATCTTTTTTATCACATATGCATGCTCTCTCAGGTATCAAGGGGCAGCCGCGGACTCCCCCCCCCCCCCCCCACCACCACCACCCCCATATTTTTATAATATTTTGCGCCATCACAATGAAGACTATTTGCTACGACGGGACAACTTACGTTTCTTTGCATTTCCTACGAATACGAGGCATTATGACGTCACACGGATTCTCCCCGGTGACCACTTTGGCGCATTGCTTCAAACAGATAACTTACAAAGAACGAAGAAACCTTTTCTTTCTTTGATCCAAAAGTGATACCAAAACATCCAGCTAGTCTCATTTTAACTTTACCATGTGGTTTAATGACGAATCCGTGTGTTGGTACACCATGCACTGCACATTCTGACAGGGGAATGGTTAAGTCGATCATTTGCTATCGCCATTTTTGTTACCGCGGAGGCACGTGACGTCACTCGCTGTTTGGGGAACTCGCGAAAGCCCACATGCAGGGCAAAAAGTTAGAACGCTATCTTTAGCTTTCAAGTGTTTTGAAGACGGAATTTTCCTTGTATATTCCAAAAGTTCTGCGCTTCATCGCCTCCAAATATTTGAACGTATACCTCCCATAGCTATGTTTAGTGAAATGGCCGGGAATCCTAGTCTTTAGAATAAACCGGGAAAGAAATTGACTTATAGCTGCCTATACTTCAACATGGAACACGTGTGTTTGTTTGTCCCCAAAACTGAAGTCTCGAGGCCCGATCGCGAGAAATGTATAGCCCTATATCAGCTGAGGCACGACTATGGCAAAATATACTGCGACGAAAATCTTAGGACCGGCCCGTCTCCAGCTTGAAAATTGAGTGGACCCATTGGCATACCAACTGCCTCCCAAATAGACCCAAGCAGGTACCAAAAGGGCAAAAGTTAGGACCCATTGGCGTACCAACATGCACGAAGAATACACCCTGTCCAGTGGGACGTACCCAGCTGTCAATTACATTGATACCCCCCCCCCCCCGCCGAAGCACGAGTTTTATTTGCCCGACATCAAGCTGTAGCAGCCCGCCAATTTTCATTTTCGGATGATGAAAATGAAGGACAGCTACAGCTTGATGAAGGGCCAATAAAATGCCTAAGGCCATGGAAAACTCTAAATTTACTGCGTTGAATTGTATCTCCTTCTTTGGTTTAATTTCCGCATGCAACGATCAAAGTAAAGCATTTAGGGACTGACTGTCTGCAAATTGCAAACCTTGCCACATATAGTTGGCCAGTCGCCTTTTTGATACCATATATGGTTGTCAAGAGACGTGGCACATGCAACTAGGCAGGTAAGTGGGCCATTTAAAGCTATAACCACAATTCTTTTGTGCGTGGCGTCATGTTTCATTGTTCTATGCAATGTCGCTATGGCAACGACTGTCGATAGCATGGGCAGCAGAGCGGTTCGAGTCAGAATACGGCATTTTAGCGGCCTTCAGATTTAATGCGCGTGAAGTTAACATGACCACCAACTCTTAATAATGACCCTTCATTAAGCTGTAGCAGCCCTTCATTTTCATTATCTACCCGCGGCCTCTACGCGGCCTCGCGCGGATAATAACACATTGCATGAAGATGGCTGCATGCTGTGTAACTGTTAAACTTACAATTCTTTAAATGAACATACACAATATGGGTGACAGACTAGATAGTAACATAATAGAGTCTACATGTAGCAGATAAGAAAGATACTAGTGCACATTTTCTTCCAGCCATTTTTTGTGAATCAGGATCCTCGCAGTGACGGATCGTTCACATCGCTCATCCAACGCCAAAGCTCCTGTCATTTCATCCTTCATCCAACGCTAAAGCTCCTAAATGCCATCGTTCATCCAACAACGAAGCTCCTGTCATTTCATCGCTCATCCAACGCCAAAGCTCATTCATTTCATCGCTTATCCAACGCCAAAGCTCCTGTCGCTTCATCGCTCACCCAACGCCAAAGCTTGTCATTTCATCGCTCATCCCACGCCGAAGCTTCTGTCATTTCATCCTTCATCCAACGCTAAAGCTCCTATCATGCCATCGTTCATCTAACGCCAAAGCTTCTGTCATTTCATCGCTCATCCAACGTCAAAGCTCCTTTCACTTCACCGCTCATCCAACGCCAAAGCTCCTGTCGCTTCATCGCTCACCCAACGCCAAAGCTTCTGTCATTTCATCGCTCATCTAACGCCAAAGCTCCTGTCCTTTCATCCTTCATCCAACGCCAAAGCTCCTGTCCTTTCATCGCTCATCTAACACCAAGGCTCCTGTTGCTCGCTTCATTAAACGTTTTTCTTCTAACATAATAGCTAGGGGGCGGGGGTTGGGGTGGGGGTGACGTGTACTGATGGTGATTTATTCGAAGAGTCAGTTTTTGTGACTGAATCCTCGCAGTGACAGATCATTCAATTCTTCGCTCATCCAACACCAAAGCTCCTGTAATTTCATCGCGCATCCAACGCCAAAGCTCCTGTCATTTCATCGCTCATCCAACGGCAAAGCTCCTGTCATTTTATCGCTCATCCAACGCCAAAGCTCCTGTCATTTCATCGCTCATCCAACGCCGAAGCTACTGTCATTTCATCGTTCATCCAACGCCAAAGATCTAATCGCTTATCCAACGCGAAATGCTCCAGGTACTTCGTTGCTTATTCACCGCAAAAGCTCTGATCGTTCCATTGCTTGTCAAATACAAAAGCTTTTCTCGTCTCCAGCCCCAAATCGCTATTCGAATTATACATCTCCAACGTAAAATGTTTAGCCAAGTCAGGGTAGATAGGCGCATACGGTTCCTCAGTTTGCAATATCGTTACCGTTTTTTGGTTCAAATTAAATAAATGGAATAAATTCCAGAAACGAAGGAGACATATATAAAACATATTGCGGCTTATATCAAAATAGCTTTATTTCTCAGGCCATATAACAACTGTCACTCACTCCTACATCTGGACCATCTAATGCCTAATGTTACACATACATATCTACAACGAACAGGCATAATTCCATCCAAGGTGACATCCACATCAATGGGCTCCCACTAAGGAGGGGCGATCCATATCCTCGGGTCTAGTAGTTTAGTTTCGCCAATGTTAAACGAAGCCCAATGCTTGACCGCTACGCAACACTGAGATTCCAACCGCTTCTACTCGACACACTTTTCTTTTACACGCGCCCTATATTTCCTTAATTTCTATGTATTTTTTTAACACCTCCTCTACGGCGTCATATACTGATGTCAATCGGTTATTTCGATGACATAATAACGTCCAGTCCCATAAAGCTTTGGCAAGAGACCCGTAGCGTCCGATGCAGTATGTTGATTGATTGATATAAATGCACAGGTGGGACACAAGCACAATGGACAATCTAAATATGCACAGCTGTTATTTATCTATATCACCACTCAAGATCTTAACTGATTAACAGATAAACATACTTTCTACACCTGATTTGACAATCGATACTTACACTCTCCATATGATTGTTCAACATGTATCCCTTCCCACGGCCTGACTCAACAACACACATGTCTTCCCAATACCTCACTAACCAAGATCGCACAAAATAATTCCAATAATCTCAAGCTCTGATAAACTAGGATAAAGAAAGATATATAATCGTTGGAATGAAATACTGCAATAAAAGGTGGCTTACATCGCATACTAACTTCATTCCACATACGACGGCTGATTGCTCTTCAGAAATATGAGATTATTAACACACAAACGATGCGTTGTACCCACAAGCGACCCACGGCGGGCATAACGCCGTATCTGGGTCACTCACTCACAGCAGGGTACGACTTGACCTTAAGTGATCCACACAGTACATGTATCAGTCACACACCAGGGTACGATTTGACTTCGAGTGTTCTACTCAGACAATCTCTTTTATTCTGGTAGCAAAGTAGGATTTGACTTCCACACACAAAAGACCAATCTTATAGAACGGCACGACTTGACAGTTGGGGTTCGCGTAGATTCCTGTCCATGGCAGGAAGTGAGATTCAGCTGTCCGAAGATTCCGTCTTTAACTTCTTGGGCGGCGGTTCCACCGGGGGGTCCAGGACAGGAGCTACCGGATCTGTCGGGAACGAAAGTGGACGATTAGCAGACATGGCGACGAGGCATGAGTACATTAGGCTACGCGTTGTACAATGTCCGTATGGGCTTAGATACTGACCTACTGGGATAACAAAATGACAGACATACGAAGCAGTAAACACTTGAGAATCAGCGCTCGAGATGGGTTCGGAATTTGCGAGTTCTGCTTTGTGTCAATAACATGGATTTATCAACGGCGTATGAGTGGAGAGGGTTATAGGCTAAAAGTAAGCGACCTAACAAGGAGAGGAGCAAACAGTATGTTGTAACATGCATGCAATTAACTTGTTCTGAATATTATTTCTCGCTTGATATTCCTGAAGATGCAAATTACAAAAAAAAATTAAACTGAAATGACCCCATGCTAGTTGTCGCCTTTAACCAATATCCATGAAATGGCATCCGGTCATAATACTCGAGATACATCGCAACTGTAACCTCTGCTAACATGGCATAACGGCCATTAAATGAAAACGAGGCAAAAATATAAATTGAAAAATACAATACAAAAAGTTTTAAATACAAAAATGCATAATGGCGCACCATTAATGAAGCACATTCAACTGTCAGACGAGGACAAAGGCGCGGTCAGCCCAAGGAGCAGGCGAAGACCTGGGTCAAAGGGAACAGGGTGGCACAAGACCGTACACTCGTTCAAATGTCGAGGTCTACGGTGTTAAGAGTCTACGAGACAGCGGCCCACCAACCTCCCAGGAAATATCTTAAGAAAGCGATCTCCATAGAAAAGTCATTGGTATGGAATGATCATACCGGATGTGGATCAAATTAATTTCTTAATAATTCATTATAACGACAACATTTAGGAAACTGTCACAAATAATAGATACAATTCTTATTCGGGTTTTTTTACAGGTTGTAGTGGGAGGCCCAGTATGTACCGCTGTGAGGTAGACTACGATCGATAGGAACAGCCAAGGCAAAGGATCGTCCAGCTATCCTGGCATTCAGAAACGGCAGAGTATACGGACTGGAATGTGTGGCAATACTGAAAGCGGTAGATTTGATAGAAAGTGAGACCCATTCAGACCAATATTTGAATGATCAGTTTTATAGTTTATTGTATATTTGTATGCCTGTACTGTGAAATATTTGTACTAGATACCTGCTGCAAATGAAATTAAATAAAAAATATATACTGAAAGCGGTAAGCCTATCATCAGGCAGGAAAAGTAATGTAAGATAATGCACTTGTTTTCGCTCTTCATATAAGTTTGATAACTATTTCGATAATAATCATCTTAAGTAGCACGAACTATTCATGGCCATCAATTAGTTTCTTCAAGTTTAAAACAAACTATACATAATAGGCAGTGTTGAAAGCAAGATCCAATTACAGGAATATACATATATATATATATATACAGTCTTCAAAAAACGATATTCACTACCATGGTCTTAAATTGTCATAATCTAATTTTCTCCCGGTAACGTGTATCATACTATAGTAATTGAGGGCATGCAATCATGCACCAATCGCCAGATTTACCAAAGGAAGTGATGAGCCTTTCAACGCAGTAGGGGTCTAGGTAAAAATCCACATAATATATGAGGAACAGTAATATGATACACTTTACCCCATGATTAAAAAAAGAGCATAATAATCAAAGGTCGTGAAGGTATAGCTTTCTTTTTGTGGACGTTAGAAAAGCTAAGCATTGCTGCAAGATTCTTCATTGCAGCGACAGAGCGGCGAGGAGCGAGGGGAGGGGGATAAGCACCAGGTAATTCACCTTTGACCTCTGGGCCGACGGCCTCCCCAGGGGGTCCGGAGGGGGGTGGAGCAGTTGCCGCGACCCGGGCTCCCACCACCCCACCCCGAATCATGCTCAGCGCTGCGGATAGACAGAGCGGGGGAAAGAGATGGTATAGACAGATGAACTGTCAACATGTAGGCCATAGATCGCTTCTTTGCTTTCATACGCAGCCTACGAAGCCGATTTGGTTGTCAAGGAAACATATATAGCTGCAACTACCATAGCAATAGCGCGCTCCTACGCCGCTGTTCGCTTAGTCGTCAGCTCTGCATAAGAAAGTCAAATCAGTTCAACTGACAGCTGCATACATGTCCATTATCATATTCAATTACTGAGCGATAATGGAACAGGTCACGCACAGGTTCTTGGCCCGGACCAGGGCTGTCCGTCAGCCAGGCCACACAGTCTAACCACATGTAAAGAGCGGCTACTGATGTGTGTCGAGAGGGTAGAGAGAGACAACGCTGATAACTCCCACCACCCACGACTGGTTTAAACGAGTATGGACTTAACATCTAAAGTGAGTTACTCGTCTTTTTACTTAAGCCATTACTGGTACATGCACACATACATTCGTATGTGTATATATATTTGCTGGCGTTCTCAATGCGCCAACAGGTGCGCAAGATGTCAATTTAAAAAAATGAACGTAGTGTTTCAACGCGGGCGGGTAATGCACCAGTAAGTCAAAGAAAACAAAAACCCCAGTTTAAAATAGGGTTATAACGCGGGCGGTAAATCGACCAGTAAAAACAGGAGGCTTCCAACCGGGAAGCCACCAGTGGGAGCGGGTCTCCCAGGCGCCGCATCCACCTTACCTAGCCTCATGTCCGGGTCGGCGTCGTTGCTGTCGTGTGACTGGGTGGAGTGGGTGTTGGAGTTCTCCGGGAAGGAGAGGTTCGAGTCTTCATTGCCCACACTCTCGCCGCTGTAGGTGGACGCGCGACTTTGCATCGTACTCTCGTCTTGGTTGTACACGGAGGAGTCTGATATACGGAGAGCGAAGGGTGTTAGAACCGGAGACTTGTAAGCAAAGCAGTGGGAGAAGAAAAATATTACTTATTCAGTACTAAAATACAGAATGAGCCGTTTGCATGCGTTTGAAGTGTCTGTTTGTCGATTTGCTGGAGAAGATAGAAATTGAAATGAGTTAAAACGAAACAATTGAAAATGTAACATTTCAGCTTGAAGTTGTCTCTCAGTTGTCGCATTTTCCAGTTTATATCTGGCATCGGAGTGAAAAAAGCATTGAAAACTATTGCCAGTCTTCCAAAACCGATAATCTATGGGGAACTGATCATTCACGGATTTTTTTCTTGCGAGCCTCGACAGCGAATATCGAAAGATACGAAAACTATTGTCACGACGTATAAACCGATGTCTTTTGGTAAATATGCGGGGGGGGGGGATTCCACAGTAGCCGCGAACGGTATGCCGTACCTTGCTGGTTGCTGTTTGTTGACACTTGAGACATGTTGCTGTCCTCGTTCATGACGTCGGAGGAGGGCGGGTGGTGGTGGTGGTGCCTGGAGCGGCTCTTGTGGTGGCCATCTTTAATGTGCTTGTCTTTCTTGACCTTGGAGCGTGGAGAATTCTACAAATCAAAATTTCAATACAACAAAACCACAACATTTAAGACAACATGTAAAGCGACACGATAACGTTAACGGAGAACGCAACTGTAAAGAATCCACAAAACAAAATTTAAACAAGTTTCTTATATTATAAGACAACACCATGAACAATTCGACCATCTGAGTAATACATGCTAACCAAATAAGTCCATAGCTGTTGAGATTGCAGTTTATAGTTAAAATGACAGCTGCGCCTTTGAAGAAAAAAAAACTCTGGCACTTAATTTGACCATCACCATATAATATCTATTTAAAGGATAAAAGTATAGCATGTTAAAAGATAGTGCCTGGAAATTAACCTTTATTTAAAGCTTGAATCATGTGCATTGCTTAGACTGCATAATGCTTTTTCTCATGGACTTCATATACCTAAGCTGTTGGTAACCATACATAAATTAAGTAACGTTACATCTTGCACATGAGAATATACATTAGCTGCACTACCATGTTCTGTGTTCCAGGTTGGGTTTGCCCACAAATAACAAGAAACATTCTAACACAGCCAAGTTTTAAAACATATGTACCTGTATCTTGAATATAAACATCACATTACCAAACTGATGATGTTACAACAAATATTACAGAAAATTTGCTCCAAGGAAAGATATATGGGAAGAAAGGGAGCTACATATCAAAAAGCTTCTACGTAGTTACAACATATTCAAATTGTTGGAATGTTTGCTATGTAATGTTGATAATTAGTGTAACAGTATGTTGTAGATTATGCAGATCTATTGGTTTATAGGCAACATGCTGTAGAGTTAACTACAAAACAAAAGCAATATAAACTTTTTCGTAATAGAGATACCTTCAGATATTTGAAGTCTCTTTTTCTCCTCTGTCAGCCATACAATTATGTGAAAGAAGATGTAATCATAAAATGCTGAGTAAAAAATTCAACATGTCATAGCTTACAAGTAGACCCATTGATAAGCAAACATATCTACATATTATTCGATATACGACAGGGATTTTGGACAAGTGACTCCCCTCCTTACACTTCAGTATCCTACTACCATTTCCTTTTATTATAAAGACACTCACAATCTAGCAATGAGCTTGCACCCCTTTGCCATACTGTTTATTATTTAAACAATGCTCAGGCATGCTTTCATCAGTTGTTACTATATAAAACATCTTCCCACACAAAATCATTTAAGATGCCCGCCCCAAGTGTAAATGGACATCATATTTTGACATTTGTACTTATACAAGTTATTCTATGCGACAAAGTGAAATCACTTGATGGTGTGTTAATCATTAGAACAAAAGTTACTACTCATACCGATCACAGTACAGTTACTTAAGAAGAAAATCTATTCTACAGATAAATAAATCTTTACTTGGACACTAGTGTGGATTCTAGACATAGGGATAACACAAGTGGAAAAAATATAAATGTAACATTTTTTACCTGAGATTCTTGATTAGCAACTGAAAAATAAGGTGAATGGTAGGAGATAACAATCAAATGAAGATTTTTGTTACACCTATTCATAGATTGTTCTCAATATATTTGTATTAAGTATATAAGTCCTTAACTAGACAATTAATTTTACATACATAAAACTTGTATTTACAAAAACAACCTTTGTTTTCTTATACAGTTTTATCTGATAATCATTATTTATAAATCTATTGTACAATGGTACATAAATGTAGGGTATATAGAATCTATACAGTTTTATCTATTGTAAATTTATTATAAATTAACACAGGATCTAATATGCATATAACATATGCTGCAACATTAAAATTATTACTTACTTGGGACCCATTTATAAATTTTCATAGTTGTATCACCAATTGTCACCCACTTCTTCTCCCTTTGATGGTAGGTAACAACATGCAATAAAACCATGGTAACAGACATGAAGACCATTTGTTTGTATATGGTTCAAGGTACTGGATCCTCAGGATTCCAGTAAAGAACAACAATTTACTGGCAGTAAATTTGTTGTTTAAGAAGTGGCTTGGTTTATTATTCATTATAACTTATTATTCATTATCATTTACAGTTGCAGCTGGAAATGTTGCCATATTTACTGTAAGGATTCATACAGGTTTTCAACCTGAAACCATGGTGGCCAACCTGTGAGTGGTGTTGGGGGCAGGGGGGATTACTGGCAGTTATACTGCTATGGTAAAGTGCCTTGGATCAGCCTTATAATATAAAAGAATCTTTACCTAAACATCAAAAATCAAAAGGAATCAAAAGGATAAAACGCAAGTTACTATAGTTAACAGTTTCAACTTCTGACTTTTAACTAAGGGGATAGTTCTATTTCTAGCCAAAATTGTTCTATGGTCATTTGTCGTTTTTAGGGTTGCAAGGCCTGTTATCTGATGACAGACCAAGCGTGGAACTCTATGTTAAAGAGCCAGGTATGCAGCTGTTACAATGAAATGCTTACGGTTCAGGGTAATTCACTGATGTTGTTCTGATCTGCCTATGTTCTTCCGATCTATGGTTTACAGTGGTGTGATGTTAAAAACAGTGATATATATGGATTATGCATTATTTTCATTAATATATATGGAGTTTATTGCAATAATGATCTGTTTTCAAGGCAATATGATGTATCCAAATTCACTATTAAAGCCTTTTTCTACCGATCTAGATAATTTTTTGCCAATCTGTCTGCCATGATACTGCTAGCGAGAGATAACACTGTGGCGAGATTGGCTTAGTGTCATGGCGGCTGCATCGAGACAAAATGGTATGGATAGGTAAAAAAAGGCAACATTCATTTTGGATACACCATATTGCCCTGAAAATGAAGTGTTATAGCAATGAACAGGTAATCAATATATACCTCTGTTTTTAATATTACTCCACCATAAACTACAGATTGGAACAATGATCACAAGATCAGAACTATACAATATGTCAATGCTTACATTATTTACATCGTGAGTGTGAGCCATGTAGTTTCTAGTTCAACAAATTAAATAGTCTGCTCCTAACTTAGATATGTCTCGTACCTACTCTGTAGTTACAGTAGAGTCTGGTTTGGCTAGAGTGTGCTATCAAGTTAATAATAATAATTTGGCATGCTGAAAAATTGAGCTTGCACCATACTTGTGCAAAACTAGGCCTAATGTCGCTGATGGAAGTTCACTGATGCATAATATACATATTCTGGTTACCTCAGAGACATACTATCCAACAGTATCTTTGAATTCAACATTGCGAAGTGGCTAACGCTGCCAACCAGTGACGCCCTCTCCCATTGCTCGCCCGAGCCTCCAGGTGGTTAATGATAACAACCAGCTATCTCAATCCCCCTTCACCATGTCCATGCCTACCCCATTAAACATTGACCACCAAACCCCTCACACCATACCCAAAACAACTTTTACCCTACAAACCCACTGACGGTCAAATCGTCCAGCGTTCAAAATGCGGCGTACCCCGTAAACCGCATCTGCGCATAGATCTACGACCCACAGACCCAGACTGGCCAAAGCCAGAGCCAGAGGGGAGCTTGTCGTTTGCGGCTACGAATCTTACCATTTTCTAACTTTATCAATGGCGGTTATAACACGTTTTATATCCTCCTTTGCTCGACTTCTCGTTTCTGCCCTAACTGCCCTAGACATCATATTGAATGGAACTAAGCAAAGCTTAAATTAAGATCACCGTAAACGAAGATAAGTAATTTTCATGCACAAAGAACGATTCCAAAAGCCAAACACAGGAGCGGTTCATATAACATAATACTAGTCGGCTCCACCCAAAGGAATTCTTTTTTTGTCAAATGTGAAGCCACATTTTCTCAAACACTCTCACTCATTCTCAATAAAACGGTGCAATTTTAGTTTGTTTATGGTACAGGGTGATATGATGCTGAATATCTGTCTGTCGGCCATCTTGTTTGACTATTATGAGAGACCTATAAGACGCCTTAGCATGCACAGAAAGTAGGCACATTTGATACTTTAAATTTTCATACTCGCTTCATCGTATATTCAAAAGTGAAATGTTCGTTACTGTCACAATCTAGATTTTTTTACAAATAGGTTTGTTAAAACGAACCAAAGTGGATTAAATTCAAGAATAGATTCCCGTGGGTATTTCTGCCAAAGGCCTCTTCCAGCTCACAAGTTATCACAATGTTAGGACACAATATAACGAATTGTGTATCATACACCGCTTTGAAGTGTTATCGCTGGTTCAGTCAATTTTGGATGGGTTAGTGTTAAATGGCCCAAAAGAGAAAGAGGAACATAAAGCAAAATCCTGTAATATACTGTCCTGGTTTTCTACAACATTGTAGAGGAAACATATACAACGAGTCTTCCTCTAGACTTCCAATAAATAACACTGTGGCAGAAAACTGGTTCGTTTCTGAATGCGCATATTTCGCAGTGAAATGTATGTTACCGTATTTTAGGCCTAAAATATATAATGATGCCCATCTGCACTTTTGGGCTAAAGGAGGTCAGGCCATTATAAGGTGTAACATATCATGTAATTGAATTCTTTGAGCGCGCCGCAAAAATGTGCATGCATCTTTTATTGCAAAAATGAAATATGCGTTACTGAAATGTCCGTTACCACATCATGCAAAACTACCGCTTAAACAGTAGCCAACATAGCTTTTACTGAACATGTCGCTTATACTGCTCAACATCGTTTGCTTGGCGGGAAAGTGCCCTATTCTCCTCTTTGTCAGGTAATTATACATACTTTTTAGAAATACTTTAGCCTTGTTAAATTCATTCAATGAGCCCGGTATAATCCGTCGGGATAATAAAGACGATCCTGAATCAATCTGAACATTCCACATATATCAAATTCCTGCAAAAGTCTTGTAAGCATCGTCATGTTCCAATCATTTTCGCTCAGGCGCTCTTGAAAGATTGTGAAATGAACGTGAGTATCATTTGAAATGGGCAAGCAATTACCCATAGACACCATTAGAATTCGATAGTACATATGATATAAGAATAATAAGATTAGATAAAACGTAATATATTTATAATTCTTCATGACAACATAACAAATAACTTTAAAACAGTCAACACAATATCTATCAATAAGTCTATTTTAAATATATGTAGAGTATCCCGCTATTATGTTGGTAAATATCTTCGTTAAAATGTCTTTTGAAGTTCGGTTTATTAAATGGGTCAAGTAACTCATGTTGGTCTAATATACGGGGTAAATGGCAAACGGTAATAAAAGGTAATAAAATCAGCGTGACTGGAGAATGAGTGTCCGTCACAGTTTACTATCCTCATTAATAAATTATGATACGTTCCTCCTTTGTTGGCATCCATCCGTCTGCGAAAGGCAATGGGTTAGCAGGTTGTTGTCGTGGTTTAAGTAATATGATATAATATATATATATATATATATATGCATATGACTGAATAATCCTATATGTGAACAGCAGAGCTTACCGCAGTCGTTCCTCGTAATTTGGTAGATATTTATTTCTGTCGTAAGCCATATAATTATGTCATCTGCATGGCAGCTATTTTTTTATTAAAGAAATGAACTGAAAATGAAAAGTTCAACTTTCGACTAAGGGTCTTTTCTCTGGAATTAAGCGCAATGAAGTCGAATACAATGCCATTTTTGGATAATACTCGCAAACATAGGTCCTATAGCCTATAGGTATTAATTTATGAATATTAAAGCTCTTAATTGGAGATTTTGATTGGAGAGTTTACCCATTAAATCTAAATTTATGTCATTACAGACCATTTCAACAGTTTTTTTATAAAGTATTTTAAATTTTAATTGTAAATTCACAATATCGAACACTTAGTATTCATCTGCATATTTAGTTTAACCCTGAACGTGCCTAAAAAAAAAGTCAAAGTCATAAATACCGTAGACACACGTTTCGGCCCATATTTTCCGCGAATTGCCTCGATCACTCTCAAAATCACTGACATGAGAAAGCAACACTAGACCATTTCAATGACACCAAACTTACGTCTGTACTGCGATGTTATCCTTTTTTATGACACAAAGAATATTTGTCCACGCTGACACGCCATTGGCAGAAAACGCTCTGTCGCCAAAATACTAAAACACGCGTCATAAAATGATGGTTGCCATGGCGCCGAACGTGCTCTGAACAATACATGCTCTATATTTATACCAGCCAAGAGGATGCCATGGCAACTATAGGGCCTTTCATTGTCTGTGATTTAGTGTATTTGCAAAAGTGTGTCTGCTGCCAATGGAGTGTCAGCGTGGAGAAATATTCTTTGTGTAATAAAAAAGGATAACATCGCAGTACAAACGTAAGTTTGGTATCATTAAAATGGTCTAGTGTTGCTTTTTCATGTCAGTGATTTGTAGAGCGATCGCAGCACAATCGCTGAAAATATAGGCCGAAACGTGTGTCTACGGCATTTATGACTTTGACTTTAGATCTATGCTTTAATATTTACTGCTGTTCTATGGATAAATTATATAATTAAAAAGAATAATTTAAGGAATTAATGCACCCAGAGGCTGGAATCAAAATGTATATGTTTTGTCAAAACTCATCAAACTAAATTCTTGCTGGAGGAGGAAATGCATGATCATACAACAAGGAATCTCCGCCTATATCTGGCGACTCAAGCTTTCCGTAGATGTACTTTAAATTTGTAACTTGCCGTAATTCAGCGGGAGAACCGGGCTGTCCAACACAAGGCAGCGGTCCAAGGACGAAAAATAGATAAAATGGAAAATGCAACCCTATTTGGGCTTGCAGTGGGTTTAGGCTGTGGATTGTGCCTAGGATGGATCTGCAGGGGAAGGTTACGGCCGCGTGTTGGGGGTAACCTGCAGGATATTGTAAGTGTGTGTGAGCGATAATACAGCCGAAAACAATGTAAATGAATGGGTGAATGGCAATGCTGGCATTCGGCCGTTTGCGGCGTGTCCGGGCAGGGGCGGATCTAGCCTGTTGCATGTCCTTCCCTGGCTTATCCGCTCTGGGGAGCGTGCCGGAGGGCCATGAAGTAAATATTCAAATTTAGCGTTGATTAAAAAATGTGCACTCTTCGGGCGGCGATCACAGAAAAGTAAACAAATAAACGGTCCTTATCAATATGTCAAGTTGTTCTTCATACCTTTATAGTTCGGTCGGCAAAGTGATTGAATACACGCTAATGTGATCCTTTTCGTACTTGCAAAATTTTCCAACAACAATTTTTTACAACTTGTCCCCACGGCTATGTTGCTGTTACGTCACAGTTCTCATCGATCTCCCGGCAGAGGGTGTTACGCTTACGCCATAGTCCTAGGGAAAAGTGTGATGTGAGGAACGAACTCCATCTGCCGGGAGATCGACGAAACCTGTGACGTAACAGCAACATGGAAGTGGAAGTGGCAACTTCCCCGGTTTTACCGGTTTACCTCATAAAGTTTTGCTAGGTGCTTGTACTCGATCCCATGACGTGGTCATGCATTTCTATGGGTGTCTTTTGGATGTAGAAATCGCGACATGATGATGACACTAAGATTGAATGAAGCCTTGCATTGTACTATGCAATCTTTGTGCCTTCATTTCCATAAAGTTATGGCATATTATGCCTTCCTGTAAAAATTAGCAGAATGGCTAATCTATGTTATTATTAATATATATAATATTAGCTATATCCATAATTCCCCTGACTGTATATATGGGGTTTGATATTTGTTAATAACAGAAGACAAAGACTTTTACTCAATCAAATTAACTCTATATGAGGTTTGATTTTTGTTCATGAAATAATCCCGCATTGGACCACATGTTTACATAATGCCTGTCATAGCAATTTAGGAACACCTCAATACTCAATCAAATACAAATGAGGTTTGATGTTTGTATATGAATAATCTATTATTGTTCCATATGTTTACATAATGCCAGTCCTAACACTTTAGCAACACTGAAAGAGAAGGACTATATGGTTTGATATTTGTTGCCAGTGTCCCCTAGTGACATCTGTAACTGTGTTAGACAGAGAGTGTCCTCCAATCCCAAATATTCTTCATTCAGTTCCACACTGCCTAGGGGCACCTTTGTATCTAGATCTATTATTGCTATTGTTTATTTCATACCAAAGGATACAGTGAGCAGATATCATTTTGTATAAAGGTGGGTAAGAAAATCTGGTTCATTTTTCTTTGTGCAAGTATACTAGGAGCCACCAGGGTTAGGTCATCTGCATATAACAACAAGCCCTGCAGAACTTATGGCCCACTATGCACCCATAGCCAGAGGTCTTCAGATAAAGCAGTAACTCATCAATATAAACCGCAAACAGTATGGGTGAGAGGACCCTGCCTTGCTTAACACCAAAAAATAAGTTGACATTTTTCTTTATAATAATCTGAATAATCTGATTGTTTTTTATCAATGGGTGACTGGTGCATATGTTAAAACCCTCGGGCTTAATCCATGATGTGTCATGGCATTAAAGAAAAATGCTAATAGCACATAGACTTTCAATGTGGCATTAATCAAATGGTCAGTAAATAGGACATCATACCCGTATTGTTTATATCAGGCTACATTTTTAATCACTACATTAATATCATCCCCAGTACTAGTGTCTTGATTGTTACATGTAGTATGTATTGCAGTACATGTATCGATCTTGGATAAAAACAAATATATTCATGTTTGTAGGACACAGAGTTTGGCTATAGACAGACAGCCACCTTCATGACTAGACTAGGGCTTATCCCAAAGATCTCTCCTCACCCTCCCCTCTCTGCTGGCAACAAATAACAACCACAAGCATTCTCATTGGCCTAGAGCGCTTCCCACCTTCCTTTAACCTGCCCACCCCCTCCCCACCCATCTGAGCATACAGGTAAGATCTTAGCCTCTGTTGGATAAAAAGTATCTGAGCTTAGGCTTGTACCGAAACTGAAGCCCAGCCCGGTGAGGGAGGGAAAGTCTTAATTTGTTCCCAATCCCTATATCCCTTCATAGATCCCCCCCCCTCCCCCCCACCTGGCTACCTCTAGGATCATAAAAAATATTTGGTTTTAAGATTGGTTTTGACCCTAGAATGTCACTAAATTAATTTCATCAATCAATATACATCTTCCCTGTCCTTGTTGCATATGAAACGCTTTCGCTTTAAAAGGTTAAATTTCAGTTGGTGGCCAGTCCAAATTTATTTTTTAAACAATTATACATGTATTTTTAAGGGACATGTCCTTAATTAGAGCGAATTCGTTTTACTTATTTAGTTTCAAATATCACTCTCTATGTCACACTTTGGTAACCCCATTTCGTGAAGTGACCCGAATGACATTTCGATCCAAACAGCCTGGAATGTAGAAGTCCAAGCCATGGTGTGTACCAAAACTTTCCTGGTCAGTTTGTAACCTTGATCACTGTACACAGGGGTAGGTTGTTCGAGGGTCTCACAGAGAGACGGCGGTGACAAAGATAATGAACCTTGGGCCACCCTTGCAAACAGTCACCTACTGGGCCAGTGGATATACAGGATAGATGCAGATCTGTGCCTAGTTCGGCAGGACACAGTCCTTGTCACTCCCTGGGTGTTGTAGGAGCCGTAGGTTTGGATTCACTCGCAGGGTCGTGATGGATGGACTGCAAGATTGTGGTCCAATAGGAAAGGGTGGAATGGAATATCTGTGGACTAGTCTGGTGTGATATAAATAGACCAAAAACAACCTGCACGAACAGGATTGTCCCTTTGGCGCATTGCCTTTGATGTTTCGCTCCAATCTGGACTGCAAGAGGTCAGTGGTTCGAGTTTGAGCCATGGCGTGTATCTAAACTTTCTGGGTTAGTTCATGGCCCTTGAACTCTGCATACAGGGGTAAGTCCGTGGAGGGGTCACAGAGGATTGGGCTGAGGGATATCACAGTTGTGCCCCTTAGTGACAGCAAGCAGTGGGCAAGGGGAAGGGGAAGGGCGACTGTTCTTCAATTAGAGGCAAGGTCTGGGTAGGGTGATCTTTACATATTGTGTCTGTCGGGTAGCCATAAAAACGTATTATTTTTAGTTTCAAGTGGGCACCATTAATTCCCGTTGGTCGAGAGATGAGATATATGTCTTACATATTGATTTGTCACTTTCAATATATCTGATACCTTTATTGGCTATTAAAAACTGATAATCATTTAACTTCTCACATATTGTTTTACTCACTTTTTATCCACATCTCTGCTTTAGACTTGCCTAGTGTGACATTTAAGACCCATTATGCTGCAACATTTGTGTCTTGTTTGTCAGATGGAACCTTCATCCATGGCAGATAATGGGGACTGCAAGCTGATACTTGTTGTGAGAAATGATCTCAAGATGGGAAAAGGCAAAGCTGCTGCACAGGTAAATTTGTCTGCTTCATCATATATTGTAGAGACATTATATAATTTGTATTCCATTGCATGTCTGTCTTTTTTACATTCCTCTCTGTTTCCTAATATACTCGTACAACAAAATAGTCAACATTTTGTATCACTGACCTTCCGGTATGTATGCATTTAGCCAAATATTGAATATTGACCAAATTGTATAATTCTGTAATGCAGAAACTTGACATTGATGTGTTTGTTCCATCATTGCAGTGTTCCCACGCAGCTGTGATGGCGTATGAACAGCTCAGCAGGAGAAATCCTGATCTGCTGAAGGAATGGCGGTACAATGGACAACCTAAGGTGGTGGTTAAAACAGACAGTGAAGAATCTCTGTAAGTGTGATGTGCTTCTACATTATTTGCATATAGATTACCTAACCAATAAATGATGAACTTTGATGTCCTCTGTATGACAAACAATGCATTTGCACTTTCATGACAGTCTCAGGAGTTAAAAACAAACTACAAAAGGGTCTAAGCATTGTGGTTATAAGCCATGTGTTGTTTAACTATGACGTTTCGAAGAGTCATTTCTCAGCTACTGACGCGCGAACAGCGGTGTTCTACACGCCATGCCAAGTAGTACAATAGTAGTATCAATTGCAGGCCTGTAATTGATCGCTACTTTCCTACTTTTCACTACTTTTTTTGCTCTTGATATGATCCAATGCCACGAAAGGTCAAAGCAAATCGGGAGCATTGAGGCCACCCCACAGGGTCATCTGTTAGTTAGTCGGGCATTTGCTGTGACTACATAAGTAAAAGATGATAAAACAGCCCCTCAAGCCACATATCTGCAGCGCCTGTAAAGTAAATAGTGTGTGATGCGTTCTATGTCGCAGATAAATTTCATCAGAATTCCCTACTTTTTTCCTTTGATCTCTACCGTTCCCTACACTTTTCTCTACATTTCTGATGCAAGTACCCCTATTATATCTATACTTTTTTTGGTCAGGGGTCAATCACAGGGGTCAGTGGTCAATCACAGGCCTGCAATAGATACGGCAGATACATTGGGCATGACGTGAGTGACTGTATAATCGGCCTGCGTCATTTTGTGAGTAATGGATACCGCTCCAGTGCATTTTCTTTAGTACCTTGTTTATATGATGGTTGCAATGTTTCAGGCTTGAGTTGGCGTCCCAGGCTAAGTCTCTGGGTCTTGCTGTCAGCTTGGTACAAGACGCGGGGCGAACACAAATAGCTCCCGGTTCCAAGACCGTTCTAGGTGTTGGTCCAGGTGAGGACACTTGCCTCTTTAAATATAGCTATATTTCTCAGTAAAAAGGGGAAAAGATCGTTCAAACATCTAAGTTACAATAAATGTACAACCAGATTTTTATTTGCAATATCAATTATCATTGACAATTTTGAGATTACAATTTTTTGCTGGAAGTATCCCAACGATCTAGTCAAGCGTCATCTATCGGTATATTCCACTCGTTGAACTGTTGCTGTTTTTTTAATCTCTTACTTTTTTGTCTCCAGGTCCGACCTCGTTAGTTGACAAAGTGACGAGTCATCTAAAGCTGTTTTGACGCCTCTTTCAGGTGAAAATGTTATCAGTCACTTACATCTAAAATCATCATTCTTATAAATGTCAATCATTCATCCAGTGATTAACCGAATTAGAGATCGCCATGGCTACATGTGACGTCATGCTAATATAACGATCCGATGTAATTTGAAAAGGAATTTAAAGTGTTGTTTTGGGAACGTCTTTTTAAGATTTGCAGATATATGTATGGAATAAATATGGATACTGAGAAGGTAATTCATTGGGAATAGTGTTAGGTTTTCTTATAGTATTTCTTGGGGTGGGGAGTGACAACGCTCGTTCGGATCAATGTTTCACGGTCTAAATGCCGAGAGAAAGGTCATAAATAAGATGTGATTCAGTTCTGTTGCATTGTATAACTTTTATATATAAAAGTTCGTGTTTCATCTGATGTAAATGCTTTGGAAACATTCGCTATGTCTGGTCAATAAATGAACTGAAATATTATATGAAATATTATATTATATGTCTGTAATTTCTGTTTGGAATGTCTGCTTAAGAAATCGTATTGTTTGATCTGTAGAAGGCACGGGTCTCACTACATAAACCAATGGCATGGGTCGGTCAGTCGGAAACTGGAGTGTCGCTTAAATTTAACTACGCGTTGAACCTAAATATCAGCTTAAGGAGGTTCCCGGCATCACTGTGGCGCCATCTGGTGAACTATGCCGCTGCGATCTGGCGATAAGCTGGTACCGCCGCTCATACTCGTACTTGCTAAGTGAGCGAGCGAGCGAAGTTGTGCCAAGGAACCAGGCTAATCTGGCGAATGCTCTATTGCCCGCAGCGCGTCATCGTTTATTTCTTGTTGATGTAACAAAGTCGCGAAACTGATGCGCTGTAAAGGAAAATTGATAGGCAAACGCAAGTCCAAGCAAACTAAAGAACTTATTATGATGTATAAATATATCTTTGAATGAACTGACAATAGAAACAAGCCGGCAAATTACATAGCGTTGACCACACAGGCACAGTAAATCAGTGGGAGAAGCGGGACGGAGGGGGGGTGTAGGGATCCCCCACATCGTCGTAGACCTATATGCTTACACGTTTGGTTGCTTAAATGTTTTCATGTAAATTTAATAACACTAAGTATTTTATTCAATCTTGTGAGTACTTGTCGTGTCTCTAGTTCAGCATGTTAACCATTACGACCCTCAGAATTACGGGCACAATTTACATGTTCAGAGTCATTTTACGAAAAAACGAGGTAGAAGACCCATATATTTTTTTCTCTTATTTGAACAAACAAGGAGCAAGCTTGTTACAGACAAATTTTTATTAACTTTGTCTGAGCCGTTTTTTTTCTGTTGAATATTTCCTGTCGAAATTCCAAAATTCTCCATTGACAGCCATTATAAAATTAGATGTGACCCCCTACCTATTCAACGTCATTTTGACAGAAAAGTAGGTAGAAGACATATCTTTTTTATGTTATTTTATCGTCTTGGATACACATTACTATCAGTTGAAAAAATGTCAAGAAGTTTGTCTGAAAAAAATGTAATCTATGCATCTACCTTAAATATGGGTCCCATTAGATTGCGCCTATGTAAAAGTTGAAAATATGAAGCAACTCTTTGTAAAAAGTAACAATTTATTGAAAAATAAAAGTTGCTAAGCGAACCAAGGTCATAACGTAAATGAACACCTGTTCAAAGTAAAAATGGTGAATATTGACAGTTGAGCTCTACCGGTGAAATGTTCAGCAGTTAATGGCAAGTCTGTTCCTTCATAACTTGCTTCAAGCAGTTTATCTATCTTCTAATTTTATTTTACCGATGCAAGGTTATTTTTCTCCTTGTTCTCAATTTCTCCCATGTTTACGTCTAGAACATCACATTAATCCTGACAACAGTGGAAATACGTACACGAAAGTTACAAACATGTAATGTCAAAGCCTTTAACGGCTATACAAATAAATCGGGTAATGTATTTAAAATACCGGAGAAATCTAATGAACTGGTATTTATCTCTGGGATACTGGCATTTTCGGTCATATTTCGTTACTTTTCGCATTTCTCTGGACTGTATATCCACGGATGTCAGCCATCTCGCTGCTTTGCAATAAATCATTGCCCTTGTGAGATTTACTCGTTAAGACTAAAGTGACATCGCGAGTAGAAGTCGATGTGATAAGGTTATTGTTAAGACTGTCCAGCATCGGTGGAATGCTTGAGATTACTGGAGGGCGAGGACGTGTGTCGCTAGGCGGCGCTGTTCGCATCGCGCGCGCGTCGGTTGATGATGACGTCACACGTTGACTTGATGACGTCAGTCCGCCCGTTGTAATGCCCCTATCCGCCACGGATCACTCTTGTATGAAGTAGTAGTGCAACAACAGCCTTCTGTCATTCTCTCATTCTGTCCCGTGTGAAGTGAACCGGAGGATCCTTAGAAGTCGGCTTTAGGCGCCGCGGGGGGTGCGAACTGAGGTGAAACACCCTTGGTGTTTGCCTGTTTGGACAAAATAATGATATTTAACATCGGGATATTAAAAACAGTAAGAGTTGTCTACTATACTGCAAGATATGTCACTGAGTAAACTAGCTAGTTCGCCGCTTTAATAGGCAGATATCGGAACGTCTTATTTCCGAGGCATTTAGTTTCCTCAAATGTAAGAGCCGCATCTAGATTTCAAGCTCAAAGTAAATCATATCAAATCCCACTACAAATAACGCTATACAACACATGCGCGAGGCAATTAATAAATTTACTCTGACTGTATGGAAGGCAACTGGGTGCATGGTACTCGATAATGTAACATATACCTAGTTTTCATTGGCTGCAGCAGTGGATGATCTATCACATGCGATAAATCCCCATTGGACAAGTCAGTTGATGACTTAACACTTACGACGAATCCCAGTTGGCTGAGGCAGTTGATGACGTTGATGAAAGGTCCCTTCCTGCCATCCGTGATGTCGGTGGTCTGGAACAGTGAGCTGGCTGCCACACCGTACGATTGGGCCCCCTTGTTGAAGGCCTCGATGTTCTCCATGGCAACGAAGGACTGCTTGGCCTTGGCCTTGTAGCTGACCTTGGCCTTTCCATCAGCCAACAGGAGCTTGTTGATCAGCCTGTTGAAGCAGTAACGAATAAATTTAAATTAATTCAATGAATCTTGAAGATTTATTAAAAAAATTTACGTTTTTTTTTATTATAATTTGGCGCTAAATTGTAGGCGTAGGACTATCAGCGCTCTTAACCCTTGTTTCTCAGACCAAATTCTTCTTGGAAATGCACTTTTAGGTAAATCGCCTCATAACTACTTTAAAGCTGTCTATTTGGCTAAAATGTTTCTTTGAATTAAATAAACAATGATGATCGTCGTAAAACTAGGATTTAATAACTCCATTTATTCAGGATGTTCATAAAAACGGATAAATAAATGTCAGTAAATATATTAGCATAGCACATAAACATAATCAACAAAACGAAATATCAGGCGTAGCTTCCAACAAAATGCCGTGAGAAATACTGAAATAAAAAGTTATTAAACAAAAGTATATAGAAATGCAAATTTGTTAGTGTATATAACGATTTTCAGTATAGTTCATAAAATTCAGTGCGAACGAATGCACGTTAGGAATCGGTAAGGTCCAGCTCGATGCGAATTATGCGTAGAACTGGAACCAACATAACAAAAACTTGAATATCACCGCTGCGATCAGCGGTCCGCCAGCAAACCGGTTTCTTCGCGCCGGAAAAGTTTAAATTGGATTGTTCTGTACTACAATAAATATGTTGAACCAAGTAATACCGTAACAAAACAATATTGAGATCACGGTGTTATACGTGGACAATTTAAATAATAACGGACTATAGGAAGTGTGGGTTTTGACTTTCAATGCCAGCTAAGCCTCGTATTCGAGAAACTTGTTACATCATAGGTTACATCCAAACGAATCCCTACCCCAACACTGGGCATTAGCCCATCCAGTCCTTATAATCGTTAAGTGTAAGTGTATAATCTCCATGAAAGACGCCATAAATGATAAGCAGGCGTCATGTGTTTCAACATAAGTGACCAGATAACAATAAATATGTAATTACAGCTAAATGACGAAAAGAAAAAGTTTGTTCAGTGCGAGTAATTTCATGTCAATTTGATACGATACGGACAGAAAATACGGATACGGACAATGATTAGCTCTGGCTGACTCACAAATTTCAATGGACCCCCCCCCCCCCCCCCCATTTTTTTAATTTCTGGGTCCGCCTATGTATACGGTGGATGTATTGCGATCCGTTGCCACGTCTTTAGTATTTAATGCTGGCTTTAGCCACAATAGTTATCACAGGCAGTGCATACATATGGCAGCAATAGTAACGTAACCACTCCAGGCACGAAATCAAAATATCAAATATATAGACAACATAACATAGGAAACATATTGGCGGAAAAGTTTATGAGTGGGGATAACGTAACTGGGTTATGCCAAATAGTACTTCTAGTGATCTTCAAACCAGCTCTTCGTTAAAACGAGTTTTTTTCGCCTTGTGCAAATGTTGTGAGAATACATTTTCTTTGGTATGTTTTAATACAAACTAAAACATTTATACCCGAAGGCAGGAAGGATGGACACAAAAACGATTTCAAAATTTTCAAAGAGCTGGTTCGATTCACACGTGTACACAAGTGTAACTTTTGACATTCAGTAGTAACGAAAACGAAAAATAAGAAATCGTCGTCCACGGCCGGCTTTGGTCGGTGCAGGGACTATTGCGCCGCCTCTACTTACATACAGAGAATGACACCGTCAGTTAAATAGGCACAGATCTCTTGCCACTCGCTCCCCTTCTGTAATAACAAGTACAGCACTACTCGATGACATATACATCTAAAGCATACACTGACAAAGAGAATATGGACCACGTGGCCATGGTTCCTGAAATAAAACAATATGGTGCACTTCCGGTCACGTGTGGCGTCTTTAATTACTTACATGCACAGTATTACTCCATCTTTGAGGTATGCACAAATATCCTGCCAGCCACAACCGTTCTGGAACAGTCAACATTACGTGATGCACGAAGTGTGTATCATTATATGGCCGTAGATCCAATATGTGGACTCTCCTAGCCAGCATAAAATTATCATAATTCGTTGTCGAAATCTCAAGATTAAAAAAGATTCCTTTCTTATGTGGTTACGATGGAATGTTTTTCCAAAAACGCTAGCGCAAGATTCATGTGATCTACTTGTGTAAACTATTTAAAAACCTATCTTGGCTTTCTTTTCGTTGCAGACTTAGTTTCATCCAAATACCTGTGTATTCCGCCATAGGTCGTCCATGGCACGAATTAGTGTTGATCAATTCAACCATGCTATCTGTATTATTACCTTATAATACTCAAGGCAAAGTTTTGAACTTAGTATCATAGTCGCGTGTTACTAAATTTATGCACAATATGCGATTATCGACGTTTGTGATCATTGCAACTAACTAAACAGTATTACTCATATTATGGTTGAAATGAAACTACGAGTGAAGCAAGGCAATTAAACGAATAATAGAACTCATGCTCTTCCATATTATCACGCCCAGAGCTTGAATGCATTCTTTGACCTCGGGGCCCCAGACTTAAGCTATTGCTACATGGAACGTTGACCTATTGTCGATACCATTCTTTAAAGCGCAGTATTGGTTTAATTTGCCAAACATGATTCTATCCGCAGGCTCATTATAGGTACTGGGTCCAAATGCATAGAAATATAACATTATTTTAACGCACACAAGCATTCATACAGAAGTAAAGACTCATAGGGAAATAAAAATACACACAAATATGAAACAAAATGTAAATGAAAAAAAACATACGCTAATGAAATCAATAAGTACATAGCAGCAAGGCTAAATGAGACAAGGTTATAAAACATAGCAAACGAAATTATAAACGAAAACGGAAAGTATGGAGGCGAGTGCAATTTATAGAGACATACCGGAGGAGCCTGGAAAAGAAAGTAAACAAAATACAATATCAGAGCGAAAATCCACCATTACTGATATTTAAATGATGGTTACTTACTAATGAGCGATCATAATTTGCGATATTTGAAACCAGGACCCTCCTGTCAATGTTAGTTGTCATCACACAAGTGAGCATTCCTGTTCCGCTTAAAAAGTCAAGGTCAACAGGTCACAGAAGGCCACGGCTCTTACTTAGAGGGACGCTATATAGTCGCTGCCTCCTTTTGTAAATTTTTCTCAGGTGAGTGGATCTATGTTATATAAACCCATTTGGTTTATCCTCAGTATAGAGCTATAAAACTAACCAACAAAAAACCCGAGCAGGTAACTTTTAAACTGTAGTGCATTTTCCAATTATAGACAATGAAAGAAAAGAAAGAAAAGAAATCGAGTGTGAGATATAAATGATTGTTTTAGTGAAAAATATGAAAACAAATAGATAACTAAATCTATCTCATATTAAGTTTGTTTACTGAAGGAGAAGAAGAAGAAAAACCTATTTGGTTGTGGAAGTAGCTTTGGTACTAATGTGATTGAAGGGACGTCAGGCACACCACGCCACACTTTCACGCCCACAAGTCACACCCTTCAAACCCAAGCAATGGTCGCACAGCGCGTGTATGGAGGTGAGGTCATAATCATTGTGTGATTATAATGACCGCCACTATCGATTATGGTGACGAAGAAAAAAAACACGAGAAATTACCTATATGACATTCTCTTTTTTTCTTGTTATTCAAAATACAACTTACGCAGAATTAACCAAAGCAATTAATAAGTGTAGGGCGATATCACGTGGCAGGATTTAAGCAACGTGCACGTGATGTGGGGATGGGAGGCTCACGAGACATGGACGAGACTTGTTTATCTTACCATGCCAGCGACGTCACCGGCCAGTGTCCCCTGAATCCAATCCATCACGGCTTTGGGTGTCCCCAGCCTCTCCATCTCGTCATAGCGCTAAAGTTACAAATAAACCACGTAGAACATCGTTGTTATGTTGCCGTGACACCGGCAGATTATTTAATATCGCTCTCATTCTGACACCCAATTATTTTTTTAAATACCTTTTTAAAACGATACTATCGACAAATAAATCTAAACCAGAAACATTACCACTACTATTATCACCAGTAGTTGTTACTAATAGCCCCATTAATACTATGACCACTTCTACTGTAACCAGTCTACTGTAACCACTTCTGCCACTACAAATACTACAACTATCCCCATTCCCACTGCTGCAATTGCTCCCACTCTCCCCATTACCACTGCTACCATTGCTACCAGTATCCCCATTACCACTGCTACCACTACTCCCACTATCCCCATTACCACTGCTACCATTATCCCCATTACCATTGCTCCCACTATCCCCATTACCACTGCTACCATTGCTACCAGTATCCCCATTCCCACTGCTACCATTGCTCCCACTATCCCCATTACCACTGCTACCACTGCTACCACTATCCCCATTCCCACTGCTACCATTGCTATCACTATCCCCATTACCACTGCTACCATTGCTACCACTATCCCCATTACCATTACTCCCACTATCCCCATTACCATTGCTACCACTATCCCCATTACCACTGCTACCACTATCCCCATTACCACTGCTACCATTGCTACCACTATCCCCATTACCACTGCTACCACTATCCCCATTACCACTGCTATCATTGCTACCACTATCACCATGCCCACTGCTACCACTATCCCCATTACCATTACTCCCACTATCCCCATTACCATTGCTACCACTATCCCCATTACCACTGCTACCACTATCCCCATTACCACTGCTACCATTGCTACCACTATCTCCATTACCACTGCTACCATTGCTACCACTATCACCACGCCCACTGCTACCACTATCCCCATTACCACTGCTACCACTATCCCCATTACCACTGCTACCATTGCTACCACTATCACCATGCCCACTGCTACCACTATCCCCATTACCATTGCTACCACTATCACCATTCCCACTGCTACCACTATCTCCATTACCACTGCTACCACTATCCCCATTACCGCTGCTACCACTATCCCCATTACCACTGCTACCCCTATCCCCATTACCATTGCTACCACTATCCCCATTACCACTGCTACCACTATCCCCATTACCACTGCTACCACTATCCCCATTACCATTGCTACCACTATCCCCATTACCACTGCTACCCCTATCCCCATTACCACTGCTACCACTATCCCCATTACCACTGCTACCCCTATCCCCATTACCACTGCTACCACTATCCCCATTACCACTGCTACCACTATCCCCATTACCATTGCTACCACTATCACCATTACCACTGCTACCACTATCCCCATTACCACTGCTACCACTATCACCATTACCAATGCTACCACTACTCCCACTATCCCCATTACCACTGCTACAACTATCCTCATTACCATTGCTACCACTATCACCATTCCCACTGCTACCACTATCCCCATTACCACTGCTACCACTATCCCCATTACCACTGCTACCACTATCCCCATTACCACTGCTACCATTGCTACCAGTATCCCCATTCCCACTGCTACCATTGCTATCACTATCCCCATTCCCACTGCTACCACTATCCCCATTACCATTGCTACCACTATCCCCATTACCACTGCTACCACTATCCCCATTACCATTGCTACCACTATCCCCATTCCCACTGCTACCATTGCTATCACTATCCCCATTACCATTACTCCCACTATCCCCATTACCACTGCTACCACTATCCCCATTACCACTGCTACCACTATCCCCATTACCACTGCTACCACTATCCCCATTACCACTGCTACCACTATCCCCATTACCACTGCTACCACTATCCCCATTCCCACTGCTACCATTGCTATCACTATCCCCATTCCCACTGCTACCACTATCCCCATTACCATTGCTACCACTATCCCCATTACCACTGCTACCACTATCCCTATTACCATTGCTACCAGTATCCCCATTCCCACTGCTACCATTGCTATCACTATCCCCATTACCATTACTCCCACTATCCCCATTACCACTGCTACCACTATCCCCATTACCATTGCTACCACTATCCCCATTAGCACTGCTACCATTGCTACCACTATCCCCATTCCCACTGCTACCATTGCTACCACTATCCCCATTACCATTACTCCCACTATCCCCATTACCACTGCTACCACTATCCCCATTCCCACTGCTACCATTGCTACCACTATCCCCATTACCATTAATCCCACTATCCCCATTACCATTGCTACCACTATCCCCATTAGCACTGCTACCATTGCTACCACTATCCCCATTCCCACTGCTACCATTGCTACCACTATCCCCATTACCATTACTCCCACTATCCCCATTACCATTGCTACCACTATCCCCATTACCACTGCTACCACTATCCCCATTACCATTGCTACCACTATCCCCATTACCACTGCTACCACTATCCCCATTACCACTGCTACCACTATCACCATTACCACTGCTACCACTATCCCCATTCCCACTGCTACCATTGCTACCACTATCCCCATTACCATTACTCCCACTATCCCCATTACCATTGCTACCACTATCCCCATTACCACTGCTACCACTACTCCCACTATCCCCATTACCACTGCTACCACTATCCCCATTACCATTGCTACCACTATCCCCATTAGCACTGCTACCATTGCTACCAGTATCCCCATTACCACTGCTACCATTGCTACCAATATCCCCATTGCCACTACCACTACTACAACTACCACTATCCGTATTCCCACTGCTACCATTACTCCGACTATCCCCATTACCACTGCTACCACTATCCCCATTAACACTGCTACCACTATCCCCATTACCACTGCTACCACTACTCCCACTATCCCCATTACCACTGCTACCACTATCCCCATTACCACTGCTACCACTACTCCCACTATCCCCATTACCACTGCTACCACTATCCCCATTACCATTGCTACCACTATCCCCATTAGCACTGCTACCATTGCTACCAGTATCCCCATTACCACTGCTACCATTGCTACCAATATCCCCATTGCCACTACCACTACTACAACTACCACTATCCGTATTCCCACTGCTACCATTACTCCGACTATCCCCATTACCACTGCTACCACTATCCCCATTAACACTGCTACCACTATCCCCATTACCACTGCTACCACTACTCCCACTATCCCCATTACCACTGCTACCACTATCCCCATTACCACTGCTACCACTATCCCCATTACCACTGCTATCACTATCCCCATTACCATTGCTACCACTATCCCCATTACCACTGCTACCACTATCCCCATTACCACTGCTACCACTATCCCCATTACCATTGCTACCACTATCCCCATTACCACTGCTACCCCTATCCCCATTACCACTGCTACCACTATCACCATTACCACTGCTACCACTATCCCCATTACCACTGCTACCAATATCCCCATTACCACTGCTACCACTATCCCCATTACCACTGCTACCACTATCACCATTACCACTGCTACCACTATCCCCATTACCACTGCTACCACTATCACCATTCCCACTGCTACCACTACTCCCACTATCCCCATTACCACTGCTACCACTATCCCCATTAACACTGCTACCACTATCCCCATTACCACTGCTACCCCTATCCCCATTACCACTGCTACCACTATCCCCATTACCACTGCTACTACTATCACCATTCCCACTGCTACCACTACTCCCACTATCCCCATTACCACTGCTACCCCTATCCCCATTACCACTGCTACCCCTATCCCCATTACCACTGCTACCACTATCACCATTACCATTGCTACCACTATCCCCATTACCACTGCTACCACTATCCCCATTACCACTGCTACCACTATCCCCATTACCACTGCTACCACTATCTCCGTTCCAACTGCTACTACTACTACCACTATCCCCATCACCACTACCACTACTACTACTACCAATATCCCCATTACCACTACCACTACTATCACTATCACTATCCCCATTACCACTACCACTATCCCCATTACAACTACCACTACTATCACTATCACTATCCCCATTACCACTACCACTATCCCCATTAGCACTGCTACCATTGCTACCACTATCCCCATTCCCACTGCTACCATTGCTACCACTATCCCCATTACCATTACTCCCACTATCCCCATTACCATTGCTACCACTATCCCCATTACCACTACCATGCACTACTATCACTATCACTATCCCCATTACCACTACCACTATCCCCATTACAACTGCTACCACTTCTACCACTATCTCCATTCCAACTGCTACCACTACTACCACTATCCCCATCACCACTACTACTACTACTACTATCACTACCCCCATTACCACTACTACTACTACTATCACTATCCTCATTACCACTACTACTACCATTATCCCCATTACCATTACTACCACTGATACCACTACTGCTAATACTACTGGTGTCGTTCCGGCGTCCGACTTGCCTCTTCAAGCTTCTTCTCGATTGCGTACTGGTCTCCTGCCTTTCTCGCTCTGCCGGCCATTTTGTTTTAGTTCTGAAAAGTAATATACAGTCCGGGTAATGAATGGATTCGCACTAGGTAATGATGATAAACCGTGAACTGATTTTAACTATAATATGTAATCAGGGTATTGGCGGGATTCGCACTAGGTAATGATGATAAACCGTGAACTGATTTTAACTATAATATGTAATCAGGGTATTGGCGGGATTCGCACTAGGTAATGATGATAAACCGACTGATTTGGCATTTGGCTGTGTGGTTCAGACAAATAGTCTAATATACTCTTTGGTCCACATTGAAGAGGTTGTTCTTGCCAAACCGGATTCGTTGGGGGGAGGGCATTATATCTACCTGTAATATGTTGTAGACCTACTTAGTTTGATGTATACTATTTGCCCTTTTCATAATCATAAAACTCGGGCAGCATCTTGATTATGCCACTTGCCCGCCCCCCTCCACCTACCCATCTTCGTCAAGCGTGCACCGCCTTCGCATACGGCGGCACTGATGCCCAAAGCCCATCCCTCTCGCAGAGGTATCCCTCCGCCCAACATCCAATAAATTCACCACCCATCCGTGTTTGGTCACTTATGCCCCCCCCCCCCCGCATTCCTCCGTCAACAAGCAGGACAAGCTTGGAGGCATAATAGGGAGCGGAGTGGCGACGGGCAATACGCAGGATGAGTCATCTCATCCCATCTCCTCCCTCCAGCCCCCCCCCCCCCCACCCCCGCTCCGCCCTTTCCCTCGAAGCTGCCAGGATAGAGGTTCCTTTCCATATATATATCCCGTACACTATAAATCGTAGGACGCGCGTTATATCAAGAAATCATTAGAATCCTCGATGTACCTAGTGACTCCCCCCCCCCCACCCACTTACCCCCCGCCCCACCAGTCAGTGCCACATGCCGCGCGAGGTCAGCGGAGCGGGACGTGCATTCCGACACGCGCCTGCGCCCGCCAAGGGTCACGTGGAAGTTGTTATTGGGACTCCAGACCCACATACAGACAGCGCCGTGTTCCTCCTGGAAGGCGGTCTGGCTATTTATAGAACGACTCTCCGACGGAAGATTCAGTGGACGGGCACGTTGCCAAGGCAGCTGCATGGTTGCTAGGATATGTTATGCATGTAGGCGTCTGGGCTGGGATGGGGGCGGTTGGCTGGCGGTGGGGGGTGAGCTTGGGTGGGGGAATGGGTAAGGAAGGAAAGGGGGGATGGATTGACCATGGCGTAGAGGTCAGCAGAGTTCTGTGAGACTGGTGGTAGTTGTAGGCCGAGGCTTCATGTGGGGCCTGTGGTCTACTATAACACACGAGGATGCTGGTAGACCTATAGGTAGGGCTCAGGAGGGAAAGCCTGGGACAGCCTACACCCTGTATAGATAGTGAGCAGCTTCACCTGGAATAACATCCTGTATGAAGAGGCCCCCGACCAACCAGCGGTACACGAGGCTCATTAAGCGACGGTTGTGTTCTAGTTCTAGTTACCCTATTCCGATTTGTGACTTTCTGCCCACGAATTGCATGAGCAACCTTTACCATTCCTTGTCTGTACATATATATAGCTGCTCATACAATAACTTTCCGCTACGAAACACGAGAAAATAGGCGGCAAATCGATGCATGAGGAACTTTGATTATGTTTTTCAAACCATACCGAGAAAGCCGGCTTAGTTTCGTCAAACGTTTTAATTAGCCTAGCTGCAATTAAGATGGCGACGAAGGCGTATTCTGAACTTTTGCGGGATGTGAGAGTATGGGTATAGGTATCCCTCATTTAACCATCAAATATTGCAGATAGAGCTTTGATATTCACGGATATGAATTATATGACCCCAATGACCCAGAAAACGGTTCAATCGAAAATTTGAAAAGAAATGCATATTCGTCTCTTCGTCCGAGAGTCGACCATTATTTAGTCCCCCCACCCTCGACTTCGCAATGAATAAATCTCCCCCCACCCCCCCCCCACCCCACACACACACACCTCTTTTTTTCATAAAAAATGGGCACTGCTGCCAGAGGTGGCTTTCTAGGATCCAGAGCCAGAGAAACTCAAGAACACCCTCCAACCTTCACCCTACCCTATGTTCGTTTGACGATATTCACTCAGACAAGGTAATGTAATAAACCCAACGTTACTTTTTTTCTGATCCACTTCGGGAAAATAATTAAATTAAAATAACTTTAACGGTCTTCAAATATCAGCAATGTTTTGCCGGCCTCCATCCATTACGCTATGAGTGGGGGGACCGGGGTGAACCCTAGTGTAGGAAAAGCGGATACAGGTACTAGACAGTAAATTTATTTAGAAACGTTCACAACGTAAGCTATTAAATTCTACCATTCGTAATATAATTTCGTATATACACTGAAAAGGTTTGCTACCAGCTTGTGATTCATATAAGGTTGTATATTGACCATTTGTTCTTAAGACATATATCCATGTATATTTCAATGAGTTAAAAAGTATCCATGTATAATTCCTAGCATAGAATATGGGACTACTTATCTGTCCGGTATATGTACAAGGTTCAGCCCCCTTTGGGATGTTACGGCCCATGGTATATACTATGCATTCCGGCGAAAGGGGGACGATATTATGGAACGGAAACTTCCATGGCAATGTCTCAATTAAGTTACGTTTCAGTGCATGTTTTTTCACCAACGAAGCGTAAAATAATGATTAGAAGGAGAAAAGCATTGAACGTATCCATCCTACGATGCGCTCATAGAACACCATGACAAAAACCTTTCTAGTGAAAAAACAGTATTGTTGTGTCTAAATACTTTCTATTAAACCTTCACAAATGCGACAAGAAAATGATTTGACCAGTTTACAAAACAGTAATACAAAAATATATATTCGGTTAACGATGAGTTAAGAGTTCCTTCGAAAACAAAACTCGCACGGCTTTCGCTATAAGAATCCTTGGGGTGTGGGAATTGTAACGTATAGTGGTATATACCTGAAGCCTACACGGTGTAAATGTTGCGGTTATACTCACGGTTAAAGCGGTGTTGCTTGTTGTTCTCAGATACCTCCGAGCTTGATCAGCGGGACAGATCCGTAGCGACTGAGCTCTGGTCTTCAAAGTGGCTTCAACCAAACACCGTCTTTCTATGGGGCCTTTAAGGATCGACCTGGAATTCTGGAAGGCCGGCTCTTCAGGAGCCCGCATCCGGGCCGCCAGGCCAAGCCGGCCTCTGGAATTCGAGCCCGAGATGGGGTGGGGGGCTGGCGGTGGGGAGTGAAGGCGGGGTGGCGGTGGCGAGTGGAGGGGAAACTGGTGTGTGGCCCGCTAGATGGCTTGGGGGTGGGGGTGGGGGTGGGGGGGAATATCTGAAGGGTTGTTGTCTTTGCATTTCATGTCTTAGCCACAGGGAGGGTGTGTGTGTGGGGTGGGGGGGGGAGGGATTTGTAGGATTTTCTCGGTGGGCGGGGAACTTGATGGGGTGGTGGGTGGGTGTAGGAGGGGTGATAGTTGGGCGCTGTGAGACTGGATCTGGGTCGCTTGCTGGATGTACGGGGTGACGGAAGCGGGGAAGGGATACGAGTGTGGGGCGTGCGATGGCATGGCCAGTGGTGGTGGTGGGGGGGGGGGGGGTTCTGGATCAATCTTTCTGGGCAAGAAAACCAGTCCGATCCGGATCCTTGCGTTTTTGGCCTCCTAGAAGTGTCGGGATCGTCGCCGCTGATAGGAACGACGTCGGGAACGTGTTATGCCGAGACATGCTGGCGGCGTGGGCTGTCTAAGTGTTGTCTACGGTCATGATATCCGGTTTTGTACGTGGCTATAGGGCCACGTTAGGCTACATTTGTAACGGGAAGAAGGCAGAGACCGAAGTACCCCAAGCGATGTGGGATATATACGGGGCGATTACAGCAGCAACTTCAAAAGTGACAGTCGCACGCAGTTAGATTGCTTCTGATGGTTCTGAGTGTAATTCTATTCCAGTAAATTCACGCATTGATAAATATTTACATATGTCCTAACACAGCAAAACATGTCTGCCTAAATTAAGGGAAGGGTGCAACATTCAATTATTTCAATTAAAGTAGTAGGAATATGGAACTTGGTAAATGTAATTATGCTAAAGAGTGGAGGGGGGTACGACGTACGTTGGTAGACAGCAATGTTCCCGCTGCAAATTGCTGACCCAATTAAGACAGCCACCCCCCCCCCCCCCTCCTCTTCCCGGCCATTATCATAACCGCTTGTCCTTGCCCTCAGTCTACATCGTGACGTGTTTTAACGCTCAGGCGCGCCTTACTTATGGTAAAAGCTTGAGGTTAGGGTAACCATTAGTCAATTGCGCCTATCACTTTGCATAGAGAAACAAGATGATAATTATCAAAATTGTCGTTTTTTTGTTAATGAAGTTTAAATGAAACCTATATAACAATGCCCTTCCACTCTGGTTTGCAAGTAACAAGCGTATATATATTCTTGCATTGTCCACACGAATTAAAGATTGACTGCGCCGCGCTGAACACGTCTATCTTATCTACCCTTTGAGCTTGTTATACTACAATCAGGCTTCGTTATCGCTGCAGATAGCGACTGCACTGTGCGTAGCACGTTCTCCCCGCTCCAGATGAAGATCCCATCAGTTCCGGGATTCCAGCCAAGTGACTCAGTGTCGAGGCTCGATGTTCATCTCTCCGCGTTCCAGACAGACTACTCGTCGGGTGAAGAATTCTTGCGCATGCGCGCGCCCCCGCCTTCGCGCGTAGCTACCAACGCGCTGCTCAGAGAAGCCTCTAGAACTGTTATGGCGAGCGCGATGGCCGCTACTACCTGACTACTAGGCCTGGGGAAGCAAGGGGCGAGCTGTCTGCGCTAACGTTGCCGCTTCTGGGACCGACTGGGGCCGGGGGATTGGTAGAAAACAGACCATCTGGTTAGATGCATACACTCCATGATTTCCTGCCACAGCCGCGAGTCAACACAAACCGGAACCATCTCTGTAGTTAATGGCTTTGAAGGACATTTTTCACCGCTGGAATTCGCGCATTAGTTTAGTTTTTGTCCTTTGAGCGCTGTTGTAACTTGGCCGCGACTTAAGACTGTAGAAGTCCGGGAAGTCGTGGAATGCCGAGAAGTAAAACGCTACAAACAAACAACTGCATTTATCGATATCTAGAGCATATGGCCCTTATCATGTCTGAAGAGGCATATATTTATCCGGCATCTGTAAAGACGCATCGTGGTCTTGGACACTATTTTATCATTCCAAATGATTCAATTTCCTATTACTGCTTCAGATTCACTGGCAGGAACGGATTCAGGAATTTTAAAAGTGGGGTTCATTAAAACTTGCGACCGAGAGGGGGGCGGCACTTAAAACTTGCGACCGGGAAGAGGGTCCTCTCCTCATATGGCCTAACGTTGGCATTCTTCCTTGAAAAGGAAGGGGGGGGGGCTGGACTCCCTGCCCCCCCCCCCTCTGGATACGCCCTTGCAATGATCATCCTTTGGGGGATAAACGCCTCAGGTCCCTGGCAATACTTATATACTTGGCAGCATGTGGAGTGCGGGAAGGCAAATTAATAATAGCAAGCGGCACTGTTCCGCCTGCCGGAAGTATGATGCCATTCCAAATATTGGTTGTAATTAAGTTCGCAAGCTGCTTATTGTCGCCAAAATCTTGTCAGTGTTTGAACTGGCAACATTTTATGCTATGATTAATAAAATGATAATCTATCCTTGTCATTAAAATCGTTGCGGGGGGACTGCTTAACATTCTCCGAAACACGAAACAGGTCAGTGAACAGCACAAAAAGCATAATCATTGTGCTATAGCTTCCAATATTTTATCAGCTGTCAAGTCAAAAAATCATACTTTCATAAAAACTTTCCTAAATTGGCGACAACTATCTGTACAAGTGACTTTAATCGGTTGCTTTTCCCGATTGAAATTTCAAACAATGATATAATTTACTATTTTTCATAATAATTATTCATACATGGAGCGACGTTAAGACCAAGGTCATATATATGACGCGTATGTATTTGCAATATTTTATATCACAGTTATTAAGATTAATTCCACTAAATCCCGCCATCCCAGGCACTGATATGGTAGACTAGGAAAGATCTTAGTCCACTTGAATGGCACTCCTTACCTTAAAAATGGGGAGCACTTTGGGCTTTTCATAAGTTAGGCTGATGGGAAGCAGATCAAGCGGTACGGATTGGCACCGGAGTGCAGCGGATGTTGAGAGCATTGGGGCCTCCCTGGAGTCCGTGTTCTGTGAGCACCGTGTTCAGAGCGTTCACCCTCCACCAAGTACTATGGACAATAAAAATACAATTTTTTTTCTCTTGCGGAAGTCATCAAGACTGTTTGGCGCACATCAGTCTCGCTTCGCGGTTTTTTTTGTACACCGGCAAACTTTTTGCATGTTATTTTCAAGCGAAGGCGTTTGATATTGGGTTTGATATAGAAGGGTGTATAAGGCTTAATATACCATAAATCGGATCGTCTAATAAACGGATTGAATAGGGAAATCGCTAATCGTGTGCATTGCAAGCACGGTCAGTGCCTTAAAGTTTCCCCGGATTCTTTAATACTTCTGCCGCCACTTTTAACCTACGAACAGCCGGGTTAAACCTGTGAACCAGCGCATAAAACGCCAATTCGTCCAATAAAGGATTGCTTAGTTGCTTTAAGTGGAACCCTTTAACATGTGTAGGACTTCCTGGGTCATATCGCGACAATGGAAAGGCTCAAGGTAGAGAGGAGCCATATCTCCCCGAACAACCTCCTAATCTTTACTAAGAAAGCCATGGGATCTTTATCCTGGGTAAAAAGATGGTTCTTGAAGCACCCACCGGCAGCTTGATATGAAAATATCAGTTGGTCCCGAACGTATTTTAATATGCCCCAATGCTTCTGAATTATACCTCAGACAACTAGAGCTCACAAGTGTTAAACGCGACCGCAGGCTGTTTCGTTTTGATAATGTCGCAAATAATTATTGTGCTCTTTTCACAAATAAATGACGCATTGAATAAGGCACTAAATGTCGTACATTTGACGAATTGAATAAGGCAATAATGTCGTAAATTTGACGCATTGAATAAGGCAATAAATGTCGTACATTTCACGAATTGAATAAGGCAATAATGTCGTAAATTTGACGCATTGAATAAGGCAATAAATGTCGTACATTTGACGAATGGAATAAGGCAATAAATGTCGTACATTTGACGCATTGATGCCGCAATAAATGTCGTAAATTTGAAGCAATGCTTATGATAATGAATGTTGTATTTTTTTTCTCCAATATATGCGATAATAAGTATTTATCGTTACACCGGTCATTATTCCTTACGACACACACATATATATATATAACAGCAATTGCATGTGGGTGAATGTAAACATTCATACAATTGCGTCAATATTTCGTTAAAACCCGCACCGCTGTTTGCCCCATATGACTGGAACAATAAAACCACCACTAAATAGCATCTCAATCCACAGACCATTCCCTTCGTCCTGACAGGCCGTGCCTCACTACAACCCAGTCACGTGCTTCACTAGCGACCCCTCGTGGCTGCAAATCCAGCGCCTAAATATAGCCGAGGAAGTAAAAGCTTTAAGACCTTGCCTTGCGTTACGTGTTGAAACAACGTTTCCCGGCCTGAAGGCGGGTTAGGGATTGAGGAAACTAAAGGGAGCCCCCCCCACCCCCTACGCCCATCCCCCACCCACCCACGCCATCAGCATTTGCCTTCCCTTGTGTGTAGTTGCAAATTATATCTGAAGGTCTCGCAAGGTTTTTGCTGTATGCCATGCTCGGTCAAACTTGTCGTTATTCAAGTCTGTTACCAGAGTTTCCTCGAGGATGTAAGACCACAAGAAAGAGCTAGAGACCAACCGCCCACTGCATGGGGGGCGCTGCAAGCAGCAAGTGTGAATCGACAAGAAAAGCCGCTGAGTGTTGACATCTGAATGATATTATGGGAGAGGAAAAAACGCTCTACATTGTGGGAAGCTTCCTGCCGCAGGAACCAGAAGCCCATGCAGTGGGCGTAAACCATGTTGACGGGACATATGGTCTTCTTCAAGGGTGGTTTCGTCGTGTATGCATGCTCTAGTGTCTATCAAGCTGTCCATAATCCACCCCATCCCATTTAAACCACCAATCCCAAAGGACAAAATCAGAAAAAGATCCATGTTAGCCATGTTAGGCCATAATTAAGGAGGTCAATATTGATTTAAATCGCAATAAGTCCTGTTTTCTTGTTAGGTAACCTCTTGAGATCTTTTTATGTGGAGGGGCAGGCACAGTGCTCAGATCTTGACAGTGTATCCTTCCGACGGTTCACGGCTTTAACAGATAATCTTACGTTTCAAGCGGGGGACGCCCCCCCCCCCCTCAAGTCCCTGGAAAGCTTCAAGAACACCCAGCATTTCAAGATATATACCTACTTAAAGAAAATGCCTCTTTCGAACCTCTCCTTTGATTTTCCGTAATGGGATGCGTTTTCTGGTCCCAAAAGCCTCCACCAGACTTCAAAAGGGAGTGTATTCCAAACACGCCCCCTCCACCCCGCCCTCTCCTTCCCCTCCCTCCCCATCTAGCGGCCCTTGGCAGCCCATGTCCACAACTGACAGAAGCTTTACATGGCCTTTAAGCATGTTAAGTAATTACCGGTAGAGATATGGTTAAACTATAGAGCGACCTATAGCTACCTCCCAAGCTGCGGCTGACGAAGCGGTATAAACGGCAGAGATTTATGAGAGGTATGGTTACTGGGCACATTCCAGCACAGAGGATGCTGGTTAACACCTATGTGTTACTGTTCACACTGGCATTACAAGCATGTCGTAGTATGTAGGTCTACCCACCAGCCCTCGCCCCCCCTGCCGCTATTGAATGTATATACGGGTGGTGTGTACATTCGCAGAGACCACGCAAACCCCCAGCAAAGGGCCACATACATACATCATGATGGTTTAATTATTGGGGCCACGTAATTGCTATAATCTAACTATCGGATATAAACAAACAAGAATTCGTTACTCTTTATTCCATGGGTTTGTGTCCGTCCAGCGCTCGCAAACATCTGTCCGTCCAGCGCCCACGCACATCTGTCCGTACAGCGCCCACACACATCTGTCTGTCCAGCGCTTGCACAAATCTGTCCGTCCAGCGCCCACACACAGGTGTCGGTACAGCGCCCACACACATCTGTCTGTCCAGCGCTCGCACACATCTGTCCGTACAGCGCCCACACACATCGGTCCGTCTAGCGCTCGCACACATCTGTCCGTCCAGCGCCCACACACATCTGTCTGTCCAGCGCTCGCACACATCTGTCCGTACAGCGCCCGAACACATCTGTCCGTACAGCGCTCGCACACATCTGTCCGTCCAGCGCCCACACACATCTGTCCGTACAGCGCCCACACACATCTGTCTGTCCAGCGCTCGCGCACATCTGTCCGTACAGCGCCCACAGACATCTGCCTGTCCAGCGCTCGTACACATCTGTCCGTACAGCGCCCGAACACATCTGTCCATACAGCGCCCACACACATCTGTCTGTCCAGCGCTCGCACACATCTGTCCGTACAGCGCCCACACACATCGGTCCGTCTAGCGCTCGCACACATCTGTCCGTCCAGCGCCCACACACATCTGTCTGTCCAGCGCTCGCACACATCTGTCCTTCCCGCGCCCGAACACATCTGTCCGTACAGCGCTCGCACACATCTGTCCGTCCAGCGCCCACACACATCTGTCCGTACAGCGCCCACACACATCTGTCTGTCCAGCGCTCGCACACATCTGTCCGTACAGCGCCCACAGACATCTGTCTGTCCAGCGCTCGCACACATCTGTCCGTACAGCGCCCGAACACATCTGTCCGTACAGCGCTCGCACACATCTGTCTGTCCAGCGCTCGCACACATCTGTCCGTACAGCGCCCACACACATCTGTCTGTCCAGCGCTCGCACACATCTGTCCGTACAGCGCCCACACACACCTGTCCGTCCAGCGCTCGCACATATCTGTCTGTCCAGTGCTCGCACACATCTGTCCGTACAGCGCCCACACACATCTGTCTGTCCAGCGCTCGCACACATCTGTCCGTACAGCGCCCACACACATCTGTCTGTCCAGCGCTCGCACACATCTGTCCTTCCCGCGCCCGAACACATCTGTCTGTCCAGCGCTCGCACACATCTGTCCGTACAGCGCCCACACACATCTGTCTGTCCAGCGCTCGCACACATCTGTCCTTCCCGCGCCCGAACACATCTGTCCGTCCAGCGCTCGCACACATCTGTCCTTCCCGCGCCCGAACACATCTGTCTGTCCAGCGCTCGCACACATCTGTCCGTACAGCGCCCACACACACCTGTCCGTCCAGCGCTCGCACACATCTGTCCGTACAGCGCCCGAACACATCTGTCCGTACAGCGCTCGCACACATCTGTCTGTCCAGCGCTTGCACACATCTGTCCGTACAGCGCCCACACACATCTGTCTGTCCAGCGCTCGCACACATCTGTCCTTCCCGCGCCCGAACACATCTGTCTGTCCAGCGCTCGCACACATCTGTCCGTACAGCGCCCACACACACCTGTCCGTCCAGCGCCCACACACATCTGTCTGTCCAGCGCTCGCACACATCTGTCCGTACAGCGCCCACACACATCTGTCTGTCCAGCGCTCGCACACATCTGTCCTCCCCACGCCCGAACACAGCTGTCTGTCCAGCGCTCACACACATCTGTCTGTCCAGCGCTCCAACATATCTGTCCGCCCCGCCCCCACACGCACCTGTCTGTCTAGCGCCTGCACACATCTGTTTGTCCAGCGCCCACACACATCTGACGTCCCCGCGCCCACACACACCTGCCTTCTCCGCGCTCGTAACATTTTGCGGCCATTTCCGCCCCGACCAAATCTCTAATATTCATGGTCTTGACAAGTTCACGGAGTTGAAGTTCCCTAATTATGATATTACATGCGATTTAGCCTCCAGAAATTTTATATAAGACTGACCACCTTCTCGCCACGAAGTTGCTGATGATTATACGGCATGTTAAATATAATGTCGCATAAAAAAAATAGCAGCTATAGATAGTCTTCCGGGGTGAAAGTTAAGCAGATCAAAAGGTCGCTTCTGAATAACCCCGTCATATGCACAGCATCTCGCGCATGCAGCTGTCATCAACATTTAGATCATTCTATTAGTACATTATTAGTTCCGAATGTGACCGTCTGGGGGAAAACAAAAACACTGGTTAGGGCCATTGCAGGAGTATAAAGACTGCGCCTTGCATGATCACGACACGCCTTGTGGTTAGGTGTGCTGAACCGGGCCGTGGCTGACACTTCGATACCTCGATATATCGATTCATCGGTACCACGATTCTTCCATATCTCGATTCTTCGATACCTCGATTCACGCCAAAAAACCTGAGCGCTTACAAGAGAGTCTGCTAAGAACGCGGTAAGAGAACATGTTACGAGCATGGGAATTTTCTTTACATTTACTCACCTATCACTGGCTTGTCTGCCAGTTTTTTTTCCCCGTTTCTACACTATTATGTTAACTAGTATCGAAACTAGTCAAATATATCACGAGGCTAAGGCAATCCTAAAGTGTCTTTGAAAGGGACAATTTTAGTTCTTAGATGCGTGTATATAATTGAGCATAATGAATATAATTAAGCACTGAATTATATAATTATATACCCGTATGCAAACATATTTTACATAATATTATGCTGATTCATTCGTGTAAAAGGTGGACATCGATAACAAATTCCCAAGCTTTCTATCAGTGTTTAAATGGTTACTTGAAGACACAATAGTCGAACATCAGTGTAATCTTCGCCAAAGAGACGGGAATGAGTGGTGAATACTTGCTTATATATGTTTATATGAGATATAACAAGCAGTTATTTTTTAGGATAGCAGAAGACGTCGGTTGACGGAAAATGACGTTCAACACGCTAATCTTATGTGTCGTTGCCGCCTCGACCACACCATGGTAAGTACAATGACGTCACCTCTAGCCTGCCTAATGTTTAGCCCACCGTATCTCTAGCCCACCTGATCTCTAGCCCACCTGGTCTCTAAACCCACCTGATCTCTAGCCCACCTGATCTCTAGCCCACCTGATCTCTAAACCCACCTGATCTCTAAACCCACCTGATCTCTAAACCCACCTGATCTCTAGACCACCTGATCTCTAGCCCACCTGATCTCTAGCCCACTTGATCTCTATACCACCTGATCTCTAGCCCACCTGATCTCTAGCCACTTGATCTCTAGCCCACCTGATCTCTACCCCACCTGATCTCCAACCCACCTGATCTCTACCCCACCTGATCTCTATACCACCTGATCTCTAGCCCACCTGATCTCTAGCTCACCTGATCTCTAGCCCACTTGATCTCTATACCACCTGATCTCTAGCCCACCTGATCTCTGGCCCACCTGATCTCTAGCCCACCTGATCTCTAGCCCACCTGATCTCTAGCCCACCTGATCTCTAGCCCACCTGATCTCTAGTCCACCTGATCTCCAGCCCACCTGATCTCTATACCGCCTGATCTCTAGCCCACCTGATCTTCAGCCCGCCTGATCTCTAGCCCACCTGATCTCTAGCCCACCTGATCTCTAGATCACCTGATTTCTAGCCCACTTGATCTCTATACCACCTGATCTCTAGCCCACCTGATATCCATACCACCTGATCTCTAGCCCACCTGATCTCTAGCCCACCTGAACTCTAACCCACCTCCTATTTATAACACATGATCTCTATGCCACCTAATTTCTAGCTCACCTTCTCTCCAGCCCACCTGATTTCTAGCCCACCTGATCTCTAGCCCACCTGATCTCTAGCCCACCTGAACTCTAACCCACCTCATATCTATAACACATGATCTCTATACCACCTAATTTCTAGCTCACTTTCTCTCCAGCCCACCTAATTTCTAGCTCACATTCTCTCCAGCCCACCCGATCTCTAGCCCACCTGATCTCTAGCCCACCGTATCTCTAGCCCACCTGACCTCTGACCACACAGACATGGCCACAGCGGGGCACGAACCACCGATCCACGTGCTGTTAGGCTCTCAGGGGCCAGATCATGAAGGCGAACATGAACACTGAAGGCGAACGCTCCAACCCACTAAGCTATCAAGGCGACGGCCCCTGTGATCTTTAGACATTCTTAACTGTAGACCACAGCACCTCTAGACCACCTGAGCAGTAGACCACTTGGTCTCTGGACCATCTGATCTGTAGTAGTCTATGAAACCGAATATAATAATTTGTAGTATTTAAGTAACATTATAAACTAGATAACTTCCCATCGTTTACTATGTTAATGTGTCTATATCCATTCGTTAATAGCGACATTCTTCACGCTACAAAGTGGATGTTTGTTCATTGCAGGACACATTCGTTGGTCAGACTCGTGAGTACTCCTGTAAATATAATAATATATCTATCTGTAGCTGATTGTTCTAGATCATTAATATTTTATTTCATACAAAGATCAAATGGAGTAATGGGCACTTTCCGAGAAAACAATCGTGGGTGCGATTTTTTTTATCAATATCATATCTCGTTAAGGGGGGGGGGGTCAAGAGTAGAGCGAGTACAGCTATGCCCCCCAGGAATACCCGATACAATTAGAGGGAAGGATGCGAAATATGTATCCTATATACGAACATGGACATCCTTGCAGTGAGGGCGCGAACCCTCGACACGACGGCTGGCCTGGCAGAGCCCCTATAGGCGGTGTTTCACATAGCTCACTGGTTACTCACGCAGGAGGAGCAGCACATCGGGTCGCTGGTCCGGTCCATCTTTCAAGAGGCGGACGCTGACGAAGACCTGCTACTGAACGAAAAGGAATTCTGGAGGACATTTCAAAACTTTGACGTCGATGGCAAGTGCTGAAATGTTCGCGTAAAATTAACTTGTATGCTCGAAAATTAAATACTTCTTATGAAGACATCTGTAGCAAAAGGTCACATCGTAGCAATTGCTTAGCGGGGTTTTCACCTATTTGGAGGATTTTAATTAACGCAGGCACAGGCATTTGCACAGCTGAGGCTCGAACCAACCAGTGGGTTGACCAGGTGGGTAGCCGAAGACGGAATGCGAAAGTCTGGATTTAGCATCTTTGACAACATGTCTTTTATATTACATACAACCTATTTATATCTTGTCTTTATGCAGTATAGACTTAAGCGCAGTATTTCTCTTTAAAATATATGAAAATAATTTTATATATTTCATGGTGGCCGAGTCTTGAACAACAAATGAATGTTTTTTTTTTTATTCAAAAACGTTTTTGAAATTGTGGTTTGAAAGTTTTGTTTAAATTAATTTCGCTCCGTTGGTGGCGCAGGTAACGGTGAGATTGAGCGAGTGGAGTATGTCGGCCTGCTGCTGACGGGGGAGATCCCTGCCGTGCGCGCCCTGGGAGACAGCGCCGCCATCGCCAGCGCGGGGACGCAGATGTTCCTGATGGGAGACATGAACAAGAACGACGTCCTGGACCAGATGGACGCATTCATCATCATGCGCAATCTGGATAAAAACGGTAAGTGAAATGGTTGTGATGGCTCTTGGTTGAAAATCCCCCCGGGGGTGTAGGGTACTTAATAAACGGCTTTGGGCGGGGGGGAGGGGGGGGGTGTCCGCGCCACCCCCCCCCCCGCCCCTTTTTTTTCACCGCCAACTTCTGCTCGGTCGAGTCGTTTTACGACCAAAATCCGCTCGGATGGGGTATTTATTCGCGAATGAACCCACATCTTCAGAGCCCGGGGTATCTCTCAGGCATCAAGGGGCACCCACGCAACCCTCCACCCGATACGCATGACAGTGTCCCCCCGCCGCTCTTGCGGGGAAAATCCTTTTAGGGTGAAAATGTTAAGCCAAATAGTTGTAAATTAACCTTTTTATGGTGAAACAATGATATCCGCACGCAGGCTTTCCACCGGGATGAAAGAAATATAAACCATAGATCTACCAAAGAGCTAGGAAATCGTGTGCAATCTATTTCAGAATGATGTAACACGTAGGGCATCGTACACAGGCTTTTCTGGTGTATAAAAAGATTGTTGAATACAATATTTTTGAGGTGAACAAACGTTAACGGTATCGAAGCATTATTTTAGGTATTATATATATTGAAAGATGACGAACGGTTGCCCAATTGACAGCGGGTCAACCGACGGTAATCTCCGGTACCCATTCCCCTCATTATAGTCAGACTTCGGAACCTCTGGTCGCACTAATTGTGTAACTTGAGAAGTATGGTATTTACAATACTTGCTAAAATCAATGATATGACTGGTAATGTGGAACAAGTTTATGCAATGGGGCTAGGATGGTCTATCCTCTATGGTCTTCATATAGCGTTAGTCTCGTTGGATTTGCGAAACATGTAGCTCTTCGCAATTGAGGGTTTGGCGGTGGCTGGCCCAGGCGTACGGATAAGGGGTTGATGCGGGATAACACGACTCCACACTATTGTTTACATTGCGTTATTTCTAACACCTTGTGTATGATTCCAACAGGCGACGGAAACATTTCGCAAGACGAATATACAACTCGCTGGGAAGAGGTTTGTTTATTTCATATTCATATGAAATAACAACTGAAGCGACATGCAGACATGCATACGGTCTAATAATGCTGCAGATAGAAATATAGCCTGTAATGATACCTTGATCGCACGGAAGACAAAACATCATTCGATAGAGAAGGATCGAAGGGCATATATCTTATTGCCAACAAAAGTAGCCATCTGGTGTGGCATGAAGAATAATTACTTAAAATAAAAATCCGAAGAAAAGTGAATATTACCATAACATAATTTTTTCCTCACTCGCTTCATCTGTTGCAGATTTTCAGAAGACTCCAGTCCTAAATGGGTTCTCTGCAATGCGACATGAACTGGAATCCGGCGTTGGATGTTCGACTGACTAACCTAATTGATTGTTATTTAGTAATTAATTTTAGTTTTGCGATGTGCATCAGATGATATCGATATCTGTAGCAAATATCTTGTACCTTTGTCATAAATGTAGATGCGATCAAAATAATATTACATTATCATTTCCTTTGGGTGAATTGTCCAGTTATCCTATCTACAGAGCAGGGCAAGCGGTTTAGAGAAATTGTAACTGGACAGTCCGTTATGGTACATAGAGAGTGCGTTATGACGTGTAAACCAAGCGTTCAGTCTGGTTATGCATCTACGAACCGGGATAGCGCTTAACAAGGGTGAATGGTCATTTTTCACTACCTGGACGTCTGGAGAAATGAGAAGCCGACACCGAGCGCGATCGCTGATTGAACCCTGATCTATTGGTGTCAAGCTCAGATGGATGCCGACGCTGAGATTCCCATAAACAGCAATTTTTCTCCCCAAGAATTAAGATCGAAATTTGAATATAAATGCTGTATTTATATCCGTAGTGTCTTAGAAAAAATATACTGTGTGCAATAAATGAAAGAGTGTGTTGTTATAACTTTTGTGACCCGCATATTGAAATCGATAAATTTGGCTTACGTACTCAAAATTCGTCTTCATATTTGTTTCTATTTATAATGATAGAATATGCAGCAATTACTAAAAGAAAATTATTCTACAGTGGTGATCGAAAATTGTCGTAAGAGCATTCTTAGCGAAATACACATCAGAAGGGGGTACGTTATGATGTTTAGAACGTTCTGATGATAACAAGGAATCGCTTTGATTCGGGGAGCAAGTTAGACGCGACGACTAGCGCGATACGGTGTTCTCATGAAACATTCCGCATGCTGTCTTAATAAAGGATGAAAAGGCCGGATCCGTAAGGCACGCCATTGTTCTATTCAGCCAGCATAGATAAATAGTCATGTATAGGCCATACGTTCCGCCTACATTACTACGGACTCTCCTAATAATGATATAAACTCGTTGTATAATTGAAATTAAGCCTTATTTAATACGAGACAAATGCAGACTTCGACGTACGTTTCGTTGAGAAAGTTGGTGTAACTTGTGTTGATAAATAACAAATATAAATACAAATCAGGTGTTCATTAAGATACGGCATGATGCTATTCCTAGAACGAAAAGAGGAGACAACAGCATGTACACAGATATATGTTTATTGATATATGTGATGATGAAGCTGATGATGGGATGAGATGAACACTGAAGAGCAGCACATAGGACGGGGGCCTAAATCATAGAGGTGTCAAATCGCGAAACAAAAGCAGTGGAGGTTGCTTTTCATATAAAGTGTCAACACTAAATTCATATGAAAATGAATTATGTCCGGGCCAAGGAACCCCCTGGGACCAAGGCACCCCCTGGGACCAAGGCACCCCCTGGGACCAAGGCACCCCCTGGGACCAAGGCACCCCCTGGGACCAAGGAACCCCCTGGGACCAAGGCACCCCCTGGGACCAAGGAACCCCCTGGGACCAAGGCACCCCCTGGGACCAAGGCACCCCCTGGGACCAAGGCACCCCCTGGGACCAAGGCACCCCCTGGGACCAAGGCACCCCCTGGGACCAAGGAACCCCCTGGGACCAAAGGAACCCCCTGGGACCAAGGAACCCCCTGGGACCAAGGAACCCCCTGGGACCAAGGCACCCCCTGGGACCAAGGCACCCCCTGGGACCAAGGCACCCCCTGGGACCAAGGAACCCCCTGGGACCAAGGAACCCCCTGGGACCAAGGAACCCCCTGGGACCAAGGAACCCCCTGGGACCAAGGAACCCCCTGGGACCAAGGAACCCCATGGGACCAAGGCACCCCCTGGGACCAAGGAACCCCCTGGGACCAAGGAACCCCCTGGGACCAAGGAACCCCCTGGGACCAAGGAACCCCCTGGGACCAAGGCACCCCCTGGGACCAAGGAACCCCCTGGGACCAAGGCACCCCCTGGGACCAAGGAACCCCCTGGGACCAAGGCACCCCCTGGGACCAAGGAACCCCCTGGGACCAAGGAACCCCCTGGGACCAAGGCACCCCCTGGGACCAAGGCACCCCCTGGGACCAAGGAACCCCCTGGGACCAAGGCACCCCCTGGGACCAAGGAACCCCCTGGGACCAAGGAACCCCCTGGGACCAAGGAACCCCCTGGGACCAAGGAACCCCCTGGGACCAAGGCACCCCCTGGGACCAAGGAACCCCCTGGGACCAAGGCACCCCCTGGGACCAAGGAACCCCCTGGGACCAAGGAACCCCCTGGGACCATGCGATGATAGGAGGCCCCAGACACTGATGGGACTTGAACTCCCAAATCGATTAGCCGACAACAGAGCACGCAATCTCTCGACCACGACCACCCTCCCCACACCCCTCCCAGCAATGGAATGGCGTCATGTCGCTGGAAGTCAGACCCTATCGGCGTTGAGGATTCTGAAGATTCTGGCGGGGATTTACGAACGAACCCCTTCCACACGCCAAACCGAACCTCACGGTGCGAGCGTGATCGTCGCCCGCGAAGCCGTTCCACGGGGCACACCACAGACAGCCATCGCTCTGCCAAATGCAACTATTAGAAGGAAGCCGAATGTTCATGTTCTTCAACTGGCCTGATTATACTTTAATTGCCCGTTGATGTTTTTTTTCACATATCTGTCCTTGTGACATACACATGTGACATTTACAGACATAAATACTGTGATTGATGGTGGGGGTAATAGTCAAGGTCCTGTACGTCACTGGTGGATGGGGCATCTCGGGACGGTTTGCCGTCTCAACACACATGTGGAATGAGGTGATGACGAGGAAGTCTGAGATGATCAAACCCTTCAATCGCCCTCCTGCTTTTCCCTTATAACGTCCTGTAATGACAAGGGTGCAAAAGTCACATATGAATTCATCATTCCACTGTTCACTATGTCCAGCAAGCTATTGAAGTTACGCATCGAGGTCTTTCCCGCCAATACTAAAGAAGCCAAAATACAAATAAGAATCAGTCCTAGAATCATCCAAGATTTCTTTTGTCTATATTGCACGCATTCCCGACTGCCAAAATAGAGTCTCTTAGCCTTGTCTGTGATATCAATTTACTACAGGTTTTCAACTTAGTGGTAAACGTCATCAGTTTGTGTGCCTAGACAGAGTTCTGTGGTGTCCCGGGATAGACATGTTTGCCACATCACAGCCTATATGACAATGTTTGTTAAGTTTCTGCATTCATAGAATGAACAATCGAGTTTTCGGCAAATTGTGTTATATATATGTCGCCTGGGCTTAGTTTTGGCGGCAAAGACCTCTATATGCAACTTCAAGAAAACAACCAGCCCCTTGTCGCATGCTAAACATTAATACTGTATGTGGCCTCATATTTATTACAATAAGATTAACACAGATTACTGCACAGTAAGGAGTTGGAAAACAGAACCAACTTTTGTTCAGAGCAGTATACAGTTATTAAAAGCATATGGCTCTCTTACCCTGAATCTTTCCTCCAGTAGAGACACTTCACTGATAAGATCTGTGATGGCATTGGTGAAGGCTTCCTGAGGGCTGTAGTCTGGTGTGGTTTGGACTCGTAATACAAATTTGCTTTCCAAGGGATGGGGGATTTTATAGCCAGCAAAGAGAACTTGGGGGTCCTTCAGTAACTGCCTGTAAGATAAGATCGCAAACATAATATACATACTGACAATGAACAAATAGCACTGACACACTTGGCTTGCAGCATGAATAAATGAGAGCCCTGCTTATGTCAGATTTACATAAAAGGTGGGAATAACAATGACTCATACAGATACATTCACGTCTTAATAGCCAGTCAGATTACACAAGGTGTTGTTTGCTCAGAGCCAATCAGGTGTGACTCACCTGCCTATCAATGGGATTGGACTATGTGCCGGTTGTATAATGGGCCCAAACATGGGTTGTAAGTTACATTAGTGAGGGAGTCGCATAATGAAGGGGCTTCAACATGTAAAAGTGTTCTGTGCATGGTGAAAAGCCTGTATAATAGAGGGTGTTGCATATTGAAGGGATGTTCTAATGCAGGGACCCCTTTACCACAGCAAAGAAATGCAATATTTCAATGAAATCAATGAAGTCAGAGACTTTAACAGTTATCCAGAAAGGACACAGGCAGTAACCTAATTCTATCTTTCAACTAGTAGTTGACTATTTCATACAAAATTGTCTTACGTCCTTAATGCATTCCCAAGGGTGTGGTCCTCCTTGTTGACTGTAAATATAACTGCATTTGGAACCTTGGTATCCTTCTCGATGACAACTCTGAAAATGGTTAATCAAGATATGAAGTTAAAAAGGCACAATATCAGTTATAGTGATAAGTAGGCCATTGGGTGGGTCCCAGTATCCCATAGCTCCTTAAAATTATGGGACATCTGAAAAATAAAGTTCACTGTTCACTATCTATTTACAATGCGCCACCATGTCCCCTCACAGCTCAATAAAATGAGTGATTTAAATTTTTTGTGTGACAAATGATGCTGGACACATATCTATCAGAATCACTGCATCGTAAAATGTGACCTTCAACCAAAGACCCAACACAATTTGGAAGTACTCACAGTTCTTTTGCTACAAGAATTCACACAATGGCAAAATTATTACTTTTACGCAAAGGAAATAGACAAGTTTCGCTATGGCCGTGGCTTTGTTTCCTTGTCATATATCATGTCTGCTCATTGCTGGTATGTTGGGAGGGGGGTTATATTATATCCTGTTACTTGAATCACATATGTTTCTTATGCCTGTCATATGCGCATATGTCTACATGCAAACTCCTTGCTTACTCTCTTTCTGACTTTTAGAAGCTAAAATGACTGCTAGTACATGAAATTTTTATAGGCAAATAATGTTTTATCCCCTTTGCTTATTTCGGATTATAAGACTCTTCCATGAGCCTACCTTGTTTAACCAATGAAAATGCAGGAATATGAATTTCACCTTAAGCTGTCATAAAAAGGCGGTGTCATTTTTGTCTGCTATACTTTTATACTGGAGACTATCGTGTTGAGCTGTTATTAAGTACAACGCACTTTAAATAAGTTAAAATCATAAGGTTCTCATGTAATGGAGTACTCAAATGCCTAAATTGTGGCTGCAAATGGCATACAGACAAGATAATTTATGAAAGCGAGGCGGCAGATATTAAACACGCTGACTATAGAGCTTTGCCCTGTACTGCCAAACATTTTTAATGATGTGTGTAGGGTTGCATCTAGAGGGGAGTCTGCTGCTATGCTCATACCATCCCCATCCCCCCTCCTAGCTGCCCCGTCCCTACCCTCATCTTGTTTTCCATTGGCTGGTTTTGAAACAGCAGCAACAGCAGCCAACTCTGCCCTGGGCCTGATAATTAATCCTAGCGCCGAAGGACCTAGGAGTCACAAGCTCCTCATTAGGGTCCCAAAGCAGCACATTGACGCTGCCACCAAAATCAAACAGATTATGAAAAATAAATAAATCAAAATTACTTTCTGGGAGTAGCCGGAGTACATCTTAAAGTTACATGTGGAGCTGACCGTTGCAACGGCTGTACCAAAATAAACATAAACAGGAAATGTTACCTTTGACCACAAGCAGTGTCAACGGCCAGCGCCAAAGAAAAAGTGGCGCTCTGGACCCTTCTATTGTCTCATATAATTTAATGCTTGGGGCCCCCTGTCGGTGGCACCGGTAAACGAATTGTGTACACACGTTATGACATTTCAAATCAGCACAAGTTTTCATTTTTGTGGCGGACAATTCATGAATTTGAAATGTTTTGCTTATTGGCAGATAATTGGTAAGCGATATGGTAGGTATTTATTGTCTGTTATGGAGTGTCAGCATGGAGAAATATTGTTTGTGTCTTAAAAAAGGATAACCTTGCAGTATACACGTAAGTTTGGTATCATTAAAATTGCACGGTGTTGCTCTCTCACGTTAGTGATTTTTAAAATGATCGCGACAAATTCTTGGAAAATATGGGCCGAAACGACACGCTACGACGTTTATGACTTTGACTTTAGGTTTGTGTTCTTATACGCAAATTTGGCATTCAAAAACAGCAAAACAACTCCACATGCAACTTTAACTTTTCCTTATTCTATGCAACTTAATCTATTAATTAACCTTTTAATTGATGTCTTTACTCATATTATAAAGGTATCCAAGGCAATTTAGTCCACTGCTTTAACTTTCACGCTGTGCGCAATGATAAACAAATATGGCAGTTCGATCATGTGCAAATATAAATGAAGTGGCGCCATCTGGTGGTGAATGTTAGTGCTATATTGCGCATACACACCTCGGTACTCATTTCCTTCTTATGTTGTCAAACAATCAGTATTTTTGGTGCCGACATCGCTGGCGGGTTGGTGAAGCCTGGGCAAGAGTTGGCATGGGTAGTGGTGGAGAGGTAGGGGGGTGGAGGGGAGGGAGGTAGTAGGGGGAGGGTGGATTAAGTGCGGGCATGTTGGGGGTATGGAGGTAGATCAGCGCGCCGTGAATAACACATTAACTAATGGCTGTCTAGACTGGTTGAGCGAAGTATCAGGTTTGACATCAAAAGCTCTCACAAGTAACCTATTAATATCATTCGTTTCTCATGTTGCTAGTTTCTATTGGTGTTCAAAGATGTGTAGTTCTGTTTAATATCTATTCTAAAACTGAGTCATCAACCCCCACTTTTTACAACCACGCAATAAAAAACGAAACCGCCCTTTCCCCCCGTCACAACCCACGCTGACACCTCGCACGATTTCGGTGCGCCGATGAGATTTCTGCAGGCCGCAACCGCCGATATTGGTCATTTGAATAACAGCCCTTGACAGAAGTAGATATATCTCGGTCAAATGGATACAAAATAAGTTGGATCTTCGTGTACGGCTTTCAAACAAATAGTCTTTCAGCTCACATCAATTATATATGTGTACCTGCCACCGTCCTTGCCCCTAGAAATACTTCCTCAAATTTCTCAGACTTCAGCAGTTACTTCCGCATTTTATTGGGTACCAAATTAATCCTAGCATGGCATAGACCCATATGAGACAGTTGTTGCTACACACAACAGTCTCATATCCTCATGTACAAAATGAGGGTGTAAGATTAGCTTTTGTAGGCGACTAAGTGTTGTTAACCGCACGATCCATCAAACCCTGGTAATTTTGTACTCTGATACCTAAACTTCATATTTACCACAAAACCCACATGTATATGAACTCACAAAGTATCGCATTACTATCAAGTCGGTTGAAATGAGACTTTCTTGTTGTTTATCGCGCCATTTCGTATTTGGTCATTCTTCACCAGCGGCTTTCGCCAGGTGGCATTTCGCTTATTGCGTGTCAATGGCTGGGTGTATGAAGCGCCACCAGACGAATGGTGCCGTTTTAACAACATGCACGCATGCGCAGTTTCTCCACTGGGTGGGCAAGACGGCGGACAGAACTGAGTTGTCCGCTGCTTCGAAAAATCAACAGACGATATCGTCGTAATCACGGAGACTTCAACCAAAATAACAAGATAAGTTGTAAGATGCATACTTTTAGAAACTATTGCCATACCCCAAAAAGTTCTCGCCATCAGCACCGCTTCTCGCCACGCGTGTTTGTAAAATGCCGTACAGGATTTGATAGACTGGACATATGGCGTTGTTTCCCAACAACGTCACATGGGGCTAAGCATGGCACTGCTGGGAAGACTCTTTTGACCATTCCAGCCGCCACCCCACCCACGCTAACCCATACGGCCGAGTTGGTAGTACGACCGACTTGTCTTTAGGCACCACCGGTACCCCACAATTTGCCATTAATCTGTTAATCACGCTTAACAATCCCCAATTATCACCCATTTCAAATTTCGCCGTCTATTTTAGTAGACAGACTTGAATAATATTCAAATTACACTTACTTCTTTTCACCTTCGAATAACAGGAATGACTCAAATGTTGGTGGCGCGTTCATGATGCTTAAAGTGTGTGAGCAAACATTGATAAACCCGAAGACTTCCGCACCTTCTTACTGCCCGCTCTGCAAACTAACATTAACGGTGTACACCACAATTGGGCCGCCACAATTCATTGTTTTGTTTCGTCGCCTTTTGAAACAATCTTCCGAGACGGGGATATATACGGGGCTAGGGGTATTTCCGTTCCTCGGGAATGGGGTTTTCATTCACCGTGAACTGGGATTGAGGCAAATAATTTGGGAATAGGGTATTAGCCGAGCATAGTGATCAAGGATTTTCATTAATCGTGAACTGGGAATTTTACTTTTAAATAATAGTGAATAGGGAAATCGCTAATTTATATCATGTATCCGCCCGTTCTATGTATACTGGGAGTTATCCTTTTTAGTTCATCGTGACCTGGGAATAAAGATTATTCTTTGTGATCTGGGAACACTCCCCCATACCGCCCCCACCCCCCTCCCTCCCCACGCGCCTCCCCCATTAACGTCACCAGCTGGCTGTCCGGTGGATGTGCACACAGAGATTTACAGGTGTCCTACGTCAACTGCACTCTGTTTCCGGTTGGAGGAGTTGGCAACAGGAAAGTTCTGAACTTCTAATGAAGTTTCCATCTGTATAAAATCATGTCTTCTCGATCTCTTTTAGCGTTGGTAATCTTGTTATCACTTGTGGCAATCGCCACTGGCCAAAGATATTCGAAATGGACCGCTACATTCAATGAGGTAGGCTTAATGAAATCAAGAGTTAGGGTTTCTTGATTGCTGCCCCCCACCCACCCCCCCCCCCCCCACGTCCCATAGGTGTATACTCGGTTCGGCCGAACTGCGAATCGGCCGAGGTATTTAAGGGCCGTGGGGGGATGGGGTGGTTTGGTGGGGGGGGGGGGGGGGTCGTCGAGCCCGAGCCGCCAGTGGATTAGTCTGCGCCTCAACGATTGGGTGTCTGGCTTGGCGTCGGCCCTGTTGGCTTCGGCATCGGGTGGGGGAGAGGGGAGGGGGCTGCATCCGGCACGCGTGGATTAATCTGGTGTTTGGTATCACTTTTGTTTGTGTTGCTGGCTTGCTAAAATCAGAATTGGGGCCTCGTGAATTAGGATTCACTGAAAAATGTTTCGGGTCGCTTGGTGTTACTGTTATCAGTTGTTATCAAAGGCCACTGCATATGTGTTGTGGATTCCTATTAAATGGCCATTGAGAATGCCACGAAAATGAAATCATGTGAAATCAAAATGAATGAAGCTGAGTTTCCGTGTGAAAAATGTTTCAGGCCGCGTCCAAATTCCGCGTTATCAATACTCATTACGGGTCGCATGAACATTATCCATGCTCGTTACGGGGCCGTTGACAATTCCCAAAAATTTAGTAATTACTTTAGTGGCCCGGCCGTGAAGATTTCTCCTAAAAAATCAGTAAATATTGGTCCCATCCCCGCCCCTCCACCCATACACACCCAGCAGCCAGCAACACAAACCAGCAACACAAACATAAATGACACCAATCGCCAGCTTCATCCAGCCAGACCCTCCCCTCTTCCCCAGCCGATGCCAAAGCCGTCACCAAGCCAATCGTCTAGGCGCCGACTAATCCGCTGGCGGGCGGCTCAACGACCCCCCCCCCTCCTTCCACCCATGGTAGAGGGTGGTGAGAGCGGCTCGGCTGATTCGCAGTTCGGCTGAACTGCATGGCATTCGTCCCAGAGAGCCATGAAGCAAGTGTCAGTTACATGTTTGTTTAAAAATCTGCACCCTTCGCCTTCGCCTTCGATTGCAGAAAGTAAATAAATAAAGGGTTCTTATCAATTTCTCAAGTTGTTCGCTCGTTTGATGCTGAACCAAGACGACCGTATACATCCTTAAATTCATAATAATCCTTAATTACATAATACAAATTCCTTGCAGCTGAACAGGCGATTGATCTAATCTTACAGTGCAACGAGACCATCAAGGGGATACCCGGTGGAGTAAAAGAAATGTTTACTTCTTACTGGATAATACGGATAACGCGAGATCAGAAGGAGAGCGTAGTGCGTTTTAGGGGCCGCGTTTTAGGGAGACTATGGGGTGTGGAAGAGCAATGCGGGGGGAATGCCAGCAGCCTACTATACCTGGAACGAGCAGAACAAGATGGTGTACATTGTGTTGAAAGATGGAAAGTAGGCCTTCAAGAGGCAAGCAAACAAGAAGACTGTCTACGTGCCTCTTGATCCCCAGCCAACCCCAGCTGATGTTCTTGCCGTTCGTAGATATTACACCACCCTTAAAGCTGACGGTAACTACAAGAGGCGTATAACCTGGCTGATGTCAATACCCTCTAGGATCGGCAATGTAGAAATACAAAGTAAAGTTGCCTTTGTGGAATATGTAGGCACTATTCCAGGCAGTGTTCCCCACGGCAACTCCAAAAATGCAGTGATATTGGTGGACTACCAGCGCACGAAACCAAAGGTGATGCGATCTATCGAAACGCAACTGGGCCAACAAGAAAAAACCACACACTGTTTATACAGATATGCTGGGAGATTCAGACATCTTCTCCAACCCAAGGGATATCAGACAAATCTGAAACCAGCCAAGCAGCCAAGGTTGGTCATCGGTTCAGACGAGGAGGCTGCCCTTCGTCGAGTCATTCGGGAGAAATTCCCCAACTCTGACAACATCTTGTGCATGAGACATCTCAGGAACAACGCCGACGACTATTTAAAAAACAAAATGGGAATTAACTGCTCAGACCGACAGGACATCACTGAAGCTGTATCCAGGGAGAAAGCGGAGCTTTAGGCGCAGATGGCAGTGTTGCTTACAATCAACGACTGAAAGACGTGAAAGACGCTTATCGGACTTGGAAATTACGTTTTGGCACCAGACATGCAGCACTATTGACTGACAATGACAGAGTGGAAGGCAATGACCGACGAGCAACGTAACAAGATAAGCTGGGACTTCATAAAAAACAGACACAGCCAACCGACAGACAAACAAGTTCGTTCGACAGATAGGAGATTGTCCATACTACAGACAGCCTTGGGTGGGAAGAAACCTAGACACTGAAAGCGCAGAAGAACAGAGAGGACAATGACAACCACAAAGAAGATCAAAGTTACTGATTGATTTAAAGATGATATTATGTACATGAAAAGTATGTGCTCATTGAATGCATTGAGTAAATAAATAAATGAATGATTTGCCAATTAGCTTTTTCGTTTTTGTTTTATTTTAATCCAAGCTGCCGCCAGCCCCTTTCATTTAACCATCAACCCTCTTCATCGAGCCCCCTTCAGTGAATCCCAGCCCCCTTCGGTAAATCCCGGCCCCCTCCAGTTTGATGTCCTCTAATAACACAACTAATAACTCATATCTGTATATGCCAGGGCAATGAGATTGAATAGGCCTATAACTTTTTGTATTTTTTGTGGATCTACTCGTAAAACTTTGGAACAATAATATTTTATAACTTCTTTTTGCTGCCATATAACTGTTACATCACAGTTCTCATCTCGTATTTGGGTTTTGTATGTGATATAACAGTAATATAGCAGTGAAAAGTTGTGAAACTGCTGAATGGTATTAATTTTTAAATGAACATCAGCGATCAATTCTGGCTGGCTTCATAGCCCTTTCTTTTGTGATATAAATCAAAGTGCTCATTCAGGTAAAATGACTGCATAAATCAACATTTTCACCATCAAACAAATAATTTTATTTATTGGTTCAATCAGCCATGGTATCTCATCATCCACTTATGCCATGGAGGCTGAGTCACCACAAATAAGCAGGCCTGGAACTGGCCTGCCTGTCAGAAATAACTCTGGTTTAGACATTTCTTGTCCCATTGCCAACTGTCTGAAGCAGCGAACACATAGTCCATTTTTCTGCATCCGTCGCCGCATTCATTGTTCATCTTAAAGGGATCCAATATAATTCAATAATGTGAACATACAAGTCTGCATCCAGGTCTGCATCCCGGATGGAGAAAGGCGGATGATCAATTAAGCAGGAGTGAGGTTATCCAGATGGCTTTGCTAGACTTTGCTCCTCAGATGTTGAATTAACCCAGCATAGAACATGGAAACTGGATATGGAGAGGTATTTAGAAATGGTACAGGGCATATGATTTCATAAATATTACGGAATAATTAGCTGAATTTCCTGCTGTCATTATAATTAGGTTGCCAAGTGGAGTCTGTCAGTATATTCTGTGATGATATATAATGACCTGACGCTCTGTAGTTTGATACTGCCATAAACCATGGACTTACTAGCCTGGACTGACCTAGAACGACCCTTTCCACATAGAAAAGTGGGCCAAGAAGAAAACATGTGTGTTTGTAAAAGATGCATGACACAAGCAGATGCAGCAACGTATACAAAAAAATGGACTGTGTTCGCTGCTTAAGAGAGTAATAACTTGTTTTCAGGCTAATTGTCAACTGGCTTTTATCCAGGGCCAGGATATATACTTTAATTTTGTCCTGTAGTTCTTTCATCAGTCCACATTGTGGGTAGGTGGCTAGGACCAGTAGGCTGTAATCCCTGGAATATCTTCCCGGTGGAATCTTAACTTCGGTAATACAGCGTTCAGCCATGTCCATGCTCTTAGTCAAGATCATAGAGATGGTTATTAGGTAATGTGGGATTGTGCAGGGCATTTATACAACTTTAAGGGGTTGAACAACCACACATGAGGGCTGGTGGGGGTTAGAAATGATCCCTAAAAGTATGATCTTAATGATTGGGGTTAGCAACAATTGCAATATACCTATATATGAGAAATAAAAAATACAGAATAAACAATGCCATAGTCTTTATTATAATCAGTTGGCAGCTTTATTGATATAACATTTTGTACACTGCTCATCACTATATCACACTATATGCATATATACTTGTGTACAAAAGAAGCAATGCTATCATGATCGGGAAGTCACCATCTTGTTTTGATATCACAGCTCCCGCTTCAACAGCCTCAGCTGTAAATGACTTATACTTCATAAGCTTTTATTTTACACACATTTTATGACCTTTTATAACCATAAGGTATAGCATTGGGTGGTCTTATCAATTTTGCTGTACCATTCTTGTTTCATCACCATTTCCTCCTAGAGCAGCCAACTAACCTAAAACAATGTAATAACCATTTGAGAGTTTCACACATAGATGCTGTGCACCTACCAAGGTCTGCTGTAATTATGGTTTCATCACTGTTCAATGACTTCCAGCAGCCAACAGACATAAAATTGTATATAATAACCAGCATCTCCAATTGTTTGGATACTCCCTATTGAAGTGGTATAGAGAGCCAGTCCTGGGATGCGTTGCTTATAAAATTACATTCGAAAATAAATTTAGTATACATCAAACTGTAAATATAGTTATTAATGGATGTAAGGTTCTTTTTTTAGTCAAGACTTACATTACCGGTAAAATAGATACTGGTGAAAGATTCTTTTCCTTTTTTTAAATTACCTTAATCTAGAAAAATATGTGATATATTGTAATGAATTGTTTATATTATTATGTACTTGATATCATTTCATTAACAGGTCTTCTTTGTGGTCTATTTTTTTATATATACATATATATTTTCAATTATATTATTTTTCAGTCACAAGCAGCTGACTTCATCGTATTTCCTAATTCAATGCTGACAGATTCTTATGTGACAGTGATTAGTAAGTATTTTAGTTTATGTGGAAAAACACTTTTAAATGTATTATTTTGTGATACCTTAAGACACATCCAAGTATGGGGTATGCGTGTTTAGCAATAATTCATTATCATATCTTTTGCCACAAGAAGGCAAGATTAAAAGCAAAGACGAAGTCATAAAAGTAATTACTTTAATTTATATGTACATAAATTTGTTCTTCACAGGAGTAATTTGTGTGATATCATTATATGTATATTGTCCAATATGAAGTCACTACTATAGACAAACATTTTCTCATGTTTCAGTTGTTTGTACAGCTCCAGATCCAACTACAACTATAACTGTGTCATGGACTTTAGAAGAAGTAGATTGCTTCAATGAGATGCTAAGACAGAAGACAATAGTTCAGGTAAAAATAAAGCCATTATTTTCTGTTAATGGAGTTACAATGATCGGATGCATTTCTTGATACTGATTGAGCAAGACTGACTTGGTCTTCCTAAGTGACAACCACACATGTGTGGAGTGTTATACACAGCACGATACATTACCTATATTCCAGAACTGTAATAAACGGCTGCTTGCTATGACTAGGCCCATTCTTCCACTAAGTTAAAGACATTCGTTTTGCTTACAAAAAAGCAGATATTTCACCATCGGGCAAATGAGTTGACCTTTGGATCACCCCAACAATGAATACAATAAAAGTTAGCATGTTTAATATGGCTTGTGTTAGACAATTAAAGTGTGCGTTTGTCACCCGGTCTCGATAAGGGATTCAATGCAGACGTAATCAGATTCTACATATTGGGCTATTGTTTATTAATGTATTTCAGAAAGGAGCAGGAGTTTCTGACATCTTCACAATTATGTCCTACGACCACCTCAACAATAACGCCAGCAACAAGTTTATACAGTTTAATCACTTCCTTGGGCCAAGACCAATCGTGAGACGAAACTTCCAAACCTCTCAGTCACAAACGTTCCTTTGTGGAGAGGCACACATGATACGACTCCTGGTAAGTTCAGTAAAACAATTTTAAAGATAAATTGTATTTATACCAGATACATGAAATGTAAAATCTAGTTCAAGGACAAGATACATTACCGTCATGTGCGTATGTTTTGGAACACCCGAAAACTAATTATGAACCTGGGTGTACCAAAACATACAGTCAAAAAAAGTAATTAATTTTCCAGCTTTTCCAAAACTATGATAGAGTAAAGGATAGGGGTTTGTGCGGTTAGTCACTCCAAGAGCTGCCGTCGCCGTAGCCACTACAATTAAGATGCGTGTACGGGGCATGGTAGGGTAGGGTTTGTATGGTCAGCCAGTCAATGGCCCACAGTATATTGCTTCCTGTCGATATCGTCTTCCTGCCATATGTCTAGAAACTCCTTTACAATATTTGAGTATCTTGAATGATGTTGCATGGTCGGTAAGCGTGGGAACTGATGCCTGATGCCTAAAAATTTGGATGGTGCTGGGTCGGAGGCCGATACCTGCCTATTCATTAAGTAGATCTATACAGGCGCCAGTACTCTCATTTCCAGTCAGGTACCGGACAATGCGATTGTTATAGCTGCATTCTGATTGGTCACAAATAAACCAGGGTATGGGTCAGAGAGAGATGGGCTGGCAACAGGTAGCTTAAATTAACAGATGCTTTAAAGAGAAAGCAGGAAACATTGATACCAGAAATTACCCACCATCTGTGGTGTACTAAAACATACAGCCCCCCAAAATAATTATTTTTTCCAAACTTGGGGGTGTACCAAAACTTACCGGTAGGTACATTTTTAGAGTTCCAAAACATACGTAAATGACGGTAAGTGTTAAGCTATCGCTATTTATTTTTACCGTAAGCAGTCATAATTCCTTTATGTCGTTATATCTTTAGATTTGTATATTTCAAATCATTTTATACCTGTACCTTCTAATGCATTATCATTACATATTTATCTTCATATTGTTATATACACTTTACATTATATTCGGTATGCTAAACTCCAATATAGATCAACAAAACGTTCATTCGAATGCAAGATATTCTAAATTCCAAACCGCTATTTTCTTTTACTGGAACGAGTCTTGCTAAGAGTTTAGTTTATCGTTGCAGCATTCCGTACTAGACCATGGCTGAGAGTGACTCAGGGCTTTATGCGGATCTTCGCTCAGGGCCATGTGCGGACCTACCGCCCGACGTAAAATGCATTTCATATCGTAGAATATGTCAGTGTTACTTTATGTGTTGGTATTTTAATTTTGCATTTCTATGTGTTATGTGTTGGTGTATTGCTTTTGGTTATTTTTGGGATGTCCCTTTGTTTGACTGTTTAAAGGATGAATCTTCCGCTGCGTATATGACAGGTGCCGTGGAGTTTGGTCAGGTAAAGTTGTTTTATAGGGTCTTAGTTTACAATGTGATAACAGACGAAAATCACATCAGCAAAAAAAGAAAAGCATTGTGCGGGCCATATACATAGTATTGGTTGTAGTGGCTGAGATATAGTTAGCTTTTTACCTTACCTTTACTTTTTAAATTTACATAATTACGTACTGTATCGTCCCTAATTGAATCGACAAAGATTTGTTTATTTACTATACCCCCTCTTTCCATTGTTTGGATCTCGAATTAGCGGGCTTACACATTAAGGATAAAGATTTCAATAACGAATAAGATATTTTAATGCAGTGAACAAATCTTGTCAAAATTGTATTCCTTTTTCTGCACTGGTTTTGACATGACTTCGACATTGATCCGCTTCATGTGTTTTATTCTATTAGAAGACGGGCAATGCCACGTGGAACGTCGTCAACCAAAGACGCGATACAGACACTATCAAGGTATGCACTAAGTGAAATACCCTTGTGTGAATGTTTCCAACGTTGGTCGGTTTTTTCGTTTGCCTCGTCCAACGATGCCAGGAAGATAGGAAGTCGCTTGTCTTTAATGGCTGACCAATGGGTACGAAATTGGGTCATCCTAGAGAAAAATTGCATAATCGATGGATACGAAATTGGGTCATCCTAGAGAAAAATTGCATAATCGATGGATACGAAATTGGGTCATCCTAGAGAAAAATTGCATAATCGATGGATACAAAATTGGGTCATCCTAGAGAAAAATTGCATAATCGATGGATACGAAATTGGGTCATCCTAGAGAGAAATTGCATAATCGATGGATACGAAATTGGGTCATCCAAGAGAAAAATTGCATAATCGATGGATACGAAATTGGGTCATCCTAGAGAAAAATTGCATAATCGATGGATACGAAATTGGGTCATCCTAGAGAAAAATAGCATAATCGATGGATACGAAATTGGGTCATCCTAGAGAAAAATTGCATAATCGATGGATACGAAATTGGGTCATCCTAGAGAAAAATTGCATAATCGATGGATACGAAATTGGGTCATCCTAGAGAGAAATTGCATAATCGATGGATACGAAATTGGATGATTGTTGGATACGATAATAGATAATGATGTAACTGTTCAGATATTCTGCTAAACAAAGTTGCACTTTTTTCTCAGTACATCGTATGGTAGATTTCCGTTATTTCAATCGCCTATCAGCTCAACTGAAAGCGTGCTAGGTATCGCTTGTATGTGTTTACTGGATACTAGCTACCGGTGTATATGCAGTTTATAATGTATACTTACATTGCTAATCTCCTATTAACACCAATCTTAAGGGAGTGACTTAAAGAGTTAAAAAGTACACCTCCACTGGATACTTATCTATATATGAGATCGATGGATATGGATATGATATATATGTGTGAATTTTGCAGGATCGGGTGACGACTGTGTGGGAGGACGGACTGTATCACTTCATGCTGAACATCCAGGGGCGGACACCCCCGACAGGCGAGGAGTCCGTCCCTTCCTTTACCGCCAAGGGTAAGTCCTGCTAGATTAGGTCATTTCCGTTTACACTGAATTGTATTTTCTTCAGTGGCCTAAAGTGAGTCCTGTTATATAACCAAGGCTTAGGCTGTACAATAGTGGGCAAAACTGTCGCATTATGGATATAAGATGGCAGTTCTACCATATCATATCAGATGGCATTAAGTCTTACAATATTAGATGGCATGCTACCTTAAGTCTTACACTATTATAAATGTACTTTATGATGATTGTTTTATTAATCAGGTGATACCCGCTCATATTTTGTGAGATTAATTGTTTTATATGACATGCATTAACCATTTCCCAACAGCGTTCGTTGAAATGAGAAGTGTCCATGGCTTTCTGCCTGCAATCGTGTGGCCGCTGTTGCCTGTAAGTAATTAGTCCCACATCGAAGTTGGCTTCACCATACCGTATAGGTATATTACCTTGATAATACAGGTTGTATTGTAAGACTTATATGTAAGTATCAATATATTAGAAATAAAAAAAATAAAAATATATATAGGTATATTACCTTGATAATACAGGTTGTATTGTAAGACTTATATGTAAGTATCAATATATTAGAAATAAAAAAAAGAAAAATATATATAGGTATATATCCTTGATAATACAGGTTGTATCGTAAGACTTATATGTAAGTATCAATATATTAGAAATAAAAAAAATAAAAATATATATAGGTATATTACCTTGATAATACAGGTTGTATTGTAAGACTTATATGTAAGTATCAATATATTAGAAATAAAAAAAATAAAAATATATATAGGTATATTACCTTGATAATACAGGTTGTATCGTAAGACTTATATGTAAGTATCAATATATTAGAAATAAAAAAAATAAAAATATATAAAGGTATATTACCTTGATAATACAGGTTGTATTGTAAGACTTATATGTAAGTATCAATATATTAGATATAAAAAATAAAAAAAATATATATATATAGGTATATTACCTTGATAATACAGGTTGTATTGTAAGACTTATATGTAAGTATCAATATATTAGAAATAAAAAAAATAAAAATATATATAGGTATATTACCATATTAGGCGTTAGCCCTTAACGTCTGGCGAATCATCTTATACGTAATGACGTTGTAAAATTATGTTGTATTGACGTGACAATTAAAGACGTTGTAACGTAGCGAAGTAATAATATAACGAAACTGTATTAACGTTGTAATGATGTAACGATGGTGTAATGCCGTGTCACCGTTGTCCCATACAGGCTGGCGGCGTCATGGCCTTCCTCTACCTGTGTGTGGGCACGGCCTGGGTCCTGCTGTGGGCTCGGTCACACCAACACACTCTCCCTATACTATGTTGTAACGATGGTGTAATGCCGTGTCACCGTTGCCCCATACAGGCTGGCGGCGTCATGGCCTTCCTCTACCTGTGTGTGGGCACGGCCTGGGTCCTGCTCTGGGCTCGGTCACACCAACACACTCTCCCTATACTATGTTGTAACGATGGTGTAATGCCGCGTCACCGTTGTCCCATACAGGCTCGCGGCGTCATGGCCTTCCTCTACCTGTGTGTGGGCACGGCCTGGGTCCTGCTCTGGGCTCGGTCACACCAACACACTCTCCGCATACACATCGCCATCGGCGGCGTCGCCGTCGCAGGTATGGACCGCCGTTATGGAATGCCAAACAGAAAACATTGGTTGGTTTTGCTATGGAAAGCGAAATTGAGAAAAATAGTGGGCGTTGCTATTAAAAGCTAAAACGAGAAAATTGCTTTGAAAAATGAAATATCGCAAAATGAGGTACAGGATTGTATGATGTGTCGATGGCTATAATTGGTGAAGATTAGACCGTGCCGTTGGGTTGAGCCAACCTTTTTTCATTGATGTTAATGTCGTTTGACTCACTGCTACATTTACATTACCTTTTTGGCCGAAAATGAAAGTTATATATAGATGGCTATACGCGGTATATGTTGTAAGATTTGACGGCTTACAAAACAATACTATATTAGTGCTAGGTACTAATTGTGTATAAGTACGTTGAGATTTGTCGTTTACAGGCGCGTTGGCGAACACCTTGTCATTCGTGGATCTCACGCAGCTCAACTCTAACGGTCGAGGAAGTAAGTCCCGCCAGATAACGTGATCTCGCTCATAGCACTGCGGCCAACTTGGTAGAGCCTTCATCTTAGGGTCGACGGAATATGTGTAATAAATACTTGGCTTGAGCGATACGGGATCTGCGCTCTACCCGACTCGCGCGCACGTTGTGGACATTTTGTTACTCTATCCCTTGCAAGTGGCTATATGTAAATGGAATGTTTCTTGTGTAGTGGATATATCTACTCTCCTTGTGGCACCCCCTACAGTTTTGCGATATGACGTGATAGCTAGGGATGGAATTGAGAACCAAATTATTCGACTATTGCAATTTGTATATATACCAGTGTTAACCAAACGCCTTTTTTGTGCGGTAATTGTGGGGTGATTTTTCCACATGCATGCATCGTAACACTGTTGTCCCGGGAGCCTCCCTAGCTCAGTTGGGAAGCAGGCTGAGCACCATAGCAACAGATTGTGGGTTCGAACACCAAGCACCTGTATGTGGGGCAAGTTTCATCTAGCACCATTTCTCATTGCCCCGGGAGGTTCCTCGGCCCACCATGACATGTATGTGCACAAAAGCGGCCTAAAACACCGGCGTGTAATGTAATGTTGTGGCGTCGTCCTGTCGCAGCCCTGGGAGTGCTGTGGGTGGCCCAGTTCCTGGATGCCGTCCAGGGCGGACTCACTCTGCTGCTCCTGATGGTCGTCAGCACCGGATACGGGATCACGAGGTAGCGTCCCTGTACTGCTCGCAGCCCTCCTCACGATCCAGACCAACATGGCATTCATTCCGTTAAGCAACCTGTGGTCCTGTTAGTCCAGGATCAAATGATAAAAAAAGTACTTAAAATGCAAGGGGTCTTCGTTGCTAAATCGCTTGTTGCGATGATAGATATCGTTTGATCTCGCCTCGGGATTCGTTGATTGCTTCCCCTCTGTCATGTCATCATGTCATCATCCTCGTCTGCTCATCATGTCACCATCTCTTCCATTCTCATTATGTTATCATCCTCGTTTGCTCCCATGTCATCATCCCCGTCTGCTCTCATCATGTCGTCATCCTCGTCTTCTCTCATCATGTCATCATCCTCTTCCATTCTCATACCTTGGGCCTGAGGCCATTTGGTTATAAATAAACTAAACCTAAACCATTCTCATAATGTCATCATCCTCGTATTCTCTCATCATGTCTTCATTTTATTCTCATTATGTCATCATTTTCTTTTATCCTCATTGTGTCATCAGCCTCGTCTTCTCTCAACATGTCATCATCCTCGTCTGCTCTCATCATGTAATCATCCTGGTGTTCTCTAATCATGTCTTCATTCTATTCTCATTTTGTTATCATTCTCTTCTATTCTCATTATGTCATCAGCCTCTTCTGCTCTCATGTCATCATTATATTCTCTTGATGTCCTCATTCTCTTCGAGTGTCGTCATGTCTTCATTCTCGTCTGTTCTCATCATGTCATCATTCTCATTATGTCACCATCCACGTCTTCTCTCAGCATGTCATCACCCTCGTCTGCGCTCATCATGTCTTCATTCTATTCTCATTATGTCATCATTCTCTTCTATTCTCATTATGTCATCAGCCTCTTCTGCTCTCATGTCATCATTATATTCTCTTGATGTCCTCATTCTCTTCGAGTGTCGTCATGTCTTCATTCTCGTCTGTTCTCATCATGTCATCATTCTCATTATGTCACCATCCTCGTCTTCTCTCAGCATGTCAACATCCTCGTCTGCGCTCATCATGTCTTCATTCTATTCTCATTATGTCATCATTCTCTTCTATTCTCATGATGTCCTCATTCTCTTCTAGTGTCGTCATGTCTTCATTCTCGTCTGTTCACATGTCATCATTATCTTGCATTCTCATCATGTCATCATCTTCGTCTTCTCTCATCATGTCTTCATTCTATTCTCATAATGTCCTCATTCTCTTCTAGTGTCGTCATACCTTCATTCTCGTCTGTTCTCATTATGTCCCCATTCTCTTCTAGTGTCGTCATACCTTCATTCTCGTCTGTTCTCATAATGTCCTCATTCTCTTCTAGTGTCGTCATACCTTCATTCTCGTCTGTTCTCATAATGTCCTCATTCTCTTCTAGTGTCGTCATACCTTCATTCTCGTCTGTTCTCATAATGTCCCCATTCTCTTCTAGTGTCGTCATACCTTCATTCTCGTCTGTTCTCATTATGTCCCCATTCTCTTCTAGTGTCGTCATACCTTCATTCTCGTCTGTTCTCATAATGTCCCCATTCTCTTCTAGTGTCGTCATACCTTCATTCTCGTCTGTTCTCATAATGTCCTCATTCTCTTCTAGTGTCGTCATACCTTCATTCTCGTCTGTTCTCATAATGTCCTCATTCTCTTCTAGTGTCGTCATACCTTCATTCTCGTCTGTTCTCATAATGTCCTCATTCTCTTCTAGTGTCGTCATACCTTCATTCTCGTCTGTTCTCATAATGTCCCCATTCTCTTCTAGTGTCGTCATACCTTCATTCTCGTCTGTTCTCATAATGTCCTCATTCTCTTCTAGTGTCGTCATACCTTCATTCTCGTCTGTTCTCATAATGTCCTCATTCTCTTCTAGTGTCGTCATACCTTCATTCTCGTCTGTTCTCATAATGTCCTCATTCTCTTCTAGTGTCGTCATACCTTCATTCTCGTCTGTTCTCATAATGTCCTCATTCTCTTCTAGTGTCGTCATACCTTCATTCTCGTCTGTTCTCATTATGTCCCCATTCTCTTCTATTCTCATTATGTCCTCATTCTCTTCTATTCTCACCATATCCTCACGCTCGTCCATTCTGTTGTCGCCTCAGGCCTACCCTCCAGAGAAGACTCCTCTTCCCCGCCATTGGCTGTGTGGTGGTCGAGACCTTTCTCAGACTGACATACGTCATCGTGATGGACGAATCCATGCAGGTCAGTCTCTAGTGGGTTGGCACACGCGTGTACCAGCAATACCTAAAAGCGTTTCTGGCAGCGTTATCAAGCTGTATATGGACTCGTTTGCCAGGAAATAACGAGGTCACTGCTTCACATGCGGATAAAACGCCATATTTTGGCTGTTATTCGTATGGCATTCTCTTGTGCGTAGACAGTAACGGGTCGTGTGTTGTTATTTCTCAATATGGTCACTTGATGATAAATTAAAACGGCATCTCGCTATGCAGGCTGTACATAACGGGGCCCATTGATGCCGACCTCGCCGTCTCCTGAACGTGTTCGCTATATACGGGTTACGGGGTACGCTGATTTACCATATTTGGACATTTCGGTCCTGGCTGCTGTGTAGAGGTGGGCGGTCAAGCCGTTGCTGTTGGTTACCCATCCGTTGCTTGTTTCAGCTCTACCAGAGTTACCCGGTTCTCCTGCTGGGCGTCGGGATCTCCTTCGGCCTCATCTACCTGGTCATTGGCGGTTGGGTATCCTTATCTCTATGGCGACCACACGGCAGCCCCAAGTGGACGCCTGGCTGGGTCCTCGTACTCCAGGTTATACCGCGCCATGTACCGTAATACCGTAATACTAGGCGACTGACGTGAGCGCGCATAGGTCATCCGCCGATGTTCTTTTTACTATTTTACTCAGTTCTCATTCTGATTACCAGTACAGCAGTTACATACTTGTTCAGTACGTTCATGTTGCATATTAAGGTGAGATTATCACTGGCTTATCGATTAGTGTCATGTAGCGGCGACTACTGGAGTAAACAATATATCAGCGCGCGTGTGTCCCTTAGCGGGAAGTTTAGAATTGTGTGATGTGGCCCTTAACGTACGCCGTAGATAATGGTGTTTGCCATGGGAGACAAAGGGACTAAACAATATATCAGTGCGCGTGTGCCCCTTATGGATTATTCTCTAACGGAGAGAAAAGTTGTGAAGTTTAGAATTGTGTGTTGTGCCCCTTAACGTACGCCGTAGATAATGGTGTTTGCCATTATGACCTTCGTCCACTTGTGTCGGCGGAAGCACTCGGAGAAGATCATAGTCTTCAGCGTCTTCACCGGAAGCTGTGCCTTGGCTTTTATCGGTACGTATGGCGTGCTATGTATCCTGTACCCACGGCGTTTAAGGGTGGTGACCCGGGGATCCATAGAGCAGTGGTTAGCGCTCTAGGCCCGCAGATAGTTTGTTTTGGGTTCGATTCCGGGCCGGAAAACCTAATCTGTTTAGCGCGCCAAAGTTTCATCTATTCAGCGCGCCAAAGTGGCAAATAGCACCAACTTTTTATCTATATGTACCTGTTTCGGTTCTGTTTTTTCGCTAGATGAACATCACCCTGACCCTAGATGGTTGGATGTATGAAGTTTATTCCAGTACTGTAGGCGCAACGCCCACTGTACAACAACAGTCAAACGCGATGTTTAAATTTACAGCTGCGAGAAGGTTGTTACACGAATAGTGGAGGCCAGATCGTGGTTGCCTTTATAATGAATGATAAATGTCATTTTCTTTCAGTGCTGGTTATCGTCACTGGACTAAGTATCTACAGCTTGACCAACTGCTCCCACAAACTCATGGTGCGTATGCGTTCTGATTTACAGGTATATGTAGGAAGTTACATTCATGGTGAATGTCCCTTTCCAGTTCAACGTGGAACCAACGGAAGTTCTCACGTTGCTATTTTTTTTCGTGCGATAATTGCTAAGAACGTTATCAAGACGATTGTGATGTCAACATCGACTACCGTTCAGTCGGGCGAGCGTGTTGTACCCAGTCACCCTTCATCGCCCCGGAGGAAAGTTCCTTGGCCCAGCACCCAGGCGACCGTAGACAACAATTGTGGATCGGTGGTTCGCGCCCCGCTGGGGCCAAGTCTGTGTGGTCGTAGGATAAAGATCCCATGTCCATCTTCGCAAAGAGTAAGGGGTTACCCCCTGGGGACATGGTTTCAGTATCCCTTCCTTCTCCCATTGAAGCCATATGGCCAAAAGGGGCTAAATCATCCTGAATATACAACCAACTAACTAAAACAACAATTCATTCATTCATTCAATCCATCGCGCGACGCTTCTGGTCCTATATATGTTTGTTATGACGCCCGCTAGATGGCGCCACTGTACAAGTGTTTGTATGCCCACAGGATTGGCGCCACCGGTGGGTCTTCCAGTGCTTCTGGGACGTCCAGTGTCTCGTCCTCCTCGGGGTTCTCATGTGGCTTTGGCGACCGGCTGACGAGGCTCAGAGGTCGGTGTCATTGTGTTACTCCGACATTAAATATGAATATGTCTGCAGCTTGTTGAAGCAGTGCGACATGTTCCGTGGAAACAGATAATATGGCGTTATGCGGGAGAAATAATACCGAAATATTGTATAGATAATATGGCGTTATGCGGGAGATATAATACGGAAAAATGTTATGTGTTTGAGAGGGTTAGGAGCAGTGTATTAGTATGTCAGTAGTATATTAGTAGTACATTCAATATACCATTGCAGATAAGATTTCACCATAAATGTCCGTTTTGGTACATCTATATATGCAAGGAATTAATATTAATAATAAACTGAATAATAATAGTTATAATTAAGAGCTTCATTAAATATTATTTACATATATTATTCGATATATTTATCTCTAACTATACCGTGTTATCGTGTCACCAACAGGTTTATCTATGTTTATGACTATTTTCATATATATATCTACATTATCGGATAACGTGATCGTCTTTTCTCCGTTAGCTATGCCTTCCGACCTCTATCGAACAACGAGGAAGATGAACTCCTGGAAGCTGACGCATCCGAAGAAATATCTACTGATAAGATGGCCTTAGGTAAGTTAACGCTGCTCGCAGCAACTTTCCCCCTATATGTATTATGATTTTCAAAATCTTTTGGAGAAATGTGTTGGACACATTATCTGACTGTGAAAGTTAAGTCCGTTTGAAATAGATATGGTGTCATATGTAAACAGGCAAGTAACGAAAGTAACAAGAAAGCCACGCTTTCCGACACAAGTTGTGCCAGTTTGGCCAATGAAAGTGGCTTAAGGTCGAGAGCGGGTGGGGCCGGGCGGATTTTTTCAGAACTAAATTCAATCCATACATGATACTTATCTAGAGACAAAATGAAAAAAATCTGTCGACGAATGTTTTTTTACCCGCACCTGCTCTCGACCATAACAACACATCCTGTTATTTATTGCCTACACTAAATTTGATCTTACACACTAAGAACCTAAATACATAATTTCCTTTCAAAACAGTTACAAGGGAAAGCATTTCTGTATGAGTGAACCTGCTTTAAGCCGCATTGAGCTCGAACGTCCTTAGAGTACCCGTTAAAGAACACGCAACAAGAGGAACCTGATACCCCCCCCCCCCCCCCCTTGAGCCTGTTAAAGCTTTGCCTGTGCGCAAATCGTACGCAACAAATTATATTCCAGTCCGGGGGTTGGACAAACAGATCGCATCTGCGACACAATGGCAATAATATAATATGATATGTAATATGTATAGATATATGGAGCATACCATGGCCATATATGATCTCAGCGTAACCATCGAAAAGGATAGTGCACAGTTTAACAGTTAAGTAGACTGATGTCTAATTAGATCATACTTATTTCATGTCCTATTCTGAAGAGTGTCATTTTCGCAACCCCTAATGTTGATTAACGTGTCTCTATTTTCGACTGTTTGGTCTTTGCAGAAATGTGTCATTTTCGCAACTCTTAATGTTGATATATAACCGTGTCTCTATTTTCGATTGTTTGATCATTGCAGAAATGCTGATGAAGACTTAATACTGACATCCAGGAAACTGTAGTCCTTGTACGTACTGTCGAAAGCCCATCAATGTGTAGGTCGTCCTAAAACAGACCTCTCTAATAATCAAACTGAGTCGTTATAGATGATTGATTGTGTACAGTATGCCTTGAAAAAACGGTGATGAGCAATACCAAATACTTACCCTCGAAACACGGTATCCAACAAATAGTGTTGAGCAGTACCAAATATTTACTCTTGAACCTTAGATGGTCATTAACTATATTGGCGCATTGAACATATTCCTTCTTGGCGTGTGGAAGCAGATATTCTGTTGACCACGCCAAGACCGGTCTCTTAGTCACGTGATCACTGGCGCAAAATACATTGTTGGGACGTTCTGTGACGTTACTACGCGCTGTGTGAAGAATGGCTACCAGTAGATCTGCAGTATACTCCTGGAGAAAACTCTCGCCACTTGTTATAGAAGTTATATTTTAATAACAGAGGGATGATACATATAACTGACACATATATGACATAAATAGACTCCAGTCAAAACAAATAACAGTTTCGAAATGCCAGAATTATGCGTCCTGCAAAATGGAAAACTTTACAATTTTGCGAAGGTTATTGAACACCTATATTGCTTGAATAAGTGTTGTTTGTGCTAATTACGAAACGCAACTTAAACATAGACGGACGGCTGAAGTCCGTGTTACGGCATCAGATACCATATCATGTACCATAGCAGCGTCCCGGTGTTTGCAAACAAGCACAGCATGGTGTTCTGTTGTCGAACAGTAGATAAGCGTGCGGATAGTACCTTTGCTTTGCCATTGGGAAAAATATCTTTCGCATTGGCATTTGTCTGTCAACGTTAAGGAGTGTATGCATTAACTGGGGCAAAGCATGGCTTGATAATTATTTGGTTATATCTTACCAGTTGTTTTCGTCACCTAGCTTAGTATGATGTGTTCGACTCATTCATAGTGCATAGATCTACTAATGACTTGATTTTGTCTTCCTGTGTTTGTTTTTATTAAAGTATAATGATGTGGTTTTGGAGGTTTTTTAACGCTCATGCATGGTGAGTGGAACTTCATGAGTATACTCGATGTAGGTTTTTCTACTAATTATTGCTTCCAGCTTTGCCCTGAGAACAATACTGCATATATATTTACATGTATATATAATGTTTTTATACATGCTTGTTATGCATGTGTTATTGAACTTGTTACTCAAAAGGGAGCTATTATATTGACCTAAACATCTGATTTGATCAAATTTCAGTGTTGTACTTTTACAAATGCCCATGTTACCGTTTTTACATAAAATCATATTCATTGAATGACATGGCATAGTATGTAAACAAGAAATAACTAATTTCTCATTATTAACGAAGCCAGGCAGTTTTTTGTGTTAAGGGGTCGAGCATAGCTCACTTTGCCTAATTTTATGCAAGTCTATATTAATTGCAGCCTTTATATCAATATATATCCCAGTATATAGCCGATGGGTATCAATGTTTGTAAACATCTATCTTCCATTATATCGGTACTGTGGCGAGAAGCGTCTGTTCTCCCATGCATACAGAGGCCTCGGGTCCGTGGTCTCAATGGTTGATGCACGGGTTAAACCTTGGTTTACCTAATGGCCAATTCGCAAGGATGAAGTTCGGCATAAATAACTTGGTTTGCCTAATGGCCAATTTGCAAGGATGAAGTTCGGCATAAATAAGTTGGTTTACCTAATGGCCAATTCGCAAGGATGAAGTTCGGCATAAATAAGTTGGTTTACCTAATGGCCAATTCGCAAAGATGAAATTCGGCATAAATAACAAGGCCCCACCGGATATAAGGCATTTAAACTTCTCTCCGTGAATGTAGCATGTTACCACTGAAAACAGCCCATATTGATATTCTCTACGATAATATTTGATGTTTACATCGTCTTCGCTAACACTCCATGTTTACATTGTCTTCGCTAACACTCCATGTTTACATTGTCTTCGCTAACACTCCACGTTTACATTGTCTTCGCTAACACTACATGTTTACATTGTCTTCGCTAACACTCCATGTTTACATTGTCTTCGCTAACACTCCACGTTTACATTGTCTTCGCTAACACTCCATGTTTACACTGTCTTCGGTAACACTCCATGTTTACATTGTCTTCGGTAACACTATGTTTACATCATTATCGCTAACACTCCATGTTTACATTTCCTTCGCTAACATTCCATGTTTGCATGACCTTCGATACGCTTCCGGCCAGGTTTTACTGCAGGAATACGTTACCTGTCCTATTTGACATATCAATACCTAACCCGTGTTGCTACCTTGATTAATCCTCAGTGTTACTGGCCATTACTGTAGATTGTTATTGTACAGTACGCGGAGGTGGTCTTTCTCATATGAAGCGAAAGATTAGATGGTGTTTATTTATAATTGAATGATCAAGTATAGATCCATTTATAAACACCTCGCGTGCTCCTGGTGATACCTGATATATATATATATATCCGTCAAGACTTTATATAATTTTTGCTCTCACTCACAGAGCGCCAAACTAAAGTAAATATGTGATTTAATGGGTTTTTTAAAAGATAAATGGGTTTATTATACGTTATTAAATGTATACTTTAATGCCAAAAGTGAAGTGCATTTGATGGAATTGTGTGAAGCTCTCCGTTCTCCCTTCACCGAAGTGCACTTAATCCGGGGCATGTTTCACCCCTGCATCATTTAGTCTCGGGCGGTTATATGGCCCAGTTTAGCCTGTGTTTGCACAATGGCGGGATTTCTCGGCACCTCAAGCCGACGAAGCTTTCCATGGCTGTCCCTGGCTGTCCCTGGCCAGGTATTATCAGGAAATAACGTGTCTATCATGATCGTTGTGTTTGATCATTTGCTAGATTACAGTTAGACTATCACTCTTGTGTTGACATCTGTCGACCCATTCTCCCAAACAGGTGAATGGTTGCAATTGGTGTAAGCAATATGTTAGCTCTTCTGAAGCCCCCCCCCCCCCCCCCCCCACAAACAAAAATAAATGAAAAGACGCCCATCGCGCTATATTACATCCCATTATTCCATGTATGCACTGTGCCTGTTTTGATGGCTCCTGTTGTTTGACATGTACAAAGGGTTTTCAGTATACCGATTGTCGTATATAGTTATGTGACTACGCAATTCCATACACCTTGTATATTTTCCACTAATTATTTTCTTACGGGATGTATAATGACGTAGACTAAATCAAAGAACTAACTGGCCACCAGATAAAACACCTGTGATATGATATCAAAGAAGTTGCCGCTTATAATATCGTCATGACAGTTTTCTTCATGCTTTGCATCTTCCAAACAGGTTTTTTTGTACTTTTACCATTTTTCTAGCAATTTGTATATATAACGAAGGCAGTAAAGTGTTTTTCTGACATGATTAGTTTGTTACTTATTCCCAGGTTGGCGGGACACAGGGCTCAGACCGTGGCGTGCGGGATATTATTAGATCTGGATAGGGCTCAGACCGTGGCGTGCGGGATATTATTAGATCTGGACAGGGCTCAGACCGTGGCGTACGGGATATTATTAGATCTGGATAGGGCTCAGACCGTGGCGTACGGGATATTATTAGATCTGGATAGGGCTCAGACCGTGGCGTGCGGGATATTATTAGATCTGGACAGGGCTCAGACCGTGGCGTACGGGATATTATTAGATCTGGACAGGGCTCAGACCGTGGCGTGCGGGATATTATTAGATCTGGACAGGGCTCAGACCGTGGCGTACGGGATATTATTAGATCTGGACAGGGCTCAGACCGTGGCGTGCGGGATATTATTAGATCTGGATAGGGCTCAGACCGTGGCGTACGGGATATTATTAGATCTGGATAGGGCTCAGACCGTGGCGTACGGGATATTATTAGATCTGGACAGGGCTCAGACCGTGGCGTGCGGGATATTATTAGATCTGGATAGGGCTCAGACCGTGGCGTACGGGATATTATTAGATCTGGACAGGGCTCAGACCGTGGCGTACGGGATATTATTAGATCTGGATAGGGCTCAGACCGTGGCGTGCGGGATATTATTAGATCTGGATAGGGCTCAGACCGTGGCGTGCGGGATATTATTAGATCTGGATAGGGCTCAGACCGTGGCGTGCGGGATATTATTAGATCTGGATAGGGCTCAGACCGTGGCGTACGGGATATTATTAGATCTGGATAGGGCTCAGACCGTGGCGTGCGGGATATTATTAGATCTGGACAGGGCTCAGACCGTGGCGTACGGGATATTATTAGATCTGGACAGGGCTCAGACCGTGGCGTGCGGGATATTATTAGATCTGGACAGGGCTCAGACCGTGGCGTGCGGGATATTATTAGATCTGGACAGGGCTCAGACCGTGGCGTACGGGATATTATTAGATCTGGACAGGGCTCAGACCGTGGCGTACGGGATATTATTAGATCTGGATAGGGCTCAGACTGTGGCGTGCGGGATATTATTAGATCTGGACAGGGCTCAGACCGTGGCGTACGGGATATTATTAGATCTGGATAGGGCTCAGACCGTGGCGTGCGGGATATTATTAGATCTGGACAGGGCTCAGACCGTGGCGTGCGGGTTATTATTAGGTCTGGACAGGGCTCAGACCGTGGCGTACGGGATATTATTAGATCTGGACAGGGCTCAGACCGTGGCGTACGGGATATTATTAGATCTGGACAGGGCTCAGACCGTGGCGTACGGGATATTATTAGATCTGGATAGGGCTCAGACCGTGGCGTGCGGGATATTATTAGATCTGGATAGGGCTCAGACCGTGGCGTGCGGGATATTATTAGATCTGGACAGGGCTCAGACCGTGGCGTACGGGATATTATTAGATCTGGACAGGGCTCAGACCGTGGCGTACGGGATATTATTAGATCTGGATAGGGCTCAGACCGTGGCGTGCGGGATATTATTAGATCTGGACAGGGCTCAGACCGTGGCGTGCGGGATATTATTAGATCTGGACAGGGCTCAGACCGTGGCGTGCGGGATATTGTTAGGTCTGGACAGGGCTCAGACCGTGGCGTACGGGATATCATTAGATCTGGACAGGGCTCAGACCGTGGCGTACGGGATATTATTAGATCTGGATAGGGCTCAGACCGTGGCGTGCGGGATATTATTAGATCTGGACAGGGCTCAGACCGTGGCGTACGGGATATTATTAGATCTGGACAGGGCTGAGACCGTGGCGTGCGGGATATTATTAGGTCTGGACAGGGCTCAGACCGTGGCGTACGGGATATTATTAGATCTGGATAGGGCTCAGACCGTGGCGTGCGGGATATTATTAGATCTGGACAGGGCTCAGACCGTGGCGTACGGGATATTATTAGATCTGGACAGGGCTGAGACCGTGGCGTGCGGGATATTATTAGGTCTGGACAGGGCTCAGACCGTGGCGTACGGGATATCATTAGATCTGGACAGGGCTCAGACCGTGGCGTACGGGATATTATTAGATCTGGATAGGGCTCAGACCGTGGCGTGCGGGATATTATTAGATCTGGACAGGGCTCAGACCGAGGCGTACGGGATATTATTAGATCTGGACAGGGCTGAGACCGTGGCATGCGGGATATTATTAGGTCTGGACAGGGCTCAGACCGTGGCGTACGGGATATTATTAGATCTGGATAGGGCTCAGACCGTGGCGTACGGGATATTATTAGATCTGGATAGGGCTCAGACCGTGGCGTGCGGGATATTATTAGATCTGGATAGGGCTCAGACCGTGGCGTACGGGATATTATTAGATCTGGATAGGGCTCAGACCGTGGCGTACGGGATATTATTAGATCTGGACAGGGCTCAGACCGTGGCGTGCGGGATATTATTAGATCTGGATAGGGCTCAGACCGTGGCGTGCGGGATATTATTAGATCTGGACAGGGCTCAGACCGTGGCGTACGGGATATTATTAGATCTGGATAGGGCTCAGACCGTGGCGTACGGGATATTATTAGATCTGGACAGGGCTCAGACCGTGGCGTACGGGATATTATTAGATCTGGACAGGGCTCAGACCGTGGCGTACGGGATATTATTAGATCTGGACAGGGCTCAGACCGTGGCGTGCGGGATATTATTAGATCTGGACAGGGCTCAGACCGTGGCGCACGGGATATTATTAGATCTGGACAGGGCTCAGACCGTGGCGTACGGGATATTATTAGATCTGGACAGGGCTCAGACCGTGGCGTACGGGATATTATTAGATCTGGACAGGGCTCAGACCGTGGCGTGCGGGATATTATTAGATCTGGACAGGGCTCAGACCGTGGCGTACGGGATATTATTAGATCTGGACAAGGCTCAGACCGTGGCGTACGGGATATTATTAGATCTGGACAGGGCTCAGACCGTGGCGTGCGGGATATTATTAGATCTGGACAGGGCTCAGACCGTGGCGTACGGGATATTATTAGATCTGGATAGGGCTCAGACCGTGGCGTACGGGATATTATTAGATCTGGACAGGGCTCAGACCGTGGCGTACCGGATATTATTAGATCTGGACAGGGCTCAGACCGTGGCGTGCGGGATATTATTAGATCTGGACAGGGCTCAGACCGTGGCGTACGGGATATTATTAGATCTGGACAGGGCTCAGACCGTGGCGTGCGGGATATTATTAGATCTGGACAGGGCTCAGACCGTGGCGTACGGGATATTATTAGATCTGGACAGGGCTCAGACCGTGGCGTACGGGATATTATTAGATCTGGACAGGGCTCAGACCGTGGCGTACGGGATATTATTAGATCTGGACAGGGCTCAGACCGTGGCGTGCGGGATATTATTAGATCTGGACAGGGCTCAGACCGTGGCGTGCGGGATATTATTAGATCTGGACAGGGCTCAGACCGTGGCGTGCGGGATATTATTAGATCTGGACAGGGCTCAGACCGTGGCGTGCGGGATATTATTAGATCTGGACAGGGCTCAGACCGTGGCGTACGGGATATTATTAGATCTGGATAGGGCTCAGACCGTGGCGTGCGGGATATTATTAGATCTGGACAGGGCTCATACCGTGGCGTGCGGGATATTATTAGATCTGGACAGGGCTCAGACCGTGGCGTGCGGGAAATTATTAGATCTGGATAGGGCTCAGACCGTGGCGTGCGGGATATTATTAGATCTGGACAGGGCTCAGACCGTGGCGTACGGGATATTATTAGATCTGGATAGGGCTCAGACCGTGGCGTACGGGATATTATTAGATCTGGACAGGGCTCAGACCGTGGCGTACGGGATATTATTAGATCAGGACAGGGCTCAGACCGTGGCGTACGGGATATTATTAGATCTGGACAGGGCTCAGACCGTGGCGTGCGGGATATTATTAGATCTGGACAGGGCTCAGACCGTGGCGTACGGTATATTATTAGATCTGGACAGGGCTCAGACCGTGGCGTACGGGATATTATTAGATCTGGACAGGGCTCAGACCGTGGCGTACGGGATATTATTAGATCTGGACAGGGCTCAGACCGTGGCGTGCGGGATATTATTAGATTTGGACAGGGCTCAGACCGTGGCGTGCGGGATATTATTAGATCTGGACAGGGCTCAGACCGTGGCGTACGGGATATTATTAGATCTGGACAGGGCTCAGACCGTGGCGTACGGGATATTATTAGATCTGGACAGGGCTCAGACCGTGGCGTACGGGATATTATTAGATCTGGATAGGGCTCAGACCGTGGCGTGCGGGATATTATTAGATCTGGACAGGGCTCAGACCGTGGCGTACGGGATATTATTAGATCTGGACAGGGCTCAGACCGTGGCGTGCGGGATATTATTAGATCTGGACAGGGCTCAGACCGTGGCGTACGGGATATTATTAGATCTGGACAGGGCTCAGACCGTGGCGTACGGGATATTATTAGATCTGGACAGGGCTCAGACCGTGGCGTGCGGGATATTATTAGATCTGGACAGGGCTCAGACCGTGGCGTGCGGGATATTATTAGATCTGGATAGGGCTCAGACCGTGGCGTGCGGGATATTATTAGATCTGGACAGGGCTCAGACCGTGGCGTGCGAGATATTATTAGATCTGGATAGGGCTCAGACCGTGGCGTACGGGATATTATTAGATCTGGACAGGGCTCAGACCGTGGCGTACGGGATATTATTAGATCTGGACAGGGCTCAGACCGTGGCGTGCGGGATATTATTAGATCTGGACAGGGCTCAGACCGTGGCGTACGGGATATTATTAGATCTGGACAGGGCTCAGACCGTGCCGTGCGGGATATTATTAGATCTGGACAGGGCTCAGACCGTGGCGTACGGGATATTATTAGATCTGGACAGGGCTCAGACCGTGGCGTGCGGGATATTATTAGATCTGGACAGGGCTCAGACCGTGGCGTGCGGGATATTATTAGATCTGGACAGGGCTCAGACCGTGGCGTGCGGGATATTATTAGATCTGGACAGGGCTCAGACCGTGGCGTACGGTATATTATTAGATCTGGACAGGGCTCAGACCGTGGCGTACGGGATATTATTAGATCTGGACAGGGCTCAGACCGTGGCGTACGGGATATTATTAGATCTGGACAGGGCTCAGACCGTGGCGTGCGGGATATTATTAGATCTGGACAGGGCTCAGACCGTGGCGTGCGGGATATTATTAGATCTGGACAGGGCTCAGACCGTGGCGTACGGGATATTATTAGATCTGGACAGGGCTCAGACCGTGGCGTACGGGATATTATTAGATCTGGACAGGGCTCAGACCGTGGCGTACGGGATATTATTAGATCTGGATAGGGCTCAGACCGTGGCGTGCGGGATATTATTAGATCTGGACAGGGCTCAGACCGTGGCGTACGGGATATTATTAGATCTGGACAGGGCTCAGACCGTGGCGTGCGGGATATTATTAGATCTGGACAGGGCTCAGACCGTGGCGTACGGGATATTATTAGATCTGGACAGGGCTCAGACCGTGCCGTGCGGGATATTATTAGATCTGGACAGGGCTCAGACCGTGGCGTACGGGATATTATTAGATCTGGACAGGGCTCAGACCGTGGCGTGCGGGATATTATTAGATCTGGACAGGGCTCAGACCGTGGCGTGCGGGATATTATTAGATCTGGACAGGGCTCAGACCGTGGCGTGCGGGATATTATTAGATCTGGACAGGGCTCAGACCGTGGCGTACGGGATATTATTAGATCTGGACAGGGCTCAGACCGTGGCGTGCGGGATATTATTAGATCTGGACAGGGCTCAGACCGTGGCGTGCGGGATATTATTAGATCTGGACAGGGCTCAGACCGTGGCGTACGGGATATTATTAGATCTGGACAGGGCTCAGGCCTTGGCGTACGGGATATTATTAGATCTGGACAGGGCTCAGACCGTGGCGTGCGGGATATTATTAGGTCTGGACAGGGCTCAGACCGTGGCGTGCGGGATATTATTAGATCTGGACAGGGCTCAGACCGTGGCGTACGGGATATTATTAGATCTGGACAGGGCTCAGACCGTGGCGTACGGGATATTATTAGATCTGGACAGGGCTCAGACCGTGGCGTACGGGATATTATTAGATCTGGACAGGGCTCAGACCGTGGCGTACGGGATATTATTAGATCTGGACAGGGCTCAGACCGTGGCGTGCGGGATATTATTAGATCTGGACAGGGCTCAGACCGTGGCGTACGGGATATTATTAGATCTGGATAGGGCTCAGACCGTGGCGTACGGGATATTATTAGATCTGGACAGGGCTCAGACCGTGGCGTACAGGATATTATTAGATCTGGACAGGGCTCAGACCGTGGCGTGCGGGATATTATTAGATCTGGACAGGGCTCAGACCGTGGCGTACGGGATATTATTAGATCTGGACAGGGCTCAGACCGTGGCGTACGGGATATTATTAGATCTGGACAGGGCTCAGACCGTGGCGTGCGGGATATTATTAGATCTGGACAGGGCTCAGACCGTGGCGTGCGGGATATTATTAGATCTGGACAGGGCTCAGACCGTGGCGTGCGGGATATTATTAGATCTGGACAGGGCTCAGACCGTGGCGTGCGGGATATTATTAGATCTGGACAGGGCTCAGACCGTGGCGTACGGGATATTATTAGATCTGGATAGGGCTCAGACCGTGGCGTGCGGGATATTATTAGATCTGGACAGGGCTCAGACCGTGGCGTGCGGGATATTATTAGATCTGGACAGGGCTCAGACCGTGGCGTACGGGATATTATTAGATCTGGATAGGGCTCAGACCGTGGCGTGCGGGATATTATTAGATCTGGACAGGGCTCAGACCGTGGCGTACGGGATATTATTAGATCTGGATAGGGCTCAGACCGTGGCGTACGGGATATTATTAGATCTGGACAGGGCTCAGACCGTGGCGTACGGGATATTATTAGATCTGGACAGGGCTCAGACCGTGGCGTGCGGGATATTATTAGATCTGGACAGGGCTCAGACCGTGGCGTACGGTATATTATTAGATCTGGACAGGGCTCAGACCGAGGCGTACGGGATATTATTAGATCTGGACAGGGCTCAGACCGTGGCGTACGGGATATTATTAGATCTGGACAGGGCTCAGACCGTGGCGTGCGGGATATTATTAGATCTGGACAGGGCTCAGACCGTGGCGTGCGGGATATTATTAGATCTGGACAGGGCTCAGACCGTGGCGTACGGGATATTATTAGATCTGGAGAGGGCTCAGACCGTGGCGTACGGGATATTATTAGATCTGGACAGGGCTCAGACCGTGGCGTACGGGATATTATTAGATCTGGACAGGGCTCAGACCGTGGCGTGCGGAATATTATTAGATCTGGACAGGGCTCAGACCGTGGCGTACGGGATATTATTAGATCTGGACAGGGCTCAGACCGTGGCGTGCGGGATATTATTAGATCTGGACAGGGCTCAGACCGTGGCGTACGGGATATTATTAGATCTGGACAGGGCTCAGACCGTGGCGTACGGGATATTATTAGATCTGGACAGGGCTCAGACCGTGGCGTGCGGGATATTATTAGATCTGGACAGGGCTCAGACCGTGGCGTGCGGGATATTATTAGATCTGGACAGGGCTCAGACCGTGGCGTACGGGATATTATTAGATCTGGATAGGGCTCAGACCGTGGCGTGCGGGATATTATTAGATCTGGACAGGGCTCAGACCGTGGCGTGCGGGATATTATTAGATCTGGACAGGGCTCAGACCGTGGCGTACGGGATATTATTAGATCTGGATAGGGCTCAGACCGTGGCGTGCGGGATATTATTAGATCTGGACAGGGCTCAGACCGTGGCGTACGGGATATTATTAGATCTGGATAGGGCTCAGACCGTGGCGTACGGGATATTATTAGATCTGGACAGGGCTCAGACCGTGGCGTGCGGGATATTATTAGATCTGGACAGGGCTCAGACCGTGGCGTGCGGGATATTATTAGATCTGGACAGGGCTCAGACCGTGGCGTGCGGGATATTATTAGATCTGGACAGGGCTCAGACCGTGGCGTGCGGGATATTATTAGATCTGGACAGGGCTCAGACCGTGGCGTACGGGATATTATTAGATCTGGACAGGGCTCAGACCGTGGCGTGCGGGATATTATTAGATCTGGACAGGGCTCAGACCGTGGCGTGCGGGATATTATTAGATCTGGACAGGGCTCAGACCGTGGCGTGCGGGATATTATTAGATCTGGATAGGGCTCAGACCGTGGCGTGCGGGATATTATTAGATCTGGACAGGGCTCAGACCCTGGCGAGCGGGATATTATTAGATCTGGACAGGGCTCAGACCGTGGCGTACGGGATATTATTAGATCTGGACAGGGCTCAGACCGTGGCGTACGGGATATTATTAGATCTGGACAGGGCTCAGACCTTGGCGTACGGGATATTATTAGATCTGGACAGGGCTCAGACCGTGGCGTACGGGATATTATTAGATCTGGACAGGGCTCAGACCTTGGCGTACGGGATATTATTAGATCTGGACAGGGCTCAGACCGTGGCGTACGGGATATTATTAGATCTGGACAGGGCTCAGACCGTGGCGTGCGGGATATTATTAGATCTGGACAGGGCTCAGACCGTGGCGTACGGGATATTATTAGATCTGGATAGGGCTCAGACCGTGGCGTGCGGGATATTATTAGATCTGGACAGGGCTCAGACCGTGGCGTACGGGATATTATTAGATCTGGACAGGGCTCAGACCGTGGCGTGCGGGATATCATTAGATCTGGACAGGGCTCAGACCGTGGCGTACGGGATATTATTAGATCTGGACAGGGCTCAGACCGTGGCGAGCGGGATATTATTAGATCTGGACAGGGCTCAGACCGTGGCGTACGGGATATTATTAGATCTGGATAGGGCTCAGACCGTGGCGTGCGGGATATTATTAGATCTGGACAGGGCTCAGACCGTGGCGTACGGGATATTATTAGATCTGGATAGGGCTCAGACCGTGGCGTGCGGGATATTATTAGATCTGGACAGGGCTCAGACCGTGGCGTACGGGATATTATTAGATCTGGACAGGGCTCAGACCGTGGCGTGCGGGATATTATTAGATCTGGACAGGGCTCAGACCGTGGCGTGCGGGATATTATTAGATCTGGACAGGGCTCAGACCGTGGCGTACGGGATATTATTAGATCTGGATAGGGCTCAGACCGTGGCGTGCGGGATATTATTAGATCTGGACAGGGCTCAGACCGTGGCGTACGGGATATTATTAGATCTGGACAGGGCTCAGACCGTGGCGTACGGGATATTATTAGATCTGGACAGGGCTCAGACCGTGGCGTACGGGATATTATTAGATCTGGATAGGGCTCAGACCGTGGCGAGCGGGATATTATTAGATCTGGACAGGGCTCAGACCGTGGCGTACGGGATATTATTAGATCTGGATAGGGCTCAGACCGTGGCGTGCGGGATATTATTAGATCTGGACAGGGCTCAGACCGTGGCGTACGGGATATTATTAGATCTGGATAGGGCTCAGACCGTGGCGTGCGGGATATCATTAGATCTGGACAGGGCTCAGACCGTGGCGTACGGGATATTATTAGATCTGGACAGGGCTCAGACCGTGGCGAGCGGGATATTATTAGATCTGGACAGGGCTCAGACCGTGGCGTACGGGATATTATTAGATCTGGATAGGGCTCAGACCGTGGCGTGCGGGATATTATTAGATCTGGACAGGGCTCAGACCGTGGCGTACGGGATATTATTAGATTTGGATAGGGCTCAGACCGTGGCGTGCGGGATATTATTAGATCTGGATAGGGCTCAGACCGTGGCGTGCGGGATATTATTAGATCTGGACAGGGCTCAGACCGTGGCGTACGGGATATTATTAGATCTGGACAGGGCTCAGACCGTGGCGTGCGGGATATTATTAGATCTGGACAGGGCTCAGACCGTGGCGTACGGGATATTATTAGATCTGGACAGGGCTCAGACCTTGGCGTACGGGATATTATTAGATCTGGACAGGGCTCAGACCGTGGCGTGCGGGATATTATTAGGTCTGGACAGGGCTCAGACCGTGGCGTGCGGGACATTATTAGATCTGGACAGGGCTCAGACCGTGGCGTACGGGATATTATTAGATCTGGACAGGGCTCAGACCGTGGCGTACGGGATATTATTAGATCTGGACAGGGCTCAGACCGTGGCGTACGGGATATTATTAGATCTGGACAGGGCTCAGACCGTGGCGTACGGGATATTATTAGATCTGGACAGGGCTCAGACCGTGGCGTGCGGGATATTATTAGATCTGGACAGGGCTCAGACCGTGGCGTACGGGATATTATTAGATCTGGACAGGGCTCAGACCGTGGCGTACGGGATATTATTAGATCTGGACAGGGCTCAGACCGTGGCGTGCGGGATATTATTCGATCTGGACAGGGCTCAGACCGTGGCGTACGGGATATTATTAGATCTGGACAGGGCTCAGACCGTGGCATACGGGATATTATTAGATCTGGACAGGGCTCAAACCGTGGCGTACGGGATATTATTAGATCTGGACAGGGCTCAGACCGTGGCGTGCGGGATATTATTAGATCTGGACAGGGCTCAGACCGTGGCGTGCGGGATATTATTATATCTGGACAGGGCTCAGACCGTGGCGTGCGGGATATTATTAGATCTGGACAGGGCTCAGACCGTGGCGTGCGGGATATTATTAGATCTGGATAGGGCTCAGACCGTGGCGTGCGGGATATTATTAGATCTGGATAGGGCTCAGACCGTGGCGTGCGGGATATTATTAGATCTGGACAGGGCTCAGACCGTGGCGTGCGGGATATTATTAGATCTGGACAGGGCTCAGACCGTGGCCTACGGGATATTATTAGATCTGGATAGGGCTCAGACCGTGGCGTGCGGGATATTATTAGGTCTGGACAGGGCTCAGACCGTGGCGTGCGGGATATTATTAGATCTGGATAGGGCTCAGACGGTGGCGTACGGGATATTATTAGATCTGGACAGGGCTCAGACCGTGGCGTGCGGGATATTATTAGATCTGGACAGGGCTCAGACCTTGGCGTACGAGATATTATTAGATCTGGACAGGGCTCAGACCGTGGCGTGCGGGATATTATTAGATCTGGACAGGGCTCAGACCGTGGCGTGCGGGATATCATTAGATCTGGACAGGGCTCAGACCGTGGCGTACGGGATATTATTAGATCTGGACAGGGCTCAGGCCGTGGCGTGCGGGATATTATTAGATCTGGACAGGGCTCAGACCGTGGCGTGCGGGATATTATTAGATCTGGATAGGGCTCAGACCGTGGCGTGCGGGATATCATTAGATCTGGACAGGGCTCAGACCGTGGCGTACGGGATATTATTAGATCTGGACAGGGCGCAGACCGTGGCGTGCGGGATATTATTAGATCTGGATAGGGCTCAGACCGTGGCGTGCGGGATATCATTAGATCTGGACAGGGCTCAGACCGTGGCGTACGGGATATTATTAGATCTGGACAGGGCTCAGGCCGTGGCGTGCGGGATATTATTAGATCTGGACAGGGCTCAGACCGTGGCGTGCGGGATATTATTAGATCTGGACAGGGCTCAGACCGTGGCGTACGGGATATTATTAGATCTGGACAGGGCTCAGACCGTGGCGTGCGGGATATTATTAGATCTGGACAGGGCTCAGACCGTGGCGTGCGGGATATTATTAGATCTGGATAGGGCTCAGACCGTGGCGTGCGGGATATTATTAGATCTGGACAGGGCTCAGACCGTGGCGTGCGAGATATTATTAGATCTGGATAGGGCTCAGACCGTGGCGTACGGGATATTATTAGATCTGGACAGGGCTCAGACCGTGGCGTACGGGATATTATTAGATCTGGACAGGGCTCAGACCGTGGCGTGCGGGATATTATTAGATCTGGACAGGGCTCAGACCGTGGCGTACGGGATATTATTAGATCTGGACAGGGCTCAGACCGTGCCGTGCGGGATATTATTAGATCTGGACAGGGCTCAGACCGTGGCGTACGGGATATTATTAGATCTGGACAGGGCTCAGACCGTGGCGTGCGGGATATTATTAGATCTGGACAGGGCTCAGACCGTGGCGTGCGGGATATTATTAGATCTGGACAGGGCTCAGACCGTGGCGTGCGGGATATTATTAGATCTGGACAGGGCTCAGACCGTGGCGTACGGTATATTATTAGATCTGGACAGGGCTCAGACCGTGGCGTACGGGATATTATTAGATCTGGACAGGGCTCAGACCGTGGCGTACGGGATATTATTAGATCTGGACAGGGCTCAGACCGTGGCGTGCGGGATATTATTAGATCTGGACAGGGCTCAGACCGTGGCGTGCGGGATATTATTAGATCTGGACAGGGCTCAGACCGTGGCGTACGGGATATTATTAGATCTGGACAGGGCTCAGACCGTGGCGTACGGGATATTATTAGATCTGGACAGGGCTCAGACCGTGGCGTACGGGATATTATTAGATCTGGATAGGGCTCAGACCGTGGCGTGCGGGATATTATTAGATCTGGACAGGGCTCAGACCGTGGCGTACGGGATATTATTAGATCTGGACAGGGCTCAGACCGTGGCGTGCGGGATATTATTAGATCTGGACAGGGCTCAGACCGTGGCGTACGGGATATTATTAGATCTGGACAGGGCTCAGACCGTGGCGTACGGGATATTATTAGATCTGGACAGGGCTCAGACCGTGGCGTGCGGGATATTATTAGATCTGGACAGGGCTCAGACCGTGGCGTGCGGGATATTATTAGATCTGGATAGGGCTCAGACCGTGGCGTGCGGGATATTATTAGATCTGGACAGGGCTCAGACCGTGGCGTGCGAGATATTATTAGATCTGGATAGGGCTCAGACCGTGGCGTACGGGATATTATTAGATCTGGACAGGGCTCAGACCGTGGCGTACGGGATATTATTAGATCTGGACAGGGCTCAGACCGTGGCGTGCGGGATATTATTAGATCTGGACAGGGCTCAGACCGTGGCGTACGGGATATTATTAGATCTGGACAGGGCTCAGACCGTGCCGTGCGGGATATTATTAGATCTGGACAGGGCTCAGACCGTGGCGTACGGGATATTATTAGATCTGGACAGGGCTCAGACCGTGGCGTGCGGGATATTATTAGATCTGGACAGGGCTCAGACCGTGGCGTGCGGGATATTATTAGATCTGGACAGGGCTCAGACCGTGGCGTGCGGGATATTATTAGATCTGGACAGGGCTCAGACCGTGGCGTACGGGATATTATTAGATCTGGACAGGGCTCAGACCGTGGCGTGCGGGATATTATTAGATCTGGACAGGGCTCAGACCGTGGCGTACGGGATATTATTAGATCTGGACAGGGCTCAGGCCTTGGCGTACGGGATATTATTAGATCTGGACAGGGCTCAGACCGTGGCGTGCGGGATATTATTAGGTCTGGACAGGGCTCAGACCGTGGCGTGCGGGATATTATTAGATCTGGACAGGGCTCAGACCGTGGCGTACGGGATATTATTAGATCTGGACAGGGCTCAGACCGTGGCGTACGGGATATTATTAGATCTGGACAGGGCTCAGACCGTGGCGTACGGGATATTATTAGATCTGGACAGGGCTCAGACCGTGGCGTACGGGATATTATTAGATCTGGACAGGGCTCAGACCGTGGCGTGCGGGATATTATTAGATCTGGACAGGGCTCAGACCGTGGCGTACGGGATATTATTAGATCTGGATAGGGCTCAGACCGTGGCGTACGGGATATTATTAGATCTGGACAGGGCTCAGACCGTGGCGTACAGGATATTATTAGATCTGGACAGGGCTCAGACCGTGGCGTGCGGGATATTATTAGATCTGGACAGGGCTCAGACCGTGGCGTACGGGATATTATTAGATCTGGACAGGGCTCAGACCGTGGCGTACGGGATATTATTAGATCTGGACAGGGCTCAGACCGTGGCGTGCGGGATATTATTAGATCTGGACAGGGCTCAGACCGTGGCGTGCGGGATATTATTAGATCTGGACAGGGCTCAGACCGTGGCGTGCGGGATATTATTAGATCTGGACAGGGCTCAGACCGTGGCGTGCGGGATATTATTAGATCTGGACAGGGCTCAGACCGTGGCGTACGGGATATTATTAGATCTGGATAGGGCTCAGACCGTGGCGTGCGGGATATTATTAGATCTGGACAGGGCTCAGACCGTGGCGTGCGGGATATTATTAGATCTGGACAGGGCTCAGACCGTGGCGTACGGGATATTATTAGATCTGGATAGGGCTCAGACCGTGGCGTGCGGGATATTATTAGATCTGGACAAGGCTCAGACCGTGGCGTACGGGATATTATTAGATCTGGATAGGGCTCAGACCGTGGCGTACGGGATATTATTAGATCTGGACAGGGCTCAGACCGTGGCGTACGGGATATTATTAGATCTGGACAGGGCTCAGACCGTGGCGTACGGGATATTATTAGATCTGGACAGGGCTCAGACCGTGGCGTGCGGGATATTATTAGATCTGGACAGGGCTCAGACCGTGGCGTACGGTATATTATTAGATCTGGACCGGGCTCAGACCGAGGCGTACGGGATATTATTAGATCTGGACAGGGCTCAGACCGTGGCGTACGGGATATTATTAGATCTGGACAGGGCTCAGACCGTGGCGTGCGGGATATTATTAGATCTGGACAGGGCTCAGACCGTGGCGTGCGGGATATTATTAGATCTGGACAGGGCTCAGACCGTGGCGTACGGGATATTATTAGATCTGGACAGGGCTCAGACCGTGGCGTACGGGATATTATTAGATCTGGACAGGGCTCAGACCGTGGCGTACGGGATATTATTAGATCTGGACAGGGCTCAGACCGTGGCGTGCGGAATATTATTAGATCTGGACAGGGCTCAGACCGTGGCGTACGGGATATTATTAGATCTGGACAGGGCTCAGACCGTGGCGTGCGGGATATTATTAGATCTGGACAGGGCTCAGACCGTGGCGTACGGGATATTATTAGATCTGGACAGGGCTCAGACCGTGGCGTACGGGATATTATTAGATCTGGACAGGGCTCAGACCGTGGCGTGCGGGATATTATTAGATCTGGACAGGGCTCAGACCGTGGCGTGCGGGATATTATTAGATCTGGATAGGGCTCAGACCGTGGCGTGCGGGATATTATTAGATCTGGACAGGGCTCAGACCGTGGCGTGCGAGATATTATTAGATCTGGATAGGGCTCAGACCGTGGCGTGCGGGATATTATTAGATCTGGACAGGGCTCAGACCGTGGCGTACGGGATATTATTAGATCTGGACAGGGCTCAGACCGTGGCGTGCGGGATATTATTAGATCTGGACAGGGCTCAGACCGTGGCGTACGGGATATTATTAGATCTGAACAGGGCTCAGACCGTGGCGTGCGGGATATTATTAGATCTGGACAGGGCTCAGACCGTGGCGTACGGGATATTATTAGATCTGGACAGGGCTCAGACCGTGGCGTGCGGGATATTATTAGATCTGGACAGGGCTCAGACCGTGGCGTGCGGGATATTATTAGATCTGGACAGGGCTCAGACCGTGGCGTGCGGGATATTATTAGATCTGGACAGGGCTCAGACCGTGGCGTACGGGATATTATTAGATCTGGACAGGGCTCAGACCGTGGCGTGCGGGATATTATTAGATCTGGACAGGGCTCGGACCGTGGCGTGCGGGATATTATTAGATCTGGACAGGGCTCAGACCGTGGCGTGCGGGATATTATTAGATCTGGATAGGGCTCAGACCGTGGCGTGCGGGATATTATTAGATCTGGACAGGGCTCAGACCCTGGCGAGCGGGATATTATTAGATCTGGACAGGGCTCAGACCGTGGCGTACGGGATATTATTAGATCTGGACAGGGCTCAGACCGTGGCGTACGGGATATTATTAGATCTGGACAGGGCTCAGACCTTGGCGTACGGGATATTATTAGATCTGGACAGGGCTCAGACCGTGGCGTACGGGATATTATTAGATCTGGACAGGGCTCAGACCTTGGCGTACGGGATATTATTAGATCTGGACAGGGCTCAGACCGTGGCGTACGGGATATTATTAGATCTGGACAGGGCTCAGACCGTGGCGTGCGGGATATTATTAGATCTGGACAGGGCTCAGACCGTGGCGTACGGGATATTATTAGATCTGGATAGGGCTCAGACCGTGGCGTGCGGGATATTATTAGATCTGGACAGGGCTCAGACCGTGGCGTACGGGATATTATTAGATCTGGACAGGGCTCAGACCGTGGCGTGCGGGATATCATTAGATCTGGACAGGGCTCAGACCGTGGCGTACGGGATATTATTAGATCTGGATAGGGCTCAGACCGTGGCGAGCGGGATATTATTAGATCTGGACAGGGCTCAGACCGTGGCGTACGGGATATTATTAGATCTGGACAGGGCTCAGACCGTGGCGTACGGGATATTATTAGATCTGGATAGGGCTCAGACCGTGGCGTGCGGGATATTATTAGGTCTGGATAGGGCTCAGACCGTGGCGTGCGGGATATTATTAGATCTGGACAGGGCTCAGACCGTGGCGTGCGGGATATTATTAGATCTGGACAGGGCTCAGACCGTGGCGTGCGGGATATTATTAGATCTGGACAGGGCTCAGACCGTGGCGTGCGGGATATTATTAGATCTGGACAGGGCTCAGACCCTGGCGAGCGGGATATTATTAGATCTGGACAGGGCTCAGACCGTGGCGTACGGGATATTATTAGATCTGGACAGGGCTCAGACCGTGGCATACGGGATATTATTAGATCTGGACAGGGCTCAGACCGTGGCGTACGGGATATTATTAGATCTGGACAGGGCTCAGACCGTGGCGTACGGGATATTATTAGATCTGGATAGGGCTCAGACCGTGGCGTGCGGGATATTATTAGATCTGGACAGGGCTCAGACCGTGGCGTACGGGATATTATTAGATCTGGACAGGGCTCAGACCGTGGCGTGCGGGATATCATTAGATCTGGACAGGGCTCAGACCGTGGCGTACGGGATATTATTAGATCTGGACAGGGCTCAGACCGTGGCGAGCGGGATATTATTAGATCTGGACAGGGCTCAGACCGTGGCGTGCGGGATATTATTAGATCTGGATAGGGCTCAGACCGTGGCGTGCGGGATATTATTAGATCTGGACAGGGCTCAGACCGTGGCGTACGGGATATTATTAGATCTGGATAGGGCTCAGACCGTGGCGTGCGGGATATTATTAGATCTGGACAGGGCTCAGACCGTGGCGTACGGGATATTATTAGATCTGGACAGGGCTCAGACCGTGGCGTGCGGGATATTATTAGATCTGGACAGGGCTCAGACCGTGGCGTGCGGGATATTATTAGATCTGGACAGGGCTCAGACCGTGGCGTACGGGATATTATTAGATCTGGATAGGGCTCAGACCGTGGCGTGCGGGATATTATTAGATCTGGACAGGGCTCAGACCGTGGCGTACGGGATATTATTAGATCTGGACAGGGCTCAGACCGTGGCGTACGGGATATTATTAGATCTGGACAGGGCTCAGACCGTGGCGTACGGGATATTATTAGATCTGGATAGGGCTCAGACCGTGGCGAGCGGGATATTATTAGATCTGGACAGGGCTCAGACCGTGGCGTGCGGGATATTATTAGATCTGGACAGGGCTCAGACCGTGGCGTACGGGATATTATTAGATCTGGACAGGGCTCAGACCGTGGCGTGCGGGATATTATTAGATCTGGACAGGGCTCAGACCGTGGCGTACGGGATATTATTAGATCTGGACAGGGCTCAGACCGTGGCGTGCGGGATATTATTAGATCTGGACAGGGCTCAGACCGTGGCGTACGGGATATTATTAGATCTGGATAGGGCTCAGACCGTGGCGTGCGGGATATTATTAGATCTGGACAGGGCTCAGACCGTGGCGTACGGGATATTATTAGATCTGGACAGGGCTCAGACCGTGGCGTACGGGATATTATTAGATCTGGACAGGGCTCAGACCGTGGCGTACGGGATATTATTAGATCTGGATAGGGCTCAGACCGTGGCGAGCGGGATATTATTAGATCTGGACAGGGCTCAGACCGTGGCGTGCGGGATATTATTAGATCTGGACAGGGCTCAGACCGTGGCGTACGGGATATTATTAGATCTGGACAGGGCTCAGACCGTGGCGTACGGGATATTATTAGATCTGGATAGGGCTCAGACCGTGGCGTGCGGGATATTATTAGATCTGGACAGGGCTCAGACCGTGGCGTACGGGATATTATTAGATCTGGATAGGGCTCAGACCGTGGCGTGCGGGATATCATTAGATCTGGACAGGGCTCAGACCGTGGCGTACGGGATATTATTAGATCTGGACAGGGCTCAGACCGTGGCGAGCGGGATATTATTAGATCTGGACAGGGCTCAGACCGTGGCGTACGGGATATTATTAGATCTGGATAGGGCTCAGACCGTGGCGTGCGGGATATTATTAGATCTGGACAGGGCTCAGACCGTGGCGTACGGGATATTATTAGATCTGGATAGGGCTCAGACCGTGGCGTGCGGGATATTATTAGATCTGGATAGGGCTCAGACCGTGGCGTGCGGGATATTATTAGATCTGGACAGGGCTCAGACCGTGGCGTACGGGATATTATTAGATCTGGACAGGGCTCAGACCGTGGCGTGCGGGATATTATTAGATCTGGACAGGGCTCAGACCGTGGCGTACGGGATATTATTAGATCTGGACAGGGCTCAGACCTTGGCGTACGGGATATTATTAGATCTGGACAGGGCTCAGACCGTGGCGTGCGGGATATTATTAGGTCTGGACAGGGCTCAGACCGTGGCGTGCGGGACATTATTAGATCTGGACAGGGCTCAGACCGTGGCGTACGGGATATTATTAGATCTGGACAGGGCTCAGACCGTGGCGTACGGGATATTATTAGATCTGGACAGGGCTCAGACCGTGGCGTACGGGATATTATTAGATCTGGACAGGGCTCAGACCGTGGCGTACGGGATATTATTAGATCTGGACAGGGCTCAGACCGTGGCGTGCGGGATATTATTAGATCTGGACAGGGCTCAGACCGTGGCGTACGGGATATTATTAGATCTGGACAGGGCTCAGACCGTGGCGTACGGGATATTATTAGATCTGGACAGGGCTCAGGCCGTGGCGTGCGGGATATTATTCGATCTGGACAGGGCTCAGACCGTGGCGTACGGGATATTATTAGATCTGGACAGGGCTCAGACCGTGGCATACGGGATATTATTAGATCTGGACAGGGCTCAAACCGTGGCGTACGGGATATTATTAGATCTGGACAGGGCTCAGACCGTGGCGTGCGGGATATTATTAGATCTGGACAGGGCTCAGACCGTGGCGTGCGGGATATTATTATATCTGGACAGGGCTCAGACCGTGGCGTGCGGGATATTATTAGATCTGGACAGGGCTCAGACCGTGGCGTGCGGGATATTATTAGATCTGGATAGGGCTCAGACCGTGGCGTGCGGGATATTATTAGATCTGGATAGGGCTCAGACCGTGGCGTGCGGGATATTATTAGATCTGGACAGGGCTCAGACCGTGGCGTGCGGGATATTATTAGATCTGGACAGGGCTCAGACCGTGGCCTACGGGATATTATTAGATCTGGATAGGGCTCAGACCGTGGCGTGCGGGATATTATTAGGTCTGGACAGGGCTCAGACCGTGGCGTGCGGGATATTATTAGATCTGGATAGGGCTCAGACGGTGGCGTACGGGATATTATTAGATCTGGACAGGGCTCAGACCGTGGCGTGCGGGATATTATTAGATCTGGACAGGGCTCAGACCTTGGCGTACGAGATATTATTAGATCTGGACAGGGCTCAGACCGTGGCGTGCGGGATATTATTAGATCTGGACAGGGCTCAGACCGTGGCGTGCGGGATATCATTAGATCTGGACAGGGCTCAGACCGTGGCGTACGGGATATTATTAGATCTGGACAGGGCTCAGGCCGTGGCGTGCGGGATATTATTAGATCTGGACAGGGCTCAGACCGTGGCGTGCGGGATATTATTAGATCTGGATAGGGCTCAGACCGTGGCGTGCGGGATATCATTAGATCTGGACAGGGCTCAGACCGTGGCGTACGGGATATTATTAGATCTGGACAGGGCGCAGACCGTGGCGTGCGGGATATTATTAGATCTGGATAGGGCTCAGACCGTGGCGTGCGGGATATCATTAGATCTGGACAGGGCTCAGACCGTGGCGTACGGGATATTATTAGATCCGGACAGGGCTCAGGCCGTGGCGTGCGGGATATTATTAGATCTGGACAGGGCTCAGACCGTGGCGTGCGGGATATTATTAGATCTGGACAGGGCTCAGACCGTGGCGTGCGGGATATTATTAGATCTGGATAGGGCTCAGACCGTGGCGTGCGGGATATTATTAGATCTGGACAGGGCTCAGACCGTGGCGTGCGGGATATTATTAGATCTGGACAGGGCTCAGACCGTGGCCTACGGGATATTATTAGATCTGGATAGGGCTCAGACCGTGGCGTGCGGGATATTATTAGGTCTGGACAGGGCTCAGACCGTGGCGTGCGGGATATTATTAGATCTGGACAGGGCTCAGACCGTGGCGTACGGGATATTATTAGATCTGGACAGGGCTCAGACCGTGGCGTGCGGGATATTATTAGATCTGGACAGGGCTCAGACCGTGGCGTACGGGATATTATTAGATCTGGATAGGGCTCAGACCGTGGCCTACGGGATATTATTAGATCTGGATAGGGCTCAGACCGTTGCCTACGGGATATTATTAGATCTGGATTTGCTTTCTATCGATTCAATTTGACGACCCCGAGCGTTTCGTTAAGCCGCATTCCCATGTAACGGAACTTAATATATCTTGAAATCTAAATTGTTTTTCCCTAAAATAGGAGTCTGGATGTAAATGACGACACGCAACACAGGCATATTTGAAAAATCGACGTTCGACATTGACCCTCAAATTCCGACCTTGGGGATGTGAAAAGCGATATCGACATAACACTGAACTAAGCCAAAAAGCGGCACGGAATGTAGTAAAAAAATCGACATTTTACGCTGGAACCCCCCCGTCCAGACCCACCGGAATGAGTACTTGGAAGTAAGACCTTTCATCTGTCGGATAGGGAGAGCGTGGTCAGCGTACCTTGCTTAATGGGGAGCCTAGGCATGACTTCATGCGTTATAGCAGTATGGCGGTGGTGAGGTTGGGGACTTTTTATTGCCTTCATTGGCTGCCACACTGCCCCTCTCCCCACCCCCACATCCCCTCTCCTCTGTGGGGTCCACACACACAGCCATATCGTTAATCGTTATGCTATATCAACAATACCTAATGTTCCTCATCCGCCCTGTCCGTTGTCGCTACACCGGCGACATACATTGTCTGGTAGCACGCCTCCCAGTGCCTCCAGCCCCACACCAACCAACCATGCGCGATACGCACAAAGAAAGCCTTCCCGATATGTCCCTGACGCTGCCTCTCATTAATTACCAATGTACTGGTTGTTTGATGTCGTTACTCCATTATCTGGTGGTTTCCTCGTAATGCATGTGCCCCATGTAACCAGGCCGATATACGTTCTGATTGATATTGCGGCGGCATTGTGCGTGGTAGAGTGACCTCCACGGGGGATAAAATGTGTAGAATGCCGAGCGACCCAACAACTATATCGCAAAAGAACGGACTACATGTATACAATATATAAAGACGAACGTAGCTCCACAGAGCCATATACGTGCACCTCCCATTGGTATCGACTGCTGTAAATATATCTCAAAAGACTACAATTTTATAGACGAACGCAGTTCCACAGAGGACTTAGCTCCACTTTATAGACGAACGCAGTTCCACAGAGGACGTAGCTCCACAGAGCTACGCGTGGAATTCTTATTGCCTCTTGGCTGTGAAAGCTTAGATAGAGGACTCGATAATCATGACTGAGGCTTGGACCTCGGAATGGACGAGACCTACTGCCGATGTGATGCCGCCCATGGACTACACCTCAGCCATTTCCCCTCAAGGACCAGATATGTTATTGTTTGACCACTTTTACAAGGTCACGCTCGCCATTATCAGTTTGTTTTCAATCTGCGCCAACGCGCTGACTCTAGTGGTCCTTATCAAATATCGCCCGTTTCACCGGAAGCGCTACATCCTGATGGGCAGCCTGGCGGTGGCGGACACCATGGTGGGCGTGGCGGGGCTGTACTTCCTCGTCATCTCCGTGCTCTCCGCGCCAGGCTGCTCCGTCCCCATCCACGTCGTCCTGCTGGAGTTCCTCGTCTCCTGGCCGCTCTACGTATCCTTCATGCACATTTTGGCTCTCGGGTTGGAGCGGTACGTCGCCATCTTACATCCGTTTTTCTACCACAGTCGCGTGAGGTCCAGACACCTGTGGGGTGCCGCCGCCTTCTGGTGGGCGGTCGGTACCGGGGTGGTAGCCACGTTCTTCCTGTGGCTCCCCGGCGCCGCCGCGCCGCAGTCGCCGTGCCCAGTCACCGTCACGCCGCTGAGCTTCCGTGTCTATCTGGCGTTGGTCATCTACGTCACCATCGCGGCTGTCCTCATCGCTCTGTACATTAACATCGTCGCCGTCGCCGCTAAGCACGACAGCCTTCATCATCGCACCGTCTCTAGTCCCGAGCAGTCCCCACGAAGCGAACGGATGCCGCGTGGTGACGTCACCGTATGTGACGTCACGAATCTGCCATCTCGGCGGGATCACGTGATCAGACTGAAGGCCTTTCGCTTCGTGGCCGCCGTGCTGGCAGCCTACCTGTGCACGTGGTTGCCTCATATGGTCATCGCTTTGTTTTTTGTCTTCCGTGGCTTTGTGGACCCTTCCTACGACGACGTCGCCCTCTTGCTGTCCTACGAACTAGGTCTTATACATTCCGGTATCAATGTCTTCGTTTACATAGGCTTCCAGTCTGATTTTCGTAATGCAGTGAAATCATTGTTTGGCCTTAGACACGATAATAATATGTAAGGGCGTTAAATTGTTATTTATTTGTATTTTCTCATATCCCTGGTGCTATCCAAAATCGAGTCGCTTGCTAGCCCCCCCCCCCCTCCCCTCCCCAAATAGAGAAAAGGGCAATAGTTAATCTGACACAAGTACGTTTGACCCACATCGTACAACTCTCGCGCCCTCGATCTCAGTAGGCAAAACATAATGAGATCCACACCGAGACCCGGGGGGCCGTGGCATGGATTATGAAGCTTTTTAAAGCAATATACTTACATGCGCCATCTTAGATTTTTTACATTTTAGAATCAAGACTAAAAGTACCTTAAAATTATGTCGCGTATGTTTTGTATCTCTTTGAATCTGTAAAAGAACAACTTCAACAAAGATTTTAGGTTTTTAACTCAAGAATTCCGAATATACATATTTGACATAGAGAAGAGGTTGGTAATACGCACAATTACAGAATATATTGCTTTAACGCCCAAGAGCCCGTTGTCACCCTTTTTTTCCGGGTCTGTCCCCTTGTAGGGAGAGTTGGCAAAAGAATTGAAAACAATTTCGGGTGTGCACCATGCATTTTGGTCGGAACATGAGAAACAGTGAATAATTTAATAAATTTAATGACGACGCCCTAATGTCTTCAATACACGATTGCAGACAAAATCTGAGCTGCTAGTCACGGCCGCGACCAAATGTCAAATGCAGCCATATAATGAATAGGGATTTCATGAAGGCTGGCATTGTTATGCTGGTTTGGATGTAAATATTAACAGCATACGTGGTAACAATAACAATCCTTTAATATATCGCTTATTCGTTTTTCCTCTTGCTTCTGAACATTCTAAAAGCTGGATTTTCTAGTTTTCCAAGGTCTCATTCGCTAGGTCGCCCACAGACCCCAAGGGATACCCCAAGTTCTCATTGTGATAATAGTTTTCGCTGTGATAATCGTTTTCAAGAATAAAGCATAACAATAATGAGAAGTGTTATTTATTAAAGCAAGATACGCATTGTGCCATGCTTGGAAGAGTGCTGAGAGCGAACTTTAATACATAAGTTATAACGCATAATTTGTATCGTAGAAATGCAGCGAATTGTAGAAATGCGCGCTGCATTTATCCTATCCATTTGCGCAGCGCTACATATATACACTGACGATTATCTACCATGTGCATATCATAAGGTGGCCTTTTAATCCACTACTGTAACAATTCATCCTCACTCGGGCATGGATAACATTTGTAAAGCGGGGTTCTAGCTGACACGAATTGAGGCAGAAATTCACAGAGATAATTTGGAGCCTTATGATACAACATTTTATGACAAGTAAAAAGTATTTATTTGCCGACGCTCTTCTGCTTTGATCTTGCTAACTATAACGTTATAACCTTATACCTATAAAACACAACTCATGTTTCCCCCACATCTGCGAACATTATCCGCTCCTTTCACGAACACTCGCTCAGCACAGCACAGTTCGACGGAGCTACGTCCGAGAGCTTCCAAGTCAGAAATGGCGTGAAGCAGGGTTATGTTCTTGCGCCAACTTTATTTGGTCTCTTTTTCTCTATGCTCCTTTCGCACGCATTTGATGAGGATGCGGAGGGGGTTTACCTGCACACCAGATCGGATGGGAAATTGTACAACCTTTCCAGATTGCGTGCTAAGCCCAAGCGGAGGCGCTTCCTATTAAGGAAACTGCTATTTGCTGACGACGCAGCACTGGTTGCGCACTCAGAAAGCCAGCTGCAGAGACTCTTGGATCGACACTCAAACGCGTGTGCTTTATTCGCACTGACTATTAGTGTTAAGAAAACAGTCGTGCTGAACCAAGGGGCTATGACACCACCAGTGATTACCCTAAATAACATGCCTTTGGAGGTGTTGAAAAAGTTTCGTTACCTGGGCAGTACCGTCACGGATAATGTATCCCTGGACGAAGAAATAAATACTCGCATTGGGAAGGCAGCCACCACCTTTTCAAAATTCAAAACTAACCATTCACACCAAAATGCTAATCTACAGGGCGTGTGTTCTAAGTAGACCTGCTGTATGGCAGTGAAACGTGGACTACATATTGTGTCCAAGACTTTTTTTTTAACAACTTCCATCTTCGTTGCCTGCGAAAGATTTTAGGCATTTCTTGGCAAGACAAGGTAACAAATGCCGACGTGTTAGCCAGGGCCAACCTCCCGAGCATTCTTGCTCTTGTGAAACTACGACGTCTCCGTTGGCCCACCACGACGGGCTCTGGTTTGACAAACTGGACTTGAAACGCCAATCTAGGCGCCCAGTGAGTACAAACCAGGACCTGTCGACGGGTCATCGATGCGACGACTGCGGGAAGCTCTGTCGGTCACAGATAGGCTTGTTCAGTCATAAGCGCAAATGTCGCGACGCAAATCGTCTTACTTGAAATCAAACAAAGCTGCAAAATCCATCGTCTTTCGTAGACGGACGGATGCCAACACACGTGTTTGCCCCCACTGCAATACATCACTTCGGTCGTAACAACATTATGGAAACTACTTTACTCCGCGTAAATGAAAAATCCATCAAGCAGATAAGCTCTGTCGATAAGCGCTAGTTATAAAATACACCAAAGTGAAAACCCCTGTCCACAGAAACACTTTAAACCGCCTTTTTACAAAACGTGTAAAACTAGTTTAATTTTTTTCCCACGATTTCTCATCTTCTTCTTTGATCTGGCTAACTATAAACCACAACAGATGCTTGCCCCCGCTGCAATACATTAATTCGGTCGTAACAAAAATCATGTCATTGAAAAATCCATCAAGCACATAAACTGTGTCGATAAGCGTCAGTTACAATATACACCAAAGGAAAGAAAAACGCTTTAAACTGTCAAGGTCACCGTCCAAGCAGAAGCCCTGGAGACACCACCAAACGATGTCATGAAACCAAATCTCTCCTCCACGGACTTCTTGAGGTCTTTTCTGTCTGGATATTCACCATATCCCTCGAAATCCCGGACCTTGGTGAGGGCTGGAGTAGGCCTTCCCTCCACCGTTAAGCTTGAGAAACTCTCGTAGTATGAGACCTGGGAATACAGAGACAAACACCAATAAAAACAGTGGACAATGAACAAAATCCATCGTATTATATGAAGGGTTTGATAATGCGAACTGCTCATTTGGGTCAAGAAACGCTACCATATGCATTTTTGCGCGAGAACCTTGCTAATCTTGAGCAAAAAAGCTACACATACATATAAAAGTTGATGATGACCTATCACAGACTGCGAGATGAGATATATACCTTGCAGCTGTTTTGATCGCAGTACCATTTTATCCAGCCTAATTCTAGTATACCACAATCAGTATTTCCGAAATATTATTGTTACATAAAATATAGACATTTGCATATATATATATAGCGGCTCAATCAGAGCGCGGCTAAAATAGGCAGCAGCCGAACGCGCTACCCACTAGGCCAAAGGGGTGACCCCCTTACGTTTTTGAACACTCACAATGGCCACGTCGATGACGTTGACGTTGTTGTCGGGCTTCAGCACCCAGTCTGTCGCCTCATACGAGAACAGACTCAACTTGACAGGAAGAGGTGTCACGCCAGGCCTAGCGTTGATGAACACCTGCAAGGGAGGCCAGTCATGAACACATTGTATCGAAATAATAATTTCCTAGTTGAGATTTTAAAGGGTGTCAAATGACGTCATAGAGAAACACAAGCCCACGTGCTTTCATATTGAGATTATGATGGTTTCTTTTCATTGATTCGTACTCAACGAAAAACCCTTAACCATGAATACAATACATTCTCTCGACAGCATTAAAGCAGCTTACGTCATACATGCGATATCTCTATCGAGTAATTTACACCTATGTTACCGGGAACAAACAGGCCAGACCTCAGTTTTGCTGCTTTGATGGATCCGTTTAGTGAATTCATGGAATAAAAGCTATAACCAGTTATGCTAACACATTCGTATTTTTTTATCTTGCATAAGCAAAGTTAACGAATATAGTATCAACACTTTAAGTATGTCATACCAGTCAAGCTGTATGACTTACAACATACCATGCAGATGTAGTGCTTGCAGCGCAATGCCCCCAAGTGGTATTGATGCTCTCTTGTTTATTAACGTCTAACGTTTATTAAGAACGTCTCCAAGCAATGACGGAGACGTGTTACCCACGGCGACCATTGGTAACGATGCTCGGTGTTTATTAACGTACTTAACGCCGGTGTCACCGTCCCCAAGCAATGACGAAGACGCGTTGCCCTGGGCGACTATATACAAGGGCACTGACCTCTACTTCGCCGACGATCTCTGGATCCTCTTGGAACCCCCGTTTTCCTCCCACCGGTTCGTACATGGCGAGGACGTGGACCTGGTAGTCGTCACCCACCGGACCCCCGTCACAGCCGTACAGGGCGTCCGGATTTGGGTCGGGAACGGAGAGACGGACTGGGCCTTCCATGATGTGGCACTGGGCTAGCAGTCAGTGCAAGAGGACGGGGAGTAGGGAGGGGTGGAAGTATTAGAGTCATCAATATCGAAACATATCTCACCAACTGGAGTAATTTACTCCGGTCGGCACCAATGTGATTGGAATAAATGCGGCGGCGTTTTAGTGTCGGTATTGTTATTCCTCGCCTGTCGGTATTGTTATTCCTCGCTTGTCGGTATTGTTATTCCTCGCCTGGTAATCATTCTTTTAAAGACAAGCTCATACATCATTTTTCCAATTTGTAACAACATTTGACAAACGTTTAAGAAATAATACACGTTAACGCATTATGTCTTGAAGTATTTTTAAAGCAAGAACATTGCATAGGATTCAATGATCCATCTCAGGGCTGCTTGTAAAATACGTGACCATGAATGTTTTTCGTAACATATATACTGTTGCCCCTTAAGTCAAACTGGATCCTTGGTAATTAGCTTACCGACTGTGGATGGTGTCGGAGGGTTTGGTCCCAACTCCACATTGAATAATCCGGGAATCTCAACGTGGCATGATAAGGAATGACCGTAAGCAATACCGGTCCGCCACCCGATACTGCCCTGCCGCATGTTTTCGCCTCTGAAGTTGCGGTAATATCCTGGCAGCACAAAAATAGATGGTAGCTGAATTTGGTCCACGGTAAGTTTAAAGTTGTTACCATTTCTTTGGGCTAAGATGGGTCTGCCATCTGATATGCCAAACACATGCGGGAATTCGTATTGTATGATAAGCCGAAGATATTATTGAAGCTAAATATTATACTGTCACATTTCCAATATTAGGAATCATGCGAAATATGTCTCTTGTTTCGGTAAGGATCTGACCTTCTGTAGATGGGCTGTCATGCCGGTACCTACGGACGGTACCATTGGAGGGGTCGCCCAGGAACTCACAGTGGTCCTCGCCCTCGCCACTTCCGTCAGCAATGTTCTTGAACACGGCCGACAGCGTTTCGGCCATAAACAAGTGGAACCTGCGAGACAAGTCAGCGTACGTGTGTTTGCCTTTCTCATGAAGACCTATCATAACTATACAGATTCGGGCCATATGGATGTATATTAACCACATTATTAAGCGTGAATTGTAACAGCAGAACAGATCAAATTCCTGGGTCAATACTGTTAGTATTTTTTGCTGGAGTCTTTTCGGTACTACACCGCCATGTCATATGATACACAGTCTATTAGTTCGCATTGATGTGTTGCGGTAGTTACCTGGTGGGTGAACACGTGGTTATGCCCAAATATTTGCCAAGCGTAGGCAAATAGCGCACATAGCGCTCGCCATATTCGCAGGCATTGTACGCGTCGTCCGATTGGAAGTGCGTGCGAAGGAGACAGTTCTCCATCCGCAAACACGGGATGTCCGAGTCTGGCACTGAAAGGATATCCCGTGGTCAAGGAGTGACAATAGCACCGGCCTATTATGTGCGACATTACAAGATATGGGTAAATGGTACTCCACCACGAGTACGTACAAAAAGTGTTTACTTCATGATAGATCTACAACTGGTGGCAATCGTCTGAGCAAGAACTACAGATATAAGGTATACCAATATAAACATAAATTTAAAAAATGTTAAAAAAAAAATGCACAAAAACTGTTTTTTATCGTTGATATGTTTTAACTAATCGCCAGTCTATTTGGTTTCTGGCGACGTACCTGCCGTAGTGGGAGAGAGAGCGACAGTTGTTGGAAACACAGGTCCTATCTCAACCTCAAACTGCCCCGGGATTTCCACGCCCGGACATTCCAAGTACGAACTATAGTATTTGCCGTTTCCTTGTCCGATGGCGCCGGTCCGCAATTCTTCGCCTCTTGAGTAGCGGTAATAACCTAGGACATACATAGTATAGGGCATATAGGGTATTACATGCATGCAACCCATCTAAAACCTTTGCACTCTAATTGTTTTAATTCAAGGAAGTCAACAGAACCACTGTGTTAATTAATGAGCAATATATAACGTAAATTGAGCTCTGGACACGATGGCATGTCCTTAAAACTATGAAAGAGCTTAAAACATGAAGTAAGTCAACCGCTAAAAATCATAATAGATGAAAAGCTTAAAACCGGTTTATTTCCAGATAGGCTGAAAATGTTATTCATAAAAAGGGTGACAAATATTGATAATGCTAATGTATTTAGTACATAAGTTATTATGGCTTCACCAATGACCTAATTAATTACATAATGTGTTTGCAATATGTATACCAGGTTTAAAGGACACACGTTAATATTAAAAACAGGTACCATATGCGAACACATTTATATACCACAAACACGTGTAAGAGTCCTAAACTTAATTGTTAATACCACAGCTTGAAATGGAAATCACATATTGATATTGTGACTGAGCTAATACAATAAAGTGTCGAGATTTTAAGGACTCTAATATTCGCATTTTAGGTTTTGAAAATTATCTATAACTCATTACTAGTCCGACATCTCAACTACTATATTATAAAAGCTTTGTTCTGTGGTTGATGATAGCAATAAGCAGTTACAATGCGCATGCAGATCCCCTATTTAAAAATCTTCGGTGGTGAAGCAGCCCCTATATTCATCGGGTACACATGGAAAAGTTATATTCACAAACCGTGACACCGGTGCGCTTTTGTCTTACTTTACGAACATGATATCATATCGTCCTGAAGATTTTATATTTATATTACCAATAATACCAACATATATTATCACGACTTTGAAACCTAATATTTAGCATGGCCAATCTAGTTAATACAGAATCATCTAACAGTTGTGTATAAATACACACACACAGTCTTAATGATTTTGTTTTTGATCTTAAAATAAATATTTTGTCGACCTACGGTACAACATGTACACAACCACCGTGTTATGTATGTCGGTTGAGTAATTAGTTAATTGGGTGTTGAAACGAACTGGTGGTCTTTGTGGCTCGATTTTACATCGTCTACGATTATGTCCTAATAACGAATCCAATTGTTTTGTTTTGTATCAGGTAACCAACCGTCCTCATCCCTCATAGACATACATGGTATATGTTTGTCCGATTTCGGCTCTAGTTTATAATTGCCACAGACTAATATTATTCGGTGGTCGGTAGACACTTTACACTGGGTTGACCTTTTCATGCGCAGTATCTCGAACGCGCCAATCAATGAGCAAGTAGCTCACTTGGGTGCCAAGTCGGACCGACCTTCTGTGACGGGTCCATGCCAGAAGTCATTGGGAGCTGTGCCGTCGAAAGGATCTCCCAGGAACTCGCATTGATCTTGCCCATGACCACCCCCGTCACCGATGTTCTTGAAGACAGCCGATGGCGTTTCTGCCATAAACAAGTGGAACCTGAAATATATTGAAATGGGTTAAACAGGCTAGTATCATCTGTATAGTTTACAGGCAAAAGCCAAGACCACATCTAGAATGCGTACAAAATGAATACCAAGAAGGTGTCGCTCTGATAGTCTTATGTTCCGTACACCAATTCGATTTTCATTTTTGTACCTGCTGGTGGAGCACGTGCTTATTCCTAAGTATTTGCCGTACGTAGGCAGCCAGCGTACGTAGCGATCTCCATCTTTACAGGCATTGAAGACGTCGTCAGATTGGAAGTTAGTGCGCAGAAGACAGTTCTCCCTTGTAAAGCAAGCCAGGTCCCAATCTGTGAAACATTGACAAGAGTAACTTATACGAAATAAAAATACGTGTTTTAGCTAACAGTTTTGTAAATAACAAGGAAACAGAAACTCACACATTCACACAAATATCTTTTATGCGAAAATTAAGAAAGAGAAAAGTCTGATACATTTCAGGGTCAAATAGTCACAGTCAGTGAGCCGCAAATCTCCTCCGTGACATCAGACGTTCAGTGTATGTTCACAACTCATCAAGCATCGTAGTGAGCGATGACCATAATTTCCTAACGATTGATGACTTTTTCCGTTATTATCGACGATCGACACAAATAACCAGAAGTAAAGGACAGTGAACTCACCGGGTGTGGCTGTCGTTTGCTGTGAGTCTGAGAGTTGGATAAATATAAAGAAAATAATGATATAGACAATTAAAAATAAACAGAAAACATTATAGAATCATGCATCTATACGGGGGTGTTTTTACTTTTAAATTTATGATATCACAGCTCAAATGTGGGACACTTTAGGTGAAGCCGCCCAAACTGAAACTTGAGAAATGGCTCAAATGATAACTAAACTCTGACTGCGAAATCAGTCAACATGTAAAAGTTGGTTAAGAGTGAATTGTAATTTGCGACAACCAATAGCAGTTAGCAACAGCGAACTCACCAAGTGTGGTGGTTGTTTGCCGTGCCTCTAGGAAATAGAGTTGGATAAATGACAATATTTCGCCTTTTAACATATTAAAGAAAAAAAAACAATTATAATCATTTGTAAGGGATTATGCATCTGGGAGCATTACAGCTAATTTATAATAGAACAGCTCAAATGTGATGGCTTCATAGAGGTCGTCCAACATGACATCTTAACAACCATAATTCAGCCCAAATGGCAACTAAAATTTGAACGTCAAATCAGACAAAAGGTGGAGTTCATCAAAGTTATAACGGAGGTCTGGAAGCGATGTAAAATTACATTTCGCGGTCAAGCGGAAGTGTAAATAAACGCCGATATAACCGAAAGTCACAAGTAAATAAACGAACAGATATAAACATGTGTAACGGAATTCTGCATCTGGGAGTGTATTATAATGTATTTTATAACAGCACGTACAGTTCAAATGTGATTATCAGAAAGGGGCTAAGTTGGCACCCCTGTCCGGTTCCTGTGTTGCGTTCAAACAAATCAGTTAGCCCCTCTGGTGTTATTACACGTGACCTAAGTTGGCCATACATTGATTGCAAGACCTCTAGTATTCTCCCATGGACACCTTCTGTGAGCAGTCTATACCAAATGAACTGATGCGGAATAGAGTCAAATGCTTTCTCTAAGTCAACAAAAATGCAATAGAATCTTCCTCTTGCCTTACTAATATATTTCTGTACCATACCTTGTAATACAAATATGTGGTCTATGGTTGATTTTCCTTTTCTAAATCCGGCTTGTTCCTCATACTGCTTATTATTTAAATCTGCCCATGCTACTAGTCTATTGTTAATTGCCTTTGTAAACACCTTGTTAATAGCTGATAAGAGGGATATTCCCCTGTAGTTATTTGGATCTGATCGGTCACCTTTCTTAAGAATAGGCACTAAAAGGGCCTCTGCCCATGGTTTCGGGAAATGACCAGAACTCATAATTTGATTGGCAAGGTCAGTAAGTATTGGTACTGAAACAGCACAGCTATTTTTCATGGCTTCCGTTAGGACACCATCTGGCCCTGGTGATTTCTTACTTGGCAGGCTATGGATTACATGATGTATTTCTTCAGTGGTGAAGTCTGAATTCAGTTCTTCAGGTATACCCTCTATACACAAGTGGCATTTAGTGCTTACATGAGTACTAAGCAATTCGTTTACCATCGCTTTCGTCTCAGGTGTCATCCTATTTGCTCTGTTTAAGAGGGTTGACAAATGCCTATTCCACTTTTTTGTGTGTTATGTAAACTGGTTGAAACTCGAAATATTTCTGTGTTTCACCAACATTATTCAGATATTAACTTGCTTTCATCGCCGTCTGTTATGATATCATCATCAATGCATAACTTGGGTCTTGTCTCACCACAATTAATTACATTCGACACGCGCAAAGCCCCAGAAGACTTGCCCTGAAAAGGGCTTCGCTTGACAATAACGCTTTTTCGTCAGTCTTGCGACAAAGCACTATTAATATTCGTGAGGTTTGTAACGCACTCCGATTGATAAAATATAACGTTTTTCTCCTGCTATGCCAGATATTTCTGAATACAGGCGAACTTAGGACCTCAGAATTTGTAGCAAACCTCCATGTCTTGTAGAATTAAGCACATGGTATTATGTTATCCACGCTTTAATATCAGAACCGGCACATAATTTAGCATTATCTGCGACCTAGATTATTACAGGCTTTCATACAGGCCTCATAATTTGCATGTGATATTATTACGATGTAGAGAATTTTGACTAACAGAAAAACCATATCGCGATGAGACGGTAAGTAAATGAAAACCGTTCATTCCTTTACATGATTCGTCTCTTTTCTTCATTTTCTTATGGTCAGTAAAAAGCATGTTTTATATCTGACTGATGTGACGACTTGCTGTACTATTAAAAAAGTCTTCTCGTGCAGGCGTCACAGTAAAGTGGAAAAGTTGTAAAAACGGAGGGTCATACCCTTATCATTGTCCCATAAATCACAAATGGCAAGAAACCGCACAGAAATGGTCAGATAATATTAGTCGGCCGGCCAAACCCCACAAAAAACGTCTTGTTCCAAGTGGGTACCTTATAGGTTAGCTTTCGAACCAGGGTGGTTACCACGTTAGATTTGACCCTGAAAGGTCATTCATTGTTCATTTGGTGCAAATTGGGTGGAACAAATATTCGTAATCATTAAAATTCCCTATTGGCTAAGCTTACGGGATAATATAGAACACACATCGTGTAATAGCCAATTGACATGTATGTTTTCAATAGGCTATAGTGGCTATGCGATCTGAAAAATGCCAATTATCTCAAAAGTATGTATGAAACACCAGATATTCGCACTGACTTGTGTCCTCCCGAGTACACTAGGTTTTGGGGTCCATTCTATGCTAAAATTGGACGTATGGCCGCCATGATTGGAACAATTTCAAAATGTTAGTATTGACTTTTTTTTGTTCAAAAAGTTAGTCGTTCGAAGTTAAACAATGCGTTTCTGGGAGAAAACCTACATCAATAGAAAGCCTTATGTTGGCATCTATTCTAGCGGTGTACTTAATATATAGATTGTAGAGTTATCAGGCTAAGTACAATTACATTGAGATTAATATTGTGTAAACTCAAAGAAAAAACATGAAGTCATGGTAGTGAACATTGAAAAGCTAATGGTTGTGGTTCTAATGTCTAAATATGAAATATGAAATATAACAAGACGTTGTCTAGGGAGGAGACGATAAGGAGGAAATTGGGGTGCCAGGAGAAGATACGAAATGAGCAAGAGTGCCAGGATATGGTAAGCAGGGAACGAGAGTGCCACGAGAGGACATGGATAGAATGGACCTGCCATAAAAGCATACGGAATTGGTAGGTGAGGGTGAGGACGGAATTCAGCTGCCAGAAGAGGAAAGTAAGGAGTGTGAGCGATAGAAGAGGAAAGTAAGGAGTGTGAGCGATAGAAGAGGAAAGTAAGGAGTGTGAGCGCTAGAAGATAAGGAGGGCATGCGAATGCCAGGAGAGGATAAGAAGGGATTTAGCCAAGTGCAACAACAGGAAAGTAGGAAATGGGAGTGCCAGGAGAGGAAAGTATGTGAAAGCCAGGGGAAGATATGGAAGGAATGGAAGTGCCAGAAGGGGATACGGAGAGATTTTGCGGGCTAAGAGAGCATAAGAAAGGACTTTGACCTCGTATTAATTTGAAATATCGTGAGGACTTTGACCTCGCATTAATTTGAAATATCGTAAGGACTTTGACCTCGTGTTAGTTTGAAATATCGTTTTAACATTTAATTCTGCATCGACAATACAAAATTCAACGTAAACAACCCTCTGAAACCATTCGTGATCTCAAATCCATGGAGGTCAACCGTTAGTCTGGCGGTTACATGGGGCAGAGGTGATGTGAGGGACGAGCTCCCGCTGCTGGCAGAGCGAAAATTGACAGGGGACCCCCCCCCCCACTATTTTGTGAGCGAGGATGTCCCTTTTCAACGCAAACTGTACTTCCCGCTGTGCATGCCCCTTCATACGAGCTAACCCTCCGGCCGCGCTCCCCCGTCATCACATTTTTGAGAGAATTCTACCTCGGCAAGGTGCACCCCCCACCCCCATTATACCATTGTATGCGGGCTCCTTTCTGCCCTACTTATTCCACGCAACTATTCCATAAGTAATGGGATACGGCGCATTCACTTCAACGGTAGAACCTCCCCATACCCAATTGTGTCCATATCGGCATGGCTCCTCAACATTTGACCCTCCCCATTGCCGCCTTACGATCTACTTGAAGCTCCCTACTTTAAACCAGCCAAGCAACCCAAGTACGCTAGGTTTTATTCTCTATGTCGTATTTTATTTCTATTTGTTGTATACTCCCCGCACTCAGAAGACACTTGTACGCCACCCACGTTTAGCCACCTATCTTAAGTGTTTGGGCCATAAATATGCAAATATGTAAAAAAAAATAGACCCCACCCACAGGAAACTTGGACAGCCACGCGTCCAAATGAAATGGCGGACATTTTGCAACGGGCGGACATTTTGCGTAACAGAAGTCAAATTGAACCAAGAAACCTCCCGGGACACTCGAATGAGGATGGAGCAAACTGAAAGGGCATTTCAATTATGTCTATGATTATGTAAGTATCTAATACATGCATAATGCAGTGTTATCTGAATGGGGGATATGAAGGGGTCACAGTGAACACTTAGTAATATATACCTCAGTGTTACCTGATTAAGGCGTGATATCGTATTTACCCCGTCCTCCTGAAGCGGTAATGAATTGCTATTATTTTCGTGATTTGGGAACTCGACTCTCCCTTGCCCTCCACCGTCTTCTATATCCTCTCTCGATCATAAAAACACAAGCAGTCACATCGCTCGTCAAGTCCTCTCACGCTCACGACAACCAAGCATTCACACCGCACGTGTAGCTGCTAAGCGCTCACATGGTCATGATAAACCAAGCATTCGCATCGTCTGCCAAGTCCTCTCAAGGCCTGCCAATCCCCCCCATGATAAAGACAAACAAAGCATTCTGTCGTGCCGTATACTTTTCATGGCTATATTTACAGATGTCCTCCACGGCAGTATATGTTACATCAGTGGCGGATCCAGCAGGGGTGGGCTACAGCGGCTAAGCCTCCCACCCCCCGGGTTAGGCCGCAGGAGCCCCACCCCCCTCCGCCCCATCAACAAGTTTAGCCCCAATAATGAATATTTGATCGGTCTTTTCCTTGGATGAGATGGCGGCATACTAATCTCACCGCCACCGGTTTTGCAATACACTGTATAACTATAATGCTATACCTGTTTCAATGTCTTTTTTGATAGCATGTCCCATACAATATCTAAGCTTACCTCCGTAATATCTGACATTGTAAAGCGAGCTTTGAAAAGTATAATTGTTAACCAGGAGAAAAGTAAAGCGAGATGACATGGCAAACACGATTTTAGTCGGTATTATTATAAATTAACTCATGCAACAATTTAAATAACCAAACACAAAATAATCATATACATACCTTGTTCTCTAGATTGATGAGTATTTTAGTGATGATTTCTAGGTTAAGATTTGATTAAATTAAGATATATACTGGACATATTTGTCCAGTAAATAGCATCATTAGGTTCTTTTGATATGCTGGAAAACGGTGACACTTACCTGTACCGGAGCCAGGGCGAACATCCACCGTGGTCTCAACCGTCGTTAACCCCATCACATCCGGGTCTTTGAGGACACTCTTGGCGTTCACACCGAACACGTAATAACCCCCGATACCGAGTCCAGCCAGAAGTATGATGGTGAAGATAACCCCGAAGACAATCGCAACGTTCTTCATCTGCTGGTAGGCGATTTGGGGATTAGCCTTGTCACTGGACGTTTGGTGACAGGCCATTTGGGGCTGAGCCTTGTCACTGGACGTTTGGTGACAGGCCATTTGGTGCTGAGCCTTGCCATTGGACCTCCGCTGGTCATCCATAATCTCGAGATAAACACCCTCATTGTCGTAGCCTGGGGAATTGGGGAGCCCCCCCTGGTCTTCCTGGGCCACAAAGGGTCGGAAGTTTGTCTGCATGTAGTCAGCCATCGTCCTGTGAGCTAACACTGAACTGGTAACCCGTTACGCTGTCTATTGTTTAGAGTCACGACCGAAAAGCGAACGCCTCAACTTCCTTTTTGGAAGGAGTGCAGTGTAAAGAGTACCTATATATATATATATATCTACTCCGCCAGTTGAATAACCGAAATGGGGGTCATGTCATGTTTAACGAGGCAGAGTTTTGTAAAGAAGGACCGATTAAGGAAGCCCTTCGCATAGGATTATATATTGGGTCGATCGTCCATGTATAAGCTAAGGGAGACCGGGGCTAAAAGTAACAGGGGTAAGATGAAAAACTGCGAATACTTTGACGTCCATTCAGTAGACGGCGCTCATTTTCTGCAGCCAGGTGAAGCTTGACTAGCGCCATGTTTGAGGCAAACGACAGTATCGAAACTGCAAACTGCAAATTACTGCCATAATTCGAATTTGCGACACTTATGTAATTTATTATTCTTCCATAGAATTAGTTTTGTTGCACGGACGGTACACATAGCCAAATCTAATATGCTGTCGTTGAAAAGGTGACATGATAAGGTAACACTAGGTGAAACTGGGTGAAACTTATATGAAATTTAAACCGCTTGCCAATGGAGGTCAATATTGTTACTATTTACCCCAACCTCTGTTACTAGAGCCCCAACACGGGGCCATGTGTAACGCGTTGGCGGTCATTTTTAAGGTCGATTTTCATGTGCTTGCGCTTCAATTTCTAAGTATATCTCGCGTGTAATTTGAAGAAAAAACGTTAAATGTACTTGTCTTGTACTAACTTCATATCGCCAGTAGCTTTTGAGTTATTTACGAAAACGCGAAACATGTTACAAGCCCCGGTCTTCCCTACACATTCGGTATTTTGCTTCAGACCTCTTTCTATGCGTGTTCTCATTCCGAGCATGCATATAATATTCAATGAGCAGAACTTACGTTATAAATGTCTATTTTTGATGATGTCAATAGATACCCTCACCCTATATAACATCGTGCTATTTCTCCGCGTTGCGTACAAATTAAAGGAACAACTGTTTTAAACTGTTTTAAACAGTTACCTTATTTACTTTGATGTTTGCTCGGAAATATTTGTGTGCCCAATAAACTTATTACTATTATTTTAATATATTGGGTCCTACGTGCCTTCAACCCCCTCCCCCCCCCCGCCCCCCTGGATCTTCCCGGTGTTTTTGCTGCCACTCTTCTCTCTAGGTCTTATTAGCCGAGTACCTTTGGCGTATCTACTTTTCACTTACAAATATATATATATATGGTATTTTGCAGCAATAACTAACCAGTTCTTTAGGTGGCGAAGCTACCACGAGCATGGCAGATGTGAAATGTATATATTTACTGAAGTCGGATCGACTTGACTCATCTAGCCACGCGCCTATGTTTTCCCATATCTGTTTTACTATATATGACACAATCCCAAAACATATGTTCTATTGTTTCTTCATTCTGGTTACATAAAGCGCATCTTTTCATTCACCCAATTTACACAAAAAACAAGAGGATGTCGTTCATCCAGGGTGGAACTCCAGGGTAACTTATACATTGTTTGCCATTGATACTCATTAATATTCTGGTTGACCTTCTCTTCCCATATCGATTCCCGCTGTGGCCATGTCTGTGTGGTCGTAGGATAAAAACCCCATGCAAGTCCTTGTTCGCAAAGAGTAGGGTGTTACCCCCGGGGACATGGCTCTACTCTCTCTTCTTTGCATTGCGGGTCAAGCTCCCCACATAAGTGTTCGTGTTTTTGTGTTCGCAAATAGCGAAGAGATTCTGCCCGGCTCCGTGTGTGGCAACTAGTCTTTTTATTTATCTTTTATCTGTCTCTTATCCGTCTTTAATGCCTTTATAAAATATGGTATGTAGGTCAAGTTAAGCCCCCCCACCCCCGTCCTCTACCTGTTGTACATGGGCTTAAGTGCAATTTTAGACCGTTTTTTCTTCCATAAAAATGACCGTACAATTAATACCCCAAGGCGATTAATAAATGATTTATCTGGTAGGGGCAGAACAGAAAAAACGTGCACTGACTTCGGTGAAGTTTTCAAAACGAATACCATGCCTCTTGACGACAGGTTTCGTCGCCCATAAGCTGTTAACATTGTTTCAACATTTTGGCCTACTTCCTAGCCACATTGCCTTCGTTTTTTCGATATTTATCTTCAAACCTGAACATTTCCTGAACGCTTCTGACATCCGCATAGCATCTCTCAAAGAACCTTCACTGCCATCCAAGAGCAGAGGTGTCATCGGCATATTGACCAAGTTTGTACACATGCTGGTAAAACTGAATACTGAGGAGAACCCTGGGGAGAGTAAATGGTTATCTTCGTCCGTTATTTTGATTGAATCGAAGTTAACGACAGCATTGGTCTCTTTTCTTTTATATGTATTCCGGGTGGCTGTTTCATGAACAATTTCTCATACACAAACTCCAAGTCTAAATCAAGAAGTGGAATCTCTAAAACAATCCCAAGTTCCGACAATTACCGACGAGTTGCACCCAGTTCCTCCTCATTCCTTGCCCTCTTCTAGATCCCGATCCCTTATATACGGGATAGCCCTCTCCAAAGCTAGAGGTGCGGGACCTACAATTGTAGGTCCGGCCCTCGTCTTAAAACTAGGTCAAGGTCCTCGCCAAATCGAACCTCGCATAACCCGGCGGGTAGGCTAAAGGGGTGGGTGAAGTCGCGCAGACTATAGCTGCAGCGAGCGGGACCCATAATACATGGGTTTGCACTTCGGCGGCCATGTTGACCTACTTTTAGATGGTGAGTAAACAGGAGCACGTGTGCCATCGACCGTCAACTAGAAGTGCGTGAGCTATGAAGTGTTTCTGCATGTAAACTAGTTTAACGTGACTTGCTTTTGCATTAATTAAACAATTATTGTTTAAAATGATTTGCCAATGGTTTCAAAACAGATATGTACCCATCTATTTTTAAGCTTTAATTTGGAGTTATGAAGGCAGTGTTGGCCTCGGGAGACCCACTCAGGATGACCCTCAGCATTGCTGACTTTACAAGCTCTAAAATGCATTCCGATATTATACACCTGTATACATTGATATCTACAATGGTATACACTAGTAGCTAGCCGTACGCACGTACGCACGTGCGTTCACATGGGCGATGCAAGCACGTGCAGTTATGTTGTTCGGGAGTAATTTTTTTATTCCACCTGCAGCAGGTGCGTACACTTGTTCAAGTCCCTACCTACGTCCGTCTCTACTTCACATATAACAAATTAATGTTGTAATGTGAAAGTGTTTTGCAAGAAGATCTAGCCTAGGTTTACATATGGTAAGATTTAACGAAACTTCTGATGCAATCCTGTATATTTTTTACTTTAGATATACTTGTCTTGGCACCATGCCGAAAGGCCAGACTAAGCACAAGGGAAAGGGCAAAAGCAGTGCCCATGGTCCTGATGAAGGAAAGCACCCCTAATCTGGACCAAATGACGTTGAAATCGTTTAAAATCTCTCCCATTAAAACAAAATTCACCTACATTGACACCTACCTCATCCACCATTTTACTGTTATACTCCGAAGTTTCTGTAAGGTATTGCAGTTGTTCTTTCATTGCCTGAATTGTTCCTTTTATCTCTGATGGTCAAGCTAGGCTTTGGTCTAAATCCCCTGCATTATTGGGTTCATGTCATCCCGCGTGTCGTATGCGTGGCCACTAGCCACGACAGCCTTCATCACCGCACCGTGCCCGTCGCTGTCAGCAATAACGAGCCGCCCCCACGAGGGAAAGGGACGGCGCGTGGTGACGTCACGAATTTTGCCATCTCGGCGGGATCACGTGATCAGACTGAAGGCCTTTCGCTTCGTGGCGGCCGTGCTGGCAGCCTACCTGTGCACGTGGTTGCCTCATATGGTCATCGCTTTGTTTGTTGTCTTCCGTGGCTTTGTGGACCCTTCCTACGACGACGTCGCCCTCTTGCTGGCCTACGAACTAGGTCTTATACATTCCGGTATCAATGTCTTCGTTTACATAGGCTTCCAGTCTGATTTTCGTAATGCAGTGAAATCATTGTTTGGCCTTAGACACGATAATAATATGTAAGGGCGTTAAATTGTTATTTATTTGTATTTTGCTCATATCCCTGGTGTTATCCAAAATCGAGTCGCTTGCTCGCCCCCCCCCCCTCCCCGAATAGAGAAAAGGGCAATAACTAATCTGACAAGAGTACGTTTGACCCACATCGTACAACTCAGTAGGTAAACCATAATAAGATCAGCACCGAGACCCGGGGGGCCGTGGCATGGATTATGAAACTTTTTCAAGCAATATACTTACATGCGCCATCTTACATTTTTTACATTTTAGAATCCAGACTAAAAGTATCTCAAACTTATGTCGCATATGTTTTGTATCTCTTTGAATGTGTAAAAGAACAATTTCAACATAAATTTTAGGTTTTTAATTCAAGACCGAATATACTTATTCGACATGGAGAAGAGGTTGTTAATATACAAAATTACAGAATATATGGCTTTAACGCCCAAGAGACCGTTGTCACCCTACTTTTTCCGGGTCTGTCTCCTTGTCGGGAGAGTCAGCAAAAGAATTGAAAAAAAATTCCGGTGTGCACCATGCATTTCGATCGGAACATGAGAAACATTGAATAATTTAATAAATTTAATCGCGACGCCCTAATGTATTCAATACACGATTGCAGACAAAACCTGGGCTGCTAGTCACGGCCGCGACCAAATGTCAAATGCAGCCATATAATCCATAGGGATTTTAAAGAGGCTGGCATTGTTATGCTAGTTTGGATGTGAATAATATGGATAGGTGCTACCTAAAAAATGCGAGCGTGTATTTATTAATTCAGATATTCCGAGGGGATACATCTAGATTAGTATTCAAAATTAATCTCACTTCGGCTTGCCATAAATAATATCTTTGGCGGGATATGCAGGTGCTTCTCATTCGGTTGCTTAGGAACTCCCATTGTGAAGTAAAACATTTTTAACGTCACAACTACTCACTATGACAGCAGCCGATGGGCGGTCACCCAGAGCGCTCTACTTGTCAACAGACATTTAGCGCGTTGTTTATAAATTAACTTTAATTTGAAGTATACATCCAGTGTTAACATTGAATAATTTCTGTTGGTTAATTTTTGGGGGCAGCTGTATTAATTATTAAAGACATGACATAATAGGCTCCGTCCTCTTTTTGCTTGAATATATTTACGTACAGCTGATATTTACTCCGAATCCGAAAACGTCTCATGGGGGCTGTTACGCGAAATGAAAGTCGTGAGCGTATGCTTGAAATGGACTTTGAATATGCATGCATGTTACCTTAAGAGCTCGCTTGCGCTCGCTATTAAGAGCATACATGATAACAATAACAATTCTGTAATATATAGTTTATTCGTTTTCCTCTTGCTTCTGAACAAGCTGGAGTTTCCAATTTTCCAAGGTCTCATTCGCTAGGTCACCGGCAGACCCCAGGGGTCAACCCAAGTTCTCATTGTGATAATAGTTTTCGCTGTGATAATTGTTTTCAAGAATAAAGCATAACAATAATGAGAAGTGTTATTTATTACAGCAAGATACGCAGTGTGCCATGTTGGAACCTATGTTATAACGCATAGTTTGTATTGTAGAAATGCAGTGAATTGTAGAAATGCGCGCTGCATTTATCCTATCAATTTCCGCAGCGCTACATATATACACTGAAGATTATATACCATGTGCATATCATAAGGTGGCCTTTTAATCCACTACTGTAACAATTCATCCTCACTCGGGCATGGATAACATTTGTAAAGCGGGGTTCTAGCTGACACGAATTGAGGCAGAAATTCACAGATATGATTTGGAGCCTTATGGTACAACATTTTATGAAACGTAAAAAGTAATTACATTTTTTTGCCGACGATCTGCTTCTTTGATCTTGTTAACTATAATGTTATAACCTTATACTTATAAAACACAACTTATGTTTGCCCCCACTGCAATGCATCAATTTGGTCGTCAAAAAAAAGGAAACTATTTTGCTACGCGTAAATTAAAAATCCATCAAGCAGATAAGCTCTGTCGATAAGCGCTAGTTATAAAAAACACCAACACCACCAGAAATTCACAGAGATAATTTGGAGCCTTATGGTACAACATTTTATGAAACGTAAAAAAGTAATTACATTTTTTTGCCGACGATCTTCTTCTTTGATCTTGCTAACTATAAAGTTATAACCTTATACTTATGAAACACAACTTATGTTTGCCCTCACTGCAATACATCAATTCGGTCGTAAAAAAAATATGAAAACTACTTTGCTACGCGTAAATGAAAAATCCATCAAACAGATAAGCTCTGTCGATAAGCGCTAGTTATAAAATACACCAAAGTGAAAACCCCTGTCCACAGAAACACTTTAAACCGCCATTTTACGTAACGTATAAAACTAGTTCAATTTTTCCCCCACGATTTCACATCTTTTTCCTTGATCTGGCTAACTATAAACCACAACAGTTGCTTGCCCCCACTGCAATGCATCAATTCGGTCGTAACAAAAATCGCGTCATTGAAAAAAAAATCAAGCAAATAAACTGTGTCGATAAGCGCCAGTTATGAAATACACCAAAGGGAAGAAAAACGCTTTAAACTGTCAAGGTCACCGTCCAAGCAGAGGCCCTGTAGACACCCCCGAACGATGTCATGAAACCAAATCTCTCCTCCACGGCCTTCTTGAGGTCTTTTCTGCGTGGATATTCACCATATCCCTCGTAATCTCGGACCTTGGTGAGGGCTGGTGTAGGCCTTCCCTCCACCGTCAAGCTTGAGAAACTCTCGTAGTATGAGACCTGGGAATACAGAGACAAACACCAATAAAAACAGTGGACAATGAACAAAATCCATCGTATTTTATGAAGGGTTTGATAATGCGAACTGCTCATTTGGGTCAAGAAACGCTACCATATGCATTTTTGCGCAAGAACCTTGCTAATCTTGAGCAAAAAAGCTACACATACATATAAAAGTTGATGGTGACCTATCACAGACTGCGAGATGAGATATATACATTGCAGCTGTTTTGATCGCAGTACCATTTTATCCGGCCTAATTCTAGTATGCCACAATCAGTATTTCCGAAATATTATTGTTACATAAAATACAGACATTTGCATATATATATAGCGGCTCGAAGCACGTACTGGCTTCAATCAGAGCGCGGCTAAAATAGGCAACAGCCGAACGCGCTACCCACTAGGCCAAAGGGGTGACCCCCTTACGTTTTTGAACACTCACAATGGCCACGTCGATGACGTTGACGTTGTTGTCGGGCTTCAGCACCCAGTGTGTCGCCTCATACGAGAACATACCCAACTTGACAGGAAGAGGTGTCACGCCAGGCCTAGCGTTGATGATCACCTGCAATGGAGGCCAGTCATGAAAACATTGTATCGAAATAAGTTGGGTGAATTTCCTAGTTGAGGTTTTAAAGGGTGGTAAATGGCGCCATAGAGAAGCACAAGCCCACGTGCTTTCATATTGAGATTATGAATGTCTCTTTTCATTGACTTGTACTCAACGAAAAACCCTTAACCATGAATACAATACATTCTCTCGACAGCAGTATATACGCAGCATTAAAGCAGCTTACGTCATACGTGTGATATCTTAGAGTAATTTACACATATATGACCGGAAACAAACAGGCCAGACCTCAATTTTGCTGCTTTGATGGATCCGTTTAGTGAATTCATGGAATAAAAGCTATAACCAGTTATGCTAACACATTCGTATTTTTTTATCTTGCATAAGCAAAGTTAACGAATATAGTATCAACACTTTAAGAATGTCATACCAGTCAAGCTGTATGACTTACAACATACCATGCAGATGTAGTGCTTGCAGCGCAATGCCCCCAAGTGGTATTGATGCTCGTTGTTTATTAACGTCTAACGTTTATTAAGAACGTCTCCAAGCAATGACGGAGACGTGTTACCCACGGCGACCATTGGTAACGATGCTCGGTGTTTATTAACGTAATTAACGCCGGTGTCACCGTCCCCAAGCAATGACGAAGACGCGTTGCCAGCGGTGACCATTGGTATCGATGATCGGTGTTTATTAACATAATAAAAGTGGGAATCATCGTCCACAAGCAATGACGAAGACGCGTTGCCCTGGGCGACTATATACAAGGGCACTAACCTCTACTTCGCCGACGATCTCTGGATCCTCTTGGAACCCCCGTCTTCCTCCCACCGGTTCGTACATGGCGAGGACGTGGACCTGGTAGTCGTCACCCACCGGACCCCCGTCACAGCCGTACAGGGCGTCCGGACTTGGGTCGGGAACGGAGAGACGGACTGGGCCTTCCATGATGTGGCACTGGGCTAGCAGTCAGTGCAAGAGGACGGGGAGTATGGAGGGGTGGAAGTATTAGAGTCATCAATATCGAAACATATCTCACCAACTGGAGTAATTTACTCCGGTCGGCACCAATGTGATTGGAATAAATGCGGCGGCGTTTTAGTGTCGGTATTGTTATTCCTCGCCTGTCGGTATTGTTATTCCTCGCCTGGTAATCATTATTTTAAAGACAAGCTCATACATCATTTTTCCAATTTGTAAAAACATTTGACAAACGTTTAAGAAATAATACACGTTAACGCATTATGTTTTTAAGTATTTTTAAAGCAAGAACATTGCAGAGGATTCAATGATCCATCTCAGGGCTGCTTGTAAAATACGTGACCATGAATGTTTTTCGTAACATAGATACTGTTGCCCCTTAAGTCAAACTGGATCCTTGGCCATTAACGTACCGACTGTGGATGGTGTCGGTGGGTTTGGTCCCAACTCCACATTGAATAATCCTGGAATCTCAACGTGGCATGATGAGGAATGACCGTAAGCAATACCGGTCCGCCACCCGATACTGCCCTGCCGCATGTTTTCGCCTCTGAAGTTGCGGTAATATCCTGGCAGCACAAAAATAGATGGTAGCTGAATTTGGTCCACGGTAAGTTTAAAGTTGTTACCATTTCTTTGGGCTAAGATGGGTCTGCCATCTGATATGCCAAACACATGCGGGAATTCGTATTTTATGATAAGCCGAAGATATTAATGAAGCTAAATATTATACTGTCACATTTCCAATATTAGGAATCATGCGAAATATGTCTCTTGTTTCGCTAAGGATCTGACCTTCTGTAGATGGGCTGTCATGCCGGTACCCACGGACGGTACCATTGGAGGGGTCGCCCAGGAACTCACAGTGGTCCTCGCCCTCGCCACTTCCGTCAGCAATGTTCTTGAACACGGCCGACAGCGTTTCGGCCATAAACAAGTGGAACCTGCGAGACAAGTCAGCGTACGTGTGTTTGCCTTTCTCATGAAGACCTATCATAACTATACAGATTCGGGCCATATGGATGTATATTAACCACATTATTAAGCGTGAATTGTAACAGCAGAACAGATCAAATTCCTGGGTCAATACTGTTAGTATTTTTTGCTGGATCTTGTCAAACGCATTATTATACCATTAAACTAAAAACACCTTGAATTCTATGACAAGTCTTTTCGGTACTACACCGCCATGTCATATGATACACAGTCTATTAGTTCGCATTGATGTGTTGCTGTAGTTACCTGGTGGGTGAACACGTGGTTATGCCCAAATATTTGCCAAGCGTAGGCAAATAGCGCACATAGCGCTCGCCATATTCGCAGGCATTGTACACGTCGTCCGATTGGAAGTGAGTGCGAAGGAGACAGTTCTCCATCCGCAAACACGGGATGTCCGAGTCTGGCACTGCAAGGGAATCCCGTGGTCAAGGAGTGACATTAGCATCGGCCTATTATGTGCGAAATTGCAAGATATGCATGGGTAAATGGTACTCCACTACGAGTACGTACAAAAAGTGTTTACTTCATGATAGATCTACAACTGGTGGCAATCGTCTGAGCAAGAACTACAGATATAAGGTATACCAATATAAACATAAATTTAAAAAATTTAAAAAAAATTTAATGCACAAAAACTGTTTTTTATCGTTGATATGTTTTAACTAATCGCCAGTCTATTTGGTTTCTGGCGACGTACCTGCCGTAGTGGGAAAGAGAGCGACAGTTGTTGGAAACACAGGTCCTATCTCAACCTCAAACTGCCCCGGGATTTCCACGCCCGGACATTCCAAGTACGAACTATAGTATTTGCCGTTTCCTTGTCCGATGGCGCCGGTCCGCAATTCTTCGCCTCTTGAGTAGCGGTAATAACCTAGGACATACATAGTATAGGGCATATAGGGTATTACATGCATGCAACCCATCTAAAACCTTTGCACTTTAATTGTTTTAATTCAAGGAAGTCAACAGAACCACTGTGTTAATTAATGAGCAATATATAACGTAAATTGAGCTCTGGACACGATGGCATGTCCTTAAAACTATGAAAGAGCTTAAAACATGAAGTAAGTCAACCGCTAAAAATCATAATAGATGAAAAGCTTAAAACCGGTTTATTTCCAGATAGGCTGAAAATGTTATTCATAAAAAGGGTGACAAATATTGATAATGCTAATGTATTTAGTACATAAGTTATTATGGCTTCACCAATGACCTAATTAATTACATAATGTGTTTGCAATATGTATACCAGGTTTAAAGGACACACGTTAATATTAAAAACAGGTACCATATGCGAACACATTTATATACCACAAACACGTGTAAGAGTCCTAAACTTAATTGTTAATACCACAGCTTGAAATGGCAATCACATATTGATATTGTGACTGGGCTAATACAATAAAGTGTCGAGATTTTAAGGACTCTAATATTCGCATTTTAGGTTTTGAAAATTATCTATAACTCATTACTAGTCCGACATCTCAACTACTATATTATAAAAGCTTTGTTCTGTGGTTGATGATAGCAATAAGCAGTTACAATGCGCATGCAGATCCCCTATTTAAAAATCTTCGGTGGTGAAGCAGCCCCTATATTCATCGGGTACACATGGAAAAGTTATATTCACAAACCGTGACACCGGTGCGCTTTTGTCTTACTTTACGAACATGATATCATATCGTCCTGAAGATTTTATATTTATATTACCAATAATACCAACATATATTATCACGACTTTGAAACCTAATATTTAGCATGGCCAATCTAGTTAATACAGAATCATCTAACAGTTGTGTATAAATACACACACACAGTCTTAATGATTTTGTTTTTGATCTTAAAATAAATATTTTGTCGACCTACGGTACAACATGTACACAACCACAGTGTTATGTATGTCGGTTGAGTAATTAGTTAATTGGGTGTTGAAACGAACTGGTGGTCTTTGTGGCTCGATTTTACATCGTCTACGATTATGTCCTAATAACGAATCCAATTGTTTTGTTTTGTATTAGGTAACCAACCGTCCTCATCCCTCATAGACATACATGGTATATGTTTGTCCGATTTCGGCTCTAGTTTATAATTGCCACAGACTAATATTATTCGGTGGTCGGTAGACACTTTACACTGGGTTGACCTTTTTATGCGCAATATCTCGAACGCGCCAATCAATGAGCAAGTAGCTCACTTGGGTGCCAAGTCGGACCGACCTTCTGTGACGGGTCCATGCCAGAAGTCATTGGGAGCTGTGCCGTCGAAAGGATCTCCCAGGAACTCGCATTGATGTTGCCCATGACCACCCCCGTCACCGATGTTCTTGAAGACAGCCGATGGCGTTTCTGCCATAAACAAGTGAAACCTGGAAGATATTACAATGGGTTAAATAGCTAGTATCATTTGTATAGTTTACAGTTAAAAGCCAAGACCCCCATCTAGAACGCGTACAAAATGAATACCAAGAAGGTAATATTTGTTCTAAGGTGTCACTCTAATACCCTTATGTTCCGTGCCCCATTTGGATTTTCATTTTTGTACCTGCTGGTGGAGCACGTGCTTATTCCTAAGTATTTGTCGTACGTAGGCAGCCAGCGTACGTAGCGATCTCCATCTTTACAGGCATTGAAGACGTCGTCAGATTGGAAGTTAGTGCGCAGAAGACAGTTCTCCCTTGTAAAGCAAGCCAGGTCCCAATCTGTAAAGCATCGACACGAGTAACTTATATTGTACGAACTCCAAAACCAAAATATCAAATAGTGTCGTAACTACCCAGCTAACCCCCCCCCCCACTTCCACGCACATACCCAACAGTCCCCTGATATAATAAATACGGAGAAATTATAACATGTGTTACCTTTCAGCCGCCCACAACAACGGAAAAACGTGGATTCAGAATTACAGAATGCATTAATCGATAGACATTTCGATGTGACCCCGCTTTACGGCTGTTATATACTTTTATGTACCATGTTGTCGAATTGTTGATTTGAAATAAAACACAAATACCAACAATTGAACGTTCCGCGAACGTTAATAGGGGGTTCGCTGAGGGTTTCGCGAACGTTCGCTGAACGTTCACATGGAACGTTCAAAATACGTTCGCAAGGAAATTTTTTTTACGTTAATTGAACCTTTAAGCGAACGTTTGCTGAACGTTTAGAATAACAGTTACCTCACCTTATGCTATCGTGCGACAAACGATCAAATTACGATCCAGTCACACGAAACGATATAACCATGTGATGTATAATTCCCTTTAATAGTACAAGCCATAATGATGGCCGCTCCAATCCGCTGGCCGTCGAGTACTCGTTAACATGCCCGCATGGGCGACACAAAAACATGAAAACAAATACGTAGACATTGATACCATGGTCTTTACCATGGAGTATGATGGTATATTTTCATAACAGTAGGAATTTATTCTAAACATTGTGACCAAAATGCATTTTTTTGCTGAGAGCCTGCCTAAAAAACTGGCTGCCGAAAATTGTAAATGCCGGCGCATTCGGCAGGCAGGGGGTCTCTGGCTAATACCCTGCATGTATTGATAGTGATTTCACTAATAATATTACATACGTTTTTTCATATTCCTGACTTAACCCAGAATTTTTGAATAACCATTTTCTTTCTCCTCAAGTGGTCAGTAATAATAGGGGTACCTACCATTGACACCCATGATAGACCACAAATGACTGGTATCTTGGATAGCCTGATTATATAGACATTTAGACTGCTATTAAGATATGTTGCTAACATAATTGATCATATTATTGCTACCTTCTCCCTACCTTCCAGCAAAACTGCCTATCAAAATCCCACCGGGCGAACGAAGCCAATTATTTCGGTGCCAATTCTAGACACAAGTATTTGCGACAACTACTGGTAACAAACCTCGTTAGACTGCAAGGTCGCAGTCCAATGGGCAAGGGCAGAATATTATATCTCAGTATTGGTCCGTTGTGACATAAATAGATCAAAAACTACCTGCGCCAACTGGGTTATCCCTGCATTTCACGCTGGTTTATGAGAAGGAGAGGGGTCAGTCCCTGGTGTATGTGTGAAGGGGCGAGGGAGTCCATCCTCGTTGTGTGAGAGTGGGGTAAAGTGGGAAATGAGTTACTGAGGGAGGGCCCCGGAGCAGTCCTGGATGTATGGTAATGCGAGGGGACGGGTGGGGTGGGGTGGGGGTCTCTCTAGGTCTAGGTATGTGTGAGGGGGAGGGAGTCCATTATGGGTGCATGACAGTATGTGCATGAGGGTAGGTCTGTGCTATGGCGTGTATGGCCGAAATGTTGTCATAAAGAATGAACAATTTGGTTAAGAGTAGCCGAAATGTACAATAGAGTAATCGTTTTCGACATATATTTGTACATACATAGGCGTGAAGACACTATAGTATATGTGTAACTCGGTGAGGACAGATAGACGTGTCAGAAATCATTCATAGTGACTTAATCACCGATAATGCGAACAATCAAATGGAGCGATGTTGGTCACCAATAAATGTCCTATTCGAAGAAACACTGACAAGTCATAAATCTTACTAAACGTCCAGATGGCAGATTTAGGACTTACAGACGAGGCTCGAGGCAACCAAGTATTTTACCCCTGAAGGCCTTGTGTTGCCGTCTAACAGAACCTCTGTAGAAACAAACTAAGCAACACTCACCGCCAAATCTCGTATTTTTTTAACTCCATAGATGTTATGTTCCTAGGTAGCACCGTAGATATCTTACAACAGTCCTCGATGTTTCACGACATGTACATCTTTTCCCACACAAAAAATTTCGAATCTCCCGCCTCTCGCCGCTCGTCTTGGGCGAAAGTTTTGAACTGCTCGCGTCGCGCGCAGTCAGAGCGAATGTCTGTCAACAATCACACGTGGACCGGCATCTCAACCAGATTCCGCAGCGTTCATTTTTTTGGGAGATATGTGGTTTTTGTTGGCATGTATTGGATGGGAGGGGGGCAATGCTGACCATCTAGGGCAGGAGCGCGAGTGGGGGGTGGGGGGGGGGGGGAGGTTACGAGGCCGTCTAAACTTAGACCGTTTGTCCTTCTTTACGCCAACACATTTCTTTAATGGAACCCCCGGTCCACGTGTGATTGTTGACACACTGGCTACAAATCCAGACACGCGTAGACGGGCCGTCAGATATTTGCCCGTCCTACAGTCACAGAACTGGGGCGAGGGGCTGACGCAGGACTTGTCGAAAATCACGCGATCTAGCTTCACGCAAATAAGTTTGGGGTGGGTTGGAAATTTGGATCGAGAACGCTAGGCCTATAGCATATAATGATAATCTAATTAGAACTAAAATGCAATGATACACGGCCGTTCGAGGAACGTTCCCGGAAGGTAGCTATATGCACGACCGTTCGGAGAACGTTCCCAGAAGGTAGCTTTACATCCCATTAATCAACGGTTAATTTTGCGCTCAGTGTTTCAGTTTAGGGAACGTTCCCTGTAGCTTTCAACAGAGGGAAGCTAAAATCTAAATATTCCAGGAACGTTCCCGGAAGGCATCTCTCTAACCGAATCAGGCCGTAGCGTTCATTGAACGTTCGCGGAAGGTTAAACACTGACGTAACCAAAATATAAGCCCCAGCGAACGGTTCGCTGAACGTTCGGTGTTTGCTGGGTAACAAGGAAACTCTGGCTCACACATATTGATACGGTATCGTATAATTTCTTTTCCTGTAAAAAGAATGAGAAAATTAAGTCTGAGAATCGAGATATTTCAGGGTCAAACATGAGCTGCCAGTAACTTCCGTAATATCAGATGTTCAGTGTATATTCGTGACTCCTTAATCATCCTAGTGAGCGATGACCATTATTTCCTAACGATTGATGCCTTGCTCCGTTATTAGCGACGATCGACACACAAGCTACTTTGGCTGCTCTTTCGTGCAGCTCATACATATGCAAATAGCGTCGTATTATAATTTAACGTTGCTTTGTCGGTTTTTTTTCGCTACTTTCCGCCAACAGACTTCCGGTTTAATCACGTGGTGTGTGATCACGCTTTATTTCGCAGTGTTTGGCGCTAGATTTTTCTGTTAATATGCAGGTAGGAGCGATAATTTTTTGAAGTAACCACTATATTTACTCGCTGTTAGGATCACTAGACTAGATTCTTTTGGTTTATCTAGAATTGCCCTGTTGTCACTAGGGGCTGATCCATAAAAATGTGGATAGCGGGGGCGGTTTCAATTAAAATAGGCCTAGCACAGCCTCAGCCTCAGGCACAGTAAATCAGTGGAGGGGGTAGGGCCCCCCGCCACCCCCCGGTCTGTGTTAGTCGATCTGCGGCGCCTGTGTGTCCGATAGAGCCTTAATGCCCTTATAATTATTCTTAGAAGTTAGAGGGGGACAGTTTCGGTTTTCATTCCAACATTCTGTTTTATGTTAAATGACCAAATTGTTTTTTCTTTTACAACCAACTCAAATTAGTATAGATCTAGTTTAATTATTCCAGTATTTATGTGTGCAGTTCATTTGACTGCAGTAAAATAAAGAGACAGGAGTAAGCTTACAAATTTTATTCTTTGCTTTATTTATAATAACTGTTCCAAAGGCCCCTGCCCTCTACAGCCCCATACCCCACTTTCCCTCCTGCCACCTCCCACTTATGCTGGTCTGGTCTTCTGCCAGTAGCATTTTTACAAAATCTGCTCTTTGCTTTATTATGCATCATATGTACAAATAATTAAAGACTGATCTAATTACAAGTAAATAGTGCAAACAACTATTTGAAAGTTGAATAGAAATATTTAATAACCAAGACTTCTTCTTTCATGCAATTCATTTATACATATATATCCAAATCTGTTGGCACCATGACTATATACCTTCAGTAATGCCAAATTTAAAGATATCTGTTGCATGCTAACCAGAACTAACTATCAGGAGACTGAATAATATTCAATACGGGGCTTGTATGAATACTTTTTGCTTGTACCCCTATATATCACTTTACTTCCTGTATATATAGTAGTAAAGCAGTAACATACTTCTTTCTTACACATATATTTAGCTCCACAAACCTTAACATGATGCCAGAAGATTATCCATATTCCTTCTTTTGTATTTCCTTTTCCATAGAAAACTGGCTGAAACTCATTATTTTCCAGAAGCCTTAAGTGGTGAGTAAACGGTTTACTAAAAATTGTCTGTATTCAGTCACCTTCCTTGGGCATACAACTGAAAGTTGGTACCCGCAAGTGAGAGCCTCAGCATTCTGAAATAAGTAGGCAAAATATAAATTTGTCAGAGGCCTGTACTGAAGAAGATTGATTGTATGGTAAAGTAAGGGCAAGTAAATACATTAATAAGGTTATAGTTACCAGGTAATAGTAAGAAAATGAAAACATTTGAAGTACAAAGCAGTTGGGACATCCAACATAGAAGGTAGTCAATACCACTCCCCCCCCCCCTACTTGTATGAAGCTACCATGGTTGGCAGCCTTATAGCCAGTATACCGGCCTTAGCTATAACCTGAATTTAAATCAGGTTGACCTGATCAGGTAAATTAAATCAGTTTTAACTGGGTGTAACAAGTGTAGTAATTTACCATGAGTACAAAAACTCCACAGCTGTTTCCATCAATTTGCTGAACATTTGCTGTCTTGTGACACTCCATTGCTAGACTTGGACAACCATCTCACCCATGCCTGCTCTCTATGGAAGTCACAGAGGAAGACTTGGATGCCTGTAAGTGAGAAGTAGATCCATAGAGCTTAATAACTCATTTACATGACGCCCCTAGCATAAAGCAATAGCCAGCAGTTGCCCGCTATTCTCTCGATTGGTTTGCATTCGACGTGACTTGTTGCAAGTTGTTTAAAGTAATATAAATAGATGTGTAGACATTTCAGTGCAAGTGACTTAATTCTGAAACTACAATTGTTAATATGGTGCATAATTGCAGAAAGGTATCCATGTATACAGGCAGACCGGTGGTAATGAATTACCCCTTTCATCGCACTTGATTACATTGCTTAGTTAACGGCAGTCCTGATTACATTGTAAAACAACCCTTGCTAAAATAACCTGGCTTAAATAGGTTTTAATTGCTACTCCCTCACAGTACAATTTAATTTGTCAGCCTAATTCAATGTTTTGTAATAGCACATTTTACCAGAAAAAACTTCTTCCAGGGCAACTATTTCCTCATGGCAGAAATCTACCATGCCGAACTTAGGATTGACAGCTGGATTCCAGTCGCGAATGATGGTTAATGCCTCCCTGATGGCCTCTGACGTTTCTTGTTCGACCACAAAAAGACCGACCACTTGGTAGTCCACATTTGTCCGGACGACCAGGAAAAACAATGGAAGGGCGTATCTATGGAAAAAGGAATTGCTAAGTAAACAGCGACATTCAGTAAACAGGTAGTGTTTTAAATAAAAATAGTGTTAAACCTAAAAAGATGATTACATTTCCAAGGTTAAGTACGTTAATTTCTGAAATGCTATCATTATGAATATAAATTAACTAATAAGTTAATTAGGTGTATCGCTCATAAAGCGAGTAAGTTAAATCACCTGCAGGTCCTGTAGGTTGCATCTAAGAGCAAAAGTTCTGGAGCGTATCGCCGATACAGCCGTTTCATATGTTGACTCTGAAGCGACATATGGTAGGAATTTGTTGTTTACCAGCAAACGAGTATAACGATTATTAAACTAGCATAATAGTTGTCATTTGCTGCTGCCGTGTAAGATTTTGTTGTTCCTATTTTTGTATCTTTGTTAACATTGACAATATATCTTATCCTAGTTGGTACGTAAAGGTTAATATTTATCTTAATCACCTGATACACGAAGAGAAACTTCTGTCCATCTGTATGACAATTTTTCACATCCGAAACGTTGGTGTCTAGGTCAATTTCGTTTTCTTCCACTTGAGATTCGCCTGTTGTGGTTTTTGCCGTTGCAACTGGTTCGTCCGGATATGTTGTCGTTGCCGTCGCTTTTGTGCATGGCCGGTAGAAACTGTTGTCTTTTTCGGGGAGGTGTTCCAGGAGGTTTATAACATTTTCTTGATCGATTTTTGAATAGCGTCGTTGTAGCTTGTATTTCGTTATGAGATTAGAAATATCTTTTGGAAGTGGGTAATATCTACAACGACAAGATATATGATGATAAGAGTCCAAAATAATGGGAAAATGTTAATCTGTGTCAAACCTATGATATGGCTTGTAATTATGACTTGATATTTGTATCTATATTGAGATATATGGCTTGACGCAGTTAATGAAAATAATGCGGCATATATAGGCACATTTCTCTAGTTTCTCTAGTTTAGGTAGACAACATTTATGAATTAACGTATTTTTACTTTTGAAAGGTTGATAACTGTCCTGCCTACCGTCTCCTGGTACTGGGTGGGGCCTCCTCTCCAGCCAGCAAGGTGTTCTGCACAAACTCTCGAACACAAGCTTCAATGTCCCGTATCTAGGTCAGTGCATTCGCACAGTGGTTTGCTGCGCGGGCTTGTATTCGCCTCGGGTGGGTGTATGCTATTCACCCTAAAATGTGTTCTATTTATGTTAACACATTGAATGAAACGTTTTATTGTTAAGAATACCCCTAGGTATCATCACGGAAAGTTTCTCGTTGAGGGACCCGGAATTTCGGCTTAAAATGGCAAGGGTAGTTGGAAGGCGTCAAAAGGCGGTTGTGCGGCTTAAGCGTGAAGGCGTCCGAAGGCGTGTATGCGGCTTAAGTGTGAAGGCGTCAAAAGGGGTCCGTGCGTGGGAAAGAGGGGTAAAAAAACAAAAACAAAAAAACAAAAAAACAGCAGTTCAGAAGTGTATCACGTTTAACGACGGTATCTGCACAAATTCAATTTGAACGATTAAAAGTCGTAATTTTCGCGCCAAGTGACGTAAATGCAGGTGACGGTTTGACTGCTAAATATAGGCAGGTGAAGGGTTTATGTAAGTATTCAGAGGAAGGTTTTTTGAAAAAAAGAAGGTAACCAGTAGGTGTTCAAAGTATTGGGTTCATAATATCTGGAGTATCATTTTAACATGTGCTGTTTGGTAGCAGCGTGTTTAATAAGGGGAGTAGTAGGACTGCCGGCCTCCTGCGTACAACGCACCCGCTCTTCACATGGGAACCTACATTTACGTCACGAAACGTCGAATGATCGCCTCTGACTCTTTTTTGATGTTTTAACGCTCAATGTGGGATAGTCACCTATGTTTCTAGCAGTGCTCCCGTGTAAAATTAACATATAGTCTAATTCGATGGCGTAATAGATTGGGATTAATATCTTAAAATCCCCCTCGTTCTGAGAGCTGAACTGAGGCATTGTGTATGCATCACACGTTTCGGCTATAGTCAGTCATTCGTGCTTTACCGCGATATATAATCCAGCTATGTCACATTCTTGGTCGTTCTATGTATAGCTCACGCACTACTCACGCGTAGCTTTTCTTACCATAATACATTTCGTAGGCTCTAACATTGCAGAGGGACAGAATTTTTTCTTTTTTTGGCACAAAATGCTTCGCTTATCCGCTGGACAAATAGTGACATTTACCTGTACCGGACCCCGGGCGAACGTCCGCTGTGGTCTCAACCGTCGTTAGCCCCATCACATCCGGGTCTTTGGGAACATTCTTGGCGGTCACACCGTACACGTAATAACCCTCGATGCCTAGTCCGATCAGAAGTATGATGATGAAGATAACCCCGAAGACAATGGCAATTTTCCTCATCTGGTGGCAGGCGATTTGGGGGTTATCATTGTCACTGGACGTTTGGTGACAGTCGAGATGGGGTGTAGCCTTGTCACTGGACGTTTGGCGACAGTCGATGTGCGGGTTAGCCTTTTCAACGGTCACTTGACGTCCGTTGTCCTCTAAAATCTCGAGATAAACACCTTCATTGTCGTAGCCTTGGGATTTGGGGAAACCTCCATTGTCTTCCTGGGGCACAGCGGGACGGAAATGTGCATTCACGTAGCCAACCATCGTCCTGAGCTAAAACTAAACTGGTATCTCGTTATGCTGTCTCGACCGACAACCTGCCACCTCAACTTCCTTGTTGGATAGAGTGACGCGTACAGAGTACGCGTACATACATATATCTATGAGGGGCCATTTGGGTCACATTGGAACTTTCAACGCGTTCAATATTGAATGCGTGATAGCCAGCTTACGCGCGTAATTGACTGGGTTACGCGCGTAAGTGGCTGGGTTACGCGCGTAAGTGGCTGGGTTACGCGCGTAAGTGGCTGGGTTGCGCGCGTAAGTGACTGGATTACGCGCGTAAGTGACGCGCGTAAGTGACTGGCTTACGCGGGTAACCTGTTGACCAATCAAGACCTTCCTTACATCGCGGTCGCCGTCGTCATTATTACTTTTTGAAAGGACATTTTTGGAGCAAAGTTCGAGTTGGGATTAATTGGGATCATGGCGACCCAGGGGGGGGGGGGGGTTGGAAGACTCGACGCATGCGCACCTGTGTTTACATTTTGGAGCCGTACACGTGCTCGCTTCGATAATTTGGTTTTCGGTGGTGTTGACTTCTTGTTTATATTTCCACTAAGGTATCAAGATTTGAAAAATCCTTTTGGGGAATACTTAACAGAAGACCGATTATCCAAATAGTTTCTTTAAATGCTTTCGATTGACCCTCTACGAAAAGTAATTTCCAGTCAAACTCGACTCAAAAAATACTGCGAAAAAGTAAACAAACATGGCCATTTTTTTTTCAATTGAAAATATTTGCAATTTATAAAGACGAACCCAGCTTTTCAAAAACATGAAATACATCATAAAAGACTACTGTATCAAATTCCGGAAGAGCTCCCCAGTCTATAAAGCCGTATTGCTCACTTGAAATGCCAGTCGAGATCGCCACGACAGGCCATTTTGTACAAATTAGACTCCCGGCCGATGCATAAAACTTAGAATATATTCTGATCAGCATTTCCATGCACATTTATATTGTTGATTGCATATGGACACTAAAACATATACTTCGGTGAGCCTTTACCGGACACGAAAGTCGATTTTAGTGCAATTAAGCCTATTATCGCCCACACGGGCACTTCTGGCCGCAGTTCACTACAGCAAGTCGTGCTACGCTTGCACATGTTGAAGTCACCACGTCCGTGCGTAAAACAACGGGGGCCATACAAATTATGTTAACCAGGACTGATATAATGTTTGAGCGCAGATTATTATAATGACCCTTTTATACTCGGGAGTAATCTGGGCAAATATTTGTAAAGCGTTTTATAATACTGCTAAGTATGTGAGAAATCAGAAAATAACAAAGCAGGTAAGGCGAACAGGATACTTTATTGAGAGATATGGCCTTATATAGGCCTGTTGTAAAATAAATACAAAGTTAAATCATAAACATGAATAGATACTTTATCAATATTGATCAAATACACAGACACATAACTGTCTGCTATGTTTGAGATATAATAGACAAAGATGGCTGCAGGATTGACATACAGATCATCAGAAAGTTTGGCTTAATAACATTACATAATATGTATGCTATATTCCAAGTATACTAGCTATCTAGCTAGTCAAAGCACAATTGTGCACCTTATTATTAATGGAACTTTATTATACTGAAAGGCCATCGGCCCATAGTACATATAATAAACAATAATTAACAAAAAACACCTGTAGTGACATATACTATCGATATACATATTACTCGCTGAGGTTGTCGTGCAGTATGAAGGCGTGGTAAACAAATGCAGCTAGATTAACATGGTGAGTTTTATTTAAGGTGGATAATAATGAAGTAAACCCATGCTGGGACTTTACATGATACGGAATGTACTGTTTTCTGAGTTCTTCGTACAGCGGACATTGAATTAAAAAATGGTACTCATCTTCAACAACCTCGTTATCTTTAGAAAGGCAATAGTTGCATAGGCGGAGACTTCTGTGAGTTTGCCCTCTCATCCTTTCAATACGTAACGAATGGGCAGAACATCGAAATTTAGTTAATGCCATACGGTGCTTTGGAATAGTAACAGATGTGAGATATTGCTCTGGTTCTAACAGTGACTTGAATTTACTATAAGAAGATAGTTTGGATGTAAGATTAGAAAAAGTAACATTGCCATCAACAAATTACTAAGTTATGCATAAAAACAATTAAAAATACTTTACATAACACCATAATGAGGTGATCGAGACCCACAGTATATGACATGGCGGTAAATAGCATAGAGAAATCATTCTCAAACAAGGATTATATGTTCATGAAGTGCTGCATGAATGTAGCACAGGGCACACTTAATACTACCAGATTTTTGTTTGTCTCTTTTCTAATGTGTCCCTCATGCTAATAATTTCTTCCTAATGATAATATTAACAACTAACCATACATTGTGAGTGCAAGGAATCCATGTAAAGACAATTGTGCACTATGTTACATAAGGGACACAGGTCTCATTATCCACCATTAAATTGTCAATGCGTGGTAGTACTTAGATAATGAGTGCTCAAATGATAAACTAGGTTTGGCCATATGTAACAGCTCAGATGCAAAACTGGCAGTTTGAAAATATTGTATTACTTTGCAGGAAGTGAGACAATCAAAGAATAAAGTGGCCAAAAAATGCAAATGCAAATACCTACACGCAATATGCCATATAATCTAGAAATATAAAACCTGGTAAAATGTTCACAGCATAATGCTTTAATAAGTAATTATACTAGTATAACATTGGATATTTACATATCTACATACCAAAGGAAAATAAATTAAAGAAAGCAGCAGACTCCATAGATGCTCTAGATGATTCTAGTTCTATTTTTTTATTTTGGAAATCTATTTTTAAACCACAAGTTGTATTGCAGTTATTGAGTCTGGCTAATAGTAATAACCAAAACAGCAATAGTCATACTAATTCATTATTTATACAGGTAAATAATTTTCAATTTTAAAATTAGTATCTTAAAAGTACAAAATGTTTACCTCAGAAACAAATCATTAAGGGGGTAATATGATTTCTGCAGACATTTTATCAATAAAATATCTTTATCAATACATTCTATAGCTTAGTCAACTATAGCAAGTAATAAAGAAATCTATTTTTACTGTAATAACCCGATAAGTATAGATATTTTTTAAGACCTGATTAATCTATAGATATTTTTAAGACAGGATGCAGTGCGACTTATAGCTATATGGCTAAAGTCTAAATATTTCTCCAAATCAGCGGATGCGACTTATACACCGGTGAGATAGACTTATAACCCGAACGTTACAGCAGTCTATTAGATTAATATGTTAATAAGTGACCCTGACTCCTCTAGCGACTGTTATACTACTTATAGTCTGCACGCTTCATTTTAAGGATGGTTATGCCACTGAAGCGTAAGAACAAATTTGTTTATGCATTTAATTAACAGTTTAATAACTGCCAATATGATCCTATTATAAATCATTGGTAAAGCAGTTGACTACAGCATTTTGACTTTTTGACAGTTAACAAATAGCAAAATGCTGTACAGATACTAAAATGATTAAAATTAAGTTCATTCATTTTTCCTTTTGACTTTTTCAGAAGTAAACTAGATCATTCCCCCCTCCCCCGCCCCAACCCCCTACTACTACAAGCAATAAGTATAAGTTCCTACCATTGATGCTCCCATGGTTAGTTTTCATGTCAAAGTAATGCAATTTTTGATTTCACCAGTGACTGGACAGTGTTTGTAATCTGTTGAGTGTCTGACAAATTAGCTGATCTACCCCAGTGTGAGCCTATATTCTCTCCTATTATCGCTCGTTTTCCTGTACGCGGATAACACTTTTCAAATAGCTATAAAAGAGGGAAGATAAGATAAGCGCTTAAATTCTACATCACTATACATATTACACGTGTCATGGAATCAAACAGACGTATATAAAAGAAGACACGACCATATTTGACTGAGTGTGAGCGGTTTGAAAATCTGAAGCAGTGAAACGGCCGCGCACTCTTCTCACACGACCGCCTTCCTCTGTTCCTTGCTCTCTCAAAACACACTGAGCCGAAACTTCCGGCGATCACCAGTATGGTGCATTTATCGCGCATGCTCGGAGTCTCCCCCCCCCCCTGATGGCGACCGGTGTGGACTTCATGCGTCGAATGAAGGTTAAGTTCGACTCTTGTGTTCTATCGGCGAAACCGCTTGCTCTGGTGGAGTCTCACGCCATTTTGTAAATTTAGATACCGCCAAAATGTCGCGATGTAAGGAAGGTCTTGATTGGTCAACAAGTTACGCGCGTAACCCAGTCACTTACGTGCGTCACTTACGCGCGTAAATGACTGGGTCAGTTACGCGCGTAACCCAGTCACTTACGCGGCCCAATTTAGCCTGTATGTGCACAAAAGTGGCCTAAAACACCAACATTCCATTCCAGTCACTTACGCGCGTAACCCAGTCACTTACGCGCGTAAGCTGGCTATCACGCGTTCAATATTGAACGCGTTGAAAATTCCAATGTGACCCAAATGGCCCCTCATATATATCTATCTACTCTGTGGTATAAGACACCTTTACCTGTTGTATAATGATATCCGGGTCGGTGCACTGGCAGTTGTGGGGGCTACCCGAACGGAACGGAAAAGGGGGTCACTTTAGGTTTACCGAGGGCGGCGGCCAGGGATATGTAGCAGGAACACTCGAGAATTATGGAAGTACGACAATGAGGCAGAATCTTTTTATGGACCCATTGAGGATGCGCCTTCGAATATGATTTGTTTTTAAGCTGGTAACGGCGCCACATAAACGAGACCGTCAAACATAGCTTGAAAGGCATGACGACAGTGGGGGATAGGTTATTCTCAACATCGCAATTTGATCCTTGAACCCTCAGATCCGGATTATTCCCCTAAGATCCGGATTGGATCTCTAGGATCCAGATTGACTCATCAGATCTCCATTTACCGCTCAGATCTCGATTTGATCCTTCAGATCCGATTTGAGCCCTAGGATCCAGATTGACCCTTCCGATTCCGATATGACCTTTCCGATTCCGATTTGACCCCTGGGATCCAGATTAACCCTTAAGAGTCCGATTTTACCCTACTGAGCCATATTTGTGCCCACAAATCGGGAGTGAACCCTAGAATCTGGATTTGACCCTTGGTCCGATCAACCCGTCAGATCCACCAGATCCCGATTTTATCCTTCAGATCCCGATTTGATCATTACGGTGACCATGACCGTGCTGTGACATTGGGCTTGGCCACTTGATATATCGTCATCCGCGCCCAAATACTAAGTTTTGTTCTACGCAGTGTTATTTGTCTCACTTTTTGCCTTCATGGAGAAATCCAGGAGGTTAACTTCGGGCCAAAATGCTCTCATTGGGTTCAATTTGAAAGGAATGTTTTGCAGATTTTTTCGGGCGACTTTCACAACTTCAACAAGCCACATATGGGCCCAATACGTCATACATTTTACGGCGTGATTAAATGAAAACTGTGAACGTTATGGCGATTTGTCCGGTATCTTAAGGCGTTCTGGAGTTATCGCGCGACAAGGCAAACAGACAGACAAACCGAACACACCGACGTGTGATTGGCGTCACAACAAGCCAAGCGGACTTTTTCTCATATTCAAGATCTCCACCATACCCTCAAGTTGCACAATACGCGCTGCACTTATAACCTTATTTCAGTGCAATATGGCTAAACCATGTAACATGAAAGGAATACAAATTACAGAGCCATTTTGAACTATAAATAAAATAATACCTCATTTACTGCGTGAACGTTGACCGGATCTTTCTCTTGCGTCACTGATGTAAACTATGTTATTTCACTTTTATTTCATAATTTAAAGCTGCTTGTCGACTTGCCAAATCTAAGCCAACTCGATTGTTTCATTCTATAAATGCAAAAGCCTAATAAACATCGCCGTTTCGGCTGTGATATGGCAAACGTGTCTATCCCGGGACATTGTAGAACACTCTCGCGGCACGGCTACTTATAGCAAAGCATCGCGAAGCCCACAAACTGATAACGTTTACCACTAAGTTGAAAACCTGTGGTAAATTGATATCACGGGCAAGGCTAAGAGACTATCTTTGGCAGTCTGCACGCGTGAAATATAAACAAAGACATTTTGGATGAATAAAGTACTGATTTTTCTTTATATTTTGACCTCTTTAGTTTGGGCGGGAAAGAGCTCGAGAAGTAACTTTAAATTGGATCGTAATGTACTAGTGAAAAATAAACTAAAACTTAAATGAAACCCCTATTTCAATGAAATTTTAAACAAGCGAACCGACATGGCTGTCTGAACTAAAATCACGATTAGTCTTTGAATAAATCATTATTTGATTCAACAAGTGCCTACCATGGGGAAGATTACATATGTCAACATAAAAAAGGTTAGTGTCATCAGTAAAAACAAATTAATAGTTGTTCCCATCAGAAAAATGAACACACAACCAGATAATAAGAAGAACTCTCCTGAAACATTTCCTGACAAATGTGTGCGCCCTCCCCCACCTAACTTTTTGTTGAATTAGTAACTTGAAATGTTGCCAGAGCAGCAACACAGGCGACCAGAAACCACCCAATGCCAATCATCGTCCGCTGTATATACTTCTCGGACGTGTGGAATAAGCTGGAATAAACGTGTAGAACAAGGTGGAAGACGCTGCAAGGGACCAAGCTGTCATTATGGTACACCCACGACTTTTCCAAGACGAAAGTCGACGCGGGCTGCCAGTGGTGAAGGCTGTGCGGAGGATGACTGGCGGGCAAGATCATCGAGAAAAAGCTCATCGTGGGCAGAAACGTGTTCTCTGTGGCGACTGTACCCCCACCCCCCTCCCGCGGGGAGGTGGGGAGGGGGAGAGCACTATTATACAATCTGGTGGGAGGGTGGGTGGGGTGGATCCGCGGGTGGTCCTTCAGGCCTGGGAGAGCGGACTTTTGTGATGAAAAAGATACCTCTATAGAGCGAACATTTGTGATAAAAGAAGATAAAAAGGAAGTGATATTCTTCAATTTATTAAGTCCCACCCCCCTCTGGGACCGTAGGCCTGACGTTATATACAATAAGCATTTGCAAACATCGGTGAGCCTGACTATCCCCCTACCATGTTATGTCTAAGTACTGCATTTGCCAACAAAACATTTCTTCCAGGCAGAGAGCGGTTCTTTGCTTCACTATGGGACACGGGTGGCTGAACACAGCCTGGCCTTGTGTAACCCGGCTTGCTACCTGAATCTGTGCGGTATGTTTCCAGTATGACTCGTGCGTGTAGTAGATTGCGCTTTTACAACACATAGTACAAACACTAATGCCGCAGAAAACCGCGTCATAAATGATCCATCGGTTGACCGCGCATCTCGGTTGCTTGGTTGGTTGTCTACTCAGGACGCTTTAACCACGTTTGGCCATATCGCGTGAATGGCAGAAGGAAGTGAGAGGGGAGCCATGCCCCCGGGGTAACCCATACTCTTTGCGAAGAAGGACATGGGATCTTTATCCTGCGACCACACAGACATGGCCACAGCAGGGCTCGAACCATCGATCCACGTGCCGTTAAGCTCTCAGGTGGCCAGGGCACTCAATGCGAGCGGTCTAGCCCACTGAGCTACCGGGCCGGCCCCATCGCGCATCTTGGTGTGGTCTGCGGGGTTTTCTTTTTCTTCTTTTACCGTTCTGTCTTCTATTGTGATGTTTAGGTTTTCTATCTTTCTATTATTTTCTCTGTCAATATAAGTATGCTGGCATGCATGCACGCACATTCTGTTATATTTTCTTTATGCCAGGATATCGGAAGCTAAATGCATGTTGATCAGAAATACCTGAATATCTCAGTTGAAATCAAGAATTATAAATATTCAAACACTTAAACCATTTCTGAAAGTAAAGTGTGGGAAATGACGAAAATAGCCTACCACCAAAAGTGATGAAAAGTAATTCCACAAGTGTTAAACTTTTCTTTCGTGGCTTCATATTCAATGGCGGCCTTCTATACATGCACTAAATAGCAAGTTTTAGCAAACTCGCTCCGCCACTTTGAGAATCTCGCAACGGAAGGTAAGCCAAAATGGCGAAGCGAGTGTCGAGAAAAATGTGTGTTGTGTATTGCAGTAATGACAATCCTATTCAACAATCCGCCCAGCGAATATAAGACAACGAAAGAAAAGTTCAACAATTGTGGAATTACCTTTTATCACTTTGGAAGGTAGACGATTTATTGATAAGGGCAAAAGCCTACACGATGCACAAATACCCCCACCAATTCCTGCCCTCACGTGGGGTGCACTTCATGGCTCTCTTGCGAGTCGGGTACCAGCGCGTATTAGCAGCCATGTATCTGGGCTAAAGCCCGCGCAGCTAATCACTTTGCGAATGCATTGACCTATATATGGCTGGTCGGGTAAACTTATCAGTAAACTGGTACCGACACGCACGCGCACGCACGCAAGGCGCATATAACCCCGGAACCAGGCGTTTGGCATCAGGATAGGGCTTGAGCCAGTCAGTGCCGCTGGCTAGGACAGCGACTGGCTCTGCGGACTAGGTGCGCTCGGCCGGGCCTCGTGCACTGTTTTACTTACCAGAAAGTTTATGGAGACATCTTGTGTGTTTGTTCTGTAAATAACAATGCCATAGAACAAACCTTCCCCGAAAAAAGAAACGTTAATGAAGCCAGGCACCTGGACTACCTCCGTAGCCATGCACGATAAACACATGCGAGAATCTGCTTTTTAACCCTTAACACGCAGTGTATATTTTTCACGATAAATGTTGCCTGCGGTATCTGGAACGGTCTATTACGTAACTAAAGTAGTAGTTATAGCAATGGGCTCACGACTTGTTTGCGCACGTTGAGACCCAGATGTTGATGTCACGCATCACCAGAGGACGGAAGGCTAGGGCCGGAGGGTTGATTCGTACGACATCAGTAGGTTTTGAACGGACGCCAAGTATAGACTACATTACTTTCAGTCCTCGCGGTAGCCGGGTTCAAACGTTGGAAATAAAGCCAACTAGCACCTTTCACCGAGCGCATCGCCCGTTAGTAGCCATGTTGACCATTCTCTTGGATAACTTCTTGCAGACAATTCTCGTCTTTATCGTCATATTTCTGCTGAGCTATAACTATATCTCGCGGGAGCCATGGCGACGCCTCCCCCCGGGACCCTGGAACTTTCCCCTGGTCGGTTCCCTGCCAATTCTGGGAGCCGACCTACGAGAGCCCTTGCCGCGCCTGGCCCAGAAATACGGAGACGTTTTGACGGTGTACTTAGGACCTCGGCGATGTATCATTCTCAACGGATATGACGTCATCAAGGAAGCCCTGGTCAAGTACGGTCACGTATTTTCCGGGCGCCCGCCGATGTTCCTATTTGAAGAACTGACGCATGGATTTGGTCAGTAAATTGTTTGTTATGTATATTTTGTAAAGCAAATATATTCTCACATTTTATTGCTTATTTATAGGCAGGTACCGTGAAATGACATTTTGTCGGAGGGGGGCAAGAATCGATTAAACCTGAAAAAAAATAGATGAAGTTGCTCACAATTACGAAGTGAAACAGTTTCCGAAGTGACCAGGAAATGCATCTCAATATGGCTCTGATCGAGGGACAGCTAGACAGGGCAACTCATGCTATCATGCTCATGCTATGTCAATCCTATTCAATAATGCGTACTTTTCGGTGGCGGTTCGACTCTACTTGCAGACAAAAAATCGGGTTAAGAAGAAAAACGAACTACGGAATTTAATGCGCATGTCAGAATTGTAACCATAAGAGTAGGTGTGTAACACTTGAGCGGTTAGACAGCTGATAAACTTGAATACGGCTGATTCATTAGGACTGGTGACTGTCAGGCGGTGACTGTGTCAGGCGAGCTGTCCATCGTAAAAACAAGGGCAAGCTTATTCAATACTCAGTCTATAACATTTATAGTATAATCTTACCATTTACTTTAATTATATTGGTAATCCCGATTTATTGTAACTACAGTGAAATATATTTTAGATCCTCTCTACCCTTCAAGGTTACGGTGTCCCTGCTACATGTGATCTTGTGTTTTGTTGGTTCTGTCGCATGACGTAATATGTTAAAGTTACATATCAAGTTGTTTTTGTTATTTTTGAATGTCGATTTTGCGCATAAGAACACAAACCTAAGGCCTTAAGGTTCCTAACAAAATATAAACACCTACCATATCCCGCACCAATTACCGGCCAATGACCCAAAACAAATTCTTTCATTTTTCCTCCCGTCAAAACATCATAAACGTGTGCACGTGTTGTTTACCAATCCCACCGACAGGGGTTGTCCTAGGCCTAAACTGTGTCTGACTACAAAAAAGTTGATTTGGGTGCACGCGCTGCAACGATAACCTGAAATGTATTTTTAACATCACGCTGGTGCCTTGCTACAGCTGCGTCAGTGGGTTTGAAAATACTTTGTTTTTCAGGACTGGCAGTCATATGTTCCAAACATAATGGCACTGAACCTTGAATATTTGAGACAATTTTTACGTCTCTAAACAATCAACATGTTTACCACCAGATGCAGTTTGACATCTAAAACACACTCCTTCTTAATTCCTACGTTGTCACGCATTAGGGGGAGAGGGGACGCGGAGGGGGTGACTCTAGACGATGTTGTTCTGGGTATCCCGCCTTGTCGGTGCACCGTGATCTGTTTACACACGCTGTTATAAACACGAGCGTTCACCCATAGATATAGCTCATTATCAGTACAGTGACCGTCACGCACAAGTCGCCCATACGGTAACTCACCTATGGTATGTAGTCGACCTCTGGGGGTCTCACACGGCACAGCCACAGTCCATGCCTGACTTACAAGTTTTTAGGCGGGGCATGTTATGTATCTCGCACTCCTGGATCCGTATTCATAATCCCCTCTTAGCTTACGCCATTAGACTTAGCGCTAAGTGGAAGATATGGCGAGTGATTATGAGGTTCAAAATACAATAATCACCCAAGAAGTGATTTTTTTTAATAAACACATTGTTTTTTTTTAATAAAAAAATTATATTGAAGAAAATTTCTTAATCATGAACACCACCAAAACGAGCTGGTGAGGCTAAGAACAAAATGCACTTTTCTTGCGTAGCTTACGAGGGGATTATGAATACGGCACCTAGAGGTGATTTCCAAATTTGGGATAAAGGCATTAGACCAAGCCGTTAGGGACTACAGAACAGGCCGTGCCGTACTCTTGAAGGAGTCTGATACCACCTGGACCACCTGCAAGATCACCATTTTAGCCTGCGGGCACTTTACAGAAGATTTTCAGTCCCGTCTGAAGTGTCGACCGGGGTTTTAATTTGGGAAAGGGGTTCCTATACTACTTTCGACCCGGACCTTAGGTTCGATAATATTTATAAAAGAATCGCCGGCTATCGCATTTCCAATGAAAATTCTAACTACAAACAAATATTTAAACCAACGTATAATCATAACTTGCCCCTAGCTTTCCATAGAAAATTCTTTAATAAATTACTCGGGACCAAAAATGTCCTGTACTCCATTTCGCTATGCTTCGGATTCTTTTACACAGAACATGTGATAGCCCCCCCAAATGTTATATCATACCTGTCAAACTTATATAAACACTGTGAGTGGCTCTCCCGGAAAATCAACGTTGATGGCAGGGAATCCTCAATCTAGTGCATTTTTAACAACGCTTTACACGAGTGAATTCAAAATGATAAAATGTGTGAATTCTAAATTCGAATTTAAATTTTCAAACACACGCTTACGACACCGCTTCTGCGTGAGCAGTCTTTGGAAGTAAATCGGGTTGAAAGAACTTTTATTTTATATAGACGGGAATGTCAACATTATTAAACTTGCTTCGGTGACACCACATGACCCCCCCCTCCCCTCCCCATCACATACCCTTCTCTTCTAATCCCGCCACCACAAGACCCCTGATATAGATACATATGTATTTCCATATTAAATGTATTTGCTTAATGAGAGCTATACTATGCAACAGCTATATAGTTATTACCCAATGTAATGTACTGCCATCTAGATGTCTCCTCTTTACATTAGTTACATGTTATGCTGAATTTTTAAGTGATTTGGCAATAAAACAATACTAAAAAAACAACAAAGCGGGTCTGTTTTACCCCGAGCGACACTGCAAAAACCGTAATGCATGTGGTCCATTCGATGAGACTGCTGAAAGCGTTGTATTTTGAGACAAATCATCGATGTTTACATTTCTGCGACGAACGGACCACCATTGTCCTCGCCTCAGTCAGTCCATATAAGGAGCGTTTCTATGTAACCGCAGATATCTCGCGCCGACATGCCAGTCATGATGATTATTACGTCATACGACAAGGAAACCCCCGCGCGGCAAATTAGATAGCCAGACACTGACAGTTGTTCATGAGACAACCTCATTCAGGTTTATAAACTGTCTAACCGCTCATATGTTACATAAATCTACTCGAATTGTTATAATTCTGATATGCACAGAATGTCAGTGGTTATTTGTGCATCCAAGGACAGCTTTAGCCGATTTTGTGTGTGAAGCGAGTAAAGGCAAACAACCGGAAGGTAGGCAGCACGTACAGGCCGTTGATGCTAGGCGTTGACGTAGAGCATAAGTATCCCTGTTTCGTGAGATCTTGATCAGATCCCGCAGTGACTGTACAGCCCTATAACGCGAGGGCCCGGATTTTGAAAAAATGGGGGACGGGAGCTATTAACATACACACTTGATTTTTACCAGAATGGCGCTCTATTAGTTCGAATGCGAACGATGAACCCTGAATGGTGAAAGACGAATTTACTAGTTTATTTATCTGTTTGCATCTAGGTGTGTCACATGATGTCTGCTTCAGTAATGTTGTAAATTTAAAGTCGCTCATAAGTCCTGCAGGACTGAGCGAGCTTTAACTGGAAGCTGTATTGTGCTCGTATGGTTTTGTATGCTCGCAAGTACATAATCATATTAATAATAATAATAATAATAATAACACGTGATTATCAATCTATCTAAATACAATTGCTTTTTTGAGGCTCAATTGTTCCTCAAATAGAAAGTGAGTCAAGAGGCTATGACTACTGTAGAGACCTCCAGTATTAGTGTAGCCTAGATAATCGCATAGTGTAAATCATTACGGGGGCGTACCGCCAAGAGATATCCCAAGTGAGGCAGCCACTGGTCGGTAGAATTTTACGACCGCTGACCAGCAGAGGGTCGTCTAGTATGACAACCCTTACGAAAAAATACCATGATATATCATGGTATATCATGATATATCATGGAATACCAAGATATATCATAGTTTATCATGGTAATATCCTGATGAAGTAAAGATATACCATGGTATGATCTTGGAAGGGCGTGATATACTATAGCATATTATGATATACCAGGTTACACTATGGTACATCATGATATATCATGATATATCATAGTTTACCATGGTATTTGTAATGGGTTAGAGTGCTCGCATTGAGTGTTCTGGTCACCTGATCGAGAGCCTATAACGGCACGCGGATCGATGGTTCGAGTCCCGCTGTGGCCATGTCTGTGGTCGCAGGATAAAGATCCCATGTGCGTTTACGCAAAGAGTAGGAGGTTACCCCCCGGTGACTTGGTTCCACTCTAATTGATGCGATATGACCAAAAGTGGTTAAAGCGTCCTGAATATACAACCAAGCCTGGTATTTTCATGATTTCATGATGGTAGACGGGCATTATCATAATATACAATAGTGTAATTTGGCATAACCACACTATATTAAAGTAGATTTGGAGTGTATACAGCGATATCCCATAGTTGACCACGATAATAGCCGGGCTGTAAGTTAAGGAGCAAATAAAATGATAGGAGTCCCCTAATAGGGCAAAAGGCAGGTACATCAGCCACAACTTGCAGTAATTACTATAGCGGCTAGAAGGAATGCTTCGTACCAAGTGAAGCACAGCCGCACTGACAAGAGCGGTTTGTGGACTCGTGGTACTACAGTGTAATCTGCTTCGTATTGTTCAATTTCAGTGGTTCACGAGTCATAAACGGAAGTTTCAGATGTACATTTGTACATGACGGTTCCTACTGCTGGAGAGTATTGCTCATAAACGCTTGCAACTAAGTCGCTATTTCGCAAATGGACATTAGTTTATGTACTTGGCCGATCTACCAAACAACACGTATCAAACGATATTTGAATCATCTCAATACTTTTTTATTTTGTTGGACATCCGAACAAGACACAAACGTTACATTACGCAATAATACTTGATTGCAGGCCATTAATTCAATATGGCATCAGTTGCAGGAACGACACAATTTAAAACACACGTTGCAATACCATAAATTGGTCTTGTACAAAAAGCTTATGTTAATAATCATTCAATATGACATAATGCTTGAGCAAAGCCAGACGTTTCAGATTGTATGCATCTAATCGTGCTCAAATACTGGCAGAGTCATAACAAACGTAGGCCTATCATAACCCTGATGAAACAACACCATGGTATACCATATGGTATATCATACCCTATCTAGCTGTGATCTCTCCAGCGTTGGAATAACGTTATTCTAACGCTGGATCACAGTTAACCCTATCATGCATGTACCATGGTATACCATGGTATATCATGGTAAATCATATCATACCATGGAGGTAGATGCATGCATACCATATATCACCTCCTACCATGGTATTTCATGTTAAACCATGCTATATTATGGCCTACCACGAGGTACCAATGATAAACCATATCCTGCCATGGTAGATCATGGTAAACCATATATACCCTACCATATGTATGTATCATATATTACCATGAAATATTATGGTAAGTCATCGTACCACCAGAATTATACCACGGTATCAGCAGAGTATTCCTTATACAATAATGTGCATGATATAACTACACATTATTATATATCCCGCCCAGAAAACAAGTGATTTCTCAGTCGAGACCTAACTGATCGAGATTCAACTAAAAACTAACTATGCAGCGAAAGTTTTCAACTGTTGAATCAGACGCACAATTAAAAAACTAATTGAAAACTAACTAGGCTTATGAAGTTGAGCACAGGTTGAATAGTGGAGCTCAGAAACTTTTTTTTTTTTTTGGTCCCGCTATATTTAACAGTCAACCGTTGAGCGCGCTCAGAATTATTAAAATTATCATGATACAACACGGTAAAAACTGTCATTTTATTATTCTAAATTAGGGGAATCAATCCATACGGGAATACGACTACGAAAATATGTAGCTACACTGCATGGCTTATCGGCTATGCAATATCCCCGGGGAGGGTGCTTATTGCCGGGTTTTGAGGGGGGGTTTCGCAGTAAAGCCCCACCCCCTCCATCCCCAATTTCGGTCGCGGGACTGTGCGTTCATAGGCCGAGTTTGTCGGGGAAAGTAATAAGCGGCTTAATAAACCGAGCGGGTCCAAGGTAAAATAAATTTCCCTTCCGAGCGGATATTTTCGCGTTTAAACGTTCGAGCCGATTTTCAAGGTGAAATGCCCCCTACGAGAGTATTTTGGCGGTGAAGTAGGGGTGGCTTTACCGCGCCCCCGGCACCCCCGCCCCCCCTCCCCCTCAATGGCAACAATCTACTAAGTCCCCCCCCCCGCCCCCGCCCTAAAACACCAGTGGGATTTGCAGCCTGCCACAGCCCGCGAAGTGAGCAGGTGAGTAGTGCGCCACCAGGCGGCAGCTGCCGCCGAGCGGAGATAGCAAGGCGCATGCGCGAAGTTTGAAAAATGTTGTGGAAAGGCGAAGAGTCGTACGGCATGTGTTAGCCTCGGGAGACCCACTCTGTTCCGCCGTTGGGTCTCGGTTCCAGCCTGGGTTTTGAACGGGGACTTTTAAACAGAATAGGCGCATTTGGAAATTCTGAATCATCTGGAGGCACACTGGGGTTAAATATCACATTTTTGTATAGATCAATCTTTTAGCTATCGAATTCTTCCAAACAATCAAAAAGATTGATCACCTGTATGTGTGTTTGCAAGACGTTTTACGGACCACCAACATCCGAACAGGGCGCCATATCTGTTTTGGCGCATGCTGGTACCTGGTGAATGCAACTTGGTTCCCAGCCTACGACTCTTCGCTAGATGGCGCTGTCAGACGGGCACTTTGCAGTTAAGGACAATAGCAGCGCCCTCTCTCACAGAGAATTCAAAGTTTGGAACCAGGCTGCATTCACATTCCGAGCACGCGCCAAAAACAAGTATGGCGCCCGGTTCGGACGTTGGTGCTTCGTAAATCATCTCGCAGACACAGATATAGATGATCAATCTTTTTGATTGTTTGGAAGAATTTGATAGGTAAAAGATTGATCTATGCAAAAATATGATATTTAGCCCCAGTGTGCCTCCAGATGATTCAGAATTTCCAAATGCGCCTATTCTGTTTAAAAGTCCCCGTTCAAAACCCAGGCTGGAACCGAGACCCAACGGCGGAACAGAGTGGGTCTCCCGAGGCTAGGCATGTGTATGCGATTAGCTTATATTCACAAATATTTGCTTATGTATATGAATGAAAGGCATGTATTTATCAATACTATACTGTATAGAACCTGAAGACACCCAGGTTCGAGCGTGAGACCATAACATAAGGCGAACAGAAGCCTTTATAAATTGCAACTTGTTGATAGTCCACGCAATCTCATCCCCCCACGCCTGTGGCTGTGCAACCACTGCCAGGCACTGCCAGTTGGCACTGGCACAGCAGGAACCATCTACACTAGTCACTACAGTACAGGAACCCCAAACGCCGGAGGGAGTAGGGGGTCGACTAGTCCCATATGAGACAGTTGTTGCTCCGCACAACAGTCTCATATCCTCATGTAAAAAATGAGGGTGTAAGATATATTTTTCTGGGCGACTAAGTGCTGTTAACCGCACGATCCATCAAACCCTTGTCATTTTGTACTCTGATATCTAAACTTCATATTTACCACAAAACCCACATGCATATGAACTAACAAAGTATCCCATTACTATCAAGCCGGTTGAAATGAGACTTTCTTGTTGTTTATCGCTCCATTTCGTATTTTGTCATTTTTCACCAGCGGCTTTCGCCAGGTGGTGTTTCGCTTATTCCATGTCAATGGTTGGGTGTATGAAGCGCCACCAAGCGAATGATGTGGTGTTAACGACATGCACGCATGCACAGTTTCTCCACTGGGTGGGCAAGTTAGCGGACAGAACTGAGTTGTCTGCTGCTTCGAAAAATCAACAGAGGATATCGTATTTGTAAAATGCTGTACAGGATTTGATAGACCGGATTTGATTTTCCCAACGTCACATGGGGCTAGGGGTCGACGTGTCCCCCTTTCCTCTCTGGAGTTTGTGGTTCCTATACATGCCCCCGACCTATGGCATAGGCTGTGCCATAGGCATAGGCTTATGTGTATGAACCTTCGTACAAAGATTGTGACTTCTGTATGTCTTGTGCATTCCTCCCTTGTTTAAAAGATACTTTGTTGGTTCCTTGGTATATGTGTCTATGGGTGCCTCAACCCTATAGCCTTTGGCCCTGGTACATACCTCTCTGACCACGCCCATAAATGGAGCAAGGCACTGCATATTTATTCTGTAAGAACTTTTAACTTGAGCCTCGGTCCACTATTTCTGATTTTAGGCCCGGTGAGCGGCATGGCTCTCACCCTTGCTCCATTTACGGGGGTGGTGAGAGAGGCATGTACCAGGGCTATATAGCCCTGTCCCATGCCTCCCCTCCAATTATTTAGTGGTGTCTGTGTGGGGAGGTTGAAGGCCACATACCTTTTTGATACCCAGGAAACCTTCCAATGGCTCAGTGAAAAATCAGGAAATTGTTTTTTTGTTTCATGTGGGAACTCTGTACTACGGTATAGTCTTGTTTTTAGGCTATACTGTTTATAACATTCTCTTTGGTATTTATTTGGCTTCCTGCATAATGTACTGGGGTAATAATAAATGTACTACAAAGTTTCGTAAGATAGCCTTCTAACCTTTTAGCACCCATGTCCTTCAATTTTAAACAACATTGGTGAATGATAATTTACTAAGACGATAAGTATATCTTTTCTTGCAGATCAAGTCAGGAGAGAATTTCCTGGCAATGACGTAAAAGAAATGTGCATGTTAATGCGAGAGACGATCAGCAACGTTGTAAAGGCTGGATAATAATAAGAAAAACTGAAGGATCTACTTGTTTTACAAATTAAAATGATTATATTTGTATAAAAGATTGTTCAGATATGTTATGTGCATTGAATAGTAGTTGAGGTAGAATTTGTATCTGTTACAAAAAAAGAGAGAATACATCATCAATTCAATTAGAACAGTTGTTTCCTGTATATGAGTTAGACTACCTGTATAGGTAGACATTATTTGTAATAATCAAATAATAAGCTGGTTTTTATGTCATCTATATACTGTGTGATTTTATTGTGCATATAATGACTGGACAAAATTCCATAATGGCATTTTTTTTTCAATTCGTTCAAATGTATAAGCTGTGAATTGAACAATATTTTATTTAATATCAATATATGAATCATTCAAATGAGCATTGTTTTAATTTGGAAACATCCTGGCACTTTTTAGATGTGAAATTTAAATTTGAAGGTATGTAACTATGATGCTGCTATATGGTGTATATTGATATTATTTGTTGATTTAAGTTTATGTCAATATGCATAAAAGCAATGAACATTTCTTCATATAATGGTAGCTTGTTGATCTAACATACAGGCTGTCCAGTGATCCCACTTTTTCCTACTTTTTTTGTCTCCATCCTACTTTTCCTTCAAAATACCTACTTTTTGGTATTTCCTTCACCAGGCGCAATTTCAAAATGTCGTGAATTGGTGTAAAAGTGTGCATATCGCTTCTATTATTGCAAAAGTCAGAGTATTTTGTTTTTGCGTCCTGAGATATCTTTAAATCAACACTAGTGTCTGTCAAGTTCTAATAATGAAAATACAGGTACAGCTGAGCAGCGTATAAGAAATGTTCTAAAAAAGCATTTTCTCAGTAAAATAACTTTTTGTCATTTGTTTATCCGGAATAATGTTGCTACATATGCTATTTGAGTCATACTTTTTGCTTCTATTTTCCTACTTTTGTCCTACTTTTTCTGTATTTTCATTCCTACTTTTGTCCTACTTTTTCATGAGGGTGTACTGGACAGCCTGAATATATCTATATGGTTAGAATGTGTATACTATATAAATCTTTTGGAATTTGTGTCATTTATGTCACAGGGAGTTAATTATGTGTATATAATGTGCGTATGTCACATGTTCACAAACTGCATCTTTTTATTGCAATACATATATATGAAAGTGGATTGTAAATCTTTTTATTCTTTACCCTTGTATTTTTCAGACTTTGGCATTATATATATATATCATGGCATTATATATTGCTATATGTAATGGTGATTAGTACCATAATATACCATGGTATCCATGTAGTAAAGTACCATGGTAAATTAGCATACCCTGGTACTTGGTATACCATGGTAATTTACCATGGTATACCTGTTTCAAAATACCTAGGTAAATGTGCTTTACCATGGTATATTACCATGGTATTATACCATGATACTCTACCATGGTATACCTGTTTCAAAATACCTAGGTAAATGTGTTTTACTATGGTATTATACCATGATACTCTACCATGGTATACCTGTTTCAAAATACCTAGGTAAATGTGTTTTTACCATGGTATTATACCATGATACTCTACCATGGTATACCTGTTTCAAAATACCTAGGTAAACGTGTTTTTACCATGGTATTCTACCATGGTATACCTGTTTCAAAATACCTAGGTAAACGTGTTTTTACCATAGTATTCTACCATGGTATACCTGTTTCAAAATACCTAGGTAAATTTATCATGGTATACCATGGTAATCTCATGGTATTTTTTCGTTAGGGAACAAATCGAGCTCATCTTTAATTAGCAGTGAAATATGTAACGAATACCTCTAAAGTAAAGGGGTATCCCTTAAATATTTAATGGGTACCACTAATTTATTTTTTAAACTTTTTTCTTCATTTTAAAACTTTAACACGGACCTCTTAATTCTGACCAATGATAGAGTTTGTGACATATGCTGTCATCGTCCATCGCTAGGGTGCGCCAGGTTCGACTGCACGCCAGATCCGCCTCAACACTGAGGGGCGCCCGTCAAGTAGTCAATGGCGAGCCCGATGTGGTGTCATAGTCTGGCGATTAAGGGTCCAGGAAAACGGAATTGAGAGCTGCAGGCCGCGGATGGTTGGCGTTAGCTTAGGGCGGTCATCCCATCATTTATTTAGTGGGGGGTAATGTTAGCTGGGGGAATGGAGAGCCAGGTTGCACTTGTTGGGATTATATATGCCGGGGTCAAAGGGAAGAACATTTATTTAGAGGGATTTACAAAATAAATTAACTGAAATGGATACAACTTGCGCCGCGGGGTGGTATATAATGAGTAACCTGTGTCAGGTCAAGTGGTGATGTTGACGACGAATTCAAGAACTCGACGCTACTGTAATCGACGTCGAAATGAATATGTTGTCTGGCCTCTCAACGAATATATCATAGTGATATTGCCAGATGAGCAATATATGTAGAGTGTTTATGTACTGTGCGAACAGTGTGTACTAATCGCAGACACACCATGTTTTCCTTTATTATCGCCCATGTTGCAGGCATCGCTACTAAACAAGGCGAGTCCTGCAAGAAGCAGCGTCGCGTCGCCCAGACTGTGCTCAAGGAGTTAGGATGCCGCCAAAATGTGATGGAGATTCAGATCCGGAAAGAAGCTCAGTCCTTTCTGAAACTTCTGGATACCACAGCCGGACAGCCACTGGTCTTCTACGGTCTAATCCAGAAGGCGGTCGCTAACGTCATCGGCTCTGTGGTCTTCGGTCAGCGCTTTGACTACGCAGATCCTACGTTTAAAAAATATATGGAATACGTCGACGATACCGCTGAAAAACTTGCGAACGCGGCGATTATCAATGTATTGCCTTTCCTACGACATCTTCCGGGTGATTTGTTTAGTTTTAAGACCTGGTCAAAGAGTAACGCATCCATGACGTCACAGTACCGGGAAATGATCCACAACCGCATGACTTCCCTTAGCCATGGCGACAAGCCGTCTGATTTCGTAGAGGCATACCTAAGGGTGGTAGAGGAAAATCCGGGAACGGAATTCACAGGTGGGTCTGGTTGCTCGATGAGCTACCGGCGATTATCATATCATAACTGAGTGGTCGCACGTCAGTTTGTTTATGTCTAGACTGTCAAGTCATGATTTAGAAATCTACCTGACATCCACACAGCCATTACAAGATAGATGACACGACGGTCACACAATAATGGCATGCAGTCAGACCGACTTGTCGGCGGCACAGCTACGATATAGTGACCGAATTAACATCAACATTGATCACGCAACGACTCATCTGTTGGCCACATAACTATAACGTAAAGGCCAAAATGACTGTCATAAATCTATGATACATAAACAATGTAATACATTTTGTTAATGTGTCCAACGTGAGTACCGCTGGATGTTGTAAACAAATGTTGAAGCATTTGTGCAAGCAGTAAAGGAGTACATAGTATGAATAGGTCCTCTCTTCTCATTTCGGCATGTCTTTCGTTCTGATAGAGGACCAGCTGCTGGGAGTGATAGTTGAGCTATATTTGGCGGGCACCGGCACCACGAGCAGCACCCTCACCTGGATGGCCGCCTACCTCCTGCATCACCCAGACGTCCAGGACAAGATCTGCCTGGAAATCGATGACGTCATCGGCCGTGAGCGTTTCCCATCCATGTCAGACAGACCTAATATGGCGTACACGGAGGCGTGTTTCTGCGAGCTGCAGCGTCTCGCGGACATCTTGCCCTTCAGCCTCCCCCACGGGACGACAGAGGACGTCTGGTTCCGTGGCTACTTCATCCCCAAGGGAAGCTTTATTCTGCCCAACTTGAACAGCGTCCACATGGATCCGGTCTTGTGGCCTCAACCCGGCAAGTTCGACCCGACTCGTTTCTTGGATGACGACGGAAAGTTCGCGCCTCGCCATGAACTGATTCCCTTCTCTATCGGTTAGTAGGCCTAGTAGTACCTTTTTTTCTCCAGCTTCGTCGCTCTGTTTTTTTCTTCTTCTTATTAAAGAAGTTTCTACTTTAGAGGACTTATTGTGTATGCTCATAACGTCCGGTTCACATGTTGAACAATGGCATCCATTTATTAACCCTTAGATCTGTGCACACAAGCGACCTTAACAATCAATTATTCTTTCGTTCACAAATCAAAATTGTGTAGCCATTTGCCAATTTAACCCTTTGCTTGTTTCCTTGTTTCAGGCCCACGGGTGTGTCTGGGCGAGGGTCTGGCTCGGATGGAGCTATTCCTCTTCGTCACCTCCATCTTACAGAGGTTCACCTTCACCCTGCCCCCAGGCCACCCACTCCCCAACCTCAAGGGCAAACTGGGCCTGATCTACAACCCACAACCGTTCGATGTCATTCTGCAACGTCGCTGATCCATAATTTTTGTATTTCAAGTTTTTTGAAACTGAAAGCATCTTTGTTGGAAAGACTTGAATATCTCGATGAGACGGGAAAAACAATCGGATCTAAAATAAGCAGAAGCACAAATAATGACCGAGTAAACGACTGGTGTAGGAAATGATTAAAATTGACGTACAATCTCGTATTATTTCCCAATGATGTAAAGCACTAAAACTGCAAAAGAGAAAACGTAGAAGCACAGACGGATATTGTGCATGACGCTATCTGCAGGCAAAACATTAAACGTGAACTAAAGAACATGTACAGCACAAATTGCTCATATAAGAGCTAAAGTGATATGGCAGGAAAAAAGGTGAACAACTACTTGAAACCCCCCGGAATTGGGTGCATTTCTTAAATGTTTTAGGAGCGCATGAAAAGATCATTAAAAGAAATAATTTTAACTTATCACGAAGCAGACTTCAGGCTAATGAGAAAATAAATTTTAACGTTGACATTGCAAAAACGTGACAAATTGCTGAAAGCATATCGGCCAATTAGCACGACAAACTATGACTACAAGATCATTACGTCCTGCACACGCGAAACAGTTGTTTTGTGTACAGCATTATTATAATTTGTATAAAACTTTTTTTTTCTTGCACTGATTCTGCTTCTGTAAAATGTAATGCACATGTTTCATATGAAATAAACCTATTATTATTAACTCACACTATATCAACGGGTTTACGTTGGAAAACACTGAACAGAAAGGATCATAACATGCCGATGCTTCTACCATTAAGAGGACAGGGGGATTAGTAGTAATAGACTTCGAGAAGACGTTTAAAAGTCGTAGTTGGAAATATTTAGATGAAGTTCTGCAAGCATATAATTTTGGTAATTCTTTCGTTTTGCTCATTTTAGAAAGCGCAAACGGTTTCTTATGACTTTTACTTGTTTGGCTTTTTCATTTTTCAAAACGGTAATGGGAAAAGGAATTGCCGAAACCCTTTTAATGCTTTACCTTTTGTAAAAAGGGAAAATTCTGCTTTTATAATGTTCAGAAGCGAAAGGAAAATAGAATAAATGGAATATCAACATTGTCTCTCTTAGATGTGTCAACACTATCGTTGGGTGCTTATCACCCAGCTTATTTCGCTGGGTGCTTATCCCGTGCATAATAAGGCTACCTTGCTTGGTGCCAACAGTAATAATATCTCTCTCAACGCCTTATCGCCCGAACTGTCATCAAAGCAAACAAATCCCGTACTGTGTCGCGCCCACAACTTCCCATTAGTAGCAACAGAATGAACTCTGCCCGGGGAAATCTGCCCGGGGAACATTGCCTATAATACGCTGCTCTTAACACCGGTCACGGCACTCTCTGCCTTCGACTCACTCCGCTAGGGCTCCATTACATCTCTGTTGTCGCCTACGTTCCCAATGCATTTTCACACTCGTTCGCCAGGGCGGCGCTGCGCAAATCAATAGGAAAAATGCGTCGCGCATTTCTACAAATTAGTGCTGGGACCCAGCCTAAGCCCAATAACGCATGAAATCAGGTGATAAAAAGAAAGAGTTCTGTCGCAATTATTACTTTTTCGAAAGGGTACAAGATGTATTTTGCTGTAGTAAATACGCAAAGCTCGTTATTTTTATGTTTGATTGTTGAAAACTATAATGTTGCAGAAAATTACAGCTGATTTGACCGTTTTTGAAGAATCTTGAAATTTGCCCCCGGCCGACAGCAGCGGTAAAAGTGGAGCTTGCGTAGCGCCACCGTGCGGGGAGCTTGCAGTCACGGCAGTATCCACTTTTAGAATACAGTCCCACCTATGCACCCCTGCATGCGCCAGCAGCCGCCTAGGATGTGTCAACAATGTCGCTTGGTGCTTATCGCCAAACTGTCACTATCGCCAGATTGCCACTACCTAGCTGGGTGCCAATACTAATAACATTAGTCCCCCAACGCCTTATCACCGAATTCAACACCATCAGATATCTGTGGCAAGCCGGTAGTCATACTGGTAGCAATGCCCAAACCGTCATCAGAGCAACAACATCCCACACCGGCTAGACACCAGTTACCGCAGTATCCAACTCCCCGCAGTATTCAACTATACAGTTAAGGAGACAACATGCGGAAACAGCGCTAGACGTCCCGCGAGATGACCGAGAGGGGCTAGTTAATTCTGAAATATGCTCTTTACCTAGACTTTCCAGACTTTTACAGTTTGAGTCACTTTAAACTTATATATTGGAAGTTAGATAGCAGTGCAAATGGACTTAAACTATCTCATGTTGCACGTAAGCAAACACATTTTTTAAGGAAACCAAGTGTATTTAAAACCAGATTACCTTAAGTTCAGTTAGTGGAACGAACACACATGGCTTAAACACTTACATATACATCAGACAGACAATGAATAAAGCATCTGATGCCAACCGTGTGCACAATAGATGAAAGAATGAGAAACTTCCAATGCCATGTTTTACACTATGTTTATATCAACCAATAGATATTTAGTAATTAGTTTGCTGTGAAAATTGTATATCTTGTAAGACTTATATAGAAACAGTTTAGCAATTGTTTTGGAAATGTAACACAGTGAAGAATATATCTGGGATAAAACTGGAACACGGTAAGAGAGGAGTATTGTGCAAAAGAACCCCCATTTATATTACGAGTTGGTGGTCTAGTGCATTAAATCTGAAGGCCGCTAAAATGCCGTATTCTGACTGGAACCGCCCTGCTCCACATGCAATTGACAATCGTTGCCATAGTGACATTGCATAAAACAACGAAACATGACGTCACGCACAAAAGAATTTTAGTTATAGCTGTAAATGGCCCGCCTACCTGCCTAGTTGCCTAGTTGCACGTGCCACGTTTCTTATCAACGATATATGGTATCAAAAAGACTGGCCAACTAATAGGGCTAATATGTCATATAGGTAAAACCTAAAAGGGCGAGCGCAACTATTTTTGGATCGAAAAAGCTATTTCCAGACTAAAGTAGTAATATAATAATAATCGCTAATGTAAGAGGATTCATAATGCATAACTAATGCATAGCTACCCGGAAAGTTAATGAAAACAATGGTTGTTTAAATCTGTAATGAGGGGTATGTAGATAAACTGCATGTCAAAGCAAATGAAAATGTAGGCCTATATGTTTAATTCAAATAACAACACAGATTGAAGTGGTAGTTAAGTGATAAAATACTGAGTATGCTCCTATGATCATTAATAAAACAAAACTGGCATGCCAAAAGTACAATAGCAGTGGTCAATAGCAGATTGTGTGATATACTTTATATGTTAACAATATGGAATTCATAACTGTATTTTCGCTAAATGGTTACATTATCATATTGAACCAAATTAGACTAAATTAGATTAAAACGATGAAAGCTTGAAAGTAAGAGAAAAGTTAAGTTAAAAGTTTCTAGGATATGACATATCCTTTACATGGTAGACGTATAACCCTATGAGTTGGGGGCATGACTTTGCAAACAAAGTGAGTCACATAGATACAGTATGACAAGACCTGAATGTTCCATAGAGCACCACTTAACTACATAGGCATGTGGCCCTGATTAACAGATATGTATCAAATTTGAGTCCGGCTAAAATAGTCACTTTGACAAAATATAAAGAGTGTTCTTGTGTTTTTGTGTCAAACAATTGGTAATTATTTTCAATCTTGATACAAAGTCAGATCAACCTCTGCAACTTACATGATATGCTGGAAGCCAATTAGATTGAGTAATAAGCAATAAAACCATGGTAATTGGCTGAGCTGGATGTGGCAACTACCCTAACCATGCTAGCTGTCTGTGAAAATCATTTTACTATAAGAGATCAGCATCCATTAACTGCCATAATATATATTTATATAAATGCAATATTCATTGGTTTCCCCACATCGAAACAGAAATACAAAAAACTAGCGCAAAATAAACAACTTTAGGCTAACAGTAACACTTTTATTCTGTCTATCTTTTTTTGGCAACAGTTTTAATTTCTCTTATGGAATTAGGCTAAATTAACAGACAACAATAAATGACATGCAGTTATTAATCTTATAACTATGGATTTGATACATATACATGTACATGCTTAATATATAACACATCTAGTTTTTTAATACCTATTCATGGCTTATAATAAGCCTAAGGAATATTGTAAATATATATATTAAAATAAACTCCTTCTAACTAAACTTACTGACTGAAACTAATGGAGTGCAAGAAAGGCTGGTTTTCAGTCAAAAGTAATTTATTGGGAACGAAATATTTTGTAATAATTTTAGTTTTCTTGTAAAATGTCTTTCATTAAACTGTTGCTAATGTTTGTGATTGTGCAGGTACCAGTTATGGTGACCTAAGGTTAATTTGCCTTGACTTGGTTTTGAAATGGTTTTTAGCATGCCCCCCACCCCATATTTTTTTTTGTCCTTTTGCATTTGCAAATTAGTCTTTAGATGCCATCTTAGATATACACATGATAAACCTGCCAATTTCTGTGGGCACCTTTTTTTGGTTAAATGACTGCCAGGGCATAACATATCAAGGGAAGTGGATGATCCCCCCCTACCACATGCATCCCTGGATCAAAGCCTGCTCAGCCTGAAATTGAAAATTCTAATCATGTGGCTAGGCTAGCCCAAAGACAGTTCGGTGACAGTAAAATTTCCAGCGTCAACTGTCACTGACATTGACGCAGTGACTGTGTGTGTCTGCCACAGTCACGGTGTATGTTTGACACAGTAACAGCCCGAGACAGTAAAAATGAGTCACACTGACCACACCGACGGCGAACTGGTGGCAGTGCAGCCACAGAGCCAGTTCAACAGCTCAGGCTCAGCTGTCAGTTAGACAGACACGACAGACAGTTGCCAGAATGCGAAAGCAGGTCAACAAACTGGCGAATGGCGTAGAATTACACGCAGTTTTTCACAATGAATTTAGTAACACTTATGTGTACGCGAACCAGTCAGTGAAAGCATAAACAATCAGTTGCAGGTCGGGCACCAGTGTGACTAGTAGAATACAGCCCGAGCGCCCTCTGCCGGGAGTGTGGCAAGGAATATTTAGCGCGGCGCGGATCGTTGAACTTATAAATGTATTGTAATTTAAAGTTACTTAATGCAGTGGCAGCGTTTCAAAAATTTATCAGATACCTTTTAAGGTAGATAATTGAATTATTAAAGACTTGACATGACACATTTCCACCAGTTTTTAAGGGATAATTTTGTGGTGCCGCGGAAATCTGCTCCTTACTCAGAAACGTCTCATGAGGGCTGTTACCTGCTAACTCGCGCTATTGTTATATTAGCTAAAAAAAGTGGATATCCATTGAGAGTGACTTGTTACTGTTATTAAAGCCGTATCATGAATTGCTACTCATCGTGCACTTGCAGAGCATTTATCTCTAGGGCCAAGGTTTCGTACTATTTTTAATAAAATAAAGTATCTGTCATAACACATTGAATCACGTCCTCATCCCTTTTATAATATCATAAATTCCTCCCCCGCCCGTACAGCCAGCTATATTAACTGATCGGGGTATTATATGTCATGCGTCCACAGTCCAGAGTCAGAGTCAGAGTAAATGTGTTTTACTATGCGCAGCCAATGACTACAACGTTGCGATATGCGCCTCGCTTGGCATTATAATGTCGCCTGTTGTTGACGTTATCTCTAACGTAAATTAGCGACGGCCATGCGCAAACAAGACACATTGCTGCACTTATTGTCAAATGACTGAATACAAAGCATACGCATATGGTCCTGTGATTCATCTGTGCCATCATTCAATCCTCCTGACTGATTCGCGAAAAAAGATTCCTCTCATATTGACATGCAATATGACGCCCATTTGTACCTTTTATGTCCGCCGTGTCCCTATGGAACCAGTGGATTATTTGCTGCATGCAAACAAGGTTTTCATTTATATAATTGTTTTATGCCAGAGATGATTCAGTGCGAAACGTGGGCCCCTGTGCCGAAATGGCGTCAGTTAACATTAGGTCAGCACGATAGACATAAGGGGGCACTGCAGCTGCGACGCCACCGTTAAAGCGGAGTTGCTTTTTTCATCATGAATATCTCTCGACCGTTGGATGATAATTCATCGTTTAGCGAAATCAGTTCGCCAGACACACTCGTTATAATATCAGCAGTAGAAAAATTTCGCAGTGCTATGACAATCATCATCAGTTTGGTTTCCATATTGGGCAACACCCTGACGCTGGTTGCCTTCTGCAAATGTCGCCAGCTCCGATGCACTCGCTTCATGTTGATCGGCAGTCTGGCTGTGGCCGACGTGGCCGTGGGGATGGCAGGTCTCGGACTTGTCACTGTAGCGCGTGTCTCGTCCCCCGGCTGTAAACCTATCCTTCAGGGAACAGTCATTGAATTCATGACGTCATGGCCGCTGTACACGTCTATAACTCACCTGCTCGTTCTCGCCGTCGAGCGATTCGTCGCCATTCTTCACCCGTTCTTCTACCAGAGACACGTGACATCCACACGCATGTGGGGCGCCGTCGCCTTCTGTTGGCTGTTCGGAATTGGATCAGTCGCCACTCAGTTTCTGTGGCTCCCGGCGGCTCTACGGCATGAGGACCAGTGCCAGATGTCTGCAGCCCCCGACGAGTATGTGCACTCATTCGCTGTTGCCACATATGTAATCATCGCCGTAATCATACTGGCGATGTATGTGAAGATTGCCCAAGCAGCGCACTCAGCCAAACAACGAGAGATCTCCGCAGCCAGGAGTGAGCCTCAAGGAGGAAACAGAAATGTAAACACGAGCATGCCCAACGAGACGCTCGGAAGTGACGTAAGGATCACCCAACGTCGACATGATCCCGTGACTCAGTTGAAGGCCTTTCGGTTTGTCGCAGCCGTCGTTGGCGCCTACTTGGGGACGTGGCTCCCTTACATCCTGTCTGTTTTACTTATCTTGCTTGAGATACCCAAGTCAGTAGAGATGTGGATTTACACCGTCATGGCCTACCAGCTTGGTTTGGTCAACTCGTCAGTCAACATTTTCATCTACGCCGGCTTCCAGAGTCGGTTCCGTAAAGCCTACAAGTCTCTTCTGACTTGTAGTAGAAGCGAAGTGGCTGTTTGTTGCAGCGCAGCTGATAGCAGCGGTGGTTTCCGCGCAAGACAGACCAATCCCATATAACGACCAGACTCATATTTGGCCACAAGTTAAGAAGGCCATTTTTGTTCTATATGGATAAAACTGCGATTGGTAGTTTCCGTTTTTACACCATTGGTATACCATATAGTCTTCATAAGTCAATCAGTAATTTCGTTAGTATGTATTGTCGCGACGGTATTGCGGTCAGACACAATACACTAACAACGGTCTCTTGGATCTATGTTTTTCTTTTTGACATACACAACTGTTCTCTCTGCCGACCACTCCCCAACTCCCACACAACCCTATCCCGCTCGTGCACTCCGCGGAGCCGGACACTACTCATACTACTCACCGAACTCGGTGCGTCCCCCGGGGAGAGCCGGCGAGCGGGAAACGGAGGGCTACTTCTTCATCCATGCGACGGCTCGCCGGGCAGATCCGAGTAGGTGGAAGACGGTGCGAGAGCTAAATGATTAAGGTAAAACGTGCTTCTGTCAGTGATCGCTGCCTTTTTTCTTCTTTTTTTGTCGACCGACCATGAATCCGCATTGTAGTGGTATCATGAATCCGTATTTTATTGGCATCAGCACTACCTGTGAATTTGCTTCTCATGTGATATTTTATTTTTAGTAATATAGGGTAGAGCCGATTATGAAATTCAGCTTATTGGATAAATAATATTGATAAATAAAATCAAAACATCACTTATAGTTCCCTTCATTAAGACGAAAATCTGGATTTTAGTCTTATGGTGAGTTCGGTTTGTGTATGTGTGTGTGTATGTGTGTGTGTGTGTCTGTAACGTAACGCATTATCTTTCGAATGCCTTAAGATATCGACTTCCAAATTCACAAAAAGGTGCGGAATGGCAATCGCCAGGCTAAGTTCGTAGATGGGCCATTTAGGTCATAGGTCAAGGTCACAGGAATTTTTCCTTGACCATTAAAAGATAGGACCAAAAATCGGGAAAATCGCAGTTTTCATTTAACCACGCTGAAAATTATTTCACGTATTGAGCCCACAGGTACCTTCTATACCGTCTTTCAATTGTGCACATTGCCCAAATAGTTTTTCTGCTAAACATTCGCAAATTTAACATGGGACCCTACGGGAGCCTTTTGGCGAGAACATAGCCTCCTCAATTTCTTCATAAAGGTAACATGTCAGACAAACGGCACCTTGCGTGAAACATGAGGTTAGTATTTGGGCGCAAAGTACTATATTGATCAAGGTCACGCTTCATTAATATTTGTTCTAGCGATTCGCCTCAGATTTCACCTCACATTTATAGTTTTTGAGTTATTGGAAGATCAATTTTGACATTGATAAAAGGGCAAAAAAATGTCGTTGTGACTACATAAATGCAGGTAGATGACTCATATGTTGTGGAATATGTACCCATATTACTGGCATCATGTTTGCGAAATTGCATTGAAATCGAAGCAGTAGTTTCGACGCTAGTAAATAATCACACTTTAACATGGCCAATCACATTATAAAGCCTCGATACGCCAAATGACTGACGGCGTGGTGTCGTTTCGGCCTATAACTCCGTCGATATTGCATGTACATAGTCGTAGTCGGTACTGACAGGTTCAAGTTGCACCAATGACCCCGATTTTCGTCTTTCTCAAGCTATGCTTGACAATCTCGTTTATATTGCATGGGGGTAAAAAACTGAGCACAAAATATTCATGTGCGCCAGAACTTCTTCGCAAACAGCAAAAGTCCGTTTCATCCGATCGTTTGTTCTGAAATATTTAGTGTAACGTAAGTTAAAGGGCAGAGAGAGGTGTCAAGACCAACACGCAGCCGTAAAGTCGACTGTAAGCTGGTACTTTCCTTCTAACACAATGCGCTAAAGGAGCCCAATAGCCTGACTATTTGGCCTAACGACAGTTCCAATATAACGACATCGCCATTTAGTACACGCTTGGCTTGTGCACCCATTTAAATAGACCTGTACATTTACTGGTGTCATTCATTAATGTATTTTTAAGATTGTGGGTTCCACAGCACCCGAAATTCCTATATCCTATATCTACCGCCAGAACTAGACTACCGCAGAACTACCGCTAATGTATTATTGTTCATAAACGGATGATTTTTCTTTTGGGTAAGCATAAATGCTGCGTCTGATACGAGCAAGGCATTCATGTGGCATAAAAGGAATTAAACCAGGAAATATTGTGAGACAGACTCAGGACCTGGAATTATATGTACTGATTTATCCTAATTGGTTTATTTATTTCTAGTAACCTCTTAATGGATATTATGAAAACTGCGAATTTGTGAATTGTATTGCATTGTCTTGTATTATGTTATATGCTATGGGATTGTATTCAGTTACATTCTACTGTATTTAATTCCTAATGATTAACGTTATATAAGATATATTGTGGCTGCAAGTATTAAAGGTGTTTCAGCATTGTCAACGACTGTCAACTTTATATACATATCTTAGGCTCGATGTTTCTACAGCATCAGTATTACAACCAATAAGCAAGCGTGGTGTGTTCATATTACTAGGAATCTAGTGACATTTACTGCATCTTAACAACCTTAACAGCAGGGAGGATAGAATGGTCTGCGTCCGCTGTGAATGTACAAGGTGCGACATTACCATGGCGCGTTTGGCGGGACTTCGGGAAGAGAACGCGGAGCTCACAGACACCAAGGCTAAGTCCTGAATAAAAGGCAGTGGAGCTTACGTCACCAGGTCACATGATATTTGAAGAAGATCGTGCCGATGATGTTGTGGCGGACATTTTGGAGACAAAGTACATGTAGCAACGTTACGTCCCTTATATCGAGCGATTCAGTATCCATTCACGAATCCAAATCGTGTGGGTACCCCGGAGGATTCGTTTTACTTCTTTTTCGCATGAAATTCCTTAGACAGTTCCGGCACCACTCACAGCCACTGCTATGCATTATTTCAGCACCTCACTCCCAGCTGTTTTCTTTACCCAAATCCTGGATCTGCCACCGGTTTGGCGTACTACCCGATCTTTCCGAAAGGCTATATGTGTGTATGTCTGGATCAAAATATACAGGGTTTAAGTAAATTGTCTTCGATGCAATACTGTTTAGTAAAATACCTTTTAAAGAATAGATATCCTCATATGCGGACTAATTTACACTAATGTTACTCTTAGTAAAATGTATCTGTTTCGCCATCGGAACACGGGTCAAGCCTATAATAAATCTTCTGGCTTCGAAACATATCATGGTTCCATTGCCAATTAGGATACACTACTCACAATTTGCTAAGGATCACATCTATGCAGAGATATCTGAGTGTATAACAGGTGACAGTGTAATTCTACTATAATACGGATAAACCGTCCCCAATCTGTGTCTAATCTGTTACTCGTGCATGGTAAAGGCAAACGTCTTTGTATTATAGTAAAATTACACGAAGCGGGCTTGCCTGGGGGCACTTGCGCCAAGCTTTACAAGGCAGAACGGTCTTCTGCGCATTAACTTCCAATCTGACGACGTCGTCAATGCCTGTAAAGATGGAGATCGCTGGATACGCTGGCTGCCTACGTACGGCAAATACTTAGGAATAAGCACGTGCTCCACCAGCAGGTACAGAAATGAAAATCGAAATCATGCACAGAGCATAAGGGTATCAGAGTGACACCTTAGAACAAATATTACGTTCTTGGTATTCATTTTGTAAGCATTCTAGATGGGGTCTTGGCTTTTACCTGTAAACTATGCAAATCTGTAGAGTGTCTATACCAACCACCCAATGAAATCAGTCAGTGTCAATTATAATCTATTTACAGCCAACATCGGGCAAACATACCATGTATGTATATGGAGGATGAGAACGGTTGGTTACCTGATACCAAACAAAACAATTGGGTTCGTTATTATTAAGACATAATTGTAGATTATTACAATTATCACGGGTTAACAAAGCACGATTTTCCCGATCTTTCTTCGGAGGCAAAATGTCTCTCCTAAATCTAGCCATGAGCACAACTGTTTCAAGTCCCACGTAATATCATGTAAGTGGAGAATCATTCGCACTTGTGGGAATAAGTCACCCTGGATATGCTGTAGCAATGTAATACCTTTTAAGCCCAATACTATTTATGCCCCAGGTTATTACCGCTACTCTAGAGGCCAAGCGTCGAGCACCGGCACCGTCGGACAAGGACACCGACTGTACTATAGTTCCTACTTGTAATGTCCGAATCATGAATCATGAAGTGAACGCGTTTTGTACGTTCTCGTAGTGGAGTACCATTTACCCATATTTTGTAATGTCGCACAGAATAGGCCGATGCATAAGGCACTCCTTGACCACGGGATTTCCTTGCAGTGCCAAACTCGGACATCCCGTGTTTGCGGAAGGAGAACTGTCTCCTTCGCAATCACTTCCAGTGAGACAACGAGAAAATGCGATTTGGGCGCCTTTAAAATAATTATTACTAAGCGAGGAATAACAATAACGACAATAAAACGCCGCGGCCTTTATTCCAATCACACTGGTTTCAACCAGTAAATAACGCTTGCCAGTGGGTCAGACATGGTTCGATATTGATGGCTTCGGGATTTATCCTTGGACTGCAATCCAACAATAACAGATTGCAAATCTTTGGCGTTAATTTTCAATACATGTTATCATCAGTATGAAATGTACTTTTTATGCAATACTGTAAAGCATACGCTTCAAGTAAATGTTAGATACATTTAAGTATAGCTTCACAAAAAGGTATATCAAAAAAGTTATTATCTCAAGTATAAATCATATTGAGTGTATTATTGTCATGTATCTATTATAATTTTAAAACGTAAACAAGTAGCAATGCTTTCCAGATTGTGATGGCATGGTAATCCCGAAAGTTATATTTTCCTATGCCAGATGTATAACAAGTCTCTAACCCAAAACTCTTTCATTTATATCACACTAAATGTGTAGTTTGATGCAGTAACGTACACTTCCACTTGAACAAATATTTCTCCATTAAAAAATTGGGTATGTAACATATTGCAATATATTGGTATATTTTGATAGTGATTGTTTTCACAACTGTCTAAAACTAGTTCCAAGGAAATTCAAATCAATTGTTTTACTTTCGTTATGTTTTAGTGTTCTAATCAGGTCGAAAAAAGCAAGAGAACTGACAATAAGATTAAAAATTAAAATATTATTTGTAAGATATGCAGCCCAAAGCTATATAAGTTTTCCCTTGCTTTATCGCCCTGCAAAAATTCTACTCAAATTTCTACTCAAGATGTCAGATGTCAACGGTCGTTATATAAGATTTATCTGTCTTGCGCTGATACCACCGCTGCTATCAGTTGCGCTGCGACAAACAGCCGATTCGCTTCTGCTGCAAGTTAGAAGAGACTTGTAGGCTTTGCGGAACCGACTCTGGAACCCAGCGTAGATGAAGATGTTGACAGACGAGTTGACCAAACCCAGCTGGTAGGCCATGGCGTTGTAAATCCACATCTCTACTGACATGGGTATCTTAAGCAAGATAAGTGAGATAGACAGAATGTACGGGAACCACGTCCCCAGGTAGGCGCCAACGACGGCTGCGACAAACCGAAAGGCCTTCAACTGAGTCACGTGATCATGTCCTCGTTGGGTGATCCTTACGTCACTTCCGGACGCCTCGTTGCGCGTGCTCATGTTTACATTTCCTCTTCCTCCCTGAGGCTCACTTCTGGCTGCGGGGTTCTGTCGTCGATTGGCTAAGTGCGCTGCTTGGACAATCTTCACATACATCGCCAGTATGATTACGGCGATGATTACATATGTGGCCACAGCGAATGAGTGCACATACTCGTCGGGGGCTGCAGACATCTGGCACTGGTCCTCCTGCCGTAGAGCCGCCGGGAGCCACAGAAACTGAGTGGCGACTGATCCAATTCCGAACAGCCAACAGAAGGCGACGGCGCCCCACATGCGTGTGGATGTCACGTGTCTCTGGTAGAAGAACGGGTGAAGAATGGCGACGAATCGCTCAACGGCGAGAACGAGCAGGTGAGTTATAGACGTGTACAGCGGCCATGACGTCATGAATTCTATGACAGTTCCATGGAGAACAGGTTTACAGCCGGGGGGCGAGACACATGCTGCAGTGACAACCCCGAGTCCGGCCATTCCCACGGCCACGTCGGCCACAGCCAGACTGCCGATCAACATGAATCGAGTTTGGCAGAGATAACGACACTTGCAGAAGGCAACCAGCGTCAGGGTGTTGCCCAATATGGAAACCAAACTGATGATGATTATCATAGTATTGCGGAATTTGTCCACTGCTAATATTATAGCCAGTGTGTCTGACGAACTGGTTTCGCTAAACGACGAATTATCGCCCAACGTCTGAGAAAAATTCATGATGAAATAAGCAAATCCGCTTTAACGGTGACGTCACAGATGTACTGCCCGCCTGTCGACGACAACGGTAACCATGCATACTCCTCTTATATCATTTCAACTGACGCCGTTCCTGTAGTGGTGGGGCACGGGTTTCCCACTGAGTCAGCTGCGGCACAATGTCATTGGATGCAATTATATGAATGAGAACCGTATTTTGCACGCAGCAAATAATCCACTGCTACCATATGGATCGAAGGCGGGCATAAAAGCTTGCATTGTACAAGGTCAAATAAGCGTCATGTTAGGTCAATATGCGGGGAATCGTTTTTCACGATGTTGTCGGGCGTATTGAATGGCGTCACAGGTGCATCCCGTGACCGTAGGCGTATGGTTTTGCTTTCAGGTATTTTGCGAATAATTGCAGCACGGCATCTTGTTTGCCATCGCTAATGTACGTTAGGGATTAGGTCAACTACATGTGACATTATAATACTAGTCGAGTTGTCTCGCTCGCCTTGTCTCAGTCATTGGTTGTGCATTGTAAACTGCATTTGTTCTATGGACTGGAATGTGGACGCATGACATATAACAACAGAGCCGTTGATTTTATATTACGTGGCTGTTGACGCGTGCGGATGCTGGATGCTGGAGCATTTACTGATATCAAAAATGTAATCAGGATGTAGGGGTGTTCTATTGTATGACAGGTTTTTTGTTGATCTGGAAAAAACTGGAATGACATTTCAAAATAGCATGAAACGTCGGCCCTTGAGATAACTGTTCTGCAAGTGCACGATGAGTAATTTCCGGATACAGCTACAATAAGGAAATTGTCTTTGTTTATTCATGATAAATGGCTGTAACTTACGAGACTAATCAATAAATGTCTTACGCATTAGCATGATGCATATAATGACATAAATAGATAAGTAAAGAATGAAATAACGGTAAGCTAACATCCCTACATTTGATATTAATTTTTTCTCTGAATTAATATTCCGCTGCTTAAATAAATATTATTTGCCTTTACTTTTTTTAATATCTGTATTTAGGAATGCATCGGGAACCTCTCTTTAGAAGTCCTTATATTGACAAGCAACATGCACTGATGCACTGAAGGTGTCCACAAGGATAGAGTATACTAGAATATCCAACTTTGCATTTTGCGCGGTGATACGTCGTTCGCAGCGCAATCTATGAAATACCGTGTTAGAAATGTCAACATGTTGGCGAGAGGCTGGAAGACCGGCGGGCAGCTTCGTGCCGACAATTGCTGCACAAATGGCCCAGTAAAGAAGCCAGCATCTGGATTTAGGGGATTTTCGAAGGACCAAGAGAGGTAAGCAACGGTTTGAAATTCTATCACAGGTTATTCGCTTACATGTTGGTGTAAACTTTGTCGACAAGTGACTGCGATAAAGAGGGATATTACCCACTCCGAGGATTAGCATGAAAGATGTAACCAGGTCATCATTCCTCAATCTCAACCAGTTTTAATCTCAGGGAAGTAGTCACTATTAACTGATTGACCGCTAAGAACAAATCACGTGTCTGTTTCTTACTCTGTTACAGTTATTACAATATTCAATATTACACTATTGTCCTGTTACAGCTTGAAAATATCAAGTTATCTGCAATTGTCTGATTTTGTTAGAAAGATTAGATTCATTTTGAAAAATGAAAGCAATTGTATATAAATTTCTTGGAACTATTGATGGACTTTTTGCTATTTTTTTTCCTAAATATCGGGCGGCCATCTTGAAAAATGGCGATTTTATAATATTCCGACGAATTCTTACTTTGTATTTTTCTACAGGTCAAATTGCAACAGTGCGCGAAAACTAATCTTGTGGAAATATTATTTGATGGATTTGTCTTTATTTTCTTCGAGTTTGGCGGCCATGTTGAAAAAATGGCGGTCATTTTATATTATTCCAACGAATTCTTACTTTGTATTGTTCTACAGGTCAAATTGCAACAGTGCGCGAAAAATCGTACACTAATCTTCTGGAACTATTATTTGATGGATTTGTCTTTATTTTCTTCGATTTTGGCGGCAATGTTGAAATAATGGCGGCCATTTTATATTATTCTAACGAATTCTTACTTTGCATTGTTCTACAGGTCAAACGGCAAAATACGCACAAATTCGTACAATAATATTTTGGAACTAGTATTTTATGGACTTTCTTTTGTTATCTTGGCGGCCATCTTGAGAATGGCGGCCATTTTGAAATATCTGACATAGTCACATTTTTCCGTACCTCAAGCTCTACAAGTGTACCAAAATTGGTTCTTTTGCCACCGGAGTACATTACATTGCAGGACCGCCGCGGGTACTAGTACATAACACAGCAAGAATAGCAAAGCCCCCCCCCCCCTCCCTTTCGCCGCTCCCTGCACCAACCCCCCCGCCACCAACCCTCACAGGGAGGGGTTGCAGATGCACGATGGCCTAACTTCTGCCCTGCCAGATTTTACCGATTCAGCTGGTTTCTTCGCCCCTCAACGGATCATCAAATCCGGTCGCACAAAATCAGAACCAGCACGATATCTTACCCCCCCCCCCCCCACCCCCCCCCCCACACACACACACCCCAATCCACCCCACCCCTGGCCCCCAGTTTTAGTCATTTAGTGTGTAAGTTAATCTAATAAACGTAGGCTATTTTTTTATTCGAGAGCAATTCGCCAATATCCCGTATCACCTTTACTTTTGTTAAATATATATATACATGTAAGAACTTACTCCGTTACAAAACATCGCGGATTAAAACGCCTAGTTTTTACAGATTTCGTGATTAAAAACGAGCCACACTTACCAAGCTATGAGCCACATAATTTACATAACCACTCAGATTGCTTCAATGTTTGCTTTTCTGTGGGTATTATGTTAATTTTACAAATTAATTGACCCACAAGCTGGCCAACAAAGTCATGGAGCAATTTTGGGAAAAATTGCTACCATCATCGATAGTAGGAATATTGCATTAGGCATATTGGCGCGTGCCCGTCAAAAACAAAACCTGATCCAAATATTAGTTGCATTAATAATGATACCAGTGATTAAGATGAGAAGCTTTCATGAAACAATCATAAATCATCCACATAAATCAAATGACATGAAACTTAGGGCTAAAATTCAAGATCGCCAGAAAAAAAAAATTAGAAAAAAAATGTTAAATCGTCTACATAAAATCAAATAACATGAAACTTGGGGCTAAAATTCAAGTTCGCCAGAAAAAAAAAATGTTCCCGCGAGACGGAGTCGAACCGCCGACCTAAGGATGACAGCTTGGTAACCACTACAGTCCTCCGCTCTACCAACTGAGCTATCACGGGTACCACATATAAGCTCGTGTCAAACATAGCATATATATTGAAAGCATAATGCAACCGAGGATTTATCACAATCGATAAATTACTACGGGTCTATGTTTCAAGTGTTGATCAGCGTATACTATGGTTGAAATGTAAATGAGAATGTTACATTCTGGTGGTTTAAATTTGGGCAGACCTCGGACCACGCGGGTCATACCACACAGGTTGTCATAGCGTCACCGTTCATGTTTGGTTTTCACTGTGGTTATGTGGGTGGGAGTTCGGGGATGCGAGCGAAGTAGTCTGACTCCGTCGCGTGCATACCCGAAAAACAACTGCAACTTTTTTGGTCACTTCAATGGAGAGTTTGGACGAGTCCGGAGAACGTAAAGAAAAAAAGGGATTGTGGACGAGTTCGGATAATAAAAATGGCGCTCGCCATTGCAACATAATTCACTTCAACTTTATAAAGCGCTGTAAAGGTGGTCAGGATGTAAAGACGTGTTAGATCAGGCATGCCGCAAACGTGAAAGACATTTGGATAACTTGATCAATTAATACTTAGGCTAAATTGTTAGACCTGACTGTATAAGCTAACAGTCGCCATTATTAATCACCCAACAAACTTTGTCGATTTTCCTGTCTTTCAGCCTACTCACCAAAACGTAAATGGAAATTTGGGGAACAGGAGACCTGATTTTTTTTAAGGGGGGCGGGGACAAAAAAACACAAATACCCAACAAATACATCAATATTTGATTCGTCTTGGTTGACATTTAATTTCAAAGCTTGAAAATATCTCTTAACATATGCCACACTGATAGCTGACACGCTTCGTCACCGAGATGGTATGTTGTAAAACCATGACGACCTTCGATCAATGCAGAGAGACCAATTATTATAAAAATCTTACTGGACACATTTGCATTTTCAGATACATTAGATTTTCATTACATAGCTAGGGCTCTGCACCTAATATCCACTATTACTAGAAATATAACTCAAAGATATACCTTAACTTAACTAAAGTTAAATTGAACAAAATAGACCTACACTGTTCACGTTCAGTTAAAGAATTTTTTCCTCTAAATAGCCACAGAATCGCACACTTTTCTCCCCTTCGAGTAAGTCGAGTTGGTGTGAAATTAAAATTGATGAAGGACCACGTACTCCATCTCCCACTCCCCTTGCCCCTCCCCCCCCCCCCCCCCATTTCCCTACCCACCCCATCTCTCTTCTGCTTTTACATTAGTTAGGGCGATCCAAATGAAAGGTGCTCGGCGAAAGTCGTTAATCAGCTCAAGTTGACGTGTCTGCTCCAGCCCACTCTGGCGCGAGCCTTTCCGGGTGTACTCCAGGGCCGAGCAGATGTGGGGTTAAAATGACGGCTGTGAATGGGCGGTGGGTGGGGGGGGGGGGAAGGTCGGGGGGTTGATAGCCGGGAGGAGAGGCGGGGTGCATGGTGGAGAGGTGGACAGGCAATATTATATGATTCCGGGGAAAATAATGTAATTGTAAAATAGCAATTCTGAGTTTATATATATATGCTATTTCTCGTCACCATGGAAGCCATATTTACCTATCGAATGAACAGTAACATTAAAAAAAAATTACGGTTTGATATGTTTTTTTCACTCGTGATGTTTTTTTCACTCGTGATGACCCCCCCCCCCCCCCGCCCCTTCAGCCCCTCGCCATCCTGTCGTAAGACTGCTGAAGACTAACTCGACCCACGCCCATACCAAGGAAATAGGAGGCACATTGCAAGAGCGAGACTTTCTCAATGCTATAGCCCACAGGGAAGCTAGCGGTGTGGGCGGGGAAAGCCGGCATTACCCCCCCCCCCCCCACCCCCCTCCCCAAAGCACGGCGGCGTCAGGGGATGGCGTTGAGGTGACTGGGTGAGAAATTGTCGAAAGAAGTGCTTAAACAAGTTAGGGCTGGGTAGGGTGGGGTGGAGGCTGCATGGGTGCATAGATAGAGGGCGGGCTGGGTAGGGTGGGGTGGAGGGTGCATGGGTGCATAGATAGAGGGCGGGCTGGGCGGGGTACGTTCTGAGCCCAGTGCCCTGGCCTGGGGGTACAGGCGCTTCACTACCAGGCGAGTGTCTAACCCTGTGATAAGCATCTGTAAGAAGGCGCGGCGGTTAGCGGCGGAAAAGGAACATGACATATCTATCACTTCTAACCGATACTTAGAGGGACCGCTGGCCACCCGCGAACGGTCTCCCGGGGGACAAATGGGACACCACACCCACTCTCAGCCGCTCTCAAGCCTCTCTCACCTGCGCCTCCGCCCCTCCGCCCCTCCCTATCCCTTCACGCCCATATAACAGGGCTGCCCCATCCACCCCAGGGTCTCCCTCCCACCGAGGGTTCTCCCCACCGACACCAGGGTTCCCCGCAAACAGTTCTCACCCAGTGTTCCCCCCACCCAGGGTTCCCCCCACAGGGTTCCCCCCACCCACCCCGGGTTTCCCCCACCTACCCCGACTCCCCTACCCTCCACCCCTCCTCGCCACCCTAGGCCCCCAGACCCCCCGCCCCCCACACACACACAGGCTCTCATCGCCTAAACTCGAGTGTTCAGACCCTAGCCACCACCCAACCCTGTCATTATACCCCCCTGGGGGATTCACTATCTTTACTGGCTGCAGCGGTATTGCTTCCAATATACCCACGGGATACAAGCAAGCGTCGCTGGTCTATGTAGATCACATATATACGTGTAGTACTAACGTTACAGCGCATAGATCGAGACTGGCATTCAAGACGCGCATGCCAGTGTGAGCGTCGGGTCGCCTTTGACCTTTTCTGTGCATTTCGCTATTGTAAATTGGTCAAGCAGTCTCGGATCAGATATGGACCTGTACAGCTGCCATGAATTATTTCCCCAGCTCACGCCAAAGGAGAGGCCTAGTTTGATAAAGCCTTTTAACAGCTGCCTTTAAGCAGCCTGTAAACAATGAAATCAGCCGCCATTTTGCGTGTATACCGACCGTTCACTCTTCAATAACATTCAGATGGGGCCCTAACCTTAAAAAATGTGCCATCTGCCTCCTCCATCCTCCTCCCCCAAAATCTCACTTAATTGGCTGTCTTAACCTTTCCTCTCCGTAGATAGTTTTGAAATCGGGTCTGCTCTCACCCAAACTATAGCTGCTGCGATGCACTTCAAACAGTGCATCGCATCGGTCCCGGGTTAAATGATACTTAACTACGAAACTACTCAATAGAGGGAGGCACAGTATATCAATAGTTTTTCGGTTATTGCCTCTCTGAATCCATATGCTGGCCAACAAACCGACATACCTAGGCGCAGGCGCGAAAAATGTAATAAGCCTGAAATATGCTTTACGTGGTCACCATACATGTAACCCGCCCCACCCGGGCCCGGCCGTATTAAGGGAAGTGGCAATTAAACTGGACCCCCCTCCCCTCTCCTGGATCCGCCCTTTTTGACTTTATGATTCCGATTGCGAGCGCACCCAATGGCGGATCCAGGGGAAGGGGGGTACAGGTCAATGCCCCCCCCCCACCACCCCTTTTTCTGGAAAATGTGCAAAAAAGGGTGTACAAGAGGCACAGTCGCAATTCTTTCTGCACAACCTCATCATCACCCCCGCCCCCCTAACACGGTCGCAAGTTACTCACTGGATCCACTCCTGGATAGTACTTAAATAAATAGTGCCCCTCCCACTGAATCCGCCACTGGTACCAGTTGTTTCCTAATATCCCGCCAGCCTGCTGATTGGCTCGACTCTTGGTTAACTTACTTCCTTAATTTTTCCCCGTCTTATCTTTCTTACGCTCGTCATTAGTAACCGGTGTGCAAGCAATGGTTTTTCACTAACGCCAGATTTACATAATCACAAATAACAAATAACAATACAATTATGCGCTACCCGGGTTGAACATTTTTTTTACTCACTTCTTTTTATGCAACATACTAACTGCTCAAAGCACGTTTTTTTTGCATCAGGCCAATAGGCTATGTACAAGCGGGACTACATCGCATCCAGCATTCAGCCATTCCACTCGCCGAGATCAAGCGCGAACAAACAAGCTTACTTGCCCCGAAAAAAAAGTCAGCACGGGAGAAAATTGCATTCCTTCACCAGCAACATGTACAGCAGGTTGGTTACCCACCAATCAGGTCAATCAACTGAGCCGGATATCATGTACCGGATTACCACAGCCTGGTCCCAGCTGGGAAACACACGGTGTCTCACCCTGCATGCATGCGGGGGCGGGGCTCTAATGGCATTACATTACGTGCCCGCAAGGAAAAAACTTGTCTTTGGTTTCCGGGCCTAGTTTAAACTGTGCACCTGACCTTGCAACATGGCCAGGGACTATAGTCATTCAAATCAGGCGTTTTCGCGAGCCGACTGCGCCCAGTGTGAGGAGGTGGGGCTGATATTGTTCATGCGTAACATTGTACTAGGCGTCGTAATGAAAACTTAACCCATTGGCAGACATCTTTGTTATCCTAAAAGTCTCTAACGTGTCGTTCTTTAGTTTTATAGTTGACAAAAGTACGTTTTTTTGGCATGCGTTGTACTTCAAACATACCCCATATGTGCCATTGTGGGGTACCCTAGTTTAGCGAAGCGATTCATACTGGGCCCGGCAGCGTGAGAGAGGGCGAGAGCGAGAGAGGGGCAGAGCGAGCGAGAAAAAGAGAGAGCTTTCGGTGTAGTCTACAATCTCGCGGCCCGCGCAGCGTCTCTCGTGGAAAAGCACGCGGTCTTTGTTTGGCGCCTTCCATTCATCCGCGCAGACGACAATTTACAAGTGACGCGCCAGCCACGCTTCGCAGCCTCGCTTTCAAATCGTCAAACCAACAGACGGCACACAGGACCGATCGCCAGGGTACCGACGACGGGTAAAGGCAGGCAGGCAGGCAGGCAAGCAAGCAGGCAAGGCACGCAGGCCAGCACTACAGGACCAACGGGAGGAAGAGACCAGCACAGCACAGCACAGCACAGCCAGCCAGCCATACAGCCAGCCGGCCAATCTCATACAGCAGGGCAAGCGGCCATATATAGCGACGTCAGAGCTTTCTGCTGACTTGAGGTCGGGGCGTATTTCAGCTGGCGGTGATCATCCTGTGTCGCGTGGGCAGCCTGTGCAGAACGCTGGGAATATAACTACCGACGCTGTGTGTTTGTAGTGCGTGGATACATTCCCTCATCTAGATCCTTCCTCCCCATTCTCATCAAGATGACGCTTATGGATATCGTCCTCACGTTGGCTGCTGTCACAGGTACGTGCCGTCAATTTAACTGACGCCTTCTTCTCCTACATCTGCATAATGTTACTCTACATTATATTGCCTCGCATTACCCGCCAATTGCAGGTACCCGTATGCCATGGTGCGATAATGCATGGCAATGCCTGAAATGAGAGCAACTCGACTGGCGTCTCTCTAACAAGGCTGACATTTTGCTACAGACTGAGTATTAACCATGCCGACGCCTCCATATCGACCCGACTCTGCCTACATGGTTTATCCCTTCAAATCAGCCCACGAGCCAGCCAGTCAGCTCAGGAACCAGGGCTCCATAGCAGTTTCTTGGCGTTATTATCGAACGCTGGCTCTAAGCGTCATGCTATAATTCGTTACGAGGGTTGAGTAACCTTACATAGTCAGACGCCTACCACACGCGTCCTTACAGTGCCGCCTTGGAGGTCAAAATGGGCCCACTACAGTCTGCACGGAATGGCAGATATTCGATGCAGACATGGAACCATTTTGAGCAATATTTTGGCGTGTCCTTACACTGTATATCCTTCTAGGTGAGACTAAGTACCAAAATTAACCGCAACGTGAGAGATGTGTTTGGCGACAGAATAAAAGCGCATAGTAGCGTCCATTCGCGATATGATCAGTCGTCGTTCAAGGCTAGGTTAATCTCTTGATTACTTTGACCTGTATGTTGATTAAAGCTTATTCCGTACGTGTTTGCCAACTGTTGCCAGGTTGTGTTATCTTGTTAAGCGCCCAAACCATCCACCCGCGTCTAAAATGCGTGTTTTGTTATTATGTTAAGTGGAACTAATCCAACTATCAACACTGGACGGACGTCTAAAATAACATTGTGGACACGGGTATTGTGTTTTGTGTTTACACCTACATACCAGCCGCAGTTATCCATTTCAAAGGTTACACATCCCACAACTACTGTGAAAATAATGTCCCATCGTTAATCAAAATAGGCATTTTGTTTACGGTGGCTAGGCCGAGGCTGAGCTGGTCAGATGTATTGATTAAAGAAAAACACACCTATATATGTATGTGTGCGTATATCTATATATATATCCACGGCCTAGATATATGAATATCATCTATATACATCAGTAATTTATTATATCCTTACGGTATTGCATGGGGACTGTCTGGCAGAATGGTAGAACAATCGTCTTACATGGCTAACGTGTTTGAGGAAAGGTGGTTGAAACATTGGAATATAGCAGCGAGGCGTGGGACTGTTACATAGATGTTACATAGCCGCCAGGTGTATAACGCAAGTATAACGAATGTGACGTCACTGCTAGATGTATAACGAATGTGACGTCACTGGAAGATTTATAACGAATGGTTAGCGAATGTGACATCGTTGTTAGATGTACAACCAATGTGACATAACCGCTACATAGAATATTTACAATAGGTTGAGTGATTTCGAGTTGTATACCGAATTCGTCCTTGTCCAAAGACATGACACGGGTCCAGCCAGCCAGGGTGGGGGTTTGATTCGACAATGTGTTGTGGAGAGAGGGAGAGAGATATTACTTGTGTGGTATGTGGTAAAGGGCAGAGGTCGCTCACCTGACCGGCCCATGCAGAGCCACACGGTGATATGGCTGGCTGTAGCCCCCCCCCCCCCCGCCCCCTTCCTCCCATCGTCCTCCCTCCCTCCCTCTGGTGATAGCGACTGTACTGCAGCTCCTCCGCTCACCTGGCTTACTTACCACACCTGGTTGGGTCTCGCGCGAGACGATGTTAATAAAGCGGAGCGGTACTGGCGTTCAGGGGAGGGGGACGGGGGAGGGGGAGGGTGATGACAGCGGGGTGGGTCATATAGGGGGTGGAGGAGAAGATGTGACGGTCGCTGGGGCCCGGGAAAGGGGAAGGAGAGAGGGGCGGGGAGAAGAGTTGGCGGTTGAGCCATGTCATAATCATGGTGTGTCTTCACGCCGAGAGAGGGCGCAGTTTCCGAACCAGTACCTACGGCTGGTCGCGATCATCATGTAGAGGCGGCCCCACAACGCCCCTGACTTGTTAATGAATACTAATAGACGCTGGGTGTTGTCAGCGGGGTTTCACGAGTTCCATACGTGTGCATGACCCACTGGGAGAACATAGAGGATCTCAGCTTCTTTAACGACCACCGCTGATGACATACATACCCCCCCCCCTCCCTCCACAGACAAGACACTAACTATCGGGAAAAACAAAAGGATCAGCAGCAAATCCAGTTATAAGCAGGTACAGAGGTAAATGATCTTGTACGTCAGTCAAGTATTCCAAAAGGGAGGGGGGAGGCGACTGCATTGTTTTCTGTTGTCCTACATAACAGACGCGACCCCTGCTCACGACGAACACACGCCACAGTGACTCATACTGCTGTACCCACCGTACACTCGCTGATACACCGTACACACATAGCGTACACTCGCTGATACACCGTACACACATAGCGTACACTCGCTGATACGCCGTACACACATAGCGTACACTCGCTGATACACCGTACACACATAGCGTACACTCGCTGATACACCGTACACACATAGCGTACACTCGCTGATACACCGTACACACATAGCGTACACTCGCTGATACACCGTACACACATAGCGTACACTCGCTGATACACCTCGCACGATACGCCACAACGTATGCGACCTCTGATTGAAGGTCATGCAGATGATATATATACCTATATATTGTGTTGGAGTTTCTGGTGTTCGTTGGCCTGATTATTTGTGTGGTGGACCGCCATCCATGATTTATTGCCTGTTGCACTATTGGTGTTAGTAACATCCGGGCTTTTTTGCGCGGGAAATATCCTCATTTGACTTCAGTACCCCTATGATCCCGGGTCGCTCGAAATCCGTTTTGCTTTTGCGCATATACGCGTGATGTTGTTCATGGATATATATATATTACGAGAGAGTTATATATGTATATTATATATGCTTATAAAACCTAACCGGTGGATGTGTGAATCTGCTGTAAGAATTCGGGCCGCGTACATTGTAAGTACACGTGCACAATTCTGGTGTACTTTAATCTCATTAGTATCCGTAATGTTTTGCGTGGTGTTTTTTACTTCTGACCATGTGCACATTAGAAAGGTAAAACTGTTCTTTGCCTGACTTACGCCTGTATAATGCCATTGTAAATAGACGTTTTATATACTGAAATAGGCAGCAGCGGTTCCTTTACGTAACCTTTTTGTGGTGAAGACGTGACTTGAGGTTAAGTCTATATCGCTGTTTTACTTTTACCCCAGTGGATGCGTGTTTTGTGTGTGTGTCATGGTGAGCGGCCTGGCAAGCGGCGATGTACGGGTCCGGTTAGTAAGTGTGAGAGGGAAGGGACCCATGCATACCAGCGGCCACTACAAGACGTGCTTCGCGTTCCAAATCACGCGAGAGGTTTAAAACCGAACAAGCCTCTCTCTGGATGTCTTCAAAGTGCAGGAACCCGCGGGGATGAGACGTTGGTATTTGAATTGTTACCAACACTTGAGGGGAAGGGTGGGTTCTGCCGGACGATACAAGCTTTCGGCCTCAAGTGCGTGGCTCGAGACGTAAGGACCGCCTGAATTTTATCTCTTTGACTGATGGAGCTCTTCTCGCGGCAACTACGGCCGTCCGGGGTATTTATCTCGTTAAGAGCCGGGTTTGCGTGGCCATTTTGGAAGAAACAGTGTTCCGGGCCTAGGGGAGAGGGTGGGCCTGGGGGAGGCGGTCACGAAAGGGAGGGAGGGGGAGGGGGTGTGGGTGCTGGTGCGTATTCATACATAAAGTTGTTGTGTGGTTGGGTGTGTAGCGTACGATCATCCACAGATAGCGTCCGTTTATGGTGTAAGGAGGAGGAAGCGAGGGGGGGGGGGAGTCGGCGGGGGGTGGAGTCGGCGGGGGTAACCAAGGTGTGGGTGTATATCTATACATACATATTGCCTTCATTTTATACTTTTGGAAGGTATTACACGAACCAACGGCCACGCGCATATATATAATATATGTCTTCACACTAGACGGTCGGTGGGCCTGGGGCTTAAGCTTGGGGCAGGAAGAAGAAACGTTCTATGGTGTGTGTAGGAGGGGTACGAGTTGGTGTGTGGGTACGCAGATGGACGGGGGTGCGGTCTATGGTGCCCTGGAGAGGAGGGGGAGTGAACGGAGCTCCCTGGCAGCAGTCACGTCTATGGACCCCGGCGCCGAGACCACGCGGTCTCGCCGTAACCTTGACTACCGACAGGAAGTGCTCAATATTTCAGAAGGAGGCTGTCGTTGATGACGCAAGGCGTCTTAAATCCTAGCGGTATCGGCTGTAATGGGTCGATAGGGGTGGGGGGTGAGGGGTGAGGGCGCCTATGACCGACTACAGGGCCATATTCTATTTAGAGAAAGCCCAGAGAAACCCCAGGAAGTCCTGCGCCGGCGGCTGGCCGTGAGAGCTACCATGCCGCGCAGATTACTACCTCCTACCCCTCCCCGCCCCGTCCCCACCCTCCCTTCGCCGCCTCTCAACATCATAACTCGGACGTTTATGGCATTTAATTGTTGTCCAAAAATGAAAGGAAAAGTACTCACCACGAAACAAGCCTGAGGTTTAATTGCCCTTCTCCCCACGATGAACATAATTCGCTAATTCATTTTATGGCACATATACTTGTTAGCTTTTAGGCAGTTTTGCTTACTTGATCTATGATGTTAACTTTATAGGTAATACGATATATTGACGAATAATATTTACTTATTAATTAAACGATTAACTGCTGCGTTGTTCCCTGTAGTCAGCCAGCTTCCTGTATGTACGCAGACTAAATTCAAACACACCAAATTTCCATATTCCGGCAAAGCGCAAGCGTTATGTGTTATCTCCCTTGGAATGCTTTATCCCGCCATGAACCAATCTACTCTAAGTGGATATTGATTTTAGTGCCTCGAATGTCAGAAAAGACAAAAAACACACACACGAAATAACCCCGCTACCCTTAAAGATAGAGAGTGTTGCGGCCCTGGGGGAGGGGGGGGGGAGGTGTGGGTAATCACTTGATGCCAACCACGGTACCTTGCGGCTGATTAGCCCTTTCCATTTTGCAAGCCTGTGGCGATCTGGCTGATATTCCCGGCCGCCCTGTAACGATACAGAACCCAGGTGTACGAGTCGTAAACCTTTGTGCGAGGACGCCAACAACCACGGTGGGCGATTCGCGGCCGTCGTTGCGTGTATCGGTCGTGTAATCTTTACCGGGGTTATTTTTTTGTCGAGTTTTATTAGCATAAGACGGCCCACGGGGTGTGGCAACTGAGCAACGCCATGTCAGAATGTATAGGTTTTGTTTGCGGCAAAGACAAGACGACAGTTCATAGATAGCGAGAGAAGTGGAGAGAGGAAACACAATCTCCCTGTAAACATGGCATGGTCAAATGCAGACCGGGGAACCGGATGTTGAAAGGCATTGCTGCATTGTGACGTCATTCTATTGTTGTGCTCCTTATTTTTTTATGTGAATGGTGTATTTTCACGCCCTTTTTGCGCTATATAGACGCCCACGCCTTCACCTTAATCAATCACCTTCACCCCGCCATCTTGAACCAGATGTTATGTACTGTGTGGGGTATTGAGAGGAGTATGTCATTGTTATGTATAGATAGCATGGCATTATGAGTCGGCGAGGCCTGAAATCAGTCTGATCCTCGATGTCACTTCGTGTTTCTCGCCTGGTCGCCTGCTCTGTGACTCCCTCATTCCCCGCATCCTCTACCCAGATAACGGCGCCGTCCTATCTTCCAGCGGTCTCCCGGTCACCTGTCGTCCTGCCTGGTGCCTGGTCCCTGTTGGTAAGCTGGTAGAGCTGCACACCAACAGGTCATGGGTTCGTGCCCTGGCAACTGCATCTGGCGCACGTGTCGATGATTTAAAACCCCATTTCGTCGTCCCGGGACTTGCAGTTCATGTGCCAAAGGGTGATATATGTAAAACATCTTCATGTCCATCCATCAACGACATTGTCCTCACTTCCGCTGGCATTAACTACCCACGAGAGAGCTCCCGTAGCGTGCTCCTCCTTCACCGCTCCCTCCAGCAAAGGGGGCTCCCCTCCGTCATATTGACGTTAGCTGAGGAGTGGGAGGGAAACCCCCCCGTACAACAAACAGCCAGCTCCTCCCGACCCGGCTAGCTGTCCGTCAGGATCACACACTGTGCCGCACTCTCCCGGTCATTGACGTTGGCGTTGGCGAGCTGTGGGGGTGGGGGGAGGGGGGATGGGGGGGGGGCGGGGTGGGGGGGGCGAGGGGGGATAATATTGCCTGATGAAAGACAAGGCAAAGGAGGTCACACCATGTATGCTGGGACAGCGGCCTCGGTGGCAGGGTTATCGTGACTGAACGGGGCGGGGCGGGGGGGGGGGGGAGTTAGGGGCGATGATGGAACAAGATAAAGGAGGGGACTCGGAGGAGGGAGGGGAGGGGGAAAGGGTAGAGGGCGGGCAATATTGGAAAGGGCATTGATCGATTTGTGTTTGTAATCATCGTGCTGGTCAGGACTGTTTTGTCATTATTAACTCCCATTGGGTGGTTGGGGTTGTGGGCGTCGCTGTAGGTGGAGGGGTGGGGGGGGGGGGGGTGCTCAGTATCTGATGGAACGCCCGAGGCAATAAACAGGATGACTTACACTGGGATGGATGGTAGACGCATAGCTTCCATTACTCTGCAGCTCTAGAGACAATGACCTGCTGCCAGCTGGGTCTTTGGCCTTCTTACCAAGACGTCCAGTATCCTTCTGTATATTTTCTGCATCATCGAATTATCCGACCCCTGTGATATTGTATATTGTATGTTTAAGGTGAGATCAGATTCTCAGATAGCTATGCAATTGCGGATTCGAACCCGACCTGTTGTTGTTATGACTAAAAACTGTAGAAACCTGATATCGCGGCCGCCAAGGCTGCCTGCTTGGATGGGTGGTTTATGCCACCTTTGTGTATAGATGGGCTAAAGAACATGAGACGGCCTCAGGCACGGATGGGGTTCGAACCCGCCACCTGTCGGTCGCCACCAGAGAAGGCTGCTTTTCTACCTCGCCCCCCCCCCCACCCCCCAGTGGTTATGTCTGTGTGGTCGCAGTTCCTTCCACAGATCCTATGTCTTTCGTCTTAAGGAGTACGGGGTTAGCCCCGGGGACATGGCTCCACTCTTCCCTTCCTTCTTCTATTGACGCGATATGATCAGAATTGGTTAAAGCGTCCTGAATATACAACCAATCGTGAATCCCCCCCGAAGAGTGGACTAGGAATGAACGAAGACGTGTCTGCGAGTCTTGCGAGTGTTGTGAGTCTGCGAGGGTCTCCCATGTGAAGAGAACATTACATAGACAAGGTTTTATGGGACAGAGGAGGGCATGGAGTCAACTACTCAAGCAGGAGGTGTGGGGAGAGGGAGCGAAGACGGCGGGGGGTGGGGGTGCCGTAGAAAGAAGGGGGAGGCTGCGGCCGGGAGGGGGTGTACAGGAGGTGGTGTGGGTGGTAAATGGGAACGTGAGGGAGATACCAAACCCATGGGTTACGGCGGTAAAAGTTTAATTGTGTCGGATGGGGTACGTTGAGGCTGTTGGTGGATATCGACATGGAAGGCCCGCAATATGCAAGCGCGGGACGAGCCCAAGGCAAGAGCGTGGCGTGGGGCTTGCTATGGTCGAGAGGTGGGGATGGCATAGGGACGTGGGGGGTGAATTGGGGAAGGGAGAGGGGAGAGGGAGGGATGGAAGGCCGTAAGAGTGAAACGAGGCGGAAGGATAGCCCAGCGGTCGGCTGCACAGTCTCTGGGAAGGGAAGTGCTGGCCTGTGTGTCCCTGGTGGCATGTCTCTACTGGTATGAAAGGACGGTGAATGGTAAGGGAGAGAGGGTGTGGGACACGGAGGTGGGGGGGGCGGAAGAGGGAGCGAGAGAGGGATGGACGGAAGGAGGGGTGCTGGGAGGGAGGGTTGAAGAGAGAGAGGAGGAGGAGCGGGGCGGGGGGGGGAGGCACGAGGAAGGAGAGAGGCAGTTCTCTATGTCACTGTCACGTCCAGCCCTACCCTCCAAGGCATTGGCACCACATGGTAACCCCTCATTAAATACAACTGTTATTCATTAAAAGGCGCCTCATACCACTGAGCTATCCTTAAGCTGGGAAGCAATGCCTGGCTCGCTGGGGGGCCCAGGCCATCATCTCCTGGTAAAAGCAATATACCTACATGAGCAATCTTAGATTTTTTACCTCTTAGAATCAGGACTAAAAGTATCTAAAAATATTCCACATCGACCCATATCATTTTTATCTCACGCAATGAATACAATCTTTATCTTCTCTCGTGCTGTGCAGATGACCGTTGGGGTTAAAAATGTCATACCTATCATACCTATTACAATATCGATATAGAAAACCAATAGCTTGAAGAGCTAAGAGAGAAAAAAAAATATATCTATCAGTGTAAATGGGCTCAGGTTACCCCTGTTCTCTGTGGCTTGATAAATTGTATTAAATGTTATTACGATATAGAAAAATTTGCAATAACAGAACGATACCGTAGCGAGACAATATTTCTAAGAAAATGGAAACCGGTCATCCCTCTTCTAGCATGATCCCTCTCTTGCACAGTTGTATATTCTTAACAATATAACATATATTCTGTCTGCCTGATGTCACAACTTGCTGTACGATTATGGAAATAAAAAAAAAAAATAAAAAAAAAAAGAGCTTGAAGAGATATATGTATATAAATATCTTGTGCGTCGGGTATCTACAAAATGTTACAAGAACGGTAGAATAACTTTTTTGTACATCTAAAATCCTATTGCAGCATGCGAAGTACAATATCGGTCCTATTTTGTATCACTGGAGATAACATTGCATTGAAGCTCACGAAAAGACACAATATCATTTGGTCTCAATGCTTATATCACTCTAGATACAACATGGCTGCGCTGCATCTCACGGAAAACCCCCAAAACAGGCATCCATGTTTTGTCAGGGGCATGTTCACATGCTACACAATATAACACGCCCTGTAACATAAACCACAACTGCCTCTGTGCATTGTGTGTAATTGGAGTTAGTGGAAATGGCTACTAGACACTGTGTTATTGTTCCAGGTGTACTAAGGTTTGGGCAGGTGCGCCGGTCCCAGCTGTTATGACACCGCGCTCTCCAAGAGGGTGTGGTACCTATAGTTACATGGTTCTCAATCTGCGGGTCGTTTCCATCTCGGTTAATTATTTGTGGCAGCCCCCACTTATCACCTACACCTGGCGTTGTTCTTTGTCTTTATCGCTGACTTTGGGAGAGCATTTACGCGGGTCCCTATGGCATTTAAATGACTCCATTGTCTCTGACTAGGCATTGAGAACGTGGCATTCGGTTGCGTAATACGTGGAAATCAAGCCGCTTTAGAATGAATAAGACGGCCGTACTTTTTCAGGGGTTAGGTTTATATCCGGGGGGTCTATTGTGTGGAGAATAAAGTACCCTCACTGACTTTATAAGCTTGATATCCTATAGTTCATTGTGTAAGAGTAAGGAGAATGCTCCCGCTCCGGTGAACCTTGTGTCTAATCAACAATAATTGTTGTTGCAGCTTGAGGTGGAAAGAACCAAAGGAACGAACTTCTGACAATTTGTGGGCGTATGATGCAATGTGATTTCACGCACCAAGAACTCTGTTGAATATCTTAATTTACCTTCGTTTTTTTGGTCTTCTTTTCGTGCTTGAATTGCGGTCTATGTAGCCAGTAATACGAGTCTCCATGAACAGGCCCATTATATCTGTAAAGAGTGAGTCAGCGGCACGCGATAACAACGAAATGTTGTCAACATCAGCATCTTTGGCAACACATTTTGTTAACGGTTCGACGGACGATTTATTTCGTTGTAACGTTGATAGTCACGCTGGCCATCGTCGGTTTGTTCACACACAGTCCGTCAACAGTGCACTCTCTCCTCCATCGGTTGTTGGTACTCCGGCCTTCATCTCTAGGACCCGACCGAATGACGGTATAAATACACGCTGTAAACCTTAGTGTCACACCAGGAATCTGTGAAATGGTTTTTGGCCTCCATGTTGAGCGAAGAACGTCTCTGGTCATATATATATATACACAGAGAGAGAGAGAGAGAGAGAGAGAGAGAAAGAGAGAGAGAAAGTTGGGAGGGTGGTGGGGGGGGGGGGGGGCTCTATATAGTCGCGCAGAGAGTGACTTTAACCGGTCTTCAAGTCAATGTTTGTCCAACCATCTTGTTGACTTGCCCGAGTAACAGACGACTGCGGCTAAATACCGAAAGCTGTTCGTGTAGCCGTGTTGGACAATGGCCCCGTATGCACAGCGTTGGTCTGGTGTAACGGGTGTATCGGCTAGATATGTATAGGGACGTGGTGCGGCTGGCCGGGGAACAAGCCACCCTATAAATGGAGGTCATGGGTGGTTATTAAAGCGCTGTTGGCGTGTGAGTGGAGGGTCCTCGGTCTTATGACGACAGCGTGTATATAGCAACCCTCGGGTAATAGGAACCCATGCACCCACCTCTCCGACACAGGGCAACAGCAGGAACTCGGGGATCGAAAGGTCACCGTGAGAGGGACACCAACAGACCGACAGTCATGTGGAGGCCTCAGCTTTGTACAACTATAGACGTTATATGCATTATATGCGATGTGTATGGGTATGGAAGGGGTAAATGGCGACACAGGCATATTTGAAAAATCGACATTCGACATTTACCCCCAAATTCCGACACTGATGATCTGACAAAGCGACATCGACACAGATTTTTTTGAAAAAACGACACTGAATTTAGCCAATAAGCGACACGGAACATCGCAAAAAATTCGACACTGAGAATTGTGAAAAATCGACCCTGGACGCTGGACCCCTCTTCCAGACCCATATATATATTCGTATGGGATCAAATATCGGTCGATAGAATTGCGAGATTTCGTGACCTCTGACGAGTAACTATTCCTCTTACATAATATAAGAGTATCCACGTCACGTTAGCCAATATACCCTCCGGCGGAGCGTTTCAAAGACAGTACAGGGGGGAGACCGGTCAAAGACATGATAATTAATGTAGGACAAACTCTTTTGCAGACCGCATCTTGCGACCACAGTTTCATCAGATAGCATCTTCAGTCACCGTAAATAGCAAGGCCTTGTTGGAGTGGATTCGGATGCCAGTGTTTGATTAGATCACCTGGTAAGATCTAGTCATCGCAGATATTCACGCAGTCCTGTGTAATTCTAAACCGTCTCCGGTTACCTGTAGCGACTCACAAATAAACCCGAAACATATGAAGTTTAATAAGAGGTGTCAGACTGCATGTGCGATTGCGAGCGACTTCTAGAAATGAAACGTTTACTGTTGCTGCCTATTGTGCACATGACAGCTCAGTTGTGCAACTGGACACTGCTGCAATAGAGTGGAATGAAACTTGCCCCAGAGGCAGATGCCGGGTCGCGAACCCACGACCTGTTGGTCTGCAGCTTAGCCTGCTTATCAACTGAGCTGCGAAGACATGCAGCTACGACTGATTTCTGCCAGTCCAGCCAGCCAGCCAGCCAGCACACTGGGATCAAACCCCCTTGTGCGAGCATTTTTATGTTGAGACAAGGCAGGGTATTGGTTCTATGCTCTTTCGAAAAGAGTAGCGCCTATTATTATTTTGCCACCAATTATGGCGTTGATCATACGGATTAAAAGTGTCCTCCTTCGCAAACAAATCACCCAGCCACCAAGCAACACGCTGCCACCTGAGCCACCAGTGCGGCCCCGGACGCCCGTGAAATGGCTGTACGCGGCGTGAAAGGCGCTCACGTGACGTCCCCACGGGGTGCCGGTACAAATCTTAATGGCCTTTAAAATCTGCACACCCCCCCCCCCGCCGCCGCCGCCCCTCCTCCCACGACCACCACCACCATGGCGCGCCCAAGGTCAAACAATATGACCGCTCCGCCCTCGTCTTCTCAGACTTAACGACGCCCTTGAAGGCAGTCACGTGGCCACAATGGACGCTGACCCCCAGACAGGCGGTGTACACACTCTGCCAAGGCATCCAAACACCTTTATGTCACGGGCGGAGGGGCTACGCCGATGTTTCGACCTTGAACCTTGGCGGGCAGTTATACAGGGTGGAGATCTTCAACTTGATGAGATACACACGCACTCAAGGTTACCTGGTATTAACGCAGTACCAGAGCAGGCCCACGCGTTAAAGCCGTTAGCGGTTCGACATGTTATTTAAATAAATTTAACAGTTAACTCAATTTAAATATTCAAACGGGGGCGTAATACTCCCACATACATACAATGAGCGTAATATTTTTGCCAATTTTTTTCATCGTGAAATTTGAAAACTTCAATTTGATCGCACAACACAATGTCTTGACACCACGCTTGCAAGAAGTAATAATGCTACTGGTACAGAACCGAATAGCCGACCGTCTCGATTTGAATCCCATGCCAAATAAGACCCACACACCCGACACGTCACGGCGTATTACTCTGTCGGTCTCAGCCAGGCACAGACGCTAGATATCGGAGACACTTATTGGTCGTAGAAGCTCAATTTGGGGTCACCGAGGCGTGCAGAAAGCTTTGTGGGGGGAATGTGGTCTTTGGCTCACCTGGTATTGAGTCACATGGGCTTTCAAGGGTTTAACGTGCGTTTCAAGGTGAAGTAAATGGGGCGTTGGTTCTCCTTGGACCGAGTTTATTTATCATATGATGTTTTGTTGGAGGCCCTAGAGAAAGCCTATTTTGCCACAAGCAAGCAGGTCATGGAATGTCGCGTGTTTCTCCCATACTATGGTTCTCTGTCTGCATGCAACCCATGTAGGACACGAATCATGCGGTGTCACACATTTAACCAGTCATTTTCACCTGTTATGAAAGCATTTCATCAAAACCCGTCAGCATTGCAATGCATAACTGAACGCCTAAATGCTTAAATAATTATGCCTCGAATGTGTTTTTCATGTTCTTGTCATGGGAGTCCCGGGTTCGAATCCCACTTGGGTCTCGGGCCCTTTCATCCCTTCAACTCATTTAGTGGCATATTGAGAACATATCCTAGGAAATGAGTACCATTTAATTTAATCGTTTGCAAACCATTTTGTGACCGATGTCGCGCATACAGTATAAATGTTCACACTCATAATGTCAATAGACGCCTGTTCTGTAACATTTTGAACCCTTCAACGGCATCTGTTATCTGCAATGGAGCAGCTTGCGGTTAGCATGCTTTCAAGATGATGGACACCGGCACTGCCATTTAAATTAGTTCACATTGTCTACAATGGGCCTAGGGCCTTTTATATACGAATAAACTTACTTATATATTGGTCCGGTGTTCACCGAATATGCACAAAAAGGGAACGTTAAAGGCAATACTAGCTGAGCCATATATAATGGAATTGTTTTATAGCTAATTAAAAGTAAAAGACACGAGAGCCAAAGGCCAAGTCAATAAGTCTTGAGTCAAGTCAATAATCGTCTATTTAACCAAGTGAATACATAAGTAAACAACAAGTGTCACGCAGAAGACCAGAAGCACCAGATTTATTGACATGGTAGGGAGACTACATGTAGTTTAAACCTGGTGGTCGCTGGCTCTTTCAGTTTGGGATAGGAATCAATGGCGCTTCGGGCTGTACATGCTGGCGCCCTGTGCTAGTTTATTATGCACATCTATTGTCACGTTCGTATTGATAATGTATGGGCGATACACAAGCTGTCACACCGTACGCCGGCCTGCGATGAATGGCCGGCGCGCCGGGCAGGCCATGGCGGCGGCACAGGCCTCCTGAACGTGTCCTGTGTGGGGAGAGGTATCCAATATGGATCCGATGGGATTCACGTATTAACGGGTGTAGCTGTGGCTGCGGATGTAGGGTTTTATGGTTCAGGAGGAGGTATAGCTATGAGGAGGTGGCGGTGAGGAGGTAGCTGTGAGGAGGTGGCGATGAGGAGGTGGCTGTGAGGGGGCGGGGGGTCGGTGAGGAGGTGGCAATGAGGGACTGGCGGTGAGGAGGTAGCTGTGAGGAGGTGGCGATGAGGAGGTGGCTGTGAGGGGGGGGGCGGTGAGGAGGTGGCAATGAGGGACTGGCGGTGAGGAGGTAGCTGTGAGGAGGTGGCGATGAGGAGGTGGCTGTGGAAGGCTGTTGTGAGGAGGTGGCTGTTGGGAAGTGTCTGTGATAATATGTCTCTGGGGAATCTGTTCACGGCACCATGTCTCTGTGGTGTTGGCTGTGACAATATGTCTCTAAGCAGGGGGCTGTGACGATGTGGCTGTGGCAAGGTGGCTGTGGGCAGGTGGCTGTGGCGAGGTGGCTGTGACAATATGCTTCTGTGGAGGTGGCTGTGACAATATGTCTCTGTAGAGGTGGCTGTGACAATGTGTCTCTGAGCGGGTGGCTGTGGCGAGGTGGCTCTGACAATATGTCTCTTGAGCAGGAGGATGTGACAGTATGTCTCTGAGCAGGGGGCTGTGACGGGATGGCTGTGGAGAGGTGGCTGTGACAATGTGTCTCTTGAGCAGGAGGCTGTGACAATATGTCTCTGAGCAGGGGACTGTGACGGGGTGGCTGTGGCGAGGTGGCTGTGACAATGTGTCTCTGAGCGGGTGGCTGCGGCGAGGTGGCTTTAACAATATGTCTCTTGAGCAGGAGGCTGTGATGAGATGGCTGTGACAAACTGAAGGCTTATGCGAGAGCTATTAAATATATATATATGTATGGCTATCTGGATTGCCAAGTGTACACCCGTCTGTGGGGGAGCTTCATTTCCCTAAGAGGATGAGTTGGCTGCCACGCTGCGAGATGGCAGTCAGCCTCCGGGCCATCGCACGCCAAGCTCGTATTCGTCCCTCCATCCATCACTCCGTCCATTGATTCCCCGAGAGTGTCGGTGGCCCACTGAGGACAGGTGGCTGGGTCCCTGCTACCGCTGCTGCCGCTACTGCTGCTCAACACTGGCTGGTTCTCTTCTCCCGCTGCTGATGTCGGTTAGAGTTGACTGGGTCCCCGTTCTGCTACTGCAGGTCCAAGTTGGCTGGGTCCCTGCTCATGCTCATATGCTAATGGTTAAAGCTGGCTGGGTCCCTGTTATCACTGCTGGCTGGTTTCCCGCAGTGCCGCCTCCGCCCCCTTGCCGTCCAGGCCCGAAGCCATCTTGCTCAGCAGTCTGGGAGCGTCAGCTCGACTTGGCACAGGGGCGGGAGACATAGGCCGCGACCCCATCCACCCCCACCCATCTCCACCCATCCCCTTGCACCCCAGCGCTCAATGCACCTCAAACCCAAATGGTCACCATACCGTAGTCCTCCCCCCCCCCCCCATCCTGTCCCACTAGTCTCTGCCGTTGTGCCATAGCCATCAATACCCTTCTACAGGATGAACTTCCAAGCCTCCCGTCCACAGTTCACCGTCACCCCGCCCCCTCCCGGCACCCCACCACCCACCCTTGCCCCCTCCAACCCCAGCACCACACCATCGCCCCCTCTCTTCTTCAACCTGCCACACCCCATCTCCCTCCCCTAGCCCGCCTTGTCCCCCGTGGCAGTCCAAGCTCATTACGTGGACCCATCTTGGTCTGCTTGGTCTGCTCGCCCCCCATCCTTCCCCACTCCCCATCTTCCCCCTCTCCCCCATACTCCCCCCCCCCCCCTTCACTCCCTCCTCGGGGCTGCTGCTTTTACGAGGATCCTCTGCAGCCCCTCTCCTTCAGGCGCCCCTGGACTTCTCCCTCCCGGCCCCCACCCCACTCTCTGCCAGCCCCCCCCCCTCCCCCACTCCTCCTCCCCCCGGCGGCCCTTTGCCCCTGGTGCCCTTGTCACTGGCGTGGTGGCCGGGCGGGGCGATGCAACAGGGTCATTACCACTGCCCGCTGACGGCGCTCGGCGGGGACGGCGCTCGGGAGTGAAGGGGGGGGGGGGGTCGGGCGCAAGGGTGGGGCCGCCAACGGGGGAGAGGATACGGCATCTATGGATGAATATGTATATACTGGCCTTGTCTTGTGACAGACAGCTCGGTGACGATACAAAAAAATACACAGCCATCTCCTCATTTATATGTCCTTTCCCGGGCACAGCGTGCGGATGGAAAGCGAATGGGGAGGGAGAGGGGGCGGCAGCGGGCGGGGAGAGAGAGGGGGCGGCAGAGAGCGGGGAGAGAGAGGGGTCGGCAGACAGCGGGTAGGGGTGAGGGAGACGGGGCGGCAGCGAGCCGGCAGAGATGAGTGAGTGGGGGTGGGTGGGGGGGGTGATGTTGCCGCTGCTGGATGGATGTGGGATAAAGGATTTATGATGTAGTTGAAGGTTGAACAACGCAGCCGCCTATGATAATATAACGGTCACATCGCAGCTGTGGTATTACCTTGTGCACAGTATTGCACGCGGCATTGCGCCCTGTATATTACCCTGTACACACAAACAGCGGGTATACAAATGTATGCACAACCTCCAGTATCGAAGCGATAAATTAGTGATATGCGCTATTTTTAACATCGAAAGGCCCTAAACTTGCAATTATTTACAGCCATGTAAAGCGGTATATTTATCACAGGCGCTGCAGTGGCCTATAGATGACATGGCTGTATAAACCGGTACTTTGTAATTGATAACGCACGGACCAAATCACTGCCAGCTAATAATACTAATAGCCCTTCTCCACGGAGACTCTTTTCCTGTCATTTACAGTGGTTTAACCACAGGTCAGTCACCCCCGCGTGGTCGTAAAATGAAACCGGATATGACGTAAGCTAATGAGAAGATGACATGCGGCAGTAAAACGCGTCATCGCGTGTGTGTGGTGCCGGTCCCGCCCGCAAGGTGGCGTTGTAATTGTAATTGACAATGGAAGGACCCAGCGGAGCTCTTAATATAACGCCTCTAGGTGCCATCGCCGGCCAAGGAATTTCACAGCCTTGTGGGTAATTTAGAATCCCCACCCCACCCCTCCCACGGGTGCCGTAGAAGTGTGCGCTGGCGGAAATTCAATTTCTCTCGCCGTTGTTGGAGGCGTCCGCTGTCCGATGCCGTCTAGAGTTCTGTGGCAAGCCTCGTGCCCACCCGCCTACGACACCAACCACATCGACATCCCTCCTAGAAGGCACGTGTAGTCCGCTTCTCTGTTTTTTTTCCGGGTAATGGTAGGCATCGAATCGCTTCCTTTACTTGGGATACGGCTCTCTAACCTTTTGGGTTTTAATAGATATATTCATATATATTGGATATGCACCATTTTTATATATATTTTATATATCTGGCAGATATAATTCACAAGAAAAGCGAAGAATGGAAGCGATGTAAGCGACCCCCAAAATGTTAAGTTTAATCTGATCTGATACTGATGCATCATGTCGTAAAAGCTATTGGGTGTTCAACATACGAACACTTAATAATATATCTACATGTAAAGACTTATGTCTTAATTACAAAGTGAAACATAGAAATATGGACGATCAAACACTATACATGTGCCACTGAGGCACCATGTTTTTGTAACAATTTTGTTTGGACAAAGTTATTTCCAACTATGATTTATTATCATTTAAACTGGCTACACAAAAATAGAATGCAGGCTTATATGGCATCCATCCGTGTGGGTGCTTGGGAATTACTTTATAAAAACAGCATGCCTTACATTCCTGCTGCAAGCAAGTTTGTACTGTCCCCCCGTTATCACCCACGCTGTGATGACCACCGGGCAATAATTCAACTTCTTTTCCCCGACTATGACTCTTTATTTGATCATCAATAAAAATTAAATGTACGTATTTTAACCCTACATCTAAAGGGGGTATTCTCTGCTCATGCTCCGTTGCCCTGGCTATGGCTTGCGTCCCAGCGTGTCATGCAATAAACTCCTATTATACGCCAAACGGTGCCCTTTAAAATAACAACGTTGGCCTGAGTTTGGCGTGGCTTTAGGTCAGCTTCATGAAAGAAGCGGGCGCCATTTTCTCTTGACCAGAGCGTTGACATTAGAAGCCAAAGAATTATCCTTTAAGTGTTTTTCTTGTAAAGACGTCTGTGAATGGTCAGGAGGCTTTCTTCTTTTCAACCAGTCACCCGTCAAGCTGGCAGTGTTTTCTGTTATACATTGCGTATGCCTAGCGTTCTAAGTGCGTTTCACGAGTAAGCCGTATATCATGCTGTACTTACTTACACCGTGAAAAATAACGGGCGCATGAGCAATTATTTGCTCGATTGCCCCATTCCCAGCATGATTTTGGGCGTTCCGCCGGCCTCGGCCTATGTACTATATATATATAGATATATATATATATAGCATATATGCGCCGTGGCCTATTATAATGCTATTACAATACAATGTACCGCAGTCCCACGGTGTCACCATACATCTGACTAATACAACGGCGTGAAAACTCCTTTTTTTTATAATAATAATATGACCAGAGAAACTGATTACGCAGTATTATCTTTTTCATATAGTGTTTTACTTTATTTTTTGTTTCAGTCTTTTCACACAAAAAAGAAAGATCATTAATTACTAAAGTAATAGTAACGCTAGTAACGCCCTCTGACCATTGACTTTTTGATGACATTTTGTATGGAGAGTTCTGTTACTTCTTCTGTGAGTTCTGTCGTTCGGCGATTATTATGTTTGTCGCTTTAAAGCTTTCCGACAGGTATGTAAGGTATCATCAAGGCTGATCATGCGGAACATAAATATACATATACTTTAATTATGTTTTCTGACCACTCCTGCACAAATAGTCCACTTTGCGAGATATATGGGACAGACAATGCAATATTATGCGTTTTCCTATTGTTACACTCACCCATCGAGGTACCGATCGCAGCAAGCCTGCTGTATACACCCGCGCCGGAGATCAACCGGAACTACCCAAGCGATAATGCTAAAGATTTATAACTTATTATAGTTTTTAATAAAACAAACGACCAACCATCTATGGAAGAACTCTGATGTAGACATCAGGGTAATGCTGTAAAACCTACTATTGCCTTGCCTTCCTGTATCTGCAACGACCCCGCGGGATGGGATACCAGTCTGCGAGGTTCCGGGACGGGATACCCGCCTGCGAGGCCCCGAGATGAACAATGATCTCGGGCCCTCTACGTAGGCAATAAAGGCTGATGGATGTGTCCATCTGTGACAAGGAGGCCAGCGCCGGTGGCCGTTCCAGTGGCGCGGAATATAGTTATCAGGCCTCCGCCAACTAATAGAGCGACGAGTTATTGGGCTGGAACAACGGGAAGGGAGGCAGGGGAGGGAGGGAGGGACCGAGGAAGGGGGTGTTGAGGGTGATTGAGTCTACAACATCGATTGTACGTAGTTTTATTAGTAGAACAAAATCATGCTTTTAACAATGATGGCGGGTTATATAGAAAGCGATAACATCGGCGGTTCGAGAGTTGATCCAACTGCACGATGAAAACCCACCCCCGGAAAACTTGTGCAGTAGCAGAGTAAAAAAAAAGGTAGTCTGCATGGGTGCAAGGCTTTGGCAACCGGCAAGCGAAGCGAGAGCGAGTGAACCGAGTGAGTACTGTCGAGGCGGCGAGAGGGGGTGGGGCGGGGTTGGGCGTGGCGGGACAGGAAGAGGTAAGGGGGGGGGGATTTGTTACGGTCACCGGAAGCCTTCATTGTTCTTGTCGGGGTGTCATGAAAAGGGACGACGCTAGATCATGTGTTATTTCCGGCAAATGTTTCTCAGTTGGGGCACAGAGCATGAACAGCCAGAGCATGGACAGCAGTCACAGCATGCATGTGACGGAAGTACATTACAGTTACGTTTTGCATGCACGCAATTGAGTGACAAAAAAAATCTCCTAGTGTTGTTCTGGGAGCAGTATGGCCACAGGTTTTCATGTCGAGGCCTGCCAGCCCACGTAGCACATACAGCGGTCGTTAGTTCGTGTAGTTGGCACATAGGCCTATATGACTATATACCGATGAATGTTTTCCGTTTCATTGTCTGGTCTTCACGCCGGTGAACGAATATCATAGTTACAATGCGAATGATACATTTCCCTTGCATCGCTGCACAATGTTATCTTCAGCTGCAAGTTTATCGAAAAAACACTTGTACAAGGGAATCTAGTTTTTCTTGATCGGCTCCTCTTATAATATCTGTCATATTCCCACGCACGAAATGCATTATAACGAGGCCTCGATGAAATATCCCCGAGACAGCTACATTCGCCAAAGTTTCTTCGATTTTTAAATGAGGATTGCGCAACATCCTGGCATCTGTCTCGAGTGTCTTCGATTTCCGCGTCGCCATGGTTTGTGATGACGTAATGACCAATAGGAGGAAGATGAGGGCAGGAGGAGGAGGCGCGCGTGAAGAGCTCTTAACGCCGTGACACTAACCCACTTTACCCACAATTCAACGCGGGCAACGGACAGGCAGGCGGCGTTCAAACATAGCTGAGGCGCTGCCGCGATTCACAGATAGATCGATATCTTTCCAGCAATTGGACGGAAAAAATTACCCGCGGTGTAGCCCGATCGATCCCACGTGGCCGGTGATAAATACGCCCCTTGTGGCACCCAGCGAGGCGACACTCCGCTCCGCGAGTACTTGACGAGACACGACCCACGTGGTTAGTCCAGATATCGGCTCTCCGTCAATCCTCTTATAGGCTGAGGCCTCTCCAAGTCTCAACCAGTCTAAGCTAACCCCTCAGACACCGATTTCATTCACACACCAGTCTAAGCTAACCCCTCAGACACCGATTTCATTCACACTCTCGCCGCTGGTGAAGAGGTGCCTTGGGGGTAGAGCGTAACCAACACTTTACAACGTGCCCCGCACGCGATTTTTGCGTAACTTTGTCCTAGCTTACGTCACTATTAATTACTGACGGTCGCTCCATATATAGCCATACTATGCGGATACGTTCCCATCTCACTTGACTTCTTTGAAGTTACCGATTGAATAATACATTGAGTGGTTGCTTTCACTTTTATAATGTGGTTTGTATGCGGGGATTACTCCCAAATTTCAAGGCATATGCAGTATACACCCGGAGTATACACGTTAAGCACATAGCGGTAGTCGCTGTTATATGGGGGCGAACCATTGTTTCACCATAGCTCACGTATTACTCTCGCCTACCATTTAAAACAATGTTTCCTCTCATGCGCTTCATCCAACATGGAAGATGAACCCACCGTAGCAAAGTCATATGTCCATTCTGATTGGACACCTTCAATAACGGATATATATATATATAACACTCCACACACATCATCCCTATTATCGCCCTATTGCCACATGGGCCAGCGGGCGGACAGTTACGTCACTTCAAGGCTCTACAGCCTCGGAGATTGGGTTTGAAACATTGGCTGTCATACCCTCCATTATACGCGTACCTTCTCGAGGCAAGGATGCAAATGAAACGTCTCTTTGCTAAGCAAACAGCCAGTCAGCTGGTGTGGACAAAGCTCTGTGACACCGCAGGTGGCTAATAGCTGTTCAGGTCACTTGGAGGGTACAAGTGCCCTTAGTTCAACTCTGCGCACCCTCTTTCCGCCCCCGTCCCGCCCCCTTCTCCCCCTGCCGGCGCTTTCCGTTTACGCCGACGGCATTTGTTATCCCGTCACCACCGCTACCCCTCACCCTCGCCTAACCCCCTGGCCCTTTCCCAATCCGCGGCCAAACCTTGCCGCCAGACTGTGTGCGACACCGAGACAGGCAGAGAAAGCGATCCGGTGGTTTTTTATTTAATAAATCGTGAGGCCGAATAGAAATACAGTAGTGTTATGTCAACATACCAATCGTGCAGGTGGTATTAACCGGGTGCTATTCATCATATGAAAACTTAATGCACTGCTATTGTACTTGGCCCTATGGTATTACTACTATAGTGGAAATGTTTTGCCGTCGTGGTATAAATATTATCGTATATTGCGCTGCCATCCTAATGAGAGTTCTTGTGTTGTTACTACGGTGAACGTTATTGTCTTGCTGGCACCGGGGAAATTACTAGACTATATTGCTGTCGTTGCTAAAGCTTTGATATCGTATTGCGGTCATTATTAATAACAAAATCAAGGTCAGGTTCAACCTCTACACGTGTATCTACAGATCATTATTGGTGATGGTCTGTCAAATTGTATCAAAAACACTTCATGGGTCATCCGATGTTGCCAACCCCCCCCCCCCCGTCTGGCTTTCATACCAGACGTCCACCCCCCCCCAACCGATGTCTCCCTACCCCTCCGCTGTTTATAGCTCTCATACCAGACGTCCAACCCCCCCCCCCTGATGTCTCCCTACCCCTCCGCTGTTTATAGCTCTCATACCAGACGTCCACCCCCCCCCACCGATGTCTCCCTACCCCTCCGCTGTTTATAGCTCTCATACCAGACGTCCAACCCCCGATGTTTCCCTACCCCTCCGCTGTTTATAGCTCTCATGCCAGACGTCCAACCCACCGATGTTTCCCTATCGCTCTTCCCTACCGCTCTTCTATCTATGGTACCCATCGGCGTGACACGGCCTGAATAACCTGTCTGTCACCCGGGTAAGACTAGAGCCCATACCAATGCTAGTCACGCGATGGGTGTCAGGTTAGGCTTCATGACTGGTTCAGTTCGGTCTTCATTACGCCACGCCACCCCCATGCCACGCCACGCCACGCCAACCGGCCAGCGGTCCAGCCAGCCAACTAGCCAGCCCACCAGCGGTCCAGCTACCCAATCACCGAGCTAGCCATCGACCCGCCTGACACTGCAGGACGCCAGAACTGGACCTACCAACCTGTGGTGGACGTACGGTCCTGACCTCCCCGTTCCCAACGCTCTACTGTCACTGAGAACACAAACTGGCCTCACACACCGGAAACAATGCCCATCGCACAATGCCGTGTGTCCGGGTGTCAGGTCTTCTCGCTGACACCTTGACCCGGCAGAGGACAGGCGGCAGGGAGACGGAGACAGAACACATTGGCTTCTCATACACACATCCTTAACCCGGCATCCATCTTGCTTCCCATACCCAGCGCCACCATCCTCTACTTGGCATATTTGCTCCTTCACATACCCAGCGCCACCATCCTCTACCTGACACCTCCCTTCCTCCCCATACCCAGTGCCACCATCCTCTACCTGACACCTCCCTTCCTCCCCATACCCGGTGCCACCATCCTCTACCTGACACCTCCCTTCCTCCCCATACCCAGTGCCACCATCCTCTACCTGACACCTCCCTTCCTTCCCATACCCAGTGCCACCACCCTCTACCTGACACCTCCCTTCTTCCCCATACCCAGTGCCACCATCCTGTACCTGACACCTCCCTTCCTCCCCATACCCAGTGCCACCATCCTCTACCTGACACCTCCCTTCCTTCCCATACCCAGCGCCACCATACTCTACCTGACACCTCCCTTCCTCCCCATACCCAGTGCCACCATCCTGTACCTGACACCTCCCTTTCTCCCCATACCCGGTGCCACCACCCTCTACCTGACACCTCCCTTCCTCCCCATACCCAGTGCCACCATCCTGTACCTGACACCTCCCTTCCTCCCCATACCCGGTGCCACCACCCTCTACCTGACACCTCCCTTCCTCCCCATACCCGGTGCCACCACCCTCTACCTGACACCTCCCTTCCTCCCCATACCCGGTGCCACCACCCTCTACCTGACACCTCCCTTCCTCCCCATACCAAGTGCCACCATCCTCTACCTGACACCTCCCTTCCTCGCCATACCCAGTGCCACGACCCTCTACCTGACACCTCCCTTCCTCCCCATACCCAGTGCCACCACCCTCTACGTGACACCTCCCTTCCTCCCCATACCCAGTGCCACCATCCTGTACCTGACACCTCCCTTCCTCCCCATACCCAGTGCCACCACCCTCTACCTGACACCTCCCTTCCTCCCCATACCCAATGCCACCATCCTGTACCTGACACCTCCCTTCCTCCCCATACCCAGTGCCACCATCCTGTACCTGACATCTCCCTTCCTCCCTTTACCCAGTGCCACCTCCTCTACTGATCTATCTCATAAGATTACTTGCTTTCCCCCAACCCTGGCCATCCAAATGAAGACAAATTACGCACGTATTTGCCTGGAAAGGTCAAATTAAAATGCTCGCAAATCCGTCCATAAATTGCTTACCAATCCCGGGTCTTCTATTTTTGTGCAAGGCTCGGAGCCAATTTCCATTCGCTAGGTGGCGTTTACAGAGTGTGTCACAGGCAGAGAATGGCCGTTGGAGGTTAATGAGGGATGCTATCATCCCCCTTCACCATCCCCTAATTGATGTGGATACTTGGTTTTACGTGCCTTACATAAAATAGATCCCCAGGAAGTTCCCCAGTCTGCCTTCAGCTATTTTCTGTAATAGACATATATATATGCAGTCATTTTATGTTCTCTAAACAGCTGATGCAGAAGTATTCGTGTTATTACCTCACCACACACACTGAAGGAGGCACTGAACCACTGTTATTCGGAACCCACGACGTGGCATCCTGTACCGTATAGATGTTGTGGCGATTTGATGACTTCACGCACGGATATGCTCATGGTTTTCTGCAGTTAATACACGTATGGCTTTTCTGCGTCTGTGGTTTCATGCAGTTCCCTTGGGACACGTGTTTTTATAGGGTATAATGCAACTTTTGACAGGTGCCCTTATATGGCAGCCGGTATATAGGCCGATATCCTGACCTGCCAAACGGAAAAAGCCACACAGCACTTCCAGACGTATTTGCCATGTATCACACCCCCCACCCCCCCTCCCCCTCCCAGACACCATTAGACTAGCTTTCCTTTTCCCTGCCTCCCTCGTTCCTGCCCTCCCTCCCTTGCCAATGCGCCCTTGCATCTTTCCTTTACCCCTCAATCCACTCCCACTTCACCGCGCCCCGACACTGCGCCTTGTCTATTTTTAGTCTGACGGCCTCCTGGGAAACGCTGCGTCTGAGAGGCAATTTCGTGTTTTATTAAAAACCGTAAAAAGCGTCTCGCCGTGCTCTTTCTCTCTCTCTTATCACCCCCCCCCCCCCCAGCCCCCTCCGTCCACTCTCTACCCCCCACCCCAGTCCGGTGTTTGGGTAAATCACCATGGTTCATTGTCGCTTTACGGCCCCTTTGGACTTTAGACGGAAGCTGCGGTACTTTCGCGGGCTTCTCGCGGATGCGTTCCATAGTCTCAAGCGCCATTCCGACAATTGTGTACACAGACACGGGTCACAATACCTGTCGTGTACTTTAGGGACATTAGCTCCCCCGCCCTCCCCCGTCAGACATAGACACTGCCACCCCCAACCCCCCCTCCGCCCACACGCACCGCCCTTTATGGACTCACGGTGACATAATGCCGGCTGTGACAACCGCCACTGAATAGTTTAACCGCGCACCGGAGTAAATCGTTTATAAATGCAACTTCTGCTGATGTCGGTGATGCTGCCATATAATCATAGTATGTATTATGCCGAAATGTTACAATATTCGCAAGGAAATAATTACGAAACCATGGTTTTTTGTGTGCAAAACGCACACAATAACACCGCCTTGTCGTCAGTTAGTGTGGGTGGCAATCTCTAACACGCGGTGCCGCCCATAGATGGCGCTGATACTTGACAGACGGGACCTAACGAGAGACATCCGATAATTTCGAACGTTTATGATTGAAAACTTAAAGCGTTATAGCTTTCATGAAGGTTGTTTTAAGTGACGATGTGGACGTGGCATCCTGCTGGTTCCGTGGTTCAGTCGTCATAGCCCTGTGGCGGCTGTCAGATCAACCACGCTTGGGATTCAATCCCTAGCGTGGCATGGCGTATATTGGCTGGCGGTGGTGGTTGGTTGGCATTCGTCCGTCTGCGAAAGACGATAGATAGTCGATATCGGAGATGCCTTCACAAATTATTGATCTCGTTCTCGTGAGAGAGGGTTCTTGCCGCGGTATTACCCCCAAAATATTCGCATGACATCATGTCTTTCATGTGTCATCCACATGGGTGTGGTAAAACAGCTGTATATTTTAAGCACGTTCGTGTTAATCATTCGTGTAGACAGACTCGTGCAGATTTCTCACGGTTTGCCGAAGGAGTCAAGTCTGCATGTATACTAGTCGGTCTCTCTTGCGGTTTATGTGAAGTGGATTCGTGAGAACAAACTGTAAACCCAAACCATATAAAAATATTAATCTAGAAACATGAAGCTATAAATATTGATGTTTAGCGGATGAAATGGGCGAAGGTAAAGAGCGGTGGCCATCTGATTACTGTTAATCGTGCTTCGAAGCAATCCTCCTCTCCGTCTATTGGTGCTTGAAAGCAATAATTACATAGCTCACGATCGATCTTGCTTCATTGCCAACCACATTATAATGCTAGATTTGGAGAATCAATTGTACACAATTATACAATTGTACACAAGTGTACACAATACAGTTAGACGTGAGTGCAGGGTGCGACACTCAGGGGGTTTAGTGTTATTTAACGAAGGCTTGGCGCCATGATCTTTAACGATGTGAACACGCCTTAGGCTGGTGTCTGGTGGCAGGACGCCGCGTTTGGCAAAGGGAACACGCCTTAGGCTGGTGTCTGGTGGCAGGACGCCGCGTTTCGCAAAGGGAACACGCCTTAGGCTGATGCCTGGTGGCAGGACGCCGCGTTTGGCACAGAGAACACGCCTTAGGCTGGTGCCGCACGCTCAAGGCGGTTTATGGGGTGAACTTTGGCGTCACATCGGAGGGCTCCGAATGCCCCCCCCCCACCCCCTTCCCCTCTCTCTCTCCCTATCCAGTTTCGCTAGGGCCCCTCCCCTGGTGAGGTGGGGGAGGGGGTGATGTCCGCACAGTGGTTAAAGCTAACCGGTGAAATGAAATGCTCGCCTGTCAAAGCCGCTAAATTGTGTGGTGTAGGCACTCGAGCAATATGAGGGTGACCGCGAGGGTTCAGGGAGGTGGTGGCGTTGGGTGATTAGGGCCGGCAGGATGACCATGGGACCAGAGTGTGGGTGGGGGGAGGGGGTGGGGTCGATGTGACTAGTGCGCGGATTGAGACGGGTGCTTAGGACGAGGAAGATGGTGGACTGGGATGGAGGAGAGGCGAATAAGGGGAATGGGAAGAAGAGGAAATGTAGCGGAGAATATAGGCGAGTGGTGGATGTATAAGCTAAGAGCGGGAAGGGAGGGAGATAGATAGGGGCAGAGAGACTGAGAGACAGAGGTTGGAAGGGGGTTACCGCGCGATGATCAGGAAGATATTACGGAAGGAGGTGGATGAGGGGCACAGAGGGGGGAAGGGGTGAGGAGACACATCTGATATTAAATGCGAGTTGCTATGGAATTGATTACGGTCAGAGGGCACATACAACCAGAGAGGGGCAGCAATGGCAATGGGGGTCGCAAATAGACGAAATGAGAGATAATAGGGACGGCAGTTGGAGATGGAGTGGGATGGGGGGGGTGTGGTTAGGGTGGAATTAGGGTACATGGAGAAAGGAAGGCACGCACTGGGAATGAGAGCGCATGTGTTGCGCGTGGGACAATATTAGCGTGCATGAGGTCAGCGGCAGTGGATGAGGGGGCTGGTAGATGGGAAAGGGGCGGTTATGATGGTCACAGAGGTGGTGGTATGGGAGGGCGGGTGTGGTGTGGGGGGTGGTGGTACGATTATGGTAGTGATGCCGGTGGGGGTGTTGATGAGTATGGTGCTGGTATGATGGTAGCAGTGGTGGTGTGGGGGCGTTCTATGACCGCCACCCTCTGTGGCAGCCAACCCCCTGTGGCAGCCTCCCCCCCCCACGAGACAGCCACCCATGTCCGCTCATCACACACAGTGGTCAAGGGCGTGCATACATGGACCCCATCCAGACCCGGCTCCAGGGGTCCCCGTGTCCCTGGCTCCCGGGTCCTGGCAGCCTCACAGGCGGCTGGTGGCGCCAGACTGACGCGAGACAATGACGCCTCCCTCCTGGCTATACGTTACATCCGGGACCTGTGCGGCAATAATACACGGCGCCAGTTCTCCAGACAATGACGCCTCCCTCTGCGCCATAAGTTACAGTCGCGTCCGGTTTGGCAATAATTCATGACCAGTTTATATGGCTGTAATGCCCCGCTTCCTGAGTCACAGCATTTCCGTTTGTTAACGCCAATGCAACTATTATCTTAATACGTGTCGTAACCTTACTCAAGCCGCTTTTCCCTTCCAAAATGATCCTTGCACCATGACCTGATTAAAGCAATAATTATTTGTCACGTTTGTCGCTTGATTATTACACTATCATCAGTTGGTAGTCCATATGTACAATATATAGGACGTACTGCTCTTCCAACTTAACCATAAACGGTTAGGGACATTCTGCGTGGGATGCATGATTTACATTCTTAAACTGGCGGGAAATCTGTGTAGACAAACATTAAGCTATTTATTACTGCATCATAAAACGGGACTACAACGACGTAATTCTTCCGACTCGTGTTAGAAGCAGAATAGTTCGCCCAATGACACTTCGCATATCTTAACTGACATCCTAAAAACGTTATGTCCGTACCGTCTATGGATCCTTTATCTCTCAATCATTCAATTTAATTTTGTCTGACCGCAAGGGATTGCATAATTGTAGCCGGGTGGAATGTACTGGGCCAGTGATGAAGAAAAGGTCAGTACACCGTCTGCTAGGCGTCGTTTGATCTGCCGTGAGCATCGACGTTCCGCATAAGACAAAGGCCCTGACGAAGCAACTGCCGTCCTTTAAGAAAACCTGAAGTTATTGAGATGAGAAGACAGGTAATGTTCCCTTAATGGAGACCGACCTTTGCTCTTCGCTGCCGGCTCCGTGCGTCAGACACATGACGTTTTTCTGGCATTTGCTTCCACGTGAGTGAATTTGACTTAAGGAGAAGTTCAAGATCAAAGTACATTGACATTGCAAAAGGGGTCATGAGGGTTACGTTAATGAACCCAGCTAGGGGGCAATTAAGATGTACACATCTATAAGTAACCATTTTCATGAAGCTTTTTTTCCCGCCTTAAAAAGTAAACAATATGCTGAGACATATTTATGGGGGAAAAAATCTTGAAGTTGTTTTTACCCCAGATCAGGCGGCATATGACTGGAAGGATATGTTTTAGTCCTGTGTCTGTACACTACCAGTGGCGTAATTAACATAGCGTGCTGTGTTCCATCACTCAACGCCAATGGCCATTTTTATAACACGTCTCAAGGCGTAATGAGCTCCACCTAGCGGCGAATGGGTGCAACCAGACGTGTCGTCTTGCCTCTGCCATCAAAATCTTCACTGAGGATAATGTTAATGCACGAAGTAAGCTGGCCGCATCACTGCCTGCCATCTGTATGTCCTTACCGTGGACTAACACCACTTCAGCCAAGGCGACAAATTCATCATCTACACTATGCCCCGAAGAAATCACACATTGCCTTGTAACTTGTGTCTGGTTCAGTGGTTGCGTGGCGCATTTATAACGTGTAAGAGTGCTGTTCATCACATTCCCTCGGCCTTGCGATACCAACCATCGCCGCTAGACAAATTAACCCGGTAACGATATTATCAACCATAGCCAAAAACACAAAGAACCCGGTAGCACAAATTAAATGTGCGCATTGTAAATGCCGGTATTGCAGGCGTAACTGGCCTGGCCTGATATGTCTGTCCGTCATGCATCCTCAACGCCATGTTAAATTACAGTTTCAATTCACAATTCGGGCAATCTCCGAGTTCAGAACTCCTAAAAGTCTATGGATTGTAAATGCGAACCCACAATGTGATCACAAAGTCCACAGGTAGTAGGCTATACTCCAGGATTTAAATCGTCAACGTCCTGGGGGCGACCACATTGATTGTCCCCCTCCCTCGAGGAAAAGGTTGTGTTTAATAATACAATGCTGCCTATAAATAGACACTGGCCACCCCGGGATCTAATAGGCGTCCCTTTGTCTTGGCGACAAGGCAGTCCGGATCCGGACCGCTGGACGGTGGGGCGACCGTGGTTATCAATTAATGACGGCGTATAATGAGCCAGACTACACGGTAGGAGGCTGATACGGTGGGGGTACTTGGGGAGGGAGAGGGGTAAGAGCTATGGGGGTAAGGGGGGGGGGAGGTACACCTCGGATCTAACGATCGATATCGCGAATCGCCAACTTTTTTGCCGTCTCACGGCTTGTCAATTTGACTTTGTCGGGAGAGAGAGACGGGGAGGGAGGGAGTTTTTTCACCAGCCGACGTCTGGCTGCCTGATTGACTGGCTGGCTGCTTTGTAAGCCGGTGCAATCCCTGGACTTGGTGGCGAGGGTGGTGGTGCAAGCACCGGGCTGTTTGTCTACCCGCCCTGTCTACCCACCATATCTACCCGCCCTGTCTACCCGGCATTGATTCCGCACTTGGCTGCAATATGCTGATGGCCACTCTCGATTTTCTCTCGGGTGGCACGGTGGTGGCACGGTACACCGGGCTTGACTTACAGCTTGCCATTTCCGATGTCTCCTGGCAACAGGGACCCACCTTGCTCCACACGTTGTTTCCCCCTTTCTCTACCAGCTTCTACTCTTCCTCTTTCATTTACTTTCTAGCCCTCTCTCTCTTTCTCTCTCTTTTGGTCTGCCCGTCTTTCTCTTTCGGTCTGCCCGTCTCTCTCGCTCAGTCTCTCTTGCTCTTTCCCTACCCTCTCAGCCCCCTCTCCCTCTTTCTCTTTCTTTCGGTCTGCCCCTCTCTCTCGCTCAGTCTCTCACTCTCTTTCCCTACCTTCTCAGCCCCCTCTCTCTCTTTCTCTTGATCTACTTTTCTGTCTTTCAATTATATCACAACAGTAATCATGTGAGAGGAAGTTATTATTATTTCGGTATTAACATGCTACCATGGCGACAAATACCCACTTTCGGTGTTTCCCGTTTGTTTAGAGTACAATGCAAACTCACGTAGTTTCATTATATCATAATATAAGATAATAACGTTCAGTTAATTATGTTCCCCGCTGCTTCATATGTATTTAATTCATCCATGCATAAGCTAATAACTCTCGCCTTCGCCAGCCCATTTCTGCATCGCTCAGTTACATGTACCCTTCGGTATTTCATTTTCATTATATTTGTAAAACCCTTCGGTGTGTATATATATGTAAGGTTAGCAAATACATTTACCATAGCGATAACATTCGCACTTTCACATACATATATTGTCTTCCTCCATTTCGTTCGACCAACCTACATCACATCCTCTTTCCCTTGCTGGACCTGGTGGGGTGGCCATTTGCCCTGCAGCCACGTTTCCCATTAATGCTGTTTTACATCGCCGTCCTGTTAGCTCGACGCAGCAATGTTGGCCACTTAGCACGCAATAACAGGCAGACTGTACGGCCAGGGAATGCCAACACCATCCCATATACACTAGATATATACCAGTATCTATATATATCCATTCCGCCAAGATACACCAATTATAGAGAATAAAATATATATCATATTCATATATATATGCTCGTGACTTGTTCGCCTCGAGGCCCAATCTCCCAAAAGTGACAACACCGTGGGCGATAGGTGTCGCTCTGGACAGAAGCCATTAATTGATTTCAACCACATGCAGTTTAAAAATGACATCCTCGTCTGCTTGTTTTTTAGGGAGGAGGGACGATTTTTTTTGTATTGGTGCTGGGAAAATGGCGATGTCAGCTTGTGTGCTGACAGCAAATTGTGCTGACAGCCACCACTCAGCGTGAAGCTGAATCTGTGCGCGTCCCAGTTTCCCACTACTAAATGGAATGGACGGCGATGCACTCGCTGTATCATGCGGCCAATGCCGTCGCTCTCCAATCCGCAACAGGTAGAAGGCAATTAGCCTAGCGCCCGCTGTCTCCCGTTGCCATGGCAATGATGACCTAATACTGTCACAGGCCTTTACAGTCGCTGTTTTTTTTTTAGCTTTTTACAGTGAGAGGAATTGGAGGTGAGTGCGAGTGGGGGTTGGCGGGTTAGTAATGCTACCGTCATTATGTAATTGGTAGATATTCTGTCGTCTGCCAATCTCGTGTCTTTTGTCTTTCCTTAGGAAGAGTTTATTTTTCCTAAAGGTTCTGTTCTTGGCATCACGCTCCATTCCTTTGAGCTGTCGTCATTACCCTGTAATTAGGGTTGGGTTCAACAGAGTAAAGCGTAGAGAAGGACCTCCATGGCAGCCACCCGGTGGCCATATCCCCGTGTAGCTCTACCAGTATAGCACTGCAAGGGGGGACACTTCAAGGCTACACGCAATACCACACAGAAGGAAACAATCAGTTTGTGTATTTAGGATACAAAACACAGGATGCATAAATACCGAATTCTGTGAGCAGTAACCGTAATGTTTATTATCGAAGGATTATTTTCTTTTAATATATCCTTTATCTGATTACGTGACAGGTGATACAGACTATTGTGCAATACAGTGAAATATCGAGCATTGAAACTCAAATAAATTTAAAAAAAACTGAAGGTGTGAACCGTTAATAAAAAGTAATATCGGTATATTGCCAAGCAGCAGTTTAACAGATGAATGGGAGTCGTGACCTCACCAATTTCCCCGGCATTAACGTCGGTTCCTGGGTCTGGCCACGATTGACCTAAATCAATTTGCGGTATTAGCCCAGAACCGAGGATGACTTGCCCCGGACCGGGTTGGAAACAGAACCCCTCCCATGGGACCGGCACTGAGCGGCAGTGTGGGGTCTGATAACAACCGCACTGAACATGGAGTGTATGTGGGGGGAGGGGGGGGGGGAAGTGTGGTGGTGGTGTGTGTTGGGGGGAGGGGAAGGTTTGGGAGCATTGGGGTTCAGAGGAGGGGGTGGTGAGGGGATTATGTGAGGGGTGGGGGGCGTCAAGGAGACGTGTCGGTTTAGCAGCAGTGTGAACCGTGTTACACTTGCTACGGGTGCTGCCAACAAAGTATAAGCGTTCCTGGTGAGATTTACCATAAAGGAATCATTATCATCACCATCATTACCATCATCACCATCATCACCACCATCACCATCATCACCATCATCACCATCATCACCATCATTACCACCATCACCATCATCACCATCATCACCATCATTACCACCATCACCATCATCATCACCATCATCACCATCATCACCACCATCACCATCATCACCATCATCACCACCATCACCATCATTACCACCATCACCATCATTACCACCATCACCACCATCACCATCATTACCACCATTACCATCATTACCACCATCACCATCATCACCATCATCACCATCATCACCATCATCACCACCATCACCATCATCACCATCATCACCATCATTACCACCATTACCATCATTACCACCATCACCATCATCACCATTTTCACCACCTGGACGTTGCGATCATTCATTTCAATACCCGTGTGACTGAAATTACGGCAAATAAATGTTGGTGTTTTAGGGCGATTTTGAAGCTTATGAAGGCCTTACTGGACCCAGAGAGAAACCTCCTGGGATAATGAACTAGGGTTGACTGAAACACGCCCCAGGTAGAGGCAGCAGCCAGGATTCGAACCCACGACCTGTCGATCTACAACCTGCAGCCTGCTTAGCAAACGAGCTCCCAGTTTTAACTCCCTACTCAAATGATAAAAAAAATCGACAAGCAAAATACATGCTGGAAAGAACCCACGTCGGTCAGTACGATATTGGCACTCTGTCATTGGTTCGTGACCTAGGGGGGACCGCGTACACCGCTTGTGAAATCAGAAAGCACAGCACGAGAGTCAAGTGAGCAATAGAATGCTCAAGGGCGAGACTACACGGCGTTAGCCGGACACTTCGGCGAGAACACATAAGCCAGGAAACCCCTCGAGAAGGACTAATGAACTCTTCACAAGGGATTAGAACCCTTCGCTATATACTAAAGACCTCACCTTGTCGAGGACGTACACCGCACAAATAAACCAATATTTACTGATTATGAATGGAGCTTTGGCCGCCCTGATTCATCTCGCTGTCGCCTGGTATGGATCTACTCGGGTATATGTCTGCAGAGAAACAAACATCTCCCCTTTCTGCTTTTCACTTTTGTGTTTATCTAAAGGCTGTGAGTAAAGGAGAAAAATAAATAGAACCGGGATAGGTTGGGCCAAAGCTACCTTGGCTAATCTTGAGGAGAAGGGAATACAAGTCGGTGTTCAGGGTACAGACGCTTTGCGTTGGTAATTCTAGTCCGGCTATCTTTTCTAGCGTCACGTGGCTTCGTTCTTTGGTGTCCGAGCGTGTGACTTGGCTTATATATCCAGTGACATTTGACCTTCGATAACCTTCAGGCATCCAGATGGGACTTGCGTCCCCCGAGTTTTGATTTATTTGCCGTGGCGCCGTGTTTGACTTACCGGACTTACCACTTTGTTTCGTATTACAAGAAGAACATGATAGGTTGTATATATATATATATACATTCAAATTCACCATTTCGACTGGATGTTACAGATCCAACGGTGGGATCTCGCGGGTGCCCTGTCGCTTACCGTCGGCCCCCCTCCGTTCCACCATTCAGTCAGTCTTCGGTTCTGAATTCATACGTATACGTATGGATTCACAGTTTTAATACCTTCACCCCTCCTCCGCCGTCTCCCCCGCCCCGCCCCCGCCCCCATCCCCGCCTCCGCCTCCGCCTCCGCCTCCGCCTCCGCCTCCGCCGTCTCCCCCGCCCCCGCCCCCGCCCCCGCCCCCGCCCCCGCCCCCGCCCCCGCCCCCACCCCCGCCTCCGCCGTCTCCCCCGCCCCGCCTCCGCCTCCGCCTCCGCCTCCGCCTCCGCCTCCGCCTCCGCCTCCCCACCTGCCCGCCCAAAGTATCCCGCGTATACGGCGTATAATCCTGTATAATGGTATTAAGGGATATATATACAGATTAAGATGGATGTCTAACGGAATGATAAGGTCCACACCTAGAGGAGATATCAGTACTATGCTCTACATAAAAGATTCGTACGCGACATCGCAGTAAAAATGAACGTTCACAAATTGTTCAAATGCAAAAAAAAATCGTCTTTTTACGAAGAGTCCATGACTGCGAGATTTCATTCCAGTTTATACCGTCAGTTTACCCCCTTTATAAACGGCAGAAGCCTTGCACCCCGACCTCTAGACGACCACAGACCGAAGATGGTATCTGACATTGATGGTGACCAGGACATAGATGTGTGCCCCACTTTAGTCCCTTTAATACCTCGGACCGACAGTATGTATGTCTGGGCATCGCATACACGCTAGTTTCTTCAAAGCATGTCATATTTGATTAAAGACCTGCGAAATCGTTTGTTGGTGTATCCAAGCGTGGTGATTTATACCATGGTCGGGGTTGGTGGGAGAAGCGGGACGTGGGGAGCGGAGGTGCTGGAAAGCGGGCGGTGAACATCATCAATTCCGCTTTGAAGCCACTGTTAAGGGTAGATCTGGAGATGCAACAGAAGCAATGAATGATGACCAAAGATGCCAAACAACTAAACGGCGGTAGTTGTTAAGGTACCTAAGACGACCGCAGTTGAACCAAAGACCTTACTATGATAAGACACCACACCCAGTACAGCTCAATGGCAACTTCCGTTATGCGAGCGACAGTGGCGACGCCATGCGGATGGAGTTTGCGAGAGAAAAAGAACCGCCCAGTTTGGCTGTGCGCCGTGCGATTCTCACGGATGCGATCGGTTTACGCAAGCTTTTTCGATACAGGCAGAACATTTGCCGTCCAATTAAATACCCTAGGACTATTTGGAAGTATTCAGACATATCATAGGTAAACATTATTAGCTGGGAGAAATTTTTACGCCGTCAGAGGAGGGCGGGGGGGGGGGGGGGGGTGGAACAGAGTGGGTCTCCCAAGGCTAAAGCTTACTTAGTCGTTGATTTGTTGACGTCTACTTGTCAGTACGTTTTGTTGAGATTGAAGTTGGTATTTTGATATAAAACCATCTTAACTCAACTTAATTGACAGCTTTGGCTAATTTTGATCTTGAACTAAAATCTGCATGTTTACCTTTTTTAGCCATAGATTAGGCCTAGCCTGAATGTTCAGACGGTACAGTCTTGACACTTGTTCTTATGACTGTAACACTACAGTAAGCATCAGACTGTCAAACTGTAACGTCTGAACATTCAGGCTAGCCATAGATATCATATGGATATGGTCAGGGAGACAGGAATGAAATCAATCTGGACTGGTTGAAAGAACAAGCATAGCTGTGGTCAACGCCAGTGTCAGTGACCCTGACACTAAGTGACAGAAGTAGGCCTATTGCTATTTGGAATGCAGGTTTTACTTTGATGATTTGGAATCATGTTTAGACCGAGTTATTTTGGGCCAATTGGGGCCTTTGGCTTTAAACCACTGTCTGTCACTGTAAAACTAAAAAGTAGGTAGGGTAAACACTAAATGTTCCATATGACATCAAATTTCAGCTGCAGTTTTTGCCTTTTTAAATATAACAATTTAATTCTGGTCTCTATTATGATTCCAAACCTATATTTTAGATGCCTCCACCCATGAAATATCTATAGCTCTAATTTGAAGAGTTTATTTGAGACAAATTAAATAGGATTTTAAACAAAAACTGTAAATATTTTATTACCGGTATATATTGTTCATAGATCTATACAATTTCCTAACATTTGACACCTTTTGCCTAATTCTGACATATATCTCCAGGACATCAAAATTTCAGCTGCAGTTTTTGCCTTTTTAAATATAACAATTTAATTCTGGTTTCTAGATTCCAAACCTATATTTCAAATGCCTCCACCCCTGAAATATATAATGTGAAGAGTTTAATCGAGAAAAATTCAACAGGAGTTTAAACCAAAACTGTAAATATTTTAAGAATATTTTATTATATATTGTTCACAGGACTTACTATTTCCTATTTTTGACACATTTTGCCTACTTTTGACACCCCAGGATAATTCAGATATATTCACAACCATATCACTCATCTATGATTTGAAAAAATAGCTGTTTTTCTGTGCTATTTTTGGTAATTTTCAAATGATTTTAATCTATATAACTTATTTAAATTAATGCCATTATTACGATTTTTAATCAAATGCAGAATGTATATATTTTATTCCTCTTAAAGCAACATTTTAAGTTTAAAATTGTCTCAATACAATAATTTTTCAATGTCAAATGTCAAAAACTGGTTTCCCTGCCAGACATATATTGATCTAGATTACCATCACAAAACAATATACGACATACAAATATTTTCATATCCAGTCTATTTGGGCATGAAAATTAAACATATCACTGGCTATTTTATGACAAAAATAGCTAGGATATCAACAGTTTAACAAATGCTGAATGAAATCCCTTTTCCCGAAACTAAACAGCCCCTCTTAAAATGTCTAGCTTTGAGTATATTCACACAAAAATGGTTGTACCGGTACTTTATATTTCAACATCCCCTTGCTGACAAATAATTAAAATATTAATCAAGAAGGCAACAATTATTCAATAAAAAGTTTAATATAAAAGGCAACAATTATTGAATTAAAAGTTTAATAGAAAAAAGCAACAATTATTGAATTAAAAGTTTAATAAAAAAAAGGCAACAATTACTGAAACAACGGTTTCAGTAGCTCATATTGATAAGCAACACAAATGTGTACCATTTTGATGATCAGGAAACTGTCTGGACTACTCCTACTCAAGCAGTATTACTTTCAAATAGAGATACCAAGTATACATAATAAACAGGGTTGAGCATGTAAAAGTGTCTACCGGTAAATAGGCAACTAACATATGGTCAGTTTACTTCATTTTACTTATACACTGGTGCGACTTATCTATGGCTCAAGTCTAATAATTTATCAAAATCGGTGGGTGTGACTTATACACGGGAAATTTGGTAACATATGCCCAGTTTACTTATCTTTTTTTATCTTTACTTTCTAAAAACATTTTTTGCGAGACGGATGATGATAAAACATACATTGTACTTCTGACATGTGGTGAGTGTTCAGGAAACTTACTCATGGTGTATTTAGCAACAGTTCAGTATATGTTAACGTCATGAAATGGGTCTTAACATAGTCGAATTGGTCCCATAACCACAATTTTCGTCTTCCTTCTCAAGCTCTGCTTGACCGTCTCGTATTTGTTTATCATTGCGCACAGCGTGAAAGTTGAAGCAGCGGACTAAATCACCTCGGATACCTTTATAATATGAGTAACGACGTCAACTAAAAGGTTAAGTAATGGATTAAGTTGCATAGAATAAGGAAATATTAAGATATACGCATGATACTCCCAGAAAGTAATTTAAATTTATTTATTTTTAATAATCTGTTTGATTTTGGCGGCAGCGTCAATGCGCTGCTTCGGGACCCTAGGGAGGAGCCTGTGACTCCTGGGTCTCTCGGGGCTACAGCCAGTCGTTTCACCCGACATTGTTTTGACAGCGGGCATCTAACTCCATCCGCTTGGCGGCGCTGCAGTCGCGCGATAACCATTGGGCCCGCTGAGTGTGGCGTCTTATCATAGCAAGGTTTTTGGTTGAACTAATAACGGGACAATGGTCGTGATGGAGTTTTTTGACGAGAACGTTTGTTAAGGAGTTTATGACGAGAATGGTTGTTAAGGAGTTTATGACGAGAATGGTTGTTAAGGAGTTTATGACGACAATGGTTGTTAAGGAACTTCGGACGAGAATGGTTGTTAAGAACTATGACTATGGTCGTGGTTACCAAGGAACTTATGACGACGATTATGACGGCAATGGTTGTTAAGGAACTTATGACGACAATGGTTGTTAAGGAACTTATGACGACAATGTTTGTTAAGGAATTTATGACGAGGATCATGGTTGTTAATGAACTCATAGTGACGATTTGTTTAAGGCGCATATGACGACGGATTAACAAGCTTCAGGAACATGACAATGATAGTTATCAGGCGAATGAAAAACCCGCTTCAGTGGCAGAAATCCGATATCGTTGCACCGTGGGGATTCGAACCCACGGGTCTTAAAGAGCCTGCCACATCAGTTGGTCGACCTTAGTGGCTGAGCGGGAGGAGGCAAAGATCGTGCCTGTTATATATATATATAAATATATATATATATATCGTGGCGTGGGTGGTGGTGGGTTGGGGGTTCGTATTTGACCTTTTCGCAATCCCCCAAGTGCTGGAGACCGACATGTGGGTGTGTTAAAGCTGAGGGCGGGGGCGGAGAGCGGGGGGCGGTGGGGGAGGTAGATAGAGTGGATGAGTAGCGTGCTTGTGGCCTTCGTGCCAAAGCGGGCCGGCTGATCTATAGGGACGCTACAGTCGCGTGTCGCATGGCTGAGTGGTGCTGTGGGAATCGCCAGGCCCAAGTATGGTCTGTTGCACTTTCAGAATGAATACAGCAGAAGTTGAGGGGATATTTAGGTCGGCATCGTAAACAGTCATATTATGTGCTGACACGTGAGCTGACATATGAAGCGAATACGACACACCGGTGCTGACCGGCCATCTAGTGGCGCAGCTCTCCTGTGGGTGTGGGTGTGTTCCGCGGGTGTCATCGGTGGGTGTATTCCGTAAGTGTATTCTGCAGATGTAGACTGCCTTGTCGTCCAATTCCCCTTGTAGACGCGATTTAATTAAAATGTGTATATCGATATTCATGAATATTTGTGCAAATTATTCTCTTCGAGCTTCTTGATGTAAGATTGTACGCTAGTGAGTGCCCCCCCCCCCAACCACCACCGCCAAACCTGCAAATAACCAACGATGTACGCCTTGTATTTCAATGTAAATGCACCCAAAGCTATTATATTCAACTGATAGTAACGTTGCCATAGGTGGGTGTCATCGGTGGGTGTATTCCGTAAGTGTATTCTGCAGATGTAGACTGCCAATTCCCCTTGTAGACGCGATTTAATTAAAATGTGTATATCGTCAATATAAACTAAACGATATTCATGAATATTTGTGCAAATTATTCTCTTCGAGCTTCTTGATGTAAGATTGTACGCTAGTGAGTGCCCCTCCCCCCCCCAACCACCACCGCCAAACCTGCAAATAACCAACGCTGTACGCCTTGTATTTCAATGTAAATGCACCCAAAGCTATTATATTCAACTGATAGTAACGTTGCCATAGGAATGATCGCCAGCCAAGCGATCCGGCGGGCTCTAATACTGTCATTAGAAGCCGTCATTTAACAAGCGCGAGTATCTGACTCACCCATGGGAGCGCTGACCCCGACCGTGCTGAGCGGGACCCGGGTACTGCCGCCTTACATACGGTCACATGCGCCCTGGTCATAGGACCTTTATGGAGGGTAGAGTGGGGGGGGGGGCAGGGTTTAAGTTGTGCACCAGTGGGGCAGGCCCTAACCACGCCGTGAGCTGGGCATAAAAACTGACACATTTGTCGTAAATGTCAAGCAAATTACAACCACGTGAATAGTGGTTGATTTTGAGGGATGATTTCGCAGCAAAACAGTGATGCTATGTCCAAGGTCAAACAAGGTTAAAGATCACTGAGCCTTGTTTTTTTGTCATGCTCATAGTGCGCGTGCACTCGGTGGACTCACAAGAGGACAACATGCGTCCAGCCCGTTAAATGACAATACAACACTTGCTGAATATTATGCTATTCGGAGAAATGCTTGTAAAATATTCCCTTGTAACATGAGTTACATTTATTACATTCATATATGCCTGGTGACCTTCTATGAAAGAGGACGATGAAAGAAAATACATCTTGTTCCCAATAGACTTTTATTTCCAAATGCAACACATTCGCATTTCTCACACTCGATGAAGTTGTGTCGAATCTTTTCATCTTTGTTTTGCTTTCTCTTCATTGCTCTATGTTATAATAGTTATTACCTATAACGTTTGAATATGGGTATACTAACTCGTTTAGAAAGCCAACAAAACATAAATAGACGAAATTGATAATACGAATGATGTTAATTGTTACTTTTATCTGTCTTTTCAGCGGTTGCCTTTGCCTTGGATGAGAATATTGCGGATACAGCTATGGAGCTGGCCTTCCACCCCGCCCAGGATGTCTACCGCCAAGGCGAGACGGTCAGCCTGGTGTGCACGGTGCCCAATGTCGGTCCCATAGACGTCATTCAGATGATGAAGACTGTATCGGGACGGGAGGAGGAGGTTTCCACCAACAACGTGCTCAAGCCGCAGTTCACAGAGACCGGGCGCTACGCCATTGAGCAGAAGATGGAAGGCAATGACATCACCGTCACCTTGGAGATTAGAGGTTCGTCATCGCCGGGTTCATTGTGACGTCACGGTGCGAGGAGGGTCACCATGGTGATACTTAGTCTAGTGCGTGCATTGGCATGGAATTTTATAGCTAAACAGTTCACGTATATATGGCATCTTTCGATTGACCTATGTTCTTACTTATTTATGAGATCTATTTGAAGGTCATACAAAGATGTAATTCTGCTTTTGATACTTCAGTGTAAATTAACTTCCCTGGGTTGTCATTACGCGGAAGCGTGCTTTAAGCCCTGTATCCCTGCGCGCAGCGCTTCTCGCTGGGTATGTCATAACGTGCCAAGCTATGATACGTCATAACGGCATAAAAAATGACATGCAACGTACACGATATGACACTTAACTCTAACGTCACTGGGCGTTATAAGCTTACATCTGGAAGACACCGGCGTGAAAGTATGCAGTTAAAACGTTCGTGAACTAATATCTCGAATGACATTCAATTGAACTGATTAACCACCAATCGTTGACGTGACATAATATGAAGTAAAATACTAATAATTACTCAAACGTTACGGCAGGCTTAGTTCATTTTTCGCCAAGACCTACTTTCATATAGTCTGTATGATCGACTGTATTCATGAATATAACTTTACAAAAACTCTGACTACCAATCGCCCGGCGCAAGCATCCGACATAAAACTCATGCACTGTTGTCTTGAGGCTGATGATCCAGGCTTGGTAATCCGAATCTAAACTGTTATAGGATTTTAGATATTCGTTCTACTAACGTTACACTTTCGGGTGGATTAACCTGTCAAATCAACATGGCTGTTTATAACCCCGCTATAGATATCCAGGGTGCGGACGCTGGAAGACTGACATGTCGCCACAAAGACGGAATGTCAGGCGCCGAGAACGACGCCGAAGAGATGCTCAAGGTCATAGGTAAGGTCACATATAAAGTCATGGGCGCAATCATGCTTCCTCGGCCTAATAACGACAATAACACCAGACCAACAGTGTTTTTGGCTTATTAAAAACACCAGACTAACAGTGTTCTGGCTTATTAATCGTTACTTTGCCACGCAGTTTAGCCAGGGTATCTTTTGCGAAAAATTGGGTTTTATTTCATGAATGAAATTAAGCATCCATCGAATGAAACGAGAATTCCTTTTTAATCTATTATTCTATCTATGGTTGGGGGTGTTTCAGTATAGCATTGTTTCTAACTCCGTGAAACACTTACTTTTAATTGTTATTCGGTGCAGTAGGCTTTAAATTTAATTACCGCATCATGTAAGGCCACTGACAGAAACCAGACGGTCCAATTAATAGTCCCACTAAAAGGGACATAATGTTCAAATGAAACGCCCAATGATTTAAAAAGTTCACCATTGTTGCGTTGTTCTTTGTCATCTCATGTCATTTCATGTCATTTCCTATAATTTTATGGAATTTTATTTCATTTAATTTAAGGTCATGTCATTTCATTTAATTTCATTTCATTGCATTTTCGTTTCATTTCAATTCCTGCAGTACCCCCGAAGAGCGTGGAGCTGTTGCGTGTGGCGGAGGACGGCTCCCTGCACCGCACAGCGACCGGGGAGCTGGTTCAGATGGAAGCCAACAAGGCCGGCGGCTTCGTGTGCAGCGTGATGGTGGAGGGGGTGCTCACCGCCCCCATGGTGGACATCACCCTGGACGACGAGGACATCCGAGACAGGTACGGCTGGAAATCTCCCAACGCCAGGGGGCGCTTTGCGGCGTGAGCGGAGGTGGGCCCTTTTCGATCGGTTAGTCCTGGGAAGTCCACTTAGGAGGTGATTTAATGTTATCGTTGCGTTGGCATTGTGTATACAAATGTGACCTCAACGGTTTACTAGTTGAAGGGTATCTATCTTTCGTTCTCTTGTTCTTCTCCCATCGCTTTCCCTTTCCATCTTCTCATTCATCTCTCCCCCTGTGTCTCCATCTCGATCTCTCTCCGCCTTTCCATCTCTCCCCCTGTCTCTCCATCTCGATCTCTCTCCGCTCTTTCCATCTCTTCCCCTGTGTCTCCATCTCGATCTCTCTCCGCTCTTTCCACCTCTCCCCCTGTGTCTCCCTCTCTATCTCTCATACTCTCGTTCACCCTCTCGCAGATTCACGAAGATCGAGGAGACGACCGACGTGAACAATGGCGGCCTGTGGGACCGTGAATATGACGTTCAGTACGAGCACCGTACCAGCGACCACGACATCGAAGACAACGGCAAGCGCCTCGAGTGCACCGCCACCATGGACCAGTTCGACCCCCTCTCCACCTATGTCGACGTCGAGATCCTCTGTAAGTCTGACCTCCTCCCCCCCATCCCCTCCCAACTCGCTCCCTCCCTCCACCCTCTGTATGTCGATGTCTGCCCCCCCCCTCCCCCACCACCACCACCACTCCCTCCCTGCCAAACACTCTCTCCCTCCACCCCATGTAAATCGATGTCTGACCCCCCCCCCCCCCGCCCTTTCTATCTAACACTCCCTCCCTTCTCCCTCTGTTGGGTGAAAACCAAAACCTGACCCCCACCCCCTCCCCTTATCCCACTCTCCATCCCTGCACCTGCGTAAGTTGATGACCTTCCTTCCCCTGTGGTTCAAGTCCGTCCCTTCACGCCATGTATCCCCCATACCCTCCGTAACTGGATGTGCATTTATCAATATGTTATTAAGAAGGTATACACCAGTAATCGCTGTACATCATCAATTATCAACGCTCGTTCAGTTACGAATCGTTATTCGGACTACTCTTTGAATATTTTTTTAATTGCGAATTGACCGTTGACATTTGAAAGATATGCTTTGCACTCCCCTGACCCCCAGTCGCACCCCAGGCCCACGACTGTCAGAGGGAGACGTACGCCAAGCTGGAAGACGCTGAGGTCGTCATCTCGTGCACCTTCAAGATGTACCCGCAACCGGAAATGATGTCGCTGACGTGGGGTCAGGACCCGGATGTTGTCACGCTGCTGCCCGGCGAAGATGATGAGATGCGACGCAGCTTTGACGTCGTCCAGGTATATACTATACCTGCTGCCATTGTGATAAAAGAAATGTACAATCCGCCCCTCTTCTTTTTTGCCCCCCTCCCACTCCCCACCCAGCCACACCCACCCCAACGCCTCAAAGCCCACTGCACCGAATAAGAATTAAAAATAAGGGCTTCATTGTTAGAAACGATGCAATATTGAAACACCTCGAACCTCCCGGGATTCACCACCGAGGTCTGCTTTCCTATTTATTAGCGATTTACTAAATCCAAAGAAATGAACATTGCTTTAATAAATGATTACTTCCAGTCGGAAGACACGGACACGTACGAGTTTAGGTTCGTCATAAAGGATGTGGAAGAAGGTCATTTCATGGAGTACCATCTGGAGACCAGCAACAGCATAGGCAACCTTAGGTGGACCATTGAACTGAAAGAAGGTAGGACTAAATGCTCAGCTTCCCCCGGCGCCGCGACTCGATGCTTTACTGGATGAGTAGATGGGCATCTATAGTTTTAGTTTTTTTTTCTGCATGGTCGTAGGTGGTGTCCTCTTTCCTAATGGGGTGTTTCCTTGTATAGTTTTATTATGTAGATGTTTTCTGCAATTGCTCTTTAAGTTATGAGTAGCTTCTATTCTGTTGAATGTTTTATATTGTTAACTAGCTGTGTCTTTTGAACGTAGTGTCAGTAGTTTATTCAGCAGACCACGTTTCTCAGTATTTGTAACTTCAGTTAATAGATTAAAATGGAATTCTCGTTTCATTCGATGGGGATTTAATTTCATTGCAAGGGAACAACAAGCGAATAGAAACACAATTTATGCTTTGTATGTGACAGATGCCTTGTGCATGGCTTTTGCGAAAGAAGCAAGCTTCAAGCTTCACATGTCGTACATGCCTCCAATGTCAATCATCATTATCGTGCATTGTAAATTACAAATTACCATTTATACTCTTAACCATGAATTTAAACCTGAAGATAATCTGGTAATATTGTTGGTCGATAAGTCATACGGACCCAACCAGTTGTAAAATAAACACAAGTATTCTGGAGATACATAGATTTATGCTGTCTATTGTGAGAGAATTCCACTTTAATTCGTAAGAGGTGTTTATAACCTCTGAACTTCCCGACGTTGCTTGCACTGTCGTGACACTGTCGGTTTCAACTTTAGTTTTCCTGTTATGTTTAGTGCGGCAGCATGCGTCCCCGTATCTCGTCATTAAGAGGGTTTCTTATAATTTAATTGCAACTTTATGCATTATCTACCTTGTTAAAACTGTTATTATACCCAGTAGTATTCTACTCCTGTTACACACATTTTCCGTCTCGGTTCCTTACGTTTCTAGATGTTTTTTTAATATTCATTATATATATATATATTTATATGATGTATAGTGTTGGTATGCCTTGTCCCTTGTATAACTGGAGTGGATAGTGGTTTTCGTATTGTGTTTCGTACGTAGACATCCCGCCTCTCACTCGGCCCCCCTGTGTCGGTCGTGAGTTGTCGGTAGTCACCCCTCACCCCTGTTATTTATTTCTTGCCATGTGTTCGGGAACTGTGTTGCAGAATTCGTTCCCACTGAGCCCCCGATCTTGGAGACAACTAAAGCACCAACTATAGAGGAAGGTGATAGTGAAGGCCAGCAGGGTGAGTGGTGACGTCATCCACAGCGAGTACTACTAAATGCTGAAAATACTGGTACGCGGCTCGTATAAGATTATTACGGGACCGGTCTTGTTTGAGTACAGAGGATTTTGCGACCGATTCAGCGCCCGTGTGCCGCTGCAGTTATAAATAAGGTGTAGACAGGACTAGACACCTCGACGGCCTGCCGCGCAAAGGCTGTAACGGATGACTTGTTCACGTGCACCAGTTCATGTGCCGTTGCCAAAGATTCTTCTGCTGGTTCATTGGGTCTGTCTGCAAGTGTAAACGGAGATGTATCGTGTCTGCCCTGTTGCCTCCTGTCCTTGTGAAAACCTGCTTAATCCAATCCGCGTCGATTCCCTGAGGCTCAACGCAACATTGAGATTAGAGCCAGAGAGTGGGAGAATGTTTTTTGTCGCAAACAATTTTCAAATTTTAGTTATTCCTAGTTCAAATCAGAATTGATCGCAATTTCGCTACTAACGTGCTGGGTCTGTGCAGGAGAATGGTAGGGGTATGCGCGCGACGTCTCCGATAACTCACATTGCATATATGCCTTATTTCCAGATTTATTAAATCGTTTTCTTTCATGGGAAGAAGGTTTCTGGTAGTTTGTTTGATTAAATATTGCCTGTTGCTCTGCATGACTTCCCATCCGTTGGTTTAATATTAGGAATCTTGTAGTATATATACACAAATTCCGTTCATATGGAAGTAGAATCGTTTCTTATTAACGAAAAGGGTCTACTTACTGGCACGCTATCACTGACTGATGAAATGTACTAATGCACTTTACATTATTGCGCGCTTGGCAATGGAAATAATGGGCCTAAAATATACACATGTACCTTTATCCCGTGAAATGTTACAGAACGTCATGCAAATCAGGTTTAGTAAATGATAAATGTCATATTATAATGTTCAGATATATGTTTTCATTCTAGGTGACCTGTTGATGTTTAACATTGTTTTCTTTTTATTCACATACTGTGTTTCGAACGTCAACAGGCTTTCAAATATTCCACTGGGCCATTCGTATCTCCTAGTCATTTTTTAAAATTATTTTACAACTGTTATTGAAAGATTAAAATCTCCATTGGTCTGAACATTTGTGATATCGATGTGCCGAACTTTTAATGGCTATATTTGCCGAACTGTTGAGATACCCGTGTACTGGACGTTGACGTTGGCTGACTAATGTGGTCACATTGACCAAAATATCTTGATTGTTTCTTGGCTGCCGCTCCGAGATTCGGTTGATTATCGCTTATATGGGTTATAATATAACAAGGAATATGATATATAGTATAGTGTGGCCAATGAGTTACCAACGCTCAATACCTTCGTGTTATCAGTGACGTTAAGTATGTTCACATTTTCTGTACATTTCCTTGAAGATCAATCCATGCACATTTTCTGTACATTTTCTTGAAGATCAATCCCTTCACATTTTCTTTGAAGATATCGTCACAGTCCATGACGACCTTGGAGTAGCGCCATTACTTTTTACGCGTGACAGCCACATTTGTCACAGTATCCTACCGTGACCATATATGTCCTCATTTGATTCGTGACAGGCAATCGATAACTTCACATCACGTCACTGACATCAATAACTTCACGTCATCCTCATCGAGCGATACATATAGACACGTGTCACGTGAGGATCCTCACACTATTCTCGACAGATCCTTAACTACTTGACAATTCTCGTGACCACTATCCAGGTGACAACCATGACTGCAAGTCTTGAAATGGTGCAGCCATGTGCTTTGTAAGCAATAATATAAGCCTTTACTAACGGCGTTCCACGTGTGTTTGCTTTGCCACAGGTGAAGAGCCGCCCAAGCCGCTCTCGGGGGCTGCAGGTCTTCGCGTGACGTCATCACTCCTGGCTCTCGGTGTCCTGCTGACTGCGCTGTGCTGGAGCCGGTCTTGAGGGCCTCCTACTGCACTCCAACCCCCGCACCCCCTCCACCAACCGCCCACCCACACCCTACCAGAAGATGCTCTTCTAAAGATACACATTTTGTGTATTGTAAGAACTTCGCTCTAAAAAAACACCTTTCCCGGACGTATGAGGCCAGCAGAAGCACTATTCGGCGGCCTCTACTGGTGGGCGATAATCGGGGTTGTGGCAGTTAATACCGCCACCTGTCAGGCGAAAAATAATTCAGCCTTAGCTTCATTCATTCTTAGCTTCCATTTGTCCAACAACAACAAGTCTGTGGTCTGAGAACACACCTGTTCAATGATATCGTCGATATCGACATCAACCAACGCGAAATATATTAGGGGCTACCATTTCTGATCGGTGAACTTATCAGTATGCAAAAATGGCCCGCCAAACAGGCCCGGGTACAGTCACATGCGCCGATGGCCCAATATGACTCTTGGGGTTATTATTTAATGATATTACACAGTATAGGTCAAAGTACATCTGATTGTAAGGTAATTGCGCCATGTAGAGGCTCATGTTGCCAGACCCAGGCGGTTTGATCAGCGGTTTCACGGCGTCCCAGACACTGGACGACGCCAATATGTCCACGTTTCTTTACGCAATTTGATACCCGTGCACTCTTTTAATAGTAATGTTTTTTTAGCTGTTCCTTGGTCTATCCCTGGTGGGACATCTAAAGCCGTGGTATACTATATACTGCTGCACGGCGAAGGATCCTGTACGATCCATTGATATCACATGGTCATGTTATTATGCTTGGGAGTATCTAAACTACAAACTACCTTCTTAGGACGAAGAAGTCTCATGATGTTCTAATACTCATATTGTTGGTAACATGCCACCTGGTTTCTCTTGTTTGTAGTTTATATACAAACATACGTCATCGCGATGAGTTCATGTCACGTGATCTACTATTAAGTAAGCGATTATTTGTCACACGATTGTTGTGATTCGTATTATTGAGCCGAGTTTATGATCCAAGATGCGTAATTGCTGAGAAATACTCAGCTGGGTTGTTGCCAAGATGTTGTCTATCATCGTCCATGGCGCTATGCATATTTGGAATTATGAAGTTTGGAATCAACGCATGACGGAAAAAAATCCGTGTCATTGGAGGTGACGTCACGGCAAAATATATGACAAAAACGTGGGACGTGCGTAATCAATTTTTGTCTTCAAAAATAATATTTCTTCAGTAAAGTTTGTAAATAGTAGCGCCGACTCCGAAAACTTCTTTTTTATACGTAGAACAAATGTTTTATTTATGTAAGGACAAGCGCAAGAAAATTGGAACACTCGCTTGAGGATGTAATGACAGCTTGAAAGGCTAGTTGTGTGTTATATTTTATAAGAAAAAAGTAAACGTGCGTGCCTTGCTTCTGGCATTTCTCTTCGAGTGCATATTTCGCATTCAGTGTCGTTGCCACTGTGTCACTGTCCTTGTGTCCGTGTGCTAGTTCCAATCTGATATTATGTCTGTGTGGCGTCACGTGTGTGTAGATGCAAGGCCGGTGTAACATAAAAAGTGCCCTTCCCGCCCCCGCCGCCCTTCCACCTCTCATCCCAGTCAAGATATGTCCCCTACATGCCAGATACGTGATATTAAGACCCTCACCACCGTCCCCGTTATAAAATAGGCAGGTCGTGTGTCACCGTGTGTCACTGTGTGTGTGTCCGGGGTTGGGCAGCAGATTTCGATTGGGGAACTTTGCCATGGCACAAACCAATTAACGGTTGTCGTAACTAGATGAGTATGTGCGTCGGTGAAATTCTGATGACTAAATCGACTCTTTGGTCACCTATACTATTGCACAAGGGCGAGCGATGTAATGTAATGCTGTTATCACCGTCATTAAAGGGGGCAGGTTGACAGCACGGATGTACCTTGCCATGTGTTTCATGCACAGTCATTATGTACCACAGGGCGATGCTAATAGTCACGTGTCTTCGGATACGTACACCAAGCGGCTTAATTGGAATCCTAATAAGCTTTGAACGTAGGCCCGTGATGACGTCATAATGCCCTACTATGCCGCATCGAGCAATCCAGTGGAGAAGACATAGTGCAGAACTGCAGAAAAATGCAGCCTTTTTAGCGGCACGATCTAGTATGGCGGTAGTAAGTACGCATCCGCGCAAAACATAGTACGTCATCAATATATCACATATTGTATGTAGATGGGTTTTTTTTCAGCGAAAACTCCCGGCCTGTCACTTGATAAGCTTATGAAAACGACCGTGTACTCGGCTTATAATCCTGGTTTTGTCTTTGTGGAAGTTGAGGAGAGAGAGAGAGAAAAGCGACGTTATTGAGAATATAGCGGTAGTGATATAACATCTCACCATTTAGAGTCTGGGCTTTGTATCGACTATCATACGAGGTGACATCGCGGAGAAATATACTCAGGTAATACGATACAACAACATCTATCCCGAACGACATCTTGGGTATATATATATATATATATATGTATAAGCCAAGTCTGTATATACTCGTTGTTGCTTACCCTAGTGGTAAAGCTATGAAGTATTTACTTTGCTCTTATGTAAAATATTATTTCCCTGCCGGTTATTTTATGTACATATTAGTCCACTTCTTGACAGTAGCTGGGGGAGGGGTTGTCTTTGTACGCGTTCTTTAGAGCTCCAAAGTCTGCATATTAAATGTGCAGCCTATAAAACTAATACACTTGCATGCTATCTAGTGTTGTCCGTAGACGCCAGATGGGGCTTTGGGCGCTCGACTGAAGGAGAGGAGTCCGTGCGTCAAGGTCAAGGAATGGACCTTTAATCAGTGTGAGCGTTTGACCTTGGATTAGACTAATGGACGCTTGGGTCTAATTGGATGGATGACCTTGGAGTCATGAAGTCAATGCCTCTAAAATGCGCAGTTGATTATTGATATATACTACAATTATATGGCGTGATAATAGGATGTCCAGTCGGGGTCACATGACCTGCGGCATATAAACAACGCCCGTATAAACTGATTGAAGTAGATTATATCCCCCCTTTCATCCCCCTGCCCGCCTCCATTCGTATCTAGGCAACGCGAAATGACTGTTGCACATCATTTATTGTGCTTCCTTATAAGATTTGTATAAGGTTTCTTTGGAAAGAAAATATGGTTTAAAATGAAATATTTTCTCTCATAATGAAAATCCGACAAATTTAAATACTCATGGTGTAGTTTACATGAATAATAGGATGTGCAATCTGGCACCTCGTTACACTCCCTTTACACTCTATCAGTCCCGTCAATGTGTCGATATGTAGCGATCGGTGTTAGCTCTGTAATTTACCACAATACGTCTTTACTAGACATGAATGTACGCAGTGTACGTAACTATATGTAGAGTTATACCATTCGCCAACATAAAACAACCAGTGACTGGTTTACCCGTGTAAACGTTGCGCAGTGAGATATGTTTGGTTGATGTCCTGGCTGTACTCTATTTACTCATCATCTTGAAACGCTGCACGCGACTGCTTGCTCATTGCAAGTCACGTGGTGTTTGTGACGTTCACTTTGTTCATGTCGTCCACTGCTGCAAACGGTGTGTCATTTCTGTATGACGTTCGAGCCATAATAATAAAATACTTTAATCTAACACAACCTGGTTGTCCTCTTTTACGCAAGGCCGTGTACGAGAGCCGGTAACGTAGCGCCGTTATTGTTATGACTACGGAGCAACAATCGGTGTTGTTATGACTATCCTGCAAAAAGCCTAACATAGTCCCAACCAATTGTCTTGCTCAGGCAACTTGCACATTTCGTGACCCATTTTTGTGCCATCGCAGGAACCCCTCTACCCCCCCCCCCACCTCCTCTACCCCCCGGCCCCACCGCTCTACCTCACGTGTCCTCACCACCCAAAATGCCCGACCCTCTTGGTGATGGGGTCATGGGCGTTGGGCAGCATAACAATGGGATCAAAAGTCAGTATGTGAGTAACACGGAGGCGGGGCCACGGCGGTCCGGTCAGTGCCCCTCAATAGCTGATCAATGCTTACCTCCCCCTCCACCCCTCTACCCCTCCCCCCCCCCCCACACACACCGCTCTACCTCTCACGTGTCCTCTCCACTCCAAAGGCCTCCCCCTCTAAGGGCCCCTGACGGGGGGTAGCCATGTCGCATGTCGATTTTAAGAAAAAGGTCCATGTCGCGTGTCGATTTTAAGAAAAGTTCCATGTCGCGTGTCGATTTTAAGAAAAGGTCCATGTCGTGTGTCGATTTTAAGAAAAGTTCCATGTCGCGTGTCGCTAAGTCTTATGTCGCATGTCGATTCTAAGAAAACCCCAATGTCGCGTTGTCGATTTTAAAAATCGCCGTGTCGCCGTGTCGAAAAAGCCCCTATGGGGCCCTCCTCTAGTGATAGGCGCATGATAAAACGTTTGAAGATCACCGATATTATCTAAAAGAAGGAGAGTTGAAGGAGGGTGTCAATTAGTTGTCGAGAAGAGGTATAATGAGGCATTACCGTGACTATGTGGATCAGGGGTCGTATTCATAATCGCCTCATCTTAGCCTCACCGGCTCGTTGTGGTGGTGCTCATGATTCAGAAATCCTCTTCAACATAATTGTAGCCCTTTCTTAATTCAGAAAATCAACTTCTTGGTTCACTACTTATGTATCTTGAACCCGATAATCGCCCGAGAAATCATCCACTTAGCGCTTAGTCTATTGGCGTAGCCTAAGTGGCAACTATGAATACGCCCCCCAGGTAAAGTTTGCTTAATTTAGACGTAACCCCTGGCGTGGATAGGAAGAGCTCCCGTAGTACAGCTACCGGTGAAGTTGCTAGGGATGCGACATATCGGGGAGGAAATACGTTGGGGCCGGTGAGCTAGAATTTTCGCGGCGCTTCGACGATAAGCAAGAGAGGACGGGGATCGCGCACGCTAGGGCCCGGTAGAGCAGAACAATGCACGACCGGGTGAGATAGGATAGGCTGGGACAGGGTCAGACAGGACAGACAGGACATGCTGGCACAGGCTGGGGCAGGCTAGAGCAGGCTAGGACGTGGCAGAGCAGTACAGGGTAGGAAAGGACAGGCCATGGTGAGAGAGGACAGGACACGCTAAGACATGCTAGGGCAGAACAATGTTGATGAGTTACCATAGTGAAAAGGAATATGAGTAAGCAAAATATTGAGAATTTTTTTCATTGTATAACAAACGAAAATTGGGATCATATTTTAGAGACACCAAGAACCCAGGAAGCCTATACTAAACTGCATCGTTCAGTTTCCCTTGTACATGAGAAATATTTTCCTCTCACTATCCAAAAATTCCAAGAGCGGCTGAAACAACGTATTATCAATCCGCCGTAAAGGCCAATCAAAACAACTTGTTTAAAATGTGGAAAACAATCAAAGAGGTAGTAAACAAAAAACAAGGTCAGAAGTTCCAAACGACTTTTGCTCTCAAAAAGGAGGACTGATAACAGATAGAAGCCAAATTGCTTGTTCTAGTTAAAGACCGAGCTGAAGTGCATTCGCCAAAATAAAGCACGAGACGCGATAGCGTCAAGTGCTTTATTTGAGGAATGCACGACAGCGAGTACAAATTGGTAAGGCATTAGTTCTGCTCATTGCGTGGTTCATTTTCTAGGATTTGACACACAAAAATCGACAGCGTTAGGAAAGCAGCGGCTTGCTCTAAAATAAAAGAACTACCGATCAACTAATGCACCAGTCAATGTGAAGCCCCAGAGTGGAGGGTGAGAAGGCATGGGGGTAGTAGATATTATTTATTATTTTTTTCCATCTAAATCCTCACACAAGGGTCAAGTCATCCCGTTTAACTTCCATGAAAACAACTCCCCCATGAAAAGCTGTATTGGTGAATCAACGATTGTAAAATTTAAAATGGATCGTCAATTTATGTCGGACATATATATATATATATGGTACCTTTAGTAGAAATGGCATGAACCATGTGATGCGGTCCCCCGTTCATAAGCGCACCGGATATATATGCCATCGAAAACTGTCGAATTTCCACATATTTTTCCCTTCTGATCTAATGCACACCCACCCCCTCCCACGCCTGGAGGTTTACGGTGACATTGTCTTGAAATTTGCGAGTTATGACAAGATCAGGCCAGCTAGCAGTAGCTATGCTCAGCTCAGCTCGGCTCGATTGATTACACCGTGACACTTAGCGGAGTCAATAGTTTAACAAAAACTGTTCATTATCAACATAATGCACAGTTCTTCCGTTCTTTATTTACATAAAGAACACTTACGTTAATAAAACACGGCTAGGTCTGTTTTCCGGGTCATTCTTCCGCATAATGGACACTTACGACAAAGGCGTGACATCACCCAATTTTTTAAATGAGTATAATAACTACTTTGTTAAATGTCTGTAAATCTGTATGTTAGACCATACGAGACATATGGCAAGGTTGGACAGTCTAGCCGAGGCTATGACGTGGTCCAGGACAGGTGGCGTGAGGAACTGCGGAGAGGGGGGCACATGACAGGTCACAACAATTAGGAGGTATAAAACAGGGCAAGTGTCCAGCTAAACAATATAGTGTCGACCGATATCTCTTATTTGTGGGTGCGAGGGACGGGGTGGGGTAGTGTGGGGCGGGGTAGCACGAGTCTTGGGTCAGGGTTTGGGAGCGACCCCTGTATAAGGAGGTCTTGGGGTGGTTCGCTGTGGTAATAGCCGGACACACACGATCGACCGGTAACCATGAGGTGGGGCCTTCATCTGCTGCTGTGCGGCGCGTACCTCTGTCACGCTGAAGGTGAGTGGATCAGATCTTGGTGACGGATCCTAGATACAACATGAACCGGGACTTAAAGTAGTGCAAAACAGTTATCTAAACGTCGTAGTTACGTTGTAGTAACGTTGGTAACTGTAGAACGTTATAGCAACGTTAGTAACTATAAAACTTAATGCAAACCTTGTAGTAAATTTATGTTCACGTTGTCACCATGTATTACATTTGAAGTTATTTTGCTATGAATCGTAAGGCATTGCATCTTGGAGCTATATGTAAGAGAGCTATACAAACGTTGTAATAAAGTTGTAGTAAAGTTGTCACCATGCTATCAATTTGGATATCGCCTTCCAGTTTCGCTGTGTGTCGCTTATCGTTAAATCGGGCGCACAGAAAATGACCTTATAATGACCTTGATCTGGTACTGTGTGACGGCAATGGTTGACTAAGCCTGTTACACACCTCCTATCTTATTGGCTATCATAGCTTACACATCGGACACATATAAGTTCGCCACGTTAGGGAAAAGTCAATATAGTATGTCCATAAGCTACACATTCGTACTCGCTCACGGTGAGCTGTATACACAAATAGCTCGGCGAAATGCGATTACGTGTTAATAATGTCAATAAACTATGGCAGCGTGTGGCTTATTACTCACATATCACATGAACGGAGAAAAGAGTTCCGCTGACTTATCTACGGTCAGACTTATTAAAATACATTTACCCATAGTTGTACAGTTGCTATGTAACTAAAACAAGATAAAATTTTGCATTATGTTGTTCTGCCATATCAAACACGTATGTGTAACATTTTGACTAAGCCGTCTCCAATGTGCTATAGCTAGTCCGATAGATAATAGACAGCGAACGAAACTATGTCTAAAACTGTCTAAAATATATTTTGTTCTTTACCTAAAGATATAAATATTGGCCCAAAGGTATAAATATTGGCCCAAAGATATAAATATTGGCCCAAAGGTATAAATATACTGACTTTGTTTGCGAATCCAGGAACTGCCTTTGTAGTTTGTTAAGGGAGGTCTATCCTAAAGACGATCCAACAAGAGGTATACTGCACCTTTTTCTGTGACAATTTATGCGGAGTATGCCACAAACCCCACTCCAACACAGAGGACGACACAAGCGTTAATCTGACCTTTCATCATGCTGACTACTAATGGAATATGTACCCCCTTATTATAGCCCCTTCTTGCCCGTAATTGAACCATGCCTGAACTAGTGTCACACCATTCATATGTTGATAACACCATTAAATGCATCATTTTCGATGCAAGATGCGCTTGGATTCCTAAACTTTATTTTGTGTAAATCCCGCATTAAATTGGATAAGACGTTAATTTATCCAGCGGTATACGGAATAGTACGGCCAAACTGCTGTTTTTAACAAGACTCGGAGGTTTGTTCCTCGGTAAAAACATAGACAGCAGTTTTTTTTTGCCAAATGTATGGAAGATGCTGCGTTTTTATAACCTGACTGAAATGGTTGTTAATAAAAAGTTTATTACATGCAATTACCCCGAAACAATTATGGGGTACGACTTTGCTCACCTCAATGAGAAAGGAAGAAAATGAAGAATATGCCAGGCGGCACTCGAACAAATGTGGCACAACACTATTTTTAAAGGTTCAACCTAACATATATATGAGCAGACTATACTACTTTGCTTTAAAGACCTCAAGTTCAGAAAACAGTCTACGGCCACGATTTAAATGCTAACCAGACTTAATCGTGTTTGATGTAAGTCCTGCTTCAAGACTGTGACTCATATACCACCTCCTTCTCAATCAATGCCCTACACTAAATCATGTGCGTCCGAATATGTGGGAAACATAATTGACGCAATGTTGAAAAGTCAGTATTTATCCATTTCTAAAGAAGACATGAAATTTGGGCGATACTTTTTGGAGCTCTAAATGATAAAGGCACAAAGAGCGAACTGTTCTGCCGTCGCGAAACATTTCAACTTTGATTTCCAAGAATCTTACCAATAGGGCTGTGCAGTCACTACGAGATCTTATCGAGACCCCACGAGACAGGGATACTTACGCTCTACGTCCATGCCATCAACGGCCTGTACCTGCTGCCTACCTTCCAGTTGTTTGCCTTCACTCGCTTCACACGCAAGATCGGCTAAAGCTGTCCTTGGATGCACAAGTAACCACTGAAGTTCTGTGCATAGCAGAATTATAATCATCCGAATCATCAGAATGCGGTTGTCTCACGAGTGACTGTCAGAGTCAAGCGATCTAATGTGCTGCGCGGGGTTTTCCATGTCGTATGACGTAATAATCATCAACACGCGCATGTCTGCGTGCGGTATCTATAGTTACGTAATAATCCCTCCTTACATGGACTGACCAGTCCAGGACAATAGGGCTGTACAGTTCGCGCGGGTTCCATTTCCGGTTTAGGTCTTTTGGGGACCAACAAAATAACACGTGCTCTTAGAACGAGTGCGCATCACGCTGGTGCCTTGCTGCAACTGCGTGACTCGCACTCATTGTAGTCAACGTGTTAGTGTTGGGAACCGGCCGGCTGCGCGGTTTGTGCGTGAAGAATCGAGTGGGTGTGAAACTATATTTAGTTTGCTTTGGTCCAGGCATGGCTAACTATAAAATCCTAATATAATTAAAGATAAGACATTTATCTTTCCATAATGCCTGTGGTCCGTTCGATGAGACTGTTGGAAGCGTTGAATTTTGAGCCAAATCACCGTTGTTTCTACGACAAATGGAGCACCAGTGTCCTAACCTGTTCTGTCCATATAAGGAGCGTTGTTAGGTAACCATAGATACCGCCCGCAGACACGCGCGTCATGATGATTATTACGTCATACGACACGGAAAACCCCGCGCAGCACATTAGATCGCCTGATACTGACAGTCACTCATGAGACAACCGCATTCTGGTTTATCAACTGCCTAACCGCTCATACATTACATAAATCTACTCGGACGGTTATAATTCGGATATGCACATAACTTCAGTGGTTATTTGTGCTTCAAAGGACAGCTTTAGCCGATCTTGTGTGTGAGGCGAGTGAAGGCAAACAACCGGAAGGTAGGCAGCACGTACAGGCCGTTGATGCTAGGCATTGACGTAGAGCATAGGTATCCCTGTCTCGTGGGGTCTCGATAAGATCCCGAAGTGTCTGTACAGCCCTATGGCGTCCCATTTGTCGCAAAAATGTGAACATCGATAATTTGCCTCAAAATACAACGCTTCCAACGGTCTCATCGAACGGACCACGTGCATTATTGGAGGGATAAAAGCCGTATCGTTAACTATATTATAATTTCATAGTTAGTAATGCCTGGACCAAAGCAAACAAAACATGGTTTCACACCCACTCGATTCTTCACGCACAAACAAAGTATTCAAAATGTGGATATTTAGTTCTACGCATAGCTTACAGTAATATGTTTTGTTGTAATCTTCCATCACTCTCTGCCTTCGATTCACTCCGCTAGGGCTCCATTATACTCTGTTGTCGCCTACGTCCTCAATGCATTTTCACACTCGCTCGCCAGGGCGGAAAAATGCGTCGCGCATTTCTACAAATTAGTGTCGGGACCCAGCCTTAGCCTCATAACACATGAAATCAGGTGATGAAAAGAAAGAGTTCTGTCACAATTATAACTTCTTCGAAAAAGTACAAGGTTTTTTTTGCTGTATTAAATACACAAAACTCGTTATTTTTGTGTTTTATTCTTGAAACCTCTATTGTTACAAGAAATTACAGCTGATTTTACTGTTTTTCAAGAACCTTGAAATTTGCCCCCGGCCGACAGCAGCGGTAAAAGCTAGCTTGCGTAGCGCCACCGTGCGGGAAGCTTGATTTTCCATATGTTCCAAGTTTTCTTGTTCTTTGTTCTTTGTGCAGCTGTGATGTTTAACTGTCACTGACGTGATTGTTTTGTATGAAATGAAGCTAAAATAGAAACAAACATGCTATATATGAAATATGGTATTTACACACAATTATGTTTAAAGTTAATCTCAACAAATTTGGCGGGGGGGGGTCTGTTAGATCGGAGGAAGGCGCCGTCGCTGGAACATCTGAAACAACAGGGGTTAGTTCGCGTATGCCATGCCATAAAATAAATCATTATTTTATTTTTGTTGTTATATTAGTATTTACAGATTTTTGCAGGTCAAAATACTAATGTATATATATTTATCGTATCGTGATCCTCCTATGGGTGGGGAGTAAGGTCCAGGAGAAACATGTACCACATGACCGCCCTATCAGACCACAATCTCCGCGTTCGGTTATGCACTCTGCGGAGTCAGACTACTCCGCCCCCATACCCGAACTCACCCTATCTGACACTCGCCCGCCTTGATTGATTCTGCCTGGTTCCTGATCGTTTCTGGCCTATTACTCATGGCATAAACCAGACTGTTTCCGGTAAACATACGGCAAGTGAGGAGTTGTTGCGCCCTCTTTCGGAAGATTTATTCATGCGGTTAACGTCAGTGTGCAGATGTCACTACACGCGTTTGTTTGTCCTCGCTCATGACATAGTCTCTTCCACAACCCACCCCCCCCCCCCTCTGCTTGCCCGCTCACTCAGGTTGGAGCGAGCAGAGGTGGGGCTGTGACAGAACCTACCCGCTCGTCTAATGCTTACGTTTTTGTTGAAATAGTAACATTAATGATAACAATAACATGGCTGTCGCGGTGTGAACTGGATACTATTAGTATTTCACCTTGTTACGTTTGTTTTTCCCACAGAATGGGGTTATGGCGAAGACGATGGTAAGCATGACAACGCCTAGCTTCTTCAGATTTGTAGTCTGATAGCACCAACTACTTCTTTATCTTTATAAGACGCCGGCTGCCATTTGTCAGTGACGATGCCATTATGCATGGCGCCAGAGATACTGTGCTTATGTATCACCTCATGACGTGTGACGTCAGAGTGCCGCTATGGTTATTTTTTATAGTTATGTGTGACGTCATAGTGACGCAATAGTTATCAATGTGGTTACGCATGGGGTCATAGTGATACTATGGTTCATTTATAACGTCAAGTGCCGCCATTGTTATTTGTATAGATATGTATGACGACATAGTGACGCTATGGTTATGTATGATGTCACAGTGCCGCTGTGGTTATCTATGACGTCACAGTGCAGCTATGGGTATCTTTGTGGTTATGGATGACGACATAGGGACGCTATGGCTATGTTTTTAGTTATCTATGACGTCATAGTGACGCTATGATTAGGCATGACGTTATCGCGATGCTATGGTTACGAATGACGTCATCCCCAGGTCCGGACACTTGGCCGAACACCTGGCCTCTATGCGGTGACAGCATCAGACAGTCACCCATCGACGTGAACCTCGACTCGTCGATATTAAACAGCAGCTTGACACCGTTCGTGTTTAGAGGTTACGCCGAGACGGCTAATCGCATCTTTAGCGTCAGAAACACCGGCCACAACAGTTAGTATACTGTAGAGATAGGCGATACAGGTTTATTTAGAGAAAATTAGCTGTATGCTTTGCTATAATAGGTTAATTTATATATGATATTATATGGTACTATATGTCAACTCAGTGGTTTATCTCAGGGTGTGTAGAGTGTATCATTGTTACTGGGTTTTAAAGAAATGTTCGGCCTTTTTCGTCTAGCTTTTTTTAAAATTTAAAGCCAATCGATTTCTATATTTCTGGTGGCTAAGCAGTGATAAATGACGGTATTGCTGGTGACATACGCTATACTGTTTTCGAATGTCGATCAGCGTCCAATATTCGACTGGTTAAGTACGTATTTCTGTGGCAAATGTATCGGTTGCGTCGCAAGCACCGCTTTTGTCGCCAGTTCTGGTGGACGTGAGGGGGTCAGAGACGTATGACCTGTCTGGAGGTGGGTTACCCCACAACTATCGCCTCTACCAGTTCCACCTCCACTGGGGGTCGAACGATGCGCAAGGTTCGGAACACACTGTCAACGGCCAACAGTTTCCAATGGAGGTAGGTGACCGCGGTAGGGGGAGAGACGGCGTGGTCTGGACCACGTTTGTACACATGCCGGCTTAAATATTGGGGTAAAAAAATCTTCGACATGCTTGGAATGAAATATGTCCAAGATGCAGAGGACTATTTCATTTCTCCCTCCTGGTGTAGTGGCGTGGCCATAATGTCATCTGATTGCCTGCATTGCAGTCAATTGGGGTGTAGTTTCTCCCCCTATCTTTTACCTTTAGGTTGGGTCCGATATTCAAAGAGAACGAAATCTGAAGCATATAAAAATTTAGCCTGACTTCATATTATTATGTTCTAACAATAAAGCCGAATACCCCTATGACAACCTGGCTCACCCATGTCGTGACCTTCTGACCTGACCCTGTTCTCCACTCTTACCCGTATAGATGCATCTAGTACATTGGGACACGGATGACTTCAATTGTCCTGCAGAGGCCGAGGAGGCGATAGACGGACTTACTGTCCTGGGTCTCTTCATAGAGGTAACGGCCTTCACATGTACAGTAGAACCTCTCCGCTGTCCTATATGTCTTCATAGAGGTAACCACCTTCACGTGTACAGTAGAGCCTCTCCGCTGTCCTGTATGTCTTCATAGAAGTAACCGCCTTCACATGTACAGTAGAACCTCCCCGCTGTCCCATGTGGGTTCATAGAGGTAACCGCCTTCACACGTACAGTAGAACCTCTTCACATGTATTTTCAGAAGCAGACATTCATACGATTGTGCTGGTGGGAAATTGTAAAGCATGCTTTTCTTTTAAATGACTTCCATTACCTCAGCAGAAACAGAGAATAAAATAATTCTACTCGGGAAACGATTAAAATTATGTTTCAATACTATTTCATGTTGCTCATTTCCTTTTAGCATGGACCCCACAACGCCCTTTTCCAGAATATAGTGGATGTCCTAGATCAAATTCCCTACCCAGGTACTAACAACATCAAAAAAGAACAATTCATGAGATGTCTGTGCGTGGAATGGTGTTTTAAACGATAGTTGTATGTACATCCCGTTAAAGAATTACATCTTTGTCGGCTCTGACATCTGACACAGCATCCAGTAGCATGGACAACGTTCACCAGGAGTTTTTAGCACCAAGGTGATAGATTCTCGCGGTAACATCGTTGTTGTGTAGCTGTTTGTGCAGTACATACATATAAACTATCTTTGCGTGCTCTGCCTGCCATGTTATCCGTGCAACCATCACCGCTTTGCATTGTTACAGGCCTCGCACTGCTAGACAAGGGACCATTATGACTAACCAATGAACCATTATGACTGGCCAAGGGACCAGGCCAAGGGACCATTATGACTAGCCAAGGAACCATTATGACTAGCCAAGGGGCCATTGTTACTAGCCAAGGGACCATCATGACTAGCCAAGGGGCCGCTATGAATATCGAAGGGACCAGTATGACTAGCCAAAGAACCATTATGACTAGCTAAGAGACCATAATGACTAGCCCAGGGATCATTATGATTAGCCAAGGGACCATTGTGATTAGCCAAGGGACCATCATAACTAGCCAAGGGACCGTTATGAATATCGAAGGGACCAGTATGACTAGCCAAAGAACCATTATGAATAGCTAAGGGACCGTTATGACTAGCTAAGGGACCATTATGACTGGTGAAGGCAGCATTCTAAATAGCTAAACGACCATTATGGCTACCCAAGGGACCAGTATGACCAACCAAGGGACCATTATGACCTGTCAATCATTATGACTGGCCAAGGAATCACTAAAACTACCCAACGGACCGTTATGACTAACAAAGGCACCGCGACGGCTGGCGAAGGGAGCATCATGAACAGCCAAGACACCGTTATGACTAGCTTAGGGATCATTATGACTAGCTAAGTGGCTATTATGGCTAGCTAAGGAGCCATTATGACTAGCTAAGGTGCCATTATGACTAGGTAAGGGACCATAATGACTACCCAAGGGACTATTATGACTAGCAAAGGGACCATTATGACTAGCTAAGGGACCATTATGACTAGAAAAGTGGTCATTATGACTACCCAAGGGACCATTATGACTAGCTAAGAGACCATCATGACTAGCCAAGGGACCGTTGTGAATGGTAAAGGGAACGTTATGACTAACAGTATTTCCGTCTTGGGTGCAGACATGCCGCCGGTCATTATACCAACATTTCCCTTGGAGTCCTTCCTGCCCGACACTTCCCGTTACCATCGTTACTTGGGCAGTCTGACCACCCCACCATGCTACGAGAGCAAGGTGTGGTCCATCTTCAACCGAACTGTGGCAATCTCCGAAGGACAGGTAAATTCCTTTTGTACCCTTACATCTCATCACACATTCAGTATGATAATAAATAGAGTCATTTTAGGTGGACGTTAGGAGAGTGCTTAACCTCCATCTCCTTGCGGGAGATTTGTTGCTAAACCACTTCCAAATGTACATTGTCGAGTGGTTACTAAAGCCATTTATCAGGTGGAATTATTTTACAGTGTGTCTTATGCCATCAATATTAATAGATAAACTCAAAATAAATTCAAGCTGCCAGCGATTCATTTCCAAACCCCCGCACAGGGTAGAGACTTGTGACGTCACAAGATGACGCGGTCTGAGTGGGCCTTGCTTGCCTCGGCTGTGTCACTCTGAATATACGTGCGGCAGACGTTTGACATTAGGTTATGACGATTAGTTTTCAAGTGTGGATAGACCTAGATCTACGATGATGAAGAGATGTGTTTTGGTGGTTTCAGCAACTCAAACAAATGTGTTGCTAGCGGCCTAGCCTGCGTTTTTTCCGGTCTCATTGGTGGTTCGGGCCAGCTGGGGTCTGGACTCGTCTAGGGCATATTCGTCGAATTGACATAGAATCTAGATCTAAATTTAAATGAAATGTATGGACTAAGGCAAGTTGTCCCAGAGACAAAATAAAAGTACAAAATAGTCGGGGGGCATGTTTTACTTCATTTTCATTCATCGGTGTTCTCTTTATAAAAATATATAAATGATTTTATTCTGAAGATGACTGCGTTCCGGAACAGCTTATTCATGCATCCCTCCGATGTCGTCAACAACACGTATCTCCAGGACAACTTCAGACCCACGGAGCCGATTGCCAACAGGACTCTGGCTCGCAGCTTTCCCCTGAACGATCCTTGAGAGTAGACTGAGACAGGGCTTCGATGCTCCACCTCGTCCTTGGCAACCATCATCGCCGTTATCACGTATCGGGCGATGCTCTGATTCAAACACACCTACAAATCTCCCGCCAAGATGCGTATTTATTGTGTACTGGTCGTTATTTTGGATAATAAAGTCAAAAGGATAATGACAGTGACAGATAAGGTTATCGATGAAATGTTAATTTATAGTTGGTAATATGTGTACAATATGTGTTCAATAAAATATGTAAATGCACCACCGTATTGAAGGTTGTTTTGATTGCAATATATTGTGGTATCATATGAATTGAAGTGAGGATTGCTCCATAAGGAGAACCACATTGTGTATTTATGTATGGTTGACAACTATGCCCACAATTACAGCATATTAATCAGCCCACAGCACACGATGCAAGCTGACGACTAAGCCCTGGCTGTTGATGTGGTCGACGGCAGACACGTGGGCGACTCACCCGTGGCCCATCCGGGGTGGGGGGTGTTCCAGTCGAGACCCGGCGTTATGTGGCAGCCGGTATCAAGCGGCCAATTTCTCAAGCGCAGCTTAGCCGACTACGGGGTTTAATTGGCTAAAGTTACCACGTAAATGATGGGTGCTTTTATCCAACCAAGCCCCGTAGCCGGCTATAATATGTACGTGAAATCGGCCGCAGGGCGACTGTTCTCCGATCCAGCAGCGCTCTCATCTTAACGCGCCGATCTGACCAAAAGTGGTTACAGTGTCCTAAATTTATAACCATCTTGTATCCCGTTTGACCTGTTAGATGAAAGATTGGACCCCTGAAATCCTGATTCGACCCATTGTCTCCCGATTTAACCCTTTACATCCGGATTGAACCATAAGAACCGGATTTGACCCCTCCTATCCCGATTTGTCAGATCCCGATTTGTCAGAGCCCGATTTGACCCCTCATCTCCCGATTTGACCCCTGCAGATCCGGATTCGACTGTTAGAATCATGATTGACTCCTTAGATCCCGCACTACCCTTCAAATACCGAGTTGATCCTTCAGATCCCGATTTGACCCTTAGGATCCATATTGATTCCTCACATCCCAATTTGACCTTTTAGATCCGGATTGGATCCGGATTGACCCATCAGATCCCGATTAAAATCTACTGATCCTTTTTTGATCCCTCAAATCCGGTGTCTACCACTAGTATCATGATTAACCCGTCAGATCCAGATTTGACCCCTAGGCTCCGGATTCGACCCCTAGGATCCCCACTTACCATGAACACGCCTTTACTTACCGTGAACACACCTTCACTTACCATTAAACAATACTCCACTTACCATTAAACAATACTCCACTTACCACTGCATAAGCCTTCACTTACCTTTGCATAAGCCTTCACTTACCATAGAACAAGCCTTCACTTACCATTGAACAATCCTCCACTTACCATTGAACAGGCCTTCACTTACCATTGAACAAGCCTTCACTTACCATTAAACAATACCACTTACGATTGAACAATCCGCCACTTACCATAGAACAAGCCTTCAGTTACTATTTAACAAACCTTCACTTGCTTTTGAACATTCCCTCACTTACCTTTGAATAATACTCCACTTTTACCATTGAACAATCCTCCACATTCCATTGAACATGCCCCACTTACCAAAGAACAAGGTCTCACTTACCATTGCCTCCGCATTATGAACCTCAGCCCTAGGATCTGGCGAAGCTACGACGAAGCAAAGCTACGACGAAAAATTGCTTTTCATACGTAGCATGCGCCATTAGCATAATACCGATCCAGGGGCCATGGAAAGTCGCTTTTGGCGCGCAACTTAACGCCGTCGTTGTTATGACTACAGCACCGTGGGGCGTTGGGCGGCGGTACAACAAAGAGAACTGGAGCCAGTGTGTGAGTAAGACGGAGGTCGGTGCACGGCTCCCGTCAGTGCTCACAACACACCGGACCATTGTTAACAGCTCATCAATGGTTGGTTCTGTCCGTGTCAGTGACGAGACCTTCCACTATGAGGCGCCACTGTCACCACCTCGCCACTCCAGTGATAACACAAAGCCGGTATACCGCCAACACGTGTGCCTCTGTTCGGATCCCAAGTCAGCTTATCTACAAACCACTCAACGAAAATTGACACCAACATCTTAGTCGCGTGTTCGTTCCCGATGTGTTTCTTCTCGGAGAAAGGGGGTCACCCCCTTAGCCATGGTTGGCCCCTATTTTGACCCTTCCCATCACTCTCTGCTTTCGACTCACTCCGCTAGGGCTCCATTATATCTCTGTTGTCGCCTACGTCCTCAATGCACTTTTTTGACACTCGCTCGCCAGGGCGGCGCTGCGCAATTCGATAGGAAAAATGCGTCGCGCATTTCTACAAATTAGTGCTGGGACCCAGCCTAAGCCTAATAACACATGAAATCAGGTGAAATCAGGTGAAAAGAAAGAGTTCTGTCACAATTATAACTTTTTCGAAAGAGTACAAGATGTTTTTTGCTGTATTAAATACACAAAGCTCGTTATTTTTATGTTTTATTCTTGAAAACTATATTGTTGCAAGAAATTACAGCTGATTTGACCGTTTTTCAAGAATCTTGAAATTTGCCCCCGGCCGACAGCAGCGGTAAAAGCCAGCTTGCGTAGCGCCACCGTGCGGGGAGCTTGCCTTCCCATTGTCGCGATGTCACCTACACATATGCGATCTCCCGGCAGAAGGTGTTACGCTTGCGCCATAGTCCCTCTGCCCCATGTCAAATTTAACCATCAGAATTATCTTTCATACGCGAAAATTGAAATGAATCTAATCGAGGATAACTTCGCAGTTTGGCATCAAATGCACCACTGTTACTTTTACTTTGACTGTGCCACTGGTATCATACCTGACGAATGCATTTGAATTAGATAAAATTGAAGTCATGTTACGTTCGAACTATATATTCGAGTGCGGTCGAGTATTGAACTTTGACCTCGTGTTTAAAGGTTCACGCCCTAAAAGTATCTCGATATTATGATGCATATATTTCATATGTCTTTGAGTCTGTAAAACAACAATTTCAACATAAAACTGGGCGGTTTATTTATATCGCGCGGACGTCCTAGCGAGCCGCGGTCGACATCACACAGAATACCGTACGGCGAACAGGCACGCAGGAATATAAAGCCGGCCACCAACTTCTGCTCCAGTGAACAAAGTTGTTCACAGGCTTTCAGGTTTTAAATTCAAGACAGAATATATTGATTTGACATAAAGAAGAGGTTGGCAATACAAAAAAGTACAGAATATATCACTTCAAGGCCTACGAAATGCCTAATTTGAGCAAATGCTTCCCCTCAATCCGTGCCTGGGGAGTGGATACCCCTTTATATCTCCCGACCCGGTACTGCTATGGCGGAGTAAACTGACATGGCAGTTTGGTGCTTTAGGCCACTTTTGTATAGGTGAACAAAGTTACGAAATCTGGTTGGTATTAACGGAAACATGCACCGGCTGGGCGGGGCGGAATGCTACAACACTCTCTAACCTGAAACATTAGTAAATCGAATTCTGTCAATATATCTGACCCATGTTCAGGTCCCATCGTACCTACCCCTCCAACACTCCACCCCTCCACCCCTCCGCCCTTCTACCACACCACCCCTCTACCACACTACCCCTCTACCCCACCACCCCAACCCAAATCCCACACTCTCAAAGGAATAGGCGCATGATAAAACGTTTGAAGATGACCGATATTATCTGAAAGGAGCTCCGTTGACAGGGTGACAATAGCTGTGAACAGAGACGTGGTATAAAGAGGCATAGCCGTGCCGATGAGGTTCAGATAATGTTTGACCCCATGGAGTGGTTAGGTAAGGACCTCCCGGACAGCTACCTCCCGCATGAGGCGTGCCGGTGATGTTTCTGGGCACGCGACATATCTACATTTTTTCGCGGGTACTGCGATGACACGTAAGAGAGGATGCGGACAGAACAAAGGATGGTAGTTTCACCAGGCGTCCGTTTAACGCCGGTTAGGGGAATTAGCTCGGTAGAGTGACGACAGGAGACAATCCATATCAATCTTCATTGCCTTCAGGGTGTACAGGCTACAACCGCTCTCTATCTCCCTGCTTTCTCTCAGTCCTCTATTTCTCTCTCTCTGACCCTGCCGTCTCCGCGGCGACTTATATATGTCCCTCTGATCGCATGCCGGTGGGTCGCCTTGAGTTTCGACCCACCCTCAGGATGACCCACCGGCATGGCACGAACTGTGACGGGCTGTGCCCGCAGAGATTACCAGCCGGGCGTATTGGCACCACCAGCAACCGATATCCCTTGCTCGCGGACATCCCCTATCCCCTATCCTGACCAGGGGCTTCCGCCGTGCAGGGCGCATTCACGCCCCCGCATACCGGCCGCTACGTAAGAGAAGATGCGGACAGAACAATTGATGGTAGAGCAGAGCAAGGTAGAAACGGGCAGAACCGGGTGAGATAGGACAGGTTAGGACAAGGTCAGACAAGACAGTCTATGGCATGCTAGCACAGACCGTGGCAGGCTACAGCATGCTAGGACAAGCTAAGGCAGGTTAGGACAAGGTCAGACAAGACAGACTAGGGCATGCTAGCACAGACCAGGGCAGGATACAGCATGCTAGGACAAGCTAAGGCAGGTTATGACAAGGTCAGACAATACAGACTAGGACATGCTAGCACAGCCCGGGGCAGGCTACAGCATGCTAGGACAAGCTAAGGCAGGTTTAGACAAGCTACAGCGTGGCCGAGCGGGACAAGACAGGAAAGGACAGGCCAGGGTGAGACTGAAGAGGATAGGATAGGTCAGACAGGACAGACTAGTACATGCTAGGACATGCTAGGACAGGGCGAGCAGATCAAGGTAGCAAAGGGCAGGAAAATGTAGAACAGGCAGGGCAGACGGAGTTAGATAGGACCGGCTAGGGGAGGCTAGGGGGCCAAGGGAGGCTAGGACAAGCTAGGACGTGGTAGAGTTGAACAGGTAGAACATAGCAGGTTAGAAGAGACTATCTAAAGGCATAGCAGGGCAGAGACAGACAGGATATGACAGACTATGATATGTTAGACCAGACGAGACATCTGGCAGGGCAGGACAGTCTAGCAGAGGCTATAGTGTGATCAAGGTCAAGTGGCGTGGGGAAGGGAGGGGGCATATGGCAGGGTACACTAGGGAGGTATATGGGCGGGCAGGTGTCCAGCTTAACAATACAGAGCATTGTCAACCAATACATTGTGTTTACTTTCTACACGATCTCTGTCTCATCTGATCCGATCTGATCCGATCTGATCCGATCTCTGTCTTCGATTTGACGTACGCGTGGAATGTGGTGGTGGTGGGGGGGGAGTTCCCCATCTCCGTGTGGGTGGCTGCGAGTGACGGGGCGGAGGGTGGGATGGGGTGGGTAGCGAGGGTGGTGGGGGTGGTTCCCCATCTATGTCTGTGTGACTGCGAGGGACGGGGCGGAGGGTGGGGTGGGGTGGCAGACCTGGGTCAGGGTTTGGGAGCGACCCCTGTATAAGAAGGCCTTGGGATGGTTCGCTGTGGTAATAGCCGGACACACGGTCGACCGGTAACCATGAGGTGGGGCCTTCATCTGCTGCTGTGCGGCGCGTACCTCTGTCACGCTCAAGGTGAGTGAATCAGCTCTTGGTGACGGCTCCTACTTACAACATAAACCGCGACTTAGTAACGTTGTAGTAACGTCGCCAGTACGTAACAGTAATTACAGAACGCTATCCAAACGTTGTAGTAAATTTATCTTAATGTTGTCACCATGTATTAAGTTAGAATGTAGTTTGGTTCCTAAGGCATCATTGCATGTTCCGGTTTTATGTAAGAGAGCTATACACACGTTGTAATAACGTTGTGGTAAAGTTGTCACCATACTATCAATTTTGATATCGCCTTCCCGTTTTGCGGTGTGTCGCTTATCGGTAAATCGGACGTATGGAAAATGACCTTTGATTTAATACTGTGTGATAGCAATGGTTGACTGGGCCTGTGATACCCCTATCTTATCGCCTATCATAGCTTACACATATGATGTCGACAAACTTCGCAAGGGGAAAGTCTACACATTCGTACTCTCTCCACCACGGTGAACTGTACACCATTTACACGGGGACATGGATAATTACTTCCCATGGACGCCATATGTACGTGTTATAGTAAAATAAACTGGCGGAGCCTGTGGTTAATTACTCACAAATCACATGAACGGAGGAAAGAGTTCCGCTGACTTATCGTGAGATAGTGCAGTAGATACAGCTAACAAAACTCAGATTTCCCCTAAAATACAAATATTGTTCTAGTTATTTTGGGAAATATGGATCTGCCCTTAGGCTAGTAGTTTGCTAAGGCAGACCTATGCCAATGAAGATGAAACAAGAAGTGTACTGCACCTTTTGCTACAGCAATTTCTGCGGCGGAATATGCTACAAACCCCTTTCCAACGCAGAGGATGATACAAGCGTTTATCTCACGTTTCATCATGTTGACTACGGCCACTTGAAGAGGAATATGTACCCCCAACTTATTGAACCATACCTAAACGAGTGCTAAAATACATCACTTTCATTCAGGGATGGCCATGAAATCAGCACGACTCGTCACATAAGATGCGCTTGGATTCCATTTTGTCATTTTCACGTTCTATGAAGCTTGCATTTGGATTTGGTAAACTGTATCATATAGGCATATGTTGTCTTTTCTTCGCGGCCTTGTCTACTGAACTTTCTTGAGGTTAGCCCACATCAGTATTTAGTACTCTCACCTGCAAGGAGCCCAGAGTGTATTGCCAATAATTCCGATTCAAACGTAGAATCTGCGGAATGTACAATATATGAAAATTTATCAAAGACGCGTGCTCGAGTGCAATATACCATGTCTACATTCCGGCGAACTACGGAATGATGCTGCGAGCTAAATGCCGAGAAGCACAAAGCACTGTGAGATCCGGAAGCTGTGGGCATTTCGCGCAGTGATGCATTGTTAGATATATATATCATATATATATACCAAATTATGCCAATTATGTCGTCTTTCGTAAATATGCGGCAAGTGATAAGCTGGTATCTATTTCCTCTATTGGGAGATTTTATGTATGCCGGTTAATTCAGTGTACTGACGTCACTACACCAGCCTGTACGTCCCCCCTTGTACGTTTCGTTGAAATAGTAACTTTAATCAAAATACGGCGGTGACAGTGAAAGCTGATCATATTGCAAAGTTTGTCTTTGCAAGTGAGAAAGCTACATTTTCTCTCCACGAGTAGCATCATTCTGGCAAAAGAATGATTGTTTGGTTGGTTGTATATTCAGGACGCTTTAACCGCTTTTGGTCATATCGCGCCAAAGGGAGAAGGAAGAGAGAGTGGAGCCATGTCCCCCGGGGTAACCCCCTACGCTTTGTGAAGAAGGGATCATGGGATCTTTATCCTGCGACCACACAGACATGGCCACAGCAGGGCTCGAACAATCGATCCACGTGCCGTTAGGCACTCAAACGACCGGAGCACTCAATGTGAGGGAAAGACATTAGTCCTTACAATGTTATTTACAGGGCTGTACAGTTCTGGCGGGTTTTATTTCCGGTTTAGGTTTTTGGGGACCAACACAAACACTTGCTCTTAGAACTCGTACTCATTGTAGTCAACCTTTGAGTGTTGGTAACCGATCGGCTGCACGGTTTGTGCCTAAAAAATCGAGGGGGTGTAGAACTATTTTTTGTTTGCTTTGGTCCAGGCATTCCTAAATACAAAATCATAATATAGTTAAAAATAGGACATTTATCTCTCCATATTGCATGTGGTCTGTTCGAGGAGACTTTTGGAAGCATTGTATTTTGAAGCAAATCATCGCTGTTTACAAACGGAACACCATTGTCCTTACCTGGTCAGTCCATATGCGGAGTGTTGTTACGTAACCGCGCGCAGACATGCGAATCATTATGATTATTACGTCAAATGACATGGAAAACCCCGCGCAACACATTGGATCGCCTGACACTGACAGTCATTCATGCGGCAACCGCATTCTGGTTTATCAACTGTTTAACCGCTCAATTATTATATAAATCTACTCTGATGGCTATAATTCTGATATACACAGAACTTCAGCGCTTAGTTGTGCAACCAAAGATAGCTTTAGCCAGTTTTGTATGTCAGCCCGTACAGGCAGTTGATGCTAGGCAATGACATGGAGCATAAGGCTTCCTGTCGCGTGAGTTCTTGATCAGATCCCGTGACTGTGACTGTGCAGCCCTATTGCGCCATAAATATTTCAGCTATAAACGATATGGACGTAAACACATCATTTCCATCTAAATGATTGAATGCTTTTATCGCTAGATAAATGCTATGGGTTAATTACTTCAACTGAAGCTAAACTTTTTATGTGCGTGACTTCCGTATTAAATTGGGTAATACTAATATGATTTATGCAGCGATATACGGAATAGGCGATATTATATATGCCCCCCTTTATGGAGTATAACATTTAAATAAGGTAAAATAAGCTAATTTTGGCACAATACTGTAGTTTTCTCAAGTCCATATGAAATATGGTCTTTAAACACAATTATGTTTAAAGTAAGTCAACAAATTTGGCGGGGGAGGGTTCCGTCAAATCCCGCAAGTAGGCGTTACAGTCGTCGCCATATTGATTCTGCATGGTCCCTGATCGTTCCTGACCTATCACTCATGGCATAAACCAGACTGTTTCCGGTGAACATACGGCAAGTGAGGAATTGTTGCGCCCGCTTTCGGAAGATGTATTCATGTGGGTTAACGTCAGTGTGCATATGTCACTACACACGTTTGTTTGTCCTCGCTCATGACATAGTCTCTTCCACAGCCCCCCCCCCTCCCCCCCCCCCCCCCACTGCGTGGCCCGCTCACTCAGATTGGAGCGAGCGGAGGTGGGGCTGTGAAAGAACTTACCCGCTCGTCTAATGTTTACGTTTTTGTTGAAATAGTAACATTAATGCTAACCATAACATGGCTGTCGCGGGGTTAACTCGATACTATTAGTATTTCACCTTGTTACGTTTGTTTTTCCCACAGAATGGGGTTATGGCGAAGAAGATGGTAAGCATTACAACGCCCAGCTTCTTCAGATTTGTAGTCAGTTTGCACCAACTACTTCTTTATCTTTATTAGACGCCGGCTGCCATTTGCCAGTGCTTATTACAAGGACGGCTTTCACATAAGCTATGCGGACTGTAACATATCAACCGCGAAAGCAATCTGCACTGGCGCTATGGTTATTCTTAACGTAACTGGGGCAAAATGACGCTCTGGTTATGCATGACGTCATAGCAACCTTATGGTATAATATGTATGACGTCACAGTGGCACTAGAATGTCATTCTCGTTATACTATTGGTAGGTAGAGCGTCACGGTATCACTAGTTTAGTTAGGCGGCGGTTAGAAATAAACATTATACTGCGGTCATTATGCATGGCGTCAGTCACGCTGTCATTATACATGGCGTCAGTCAGGCTGTCATTATGCATGGCGTCAGTCAGGCTGTCATTATGCATGGCGTCAGTCACGCTGTCATTATGCATGGCGCCACGTCACTGCGACCCGTTGGCTATGTATGACGTCAGAGTGCCGTTATGGTTATTTTCATGGTTATGCATGGCGTCATAGAGATGCTATGGTTCATTCACACGTCCAGTGTCGCTATTGTTACCTTTATGGCTATGTATGACGATATAGTGACGCCATGGTTACTTATGACGTCACAGTGCAGCTATTGTTATCTATATGGTTATGCATCACGTCATAGTCATATTATGGTTCTATATGACGTCACAGTGACGCAATTGGTATCTTTATAGCTATGTATGACGACACAGTGACGCTATGGTTATGTGTGACGTCACAGTGACGCTATGGTTATGTATGACGTCACAGCGGCGCTATGGTTATATTTGTGGTTATGTACGACGTCATAATGACGCGCTATGACTATGTATGACGTCAGTGACGTTTTGGTTATGAATGACGTCATCCCCAGGTTCTGACACTTGGCCTGACATCTGGCCTCTATGTGGCGACAGCGTCAGACAGTCACCCATCGATGTGACGCTCAACACGTCGATATTCAACAGTAGCTTGACATCGTTCGTGTTTAGAGGTTACGCCGAGACGGTTAATCGCATCTTTAGCGTCAGTAACACTGGCCACAACAGTAAGTATGCTGTAGATATAGGAGATTCATGTTTATTTAGACAAAATTAGCTGCACACTTTGCTATTATAATAATCAAGCTGTAGCAGCCCGCCAATTGTCATTATCCGCCCGAGGCCGCGAGGCCCTATTGAAAGGCCGAAGGGCGGTTTGGGTCAAATTGCACGATTTTAGCGGCCTTCAGATTTAATGCTATTGTACTAGCTAACGCGACCATCAACTCGAAATAAAATACATTCATTTATGCATATTACAGTGGCGGATCTAGGGAGAGGGGTTAGGGGGGTTGCAACCCCCCCTCCCCTCCCCCTTGGGAACCAGAACATAAAACATACATGTTAACATACATGTTAAAGTCCCAAGTTTTCAGAGAGCAGCCCCCCCTTGGGAAACTGAAGATACACTATTAAAGTCGGCTTCTCCGAGCACGCCGTCCGCACCCCTCCACCCCGGTCGCAAGCTTTTCAGAGAGCACACTCCTCGGTCGGAAGTTTTCAGAGAGCAACCGCCCCCCTTGGCAAAATTCCTAGATCCGCCCCTGCATATTACATAGCTCTGTGTTATCTTTTATCCAAGTGCTAGAGTGCTATTATTTTCTAATTTTAAGCCAATCGATTTCTATATTTCTTGGGCCAAGCGGTGACAAAGGACGATGATGCTGATGACATATGCCAAGCTGTTTTCGAAACTCGACTCTCAAATCTTCGACTAGCAACGTATGTATTTTTCTCGCAAATGTATCGGTTGCGTCGCGAATGCCGCTTTTGTCTGCAGTTCAAGTGGACGTGAGGGGGTCAGAGACGCTTGATCTGTCTGGAGGTGGGTTACCCCACAACTATCGCCTCTACCAGTTCCACCTCCACTGGGGGTCGAACGACGCACAAGGGTCGGAACACACGGTCAACGGCCAACACTTCCCCATGGAGGTAAGTGGCCGGTAGGGGAAGATGGGAGGGTGGGGGAGTGGCAAATATTGAAGCTTACATCTCGTTTGCCGACTAATGAAGATGTTTATAACTACATCAGACGAAGCCATGTGATCCACATATAGCTGTACGGTCTGTATTAGGTCTCGGGAGGATGGCTAAGCGAGATGGAGGGGGTGGTGGGTGGGGGGGGGGGGGGCTGAAGTCGAAATGACATGAAATGGTGGTGTTCACGTAGACGTTTTTACAAATGGCGGCTTAAATGTTAAGCCAAGAAATCTTCCGGTTAACATGTTTGGACAGAAACAGGTCTCAGATTGAGAGGACGTTTTGATTTCTCGCTCCTACTGTAGTGTCATGGCCACAATGACCTCTGATTGTCGGTATAGCAGTGAATTGTGATGTAGAGGTCATGTGGGAGGGATATCTAGTTAGCTTTATTCTAAGCCATCAGTCAATGGTCAATGTGTGGAGAGAGAAGGGAAGAAACCTCTAATACAACAAGAAAGGAGTGAATCATGATGTGCTCATTCGTTAATCACAGTCTACGTGTTCGTTATATTTTTGCGTTTGAACGTTATGAACGACGGTGTCGGGTCGAACGTGTGAGGTAGGGTGACGCTATGATAAAGAAGGTCTGAATAAAGCCTGGCTCTTTAAAACGCCGGTAAGAGCACTTTCTGTTGGCTGAAGCTGTGATTTAATGAAGTAAAATATTAATACATTCTTGAGGAGAGCATTATCATTTTCGATGACATGCCATTTGATTTCTTTCCATATCTTTTCCCTTTAAGTTGCGTCCGTTCTAACAACATACCCAGACATCCACCGGACAACCTGGCACACCCATGTCGTGACCTTCTGACCTGACCCTGTTCTGTACTCTTACTCGTATAGATGCATCTAGTGCATTGGGACACGGATGACTTCAATTGTCCGGCAGAGGCCGAGGCAGCGATAGACGGACTTGCTGTCCTGGGTCTCTTCATAGAGGTAACCGCCTTCACATGTACAGTGGAACCTCGGCGCTGTCCTGGGTCTCTTCATGGAGGTAACTGCCTTCACGTGTGCAGTAGGAGGAGGAAGAAATCGATATTATTGTGCTGGTGGAAATTTGCAAAGCATACATTGTATAAAAAATGGCTTATACCGCGGAAAACAAACTGCTCGATAAAGGATTAAAAATTAATGTTTCAACATTATATCATTTTGCTCATTTCCTTTTAGCTTGGAACCCACAACACCTTTTTCCAGAATATAGTGGATGTCTTAGATGAAGTTTCCTACCCAGGTACTAGCAACATCAAATAAAACAGTTGACGGGAGCTGTGTGTGGCCTTTAGTGTTTAAAACCATAGTTTAAAACCATAAATCCCGTTAAAGTATAACATAATCATATGCTCTGACATATGACAGAGCATTCAGTTCACCATGAGTTCATGACTGGCGAATGGAGCATTGTGAATAGCAAGGGGCTAAAAACCATTATAACTAGCTAAGGGACCATTATGACTAGCTAAGGGACCGTTATGACTAGCTAAGGGACTATTATGACTAGCTAAGGGACCATTATGACTACCTAAGGGACTATTATGACTAGCTAAGGGACCATTATGACTACCTAAAGGACCATTATGACTACCTAAGGGACCATTATGACTAGCTAAGGGACCATTATGACTAGCCAAGGGACCATTATGACTAGTCAAGGGACCATTATGACTACCTAAGGGACCATTATGACTAGCTAAGGGACCATTATGACTAGCCAAGGGACCATTATGACTGGCTAAGGGACCATTACGACTAGCTAAGGGACCGTTATGACTAGCTAAGGGCCCATTATGACTAGCTAAGGGACCATTATGACTAGCCAAGGGACCATTATGACTAGCTAAGGGACCATTATGACTAGCTAAGAGACCGTTATGACTAGCCAAGGGACCAATATGACTAGCTAAGGGACCATTATGACTAGCTAAGGGACCATTATGACTAGCCAAGGGACCATTATGACTAGCTAAGGGACCGTTATGACTAGCTAAGGGACCATTATGACTAGCCAAGGGACCATTATGACTAGCTAAGGGACCATTATGACTAGCCAAGGGACCATTATGACTAGCTAAGGGACCGCTGTGAATGGCAAACGGACCGTTATGACTAACAGTATTTCCGCCTTGGGTGTAGACATGCCGCCGGTCATTATACCAACGTTTCCCCTGGAGTCCTTCCTGCCCGACACTTCCCGTTACCATCGTTACGTGGGCAGTCTGACCACCCCACCCTGCTACGAGAGCAAGGTGTGGTCCATCTTCAACCGAACTGTGGAAATCTCACAAGAACAGGTGAATTCCTATTGCATCTTTACATCTCATCAATCATCATGGCATATTCGGTATTACTAAATGTCAAATAGAGCCATTTTGGGCGGACATTAGGAAAGTGCTTAAGTACTCGGTATGCTACACGTTGCCAATTCATTTGAGACGAACATAACGTACAGATCTACGTAATATCATTAACTGTGCTTCTCTACGTCAGTCTGTTGGCGGATGCGTTTAGTTGTTAGCAGGTGGCTTTGACTAAATTCTTTGACTAAATCCGTTCGGTCATCATTATTGACAAAAGAAAAAACGATACTAATACAATCCATATCAATGTAACTATGCCACTTAAAATAAAATGAAGCAAACTGACATTGGATTAAAATATCAATAGCAATGCAAACATGCATTGTGCAATAACGCCTCACCAGCTTTCTCCTTGTACATATATAAGTATATATATATATATATATATATATTGCATTCTGTTCTGAAGCTGAACGCCTTTAGGGACCGCTTATACAGCCATGAATCCGAGGTCGACAACAACACTTATCTCCAGGACAACTTCAGACCCTCGCAGCCGATTGCCAACAGGACTCTGGCGCGCAGCTTTGACCTGAACGAGGTTGAGAGTCGAGCAGCTCAGACAGGTCTTCGATGCTCCACCTCGTCCTTGGCAATCATCATCGCCGTTATCACGTATCGGGCGCTTTACTGATTTAAATCCACCCACAAATCCCTCCAAAATGTGTATTTATTGTGTAATGATCGTTATTTTGGATAATAAATGATAATGACATTGACAGATCAGGTTACATAATATGTTAATTTATAGTTGTTAAACAGTGTGTACAACGAGCAAGTTATGTTTAATGTATGTAAATTTGTAAGCTTGGCTCTCTAAAGAAAATACCAGTGGTTATTGAAGTTTCCCACATTCACTTTTCATATCGTTTGTATGTACTGTCATGACTGTGCGTTTGTTCTCTTGTTTGTGTTTTGTTTATGTACCTTGGCTGGAGGCCAGCCTATAGCACAAAATAAACTATCTATCTATCCAAAGGTGTGTACATTTGAATGAAATATATAGATGCACCGCTATATTAAAGTTTGTTTTGATTGCAATATATTGCTGTATCATATGAATTAAAATGAGGATTGCTCCACAAAAAGAACCGAATCGTTCAGGTTTTTATTTCACATTTATTGTAAAGAATGCATGGTATTCGCATTTGCGATAAAATGAATCATAAAGCATTACATCATCAGGTATATGCCATTATTCGGTCAAGTAAAGTAGCAATGTGATATTTCTTTAATATTCTAAAAACTGTCAGTCTAAAATTATTTTCGGCACTAAAGCCAAAGCTGTTTCTACTTTACTCCAGATAATCTTTGCTTTAGGGTATTCATAAAAGAGATGGATTATATCATGTATTCTGTCGAAAGTTGTGCATTTATCACAGTCACTTTTGCCTTATCGCATTAAGAGTTTCTTTCGTGCTAGGGTCAGGTGTAAAACTGTGTTGTTAAATAGACCGTTCCAGGGAAAATTCGGCATGCGCTTGTTTCGGGTAGCTCAAGCTCGCTCTGCGCTGCGTAGCATGTAAAAGGCGGGTACAGACTTACAGCTGCATAATTTTCAACAGTTTATCATAGGTTAACAGGGTGTTTTCTAAAAATAAGAACCCACTTAGTACAGATAAATATCTTGATTATCAAATAATATCCTTTTAAGAACGAGATGGAGGCATAAAAGCTGAGAAAACAGCTGATATCAGTGCCAACCGGCGAATGGAAAGACGGTCTCTCAGCTGTGCGTAGCAGGAATGTGGCCATATTCCCGGTTTGTTGATGTTCTTCAGTGCGGAAATAATGATCAATCCCTGCACATTTTCTGTACATTTCCTTGAAGATCAAACCCTTAACATTTTCTTTGAAGATATCGTCACAGTCCATGACGACCTTAGAGTAGCGCCATTACTTTTTACCCGTGACAGCCACATTTGTCACAGTACCGTGACCATATATGTCCTCATTTGATTCGTGACAAGCAATCGATAACTTCACATCACGTCACTGATATCAATAACTTCACGTCATCCTCATCGAGCGATACATATAGACACGTGTCACGTGATGATCCTCACACTATTCTCGACAGATCCTTAACTACTTGACAATTCTTGTGACCACTATCCATGTGATAACTATGACTGCAAGTCTTGAAATGGTGTAGCCATGTGCTTTATAAGCAACAATATAAGCCTTTACTAACGGTGTTTCACGTGTGTCTGCTTTTTCATAGGTGAGGAGCCGCCCAAGCCACTCTCGGGGGCTGCAGGTCTTCGCGTGACGTCATCACTCCTGGCTCTCAGTGTCCTGCTGACTGCGCTGTGCTGGAGCCGGTCTTGAGGGCCTCCTACTGCACTCCAACCCACGCACCCCCTCCACCAACCGCCCACCCAGACCCTACCAGAAGATGCTCTTCTAAAGATACACATTTTGTGTTAAGTACTTCGCCCTTAAAAAACACCTTTCCCGGACGTATGAGGCCACCTGGCGGCCAGCAGAAGCACTATTCGGCGGCCTCTACTGGTGGGCGATAATCGGGGTTGTGGCAGTTTATACCGCCACCTGTCAGGCGAAAAATAATTCAGCCTTAGCTTCATTCATTAGGATCCCTTGATATCCCATGGTCATGTTATTATGCTTGGGAGTATCTAAACTACAAACTACCTTCTTAGGACGTAGAAGTCTCATGATGTTCTAATACTCATATTGTTGGTAACATGCCACCTGGTTTCTCTTGTTTGTAGTTTATATACAAACATACGTCATCGCGATGAATTCATGTCACGTGATCTACTATTAAGTAAGCGATTATTTGTCACACGATTGTTGTGATTCGTATTATTGAGCCGAGTTTATGATCCAAGATGCGTAATTGCTGAGAAATACTCAGCTGGATTGTTGTCAAGATGTTGTCTATCATCGTCCATGGCGCTATGCATATTTGGAATTATGAAGTTTGGAATCAACGGAAAAAAATCCGTGTCATTGGAGGTGACGTCACGGCAAAATATATGACAAAAATGTGGGACGTGCGTAATCGATTTTTGTCTTCAAAAATAATATTTCTTCAGTAAAGTTTGTAAATAGTAGCGCCGAGTCCGAAAACTTCTTTTTTATACGTAGAACAAATGTTTTATTTATGTAAGGACAAGCGCAAGAAAATTGGAACACTCGCTTGAGGATGTAATGACAGCTTGAAAGGCTAGTTGTGTGTTATATTTTATAAGAAAAAAGTAAACGTGCGTGTTTTGCTTCTGGCATTTCTCTTCGAGTGCATATTTCGCATTCAGTGTCGTTGCCACTGTGTCACTGTCCCTGTGTCCGTGTGCTAGTTCCAATCTGATATTATGTTGTGTGACGCCACGTGTGTGTAGATGCAAGGCAGGTGTAACATAAAAAGTGCTCCCCCCCCCCCACCCTCGCCGCCCTTCTACCTCCCCAGTCAAGATATATCCCCTACATGCCAGATACGTGATATTAAGACCCTCACCACCGTCCCCGTTATAAAAAAAGGCAGGTCGTGTGTCACCGTGTGTCACTGTGTGTGCGTCCGGGGGTAGGCGGCAGATTTCGATTGGGGAACTTTGCCATGGCACAAACCAATTAACGGTTGTCGTAACTAGAGATGTGCGTCGGTGAAATTCTGATGACTGAATCGACTCTTTGGTCACCTATACTATTGTAAAAGGGCGAGCGATGTAATGTAATTCTGTTACCACCGTCATTAAAGGGGGCAGGTTGACAGCATGGATGTACCTTGCCATGTGTTTCATGCACAGTCATTATGTACCACAGGGCGATGCTAATAGTCACGTGTCTTCGGATACGTACACCAAGCGGCTTAATTGGAATCCTAATCAGCTTTGAACGTAGGCCCGTGATGACGTCATAATGCCCTACTATGCCGCATCGAGCAATCCAGTGGAGAAGACATAGTGCAGAACTGTAGAAAAATGCAGCCTTTTTAGCGGCACGATCTAGTATGGCGGTAGTAAGTACGCATCCGCGCAAAACATAGTGCGCCATCAATATATTACATATTGTATGTAGATGGGGGTTTTTTTCAGCGAAAACTCCCGGCCTGTCACTCGATAAGCTTATGAAAACGACCGTGTACTCGGCTTATAATCCTGGTTTTGTCTTTGTGGAAGTTGAGGAGAGAGAGAGAGAGAAAAGCGACGTTATTGAGAATATAGCGGTAGTGATATAACATCTCACCATTTAGAGTCTGGGCTTTGTATCGACTATCATACGAGGTGACATCGCGGAGAAATATACTCAGGTAATACGATACAACAACATCTATACCGAACGACATCTTGGGTATATATATATATATATATATATATTTATATATATATATATATATATATGTGTGTGTGTTTAAGCCAAGTCTGCATATACCCGTTGTTGCTTTCCCTAGTGGTAAAGCTATGAAGTATTTACTTTGCTCTTATGTAAAATATTATTTCCCTGACGGTTATTTTATGTACATATTAGTCCACTTCTTGACAGTAGCTGGGGGAGGGGTTGCCTTTTACGCGTTCTGTAGAGCTCCAAAGTCTGCATATTAAATGTGCAGCCTATAAAACTAATACACTTGCATACTATCTAGTGTTGTCCGTAGACGCCAGATGGGGCTTTGGGCGCTCGACTGAAGGAGAGGAGTCCGTGCGTCAAGGTCAAGGAATGGACCTTTAATCAGTGTGAGCGTTTGACCTTGGATTAGACTAATGGACGCTTGGGTCTAATTGGGTGGATGACCTTGAAGTCATGAAGTCAATGCCTCTACAATGCGCAGTTCACATGACATGCGGCATATAAACAACGCCCGTATAAACAGATTGAAGTAGATTATATCCCCCCTTTCATCCCCCTTCCCGCTTCCACTCGTATCTAGGCAACGCGAAATGACTGTTGCACATCATTTATTGTGTTTCCTTGTCGATTTGTATAAGGTTTCTTTAGAAACGAAAATATGGTTGAAAATAAATTATTTCATCTCATAATGAAAATCCGACAAATTTAAATACTCATGGTGTAGTTTACATGAATAATAGGTTGTGCAATCTGGCACCACGTTACACTCTCTTTGCACTCTATCAGTCCCGTCAATGTGTCGATATGTAGCGATCGGTGTTAGCTCTGTAATTTACCACAATACGTCTTTACTAGACATGAATGTACGCAGTGTACGTAACTATATGTAGAGTTATACCATTCGCCAACATAAAACAACCAGTGACTGGTTTACCCGTGTAAACGTTGCGCAGTGAGATATGATTGGTTGATGTCCTGGCTGTACTCTATTTACTCATCATCTTCAAACGCTGCAAGCGACTGCTTGCACATTGCAAGTCACGTGGTGTTTGTGACGTTCACTTTGTTCATGTCTTCCACTGCTGCAAACGGTGTGTCATTTCTGTATGACGTTCGAGCCATAATAATAAAATACTTTAATCTAACACAACCTGGTTGTCCTCTTTTACGCAAGGCCGTGTACGAGAGCGGGTAACGTAGCGCCGTTATTGTTATGAATATGGAGCAACAATCTTTGTTGTTATGACTATCCAGCAAAAAAAGCCTAACATAGTCCCATGCCAATTGTCTTGCTCAGGCAACTTGCACATTTCGTGACCCATTTTTGTGCCATCGCAGGAACCCCTCTACCCCCCTCCCCCCTCTACCCCCCGGTCCCACCGCTCTACCTCACGTGTCCTCACCACCCAAGATGCCCGACCCTCTCGGTGATGGGGTCATGGGCGTTGGGCAGCATAACAATGCGATCAAAAGCCAGTAAGAGACTTATGTGAGTAACACGGAGGCTGGGGCACGGCGGCCCGAAGCAGGGCTCCCGTCAATGTCCCTCAATAGCTGATCAATACTTACCACACCCTCCATCCCCCTACCCCTCTATCCCCCCCTCCCCCCCCCCCCCACCCACACACACAAACAGCTCTACCTCTCACGTGTCCTCTCCACCCCAAAGGCCTCCCCTCTACTGATAAGCGCATGATATAACGTTTGAAGGTCACCGATATTGTCTAAAAGAAGGAGAGTTGAAAGAGGCTGACACTAGTTGTCGAGAAGAGGTATAATGAGGCATTACCGTGACTATGTGGATCAGGGGTCGTATTCATAATTGCCTTATCTTAAGGACGCACCATTTCATATCATGGGGGGGGGCGCCTGGAAAATATTTGAAAAAAATAGTTTGTTGTGACCATTTGGGGGAAAAAAAATTTTGCTTTTCAGATGCTAGAAAAAAAATAACTTGTTTTCATAATTCCAAAAAAAATACCTTGTAAAATGGCCTTATTGGTGTCTAAAGAAATAAATAATTGGATGACAAAGATACAAAAAAAAAAAAAAAAATCAATAAATTTGTGAAAAATAAAAAAATTGCATGGTAATTTTTTTTCAACCCCCCCCCCCCACCCCCCAGATATGAAATGGTGCGCCCCTTGGCCTCACCGGCTCGTTGTGGTGGTGCTCATGATTCAGAAATCCTCTTCAACATAATTGTAGCCCTTAGTTCAGACAATCCACTTCTTGGGTCACTACTTATGTATCTTGAACCCGATAATCGCTCCAGAAATCATCCACTTAGCGCTGTCTATTGGCGTCTATTGGCGAAACTGTTGTACAAACAACTATCACGACATTTTTGGGAGTACAATTAGACTGTGACCTTCTGTGGAAACAACATATAGATTATATTAAAAGTAAAATGGCAAGGGCGCTTGGAATAATCACTTGTGCAAGGAAAATGTTAACCAATGACACCCTACGGATTTTATATAATTGTTTTGTGTCTCCATATCTATCATATTGTATTGAAGTATGGGGAGCTTCGTGTACTAGCTTTTTAACCCCTCTTATCGTGATCCAAAAAAAAGCAGTTCGCATATTGTCTGGAGTTAATAAATGGGCCCACTCAGCGCCATTATTTGTAACGAATAAGATTCTCCCGCTCACATCATTATACGAGTATAACGTTTTATTATTTATGTTTAAGCAATACAATGGATTGCAACCTCTTATAATAAAAGATTTGTTTATAAGAAATGCTGACATACATAAGTATAACACTAGAAGGTCGCAGCTATTACATGTTCCTAAGCACAAGTGTCAATTGACGAAAATATCTATGAGATATAATGGGATATATATTTTTAATAAATGGTTTGGTAAGGTAAACTTTCAATCATCGCTTCACCTTTTTAAGAGAAATACTAAGAATAATTTGTTAAATATAATTGATACGAGTAATTTAACTAATGTTAATTTGATGTGTAACTAGCCATCACAACATAATCATATATGTTACTGAGTTAATAGAAAGAAAGAACTATTATAGTGCAACGATTGGGCCAAATCGATATTATCTAGATTGCTGTACTACCGTTCCATGTTCCTGTTTTTTGTTGTTGTTTTGAGTTATTTTTTTATTTTTTATTTTTTATTTTTTTTTTTTGAGCGAATAAGCCTCGGCTTCTGCTCCTTGCCAACCAGTTCTGTATTATCTTGATTTGTGTACTCTTCATGGCAATAAAGATTATTATTATCTTATCATCTAGCCTAAGTGGCAATTATGAATACGGCCCCCAGGTAAAGTTTGATTAATTAAGACGTGGATAGGAAGAGCTCCCGTGGTACAGCTACCGGTGAAGTTTGCTAGGGATGCGACATATCGGGGAGGAAATACGTTGGGGCCGGTGAGCTAGAATTTCCGCGGCGCTTCGACGATAAGCAAGAGAGGACGGGGATCGCGCACGCTAGGGCCCGGTAGAGCAGAACAATGCACGACCGGGTGAGATAGAATAGGCTAGGACAGGGTCAGACAGGACAGACTAGGGCATGCTGGCACAGGCCGGGGCAGGCTAGAGCAGGCTAGGACGTGGCAGAGCAGGACAGGGCAGGAAAGGACAGGCCATGGTGAGAGAGGACAGGACAAGCTAAGACATGCTAGGGCAGAACAATGTTGATGAGTTACCATAGTGAAAAGGAATATAAGTAAGCAAAATATTGAGAAATGTGTTCATTGTATAACAAACAAAAATTAGGGATAATATTTTAGAGACACCAAGAACCCAGGAAGCCTATACTAAACTGCATCGTTCGGTTTCCCTTGTACATGAGAAATATTCTCCTCTCTCTATCCAAAAATTCCAATAGCGGCTGAAAAAACGTATTATCAATCCGCCATAAAGGCCAATCAAAACAACTTGTTTAAAATGTGGAAAACAATCAAAGAGGTAGTAAACAAAAAACAAGGTCAGAAGTTCCAAACGACTTTTGCCATCAAAGAGGAGGACTGATGACAGATAGAAGCCAAATTGCTTGTACTAGTTAAAGACCGAGCTGAAGTGCATTCGCCAAAATAAAGCACGAGACGCGATAGCGTCAAGTGCTTTATTTGGGGAATGCACGACAGCGAGTACAAATTGTTGTAACAAGGCATTAGTTCTGCTCATTGCGTGGTTCATTTCCTAGGATTTGACACACAAAATCGACAGCGTTAGGAAAGCAGCGGCTTGCTCTAAAATAAAAGAACTGCCGATCAACTAATACACCAGTCAATATGAAGTCCCAGGGTGGAGAGTGAGAAGGCATGGGGAGATTATTTATTATTTTTGTTCATCTAAATCCTCACACAAAGGATCAAGTCGTCCCGTTCAATTTCCATGAAAACAACACCCCCTGAAAAGCAGTATTAGTGAATCAACGATTTTACTTTAAAATTGATCATCAATTTATGTCGGACATATATATATATATGGTACCTTTAGTAGAAATGGCATGACCCATGTGATACGGTCCCCGTTCATAAGCGGCGCCAGATATATATGCCATCGAAAACTGTTGAATTTCCACATATTTTGCTTTCTGATCTATAGCCCCCCCCCCCGCCCCCTCCCACGCCTAGAGATCAGACCAGCTAGCTATGCTCAGCTCAACTCGACTCGATTGATTACACCGTGACACAGTTTTCCGTTCTTTATTTAAATAAAGAACACTTAACACGTTAATAAAACACGGCTAGGTCTGTTCTCCGGGTCATTCTTCTACATAATGAACACTTACGACAAAGGCGTGACGTCACACAATTTAAATGAATATAATAACTACTTTATGAAATGTTGGTAAATCTATATGTTAGACCAGACGAGATATATGGCAAGGTTGGACAGTCTAGCCGAGGCTATGACGTGGTCCAGGACAGGTGGCGTGAAGAAGCGCGGAGAGGGGGGCGCATGACAGGTCACAACAAGGAGGTATAAAACAGGGCAAGTGTCTAGCTAAACAATACACTGTCGACCGATATCTCTTATTTGTGGGTGCAAGGGACGGGGTGGGGTAGTGTGGGGCGGGGTAGCACGAGTCTTGGATCAGGGTTTGGGAGCGACCCCTGTATAAGAAGGCCTTGGGGTGGTTCGCTGTGGTAATAGCCGGACACACACGATCGACCGGTAGCCATGAGGTGGGGCCTTCTTCTGCTGCTGCGCGGCGCGTACCTCTGTCACGCTGAAGGTGAGTGGATCAAATTTTGGTGAGGGCTCCTACTTACAACATAAACCGGGACTTAAAGTGGTGCAAAACAGTTGTCTAAACGTCGTAATTTAGTTGTAGTAACGTTAGTAACTATAAAACCTAATGCAAACGTTGTAGTAACGTTTTAGTAACGTTAGTAATCATAGAACGTTAGTAATTATAGAACGTTATACATACGTTGTAGTAACGTTAGTAACTATATAACGCTATGCATGTTGTAGTAAATTTGTGTTAACGTTGTCACCATGTATTACACTTGAAGTTATTTTGCTATGAATCGTAAGACATCATTGCATCTTGCAGCTATACGTAAGAGAGCTATACAAACGTTATAATAACGTTGTAGTAAAGTTGTCACCATGCTATCCATTTTGATATCGCCTTCCAGTTTCGCTGTGTGTCGCTTGTCGGTAAATCTCGCGCACAGAAAATGACCTTATAATGACCTTGATCTGGTACTGTGTGACGGCAATGGTTAACTAAGCCTGTTACACACCTCCTATCTTATTGGCTATCATAGCTTACACATCGGACACATAAAAGATCGCCACGCTAGGGGAAAGTGAAGATAGTATGTCCATAAGCTACCCATTCGTACTCGCTCACTGTGAGCTGTATACACAAATCGCTTGGCGAAATGCGATTACCTGTTATAATCCAATAAACTATGGCAGCGTGTGGTTTATTACTCACATATCACATTAACGGAGAAAAGAGTTCCGCTGACTTATCTACGGTCAGACATAGTAAAATACATTTACCCATAGTTGTACAGTTGCTATGTAACCAAAACAATATTACATTTTGCATTATGTTATTCTGCCATATCAAACACGTATGTGTAACATTTTGACTAAGCCGTCTCCAAAGCGCTGTAGCTGGTCCGATGGATAATATACAGCGAACGAAACTCAGATATGTCTAAAAGTCTATTTACTTTGTTCTTTACCCAAAGATATAAATATTGGCTTTACTGACCTTTTTTGAGAATTCATGAACTGCCTTTGTATTTTGTTAAGGGAGGTCTATCCCAAAGACGATCAAACAAGAGGTATACTGCACCTTTTTCTGTGACATATTATGCGGAGTATGCCCAAAAAACCCACTCCAACACGAAGGACGACACAAGCGATAACCTCATCTGTCATCATCCTGACTAAAAAAAAAAAAAAGTCAAAGTCATAAATGCCGTAGACTCACGTTTCAGCCCATATTCTCCGCGAATTTGGCGCGATCGCTCTAAAAATCACTGACCTGACAAAGCAACCCTGTGCAATTTTAATGATACCAAACTTACGTGCGTACTGCGAGGTTATCCTTTTTTAAGACACAAACAATATTTCTCCGTGCTGACACTCCATTGGCACGAAACGCAGTTTCGTAAACATACTAAAGCACACGTCATAAAATGACGTAGTTGCCATGGCGCCGAACGTGCTCTGAGCTATATTTGCACCAGCCACGCGCGCCATGGCAACAGCCTTTTATTGTCTGTGATTTAGTCTATTTGTCACAAAGTGTCTGCTGCCAATGGAGTGTCAGCACGGAGAACTATTGTTTGTGTCTTAAAAAAGGATAAGCTCACAGTACACACGTAAGTTTGGTATCATTAAAATTGCACAGGGTTGCTTTGTCAGGTCAGTGATTTTTAGAGCGATCGCGCCAAATTCGCGGAAAATATGGGCCGAAACGTGAGTCTACGTCATTTATGACTTTGACTTTTTTTTTTTTTTTTTACGGCCATGTGAAACGGAATATGTACCCCTATATTATAGTCGCTTTTTGCCCGTACTTGAACCATGTCTGAACGAGTGTCACATCTATCATATGTTGATAACACCATTAAATGCATCATTTTCGGTACAATATGCGCTTGGATTCCTAAACTTCATTGTGTGTAAATTCCGTATTAAATTGAGTAAGATTTTAATTTATCCAGCGATATACGGCATAGTACGGCCAAACTGCACGAAAATACGGCCAAACTGCTGTTTTTAACAAAAGCACGCAGGTTTGTTCCTCGGTAAAAACCATAGACATAGAGCAGGTTTTTTTAATGCCAAATGTATGGAAGATGCTGTGTTTTTATAACCTGACTGAAATGGTTGTTAATTAAGTTTATTACATGCAATTACCCCAGAAACAATTATGGCGTAGACTTTGCTCACCTCAATGAGAAAGGAAGAAAATGAAGAATATGCCAGGCGGCTCTCGAACAAATGTGACACAACACTATTTTTAAAGGTTTGCTTTAAAGACCTCAAGTTCAGAAAACAGTGTACGGCCAAGATTTACATGCTAAACAGACCAGACAGTAATCGTGTTTGATGTACGTTCTGTTCCAAGACTGTGACTAATATACCACCTCCTTCTCAATCAATGCCCTACGCTAAATCATGTGCGTACGAATATGTGGGAAGACATAATTGACGCAATGTTGAAAAGTCAGTATTTATCCATTTCTAAAGAAGACATCAAAATGTGGGCAATACTTTTTGGAGCTATAAATGATAAAGACACAGAACCAACTGTTACTGCCATCGCGAAACATTTCAACTTTGATTTCCAAGAATCTTACCATTAGGGCTGTGCGAGATCGAGATCCCACGAGACAGGGATAGTTATGCTCTACGTATGCCATCAACATCATGAACGTGCTGCCTACCTTCTGGTTGCTTGCCTTCACTCGCTTCACACGCAAGATCGGCTAAAGCTGTCCTTGGATGCACAATTAACCACTGCAGTTCTGTGCATAACAGAATTATAACCATCCGAGTATATTTATGTAATATGTGAGCGGATAGACAGTTGATAAACCAGAATGCGGTTGTCTCACGTGTGACTGTCAGTGTCAGGCGATCTGATGTGTTGCGCGGGGTTTTCCATGTCGTATGACGTAATAATCATCAACACGCGCGTGTCTGCGTGCGGTATCTATGGTTACGTAACAATCGCTCCTTTTATGGAATGACTAGTCCAGGACAATGGCGTCCCATTTGTCGCAAAAATGCGAACATCGATGATTTGCCTCAAAATACAACGTTTCCAACAGTCTCATCGAACGGACCGCATGCATTATTGCAGGGATAGATGTCATATCTTAAAGTATATTATGATTTTATAGTTAGCAATACCTGTACCAAAGCAAACAAAACATGGTTTCACACCCACTCGATTCTTTACGCACAAACAAAGTATTCAATATGTAGATATTTAGTTTTACACATAGCCTACAGTATTATGTTTCGTTGTAATTTTCCATATGTTCCAAGTTTTCCTTTTCTTTGTTCTTTGTGCAGCTGTGATACTACTTTGTATATATTTATCGTATCGTGATCATCCTATGGGTGGGGAGTAAGGGCCAGGAGGAACATCAGAACATTTACCACATGACCGCCCTATCAGACCACAATCTCCGCGTTCGGTTATGCACTCTGCGGAGTCGGACTACTGTGCTCCGAACTCACCCTATCTGACACTTGCCCGCCTTGATTGATTCTGCCTGGTCCCTGATCGTTCTTTAACTAGTACATGTAGATCAGAGTGTTTCCGGTGAACATATGGCAAGTGAGGAGTTGTTGCGCCCTCTTTCGGAAGATGTATTCGTGTGGGTTAACGTCAGTGTGCAGATGTCACTACACACGTTTGTTTGTCCTCGCTCATGACATAGTCTCTTCCACAGCCCCCCCCCACCCCCCCACCGCTGCGTTGCCCGCTCACTTAGGTTGGAGCGAGCGGAGGTGGGGCTGTGACAGAACTTACCCGCTCGTCTAATGCTTACGTTTTTGTTGAAATAATAACATTAATGCTAACCATAACATGGCTGTCGCGAGGTGAACTGGATACTATTAGTATTTCACCTTGTTACGTTTGTTTTTCCCACAGAATGGGGTTATGGCGAAGAAGATGGTAAGCATTACAACGCCCAGCTTCTTATATCTGTATAGATATGTATGACGACATAGTGACGCTATGGTTATGTATGATGTCACAGTGCCGGCTATGGTTATCTATGACGTCACAGTGCAGCTATGACTATCTTTGTGGTTATGGATGACAACATATTAACGCCATGGTTATGTTTGTAGTTATCTATGACGTCATAGTGACGCTATGATTAGGCATGACGTTATCGCGATGCTATGGTTACGAATGACGTCATCCCCAGGTCCGGACACTTGGCCGGACACCTGGCCTCTATGCGGTGACAGCATCAGACAGTCACCCATCGACGTGAATCTCGACTCATCGATATTCAACAGTAGCTTAACACCGTTCGTGTTTAGAGGTTACGCCGAGACGGCTAATCGCAGAAACACCGGCCACAACAGTAAGTATACTGTAGAGATAGGCGATACAGGTTTATTTAGAGAAAATTAGCTGTATGCTTTGCTATAATACGTTCCTTTATATATGATATTATATGGTACTATATATCAACTCAGTGGTTTATCTCGGGGTGTGTAGAGTATATCATTGTTACTGGTTATTAAAATAATGATCGATCTTTTTCGTCTAGCTTTTTTAAAAATTGAAAGCCAATTGATTTCCATATTTCTGGTGGCTAAGCAGTTATAAATGACGGTATTGCTGGTGACATACGCTATACTGTTTTCGAATGCCGATCAGTGTCAAATACTCGACTGGCTAAGTACGTATTTTTGTGGCAAATGTATCGGTTGCGTCGCAAACACCGCTTTTGTCGCCAGTTCTGGTGGACGTGAGGGGGTCAGAGACGTATGACCTGTCTGGAGGTGGGTTACCCCACAACTATCGCCTCTACCAGTTCCACCTCCACTGGGGGTCGAACGAAGCGCAAGGTTCAGAACACACTGTCAACGGCCAACAGTTTCCAATGGAGGTAGGTGACCGGTAGGGGGAGAGAGGGCGTGGTCTGGACCACGTTTGTACACATGCCGGCTTAAATATTGAGATAAAAAAATCTTCGACATGCTTGGAATGAAATATGTCCAAGATGCAGAGGACTATTTCATTTCCCCCTCCTGGTGTAGTGGCGTGGCCTTCATGTCATCTGATTGCCTGCATTGCAGTCAATTGGGGTGTAGTTTCTCTCCCTATCTTTTACCTTTAGGTTGCGTCCGATATTCAAAGAGAACGAAATCTGAAGCATATAAATAATGTAGCCTGACTTCATATTCTTATGTTCTAACAATAAAGCCAAATACCCCAATGACAACCTGGCTCACCCATGTCGTGACCTTCTGACCGGACCCTGTTCTCCATTCTTACTCGTATAGATGCATCTAGTACATTGGGACACGGATGACTTCAATTGTCCGGCAGAAGCCGAGCAGGCGATAGACGGACTTGCTATCCTGGGTCTCTTCATAGAGGTAACCGCCTTCACATGTACAGTAGAACCTCTCCACTGTCCTGGGTCTCTTCATAGAGGTAACCGCCTTCACATGTACAGTAGAACCTCTCCGCTGTCCTGGGTCTCTTCATAGAGGTAACCGCCTTCACATGTACAGTGGAACCTCTCCGCTGTCCTGGGTCTCTTCATATAGGTAACCGCCTTCACATGTACAGTGGAACCTCTCCGCTGTCCTGGGTCTCTTCATATAGGTAACCGCCTTCACATGTACAGTAGAACATCTCCGCTGTCCTATGTGTCTTCATAGAAGTAACCGCCTTTACATGTACATTAGAACCTCTCCGCTGTCCTATATGTCTTCATAAAGGTAACCGCCTTCACATGTAAAGTAGAACCTCTCCGCTGCCCTAAATGTCTTCATAGAGGTAACCGCCTTCACATGTACAGTAGAACCTCTCCGCTGTCCTATGTGTCTTCATAGAAGTAATCGCCTTCACATGTACAGTAGAACCTCTCCGTTGTCCTATATGTCTTCATAGGGGTAACCGCCTTCACATGTAGACTAGAACCTCTCCGCTGTCTTGGGTCTCTTCATAGAGGTAACCGCCTTCACATGTACAGTAGAACCTCTCCGCTGTCCTTGATTTCGTCATAGAGGTAACCGCCTTCACATATACAGTAGAACCTCTCCGCTGTCCTATATGTCTTCATAGGGGTAACCGCCTTCACACGTACAGTAGAACCTCTCCACATGTATTTTCGGAGGCGGACTTCCATACGATTGTGCTGGTGGGAAATTGTAAAGCATAGTTTTCTTTTAAATGACTTCCATTACCTCAGCAGAAACAGAGAATAAAATAATTCTATTCGGGAAACGATTAAAATTATGTTACAATATTATATCATTTTGCTCATTCCCTTTTAGCATGGACCCCACAACGCCTTTTTCCAGAATATAGTGGATGTCCTAGATCAAGTTCCCTAACCAGGTACTAACAACATCAAAAAAGAACAATTCATGAGATGTTTGTGCGTGGATATGGGTTTTAAACGATAGTTGTATATACATCGCTTGAAGTATTACATCTTTGTCGTCTCTGACATAGCATGGGCAACGTTCACCAGGAGTTTTTAGCACCAAGGTGATCGATTCCCGCGGTAACATCGTTGTTGTGTAGCTGTTCGTTTATATAAACTATCTTTGCGTGCTCTGCCTGCCATGATATCCGTGCACCCATCAACGCTTTGCATTGTTACAGGCCTCAAAACTCTGTCAGTTGATTGTCGCACTGCTAGACAAGGGACCATTATGACTAACCAATGAACCATTATGACTGGCTAAGGGACCAGGCCAATGGACCATTATGACTAGCCAAGGGACCATTATGTCTAGCTAAGGGACCATTATGACTAGATAAGGGACCATAATGATTAGCCAAGGGACTATTCTGACTGGCCAAGGGACCATTATGACTAGCTAAGGGACCATTATGACTAGGCAAGGGACCGTAATGATTAGCCAAGGGACCATTATAACTACCTAAGGGGCCATTATGACTAGATAAGTGGTCATTATGACTAGCCAAGGGACCATTATGACTACCCAAGGGACCATTATGACTAGATAAGTGGTCATTATGACTAGCCAACGGACCATTATAACTAGCCAAGGGACCGTTATGACTAACAGTATTTTCGTCTGGGTGCAGACATGCCGCCGGTCATTATACCAACGTTTCCCCTGGAGTCCTTCCTGCCCGACACTTCCCGTTACCATCGTTACTTGGGCAGTCTGACCACCCCACCCTGCTACGAGAGCAAGGTGTGGTCCATCTTCAACCGAACTGTGGCAATCTCCGAAGGACAGGTAAATTCCTTTTTTTACCGTTACATCTCATCACACATTCAGTATGATAATAAATAGAGTCATTTTAGGTGGACGTTTAAAGTTAAACTGCTTAAACTCCATCTCCTTGGAGGAGATTTATCACTAAACCACTTCCAAGTATACATTTTCGAGTGGTTACTACAGCCATTTATCAGGTGGAATTATTTTACAGTGTTTTTTATGCCATCAATATTAATATATGAACTCAAAATAAATTCAAGTTGCCAGCGATCCGTTTGCAACCCCCGCACAGGGTAGAGATTTGTGACGTCACAAGATGACGCGGTCTGAGTGGGCCTCGCTTGCCTCGGCTGTGCCACTCTGAATATACGTGCGGCAGACGTTTGACATTAGGTTATGACGATTAGTTTTCAAGTGTGGATAGACCTAAATCTACGATGATGAAGAGATGTGTTTTGGTGGTTTCAGCAACTCAAACAAATGTGTTGCTAGCGGCCTAGCCGGCGTTTTTTTCGGTCTCATTGGTGGTTCGGGCCAGCTGGGGTCTGGACCGTCTAGGGCATATTCGTCGAATTGACATAGAATCTAGATCTAAATTTAAATGAAATGTATGGACTAAGGCAAGTTGTCCCAGAGACAAAATAAAAGTACAAAATAGTCGGGGGGCATGTTTTACTTCATTTTCATTTATCGGTGTTCTACTTATAAAAATATATAAATGATTTTATTCTGAAGATGAATGCGTTCCGGAACAGCTTATTCATGCATCCCTCCGATGTCGTCAACAACACGTATCTCCAGGACAACTTCAGACCCACGGAGCCGATTGCCAACAGGACTCTGGCTCGCAGCTTTGACCTGAACGATCCATGAGAGTAGACTGAGACAGGGCTTTGATGCTCCACCTCGTCCTTGGCAACCATCATCGCCGTTATCACGTATCGGGCGATTCTCTGATTCAAACACACCTACAAATCTCCCGCCAAGATGTGTATCTATTGTGTACTGGTCGTTATTTTGGATAATAAAGTCAAAATGATAATGACATTGACAGATCAGGTTATCGATGAAATGTTAATTTATAGTTGGTAATGTGTGTACAATTCAATAAAATATGTAAATGCACCACCGTATTGAAGGTTGTTTTGATTGCAATATATTGCGGTATCAATTCAATAAAATATGTAAATGCACCACCGTATTGAAGGTTGTTTTGATTGTAATATATTGCGGTATCATATGAATTGAAGTGAGGATTGCTCCATAAGGAGAACCGAATTGTGTATTTATTTATGTTTGACAACCATGCCCACAATTACAGCATATTAATCAGGTTAATGTGGTCGACGGCAGACACGTGGGCGACACACCCTTGGCCCATCCGCGGTGGGGGTGTTAGCATAATACCGATCCAGAGGCCCTGGAAAGTCGCTTTTGGCGCGTAACTTAACGCCGTTGTTGTTATGACTACGGCACTGTGGGGCGTTGGGCGGCGGCACAACAAAGAGATCTGGAGCCAGCGTGTGAGTAACGCGGCGGTCGGTGCACGCCTCCCGTCAGTACTCACAACATACCGGACTATTGTTAACAGCTCATCAATGGTTGGTTCTGTCCATGTCAGTGACGAGACCTCCACCTACGAGGCGCCACTGTCACCACCTCGCCACTCCAGTGATAACACAAAGCCGGTATACCGCCAACACGTGTGCCTCTGTTCGGATCCCAGGTCAGCTTATATACAAACCAATCAACGACAATTGACACCAACATCTTAGTGTTTCTTCTCGGAGAAAGGGGGTAACCCCCTTAACCATGGCTGGCCCCTATTTTGACCCTTCCCATTGTCGCGATGTCACCTACACATATGCTATCTCCCGGCAGAAGGTGTTACGCTTGCGCCATAGTCCCTCTGCCCCATGTCAAATTTAACCATCAGAATTATCTTTCATAGGCGAAAATTGAAATGAATCTAATCGAGGATAATTTCGCAGTTTGGCATCAAATACACCACTGTTACCATGGTTACCTTTACTTTGACTGTGCCACTGGTATCATACCTGACGAATGCATTTGAATTTGATTAAATTGAAGCCATGTTACTTTCGAACTATATATTCGAGTGCGGTCGAGTATTGAACTTTGACCCCGTGTTTAAAGGTTCACGCCCTAAAAGTATCTCGATATCATGATGCATATATTTCATATGTCTTTGAGTCTGTAAAACAACAATTTCAACATAAAACTGGGCGGTTTATTTATATCGCGCGGACGTCCTAGCGAGCCGCGGTCGACATCACACAGAATACCGTACGGCGAACAGGCACGCAGGAATATAAAGCCGGCCACCAACTTCTGCTCCAGTGAACAAAGTTGTTCACAGACTTTCAGGTTTTAAATTCAAGACAGAATATATTGATTTGACATAAAGAAGAGGTTGGCAATACAAAAAAGTACAGAATATATCACTTCAAGGCCTACGAAATGCCTAATTTGAGTAAATGCTTCACCTCAATCGGCGCCTGGGGAATGGATACCCCTTTATATCTCCCGACCCGGTACTGCTCTGGCGGAGTAAACTGACATGGCAGTTTGGTGTTTTAGGCCACTTTTGTATAGGTGAACTAAGTTACGAAATCTGGTCGGCATTAACGGAAACATGCACCGGCTGGGCGGGGCGGAATGCGACAACACTCTCTAACCTGAAACATTAGTAAATCGAATTTTGTCAATATATCCGACCCATGTTCAGGCCCCATCGTACCTACCCCTCCACCCCTCCACCCCTCCACCCTTCTACCACACCACCTCTCTACCCCACCACCCCAACCCAAATCCCACACTCTCAAAGGAATAGGCGCATGATAAAACGTTTGAAGATGACCGATATTATCTGAAAGGAGTTCCGTTGACAGGGTGAAAATAGCTGTGAACAGAGACGTGGTATAACGAGGCATAGCCGTGCCGATGAGGGTCAGATAATGTTTGACTCCATGGAGTGGTTAGGTAAGGAGCTCCCGGACAGCTACCTCCCGCATGAGGCGTGCCGGTGATGTTTCTGGGCACGCGACATATCTACATTTTTTCCCGGGTACTGCGATGACACGTAAGAGAGGATGCGGACAGAACAAAGGATGGTAGTTTCACCAGGCGTCCGTTTAACGCCGGTTAGGGGAATTAGCTCGGTAGAGTGACGACAGGAGACAATCCATATCAATCTTCATTGCCTTCAGGGTGTACAGGCTACAACCGCTCTCTATCTCCCTGCTTTCTCTCAGTCCTCTATTTCTCTCTCTCTGACCCTGCCGTCTCCGCGGCGACTTATATATGTCCCTCTGATCGCATGCCGGTGGGTCGCCTTGAGTTTCGACCCACCCTCAGGATGACCCACCGGCATGGCACGAACTGTGACGGGCTGTGCCCGCAGAGATTACCAGCCGGGCGTATTGGCACCACCAGCAACCGATATCCCTTGCTCGCGGACATCCCCTATCCCCTATCCTGACCAGGGGCTTCCGCCGTGCAGGTCGCATTCACGCCCCCGCATACCGGCCGCTACGTAAGAGAAGATGCGGACAGAACAATTGATGGTAGAGCAGAGCAAGGTAGAAACGGGCAGGACCGGGTGAGATAGGACAGGTTAGGACAAGGTCAGACAAGACAGTCTAGGGCATGCTAGCACAGACCGTGGCAGGATACAGCATGCTAGGACAAGCTAAGGCAGGTTAGAACAAGGTCAGACAAGACAGACTAGGGCATGCTAGCACAGACCAGGGCAGGATACAGCATGCTAGGACAAGCTAAGGCAGGTTAGGACAAGGTCAGACAATACAGACTAGGACATGCTAGCACAGACCGGGGCAGGCTACAGCATGCTAGGCAAGCTAAGGCAGGTTAGGACAAGGTCACACAAGACGGAATAGGACATGCTAGCACAGACCGGGGCAGGCTACATCATGCTAGGACAAGCTAAGGCAGGTTAGGACAAGGTCAGATAAGACAGACTAAGACATGCTAGCACAGCCCGGGGCAGGCTACAGCATGCTAGGACAAGCTAAGGCAGGTTAAGACAAGCTACAGCGTGGCCGAGCGGGACAAGACAAGAAAGGACAGGCCAGGGTGAGACAGGAGAGGATAGGATAGATCAGACAGGACAGACTAGTACATGCTAGGACATGCTAGGACAGGGCGAGCAGATCAAGGTAGCAAAGGGCAGGAAAATGTAGAACAGGCAGGGCAGACAGAGTTAGACAGGACCGGCTAGGGGAGGCTAGGGGGCCAAGGGAGGCTAGGACAAGCTAGGACGTGGTAGAGTTGAACAGGTAGAACATAGCAGGTTAAAAAAGACTACCTAAAGGCATAGCAGGGCAGAGACAGACAGGATATGACAGACTATGATATGTTAGACCAGACGAGACATCTGGCAGGGCAGGACAGTCTAGCAGAGGCTATAGTGTGATCAAGGTCAAGTGGCGTGGGGAAGGGAGGGGGCATATGGCAGGGTACACTAGGGAGGTATATGGGCGGGCCGGTGTCCAGCTTAACAATACAGAGCATTGTCAACCAATACATTGTGTTTACTTTCTACACGATCTCTGTCTCATCTGATCCGATCTGATCCGATCTGATCCGATCTCTGTCTTCGATTTGACGTACGCGTGGAATGTGGTGGTGGTAGGGGGGGGGGTTCCCCATCTCCGTGTGGGTGGCTGCGAGTGACGGGGCGGAGGGTGGGATGGGGTGGGTAGCGAGGGTGGTGGGGTGGTGGGGTGGTTCCCCATCTATGTCTGTGTGACTGCGAGGGACGGGGCGGAGGGTGGGGTGGGGTGGCAGTCCTGGGACAGGGTTTGGGAGCGAGCCCTGTATAAGAAGGCCTTGGGATGGTTCGCTGTGGTAATAGCCGAACACACACGATCGACCGGTAACCATGAGGTGGGGCCTTCATCTGCTGCTGTGCGGCGCGTACCTCTGTCACGCTCAAGGTGAGTGAATCAGCTCTTGGTGACGGCTCCTACTTACAACATAAACCGCGACTTAGTAACGTTGTAGTAACGTCGCCAGTACGTAACAGTAATTACAGAACGCTATCCAAACGTTGTAATAAATTTATCTTAATGTTGTCACCATGTGTTAAATTATAATGTAGTTTGGTTCCTAAGGCATCATTGCATGTTCCGGTTTTATGTAAGAGAGCTATACACACGTTGTAATAACGTTGTGGTAAAGTTGTCACCATACTATCAATTTTGATATCGCCTTCCCGTTTTGCGGTGTGTCGTTTATCGGTAAATCGGACGTATGGAAAATGACCTTTGATTCAATACTGTGTAATGGCAATGGTTGACTGGGCCTGTGATACCCCTATCTTATCGCCTATCATAGCTTACACATATGATGTCGACAAACTTCGCAAGGGGAAAGTCTACACATTCGTACTCTCTCCACCACGGTGAGCTGTACACCATTTACATGGGGACATGGATAATTACTTCCTATGGACGCCATATGATCAGAATTGGTTACAGCGTCCTGCACATACAACATACAACCAGCCATATTCACAAATCGCTCGGCGAATACGTGTTATAGTAAAATAAACTGGCGGAGCCTGTGGTAAATTACACACAAATCACATGAACGGAGGAAAGAGTTCCGCTGACTTATCGTGAGATAGTGCAGTAGATACAGCTAACAAAACTCAGATTTCCCCTAAAATACAAATATTGTTCTAGTTATTTTGGGAAATATGGATCTGCCCTTAGGCTAGTAGTTTGCTAAGGCAGACCTATGCCAATGAAGATGAAACAAGAGGTGTACTGCACCTTTTGCTACAGCAATTTCTGCGGCGGAATATGCTACAAACCCCTTTCCAACGCCGAGGATGATACAAGCGTTTATCTCACGTTTCATCATGTTGACTACGGCCACTTGAAGAGGAATATGTACCCCCAACTTATTGAACCATACCTAAACGAGTGCTACAATACATCACTTTCATTCAGGGATGGCCTTGAAATCAGCACGACTCGTCACGTAAGATGCGCTTGGATTCCATTTTGTCATTTTCACGTTCTATGAAGCTTGCATTTGGATTTGGTAAACTGTATCATATAGGCATATGTTGTCTTTTCTTCGCGGCCTTGTCTACTGAACTTTCTTGAGGTTAGCCCACATCAGTATTTAGTACTCTCACCTGCAAGGAGCCCAGAGTGTATTGTCAATAATTCCGATTGAAACGTAGAATCTGCGGAATGTACAATATATGAAAATTTATCAAAGACGCGTGCTCGAGTGCAATATACCATGTCTACATTCCGGCGAACGACGGAATAATGCTGCGAGCTAAATGCCGAGAAGCACAAAGCACTGTGAGATCCGGAAGCTGTGAGCATTTCGCGCAGTGATGCATTGTTAGATATATATATCATATATATATACCAAATTATGCCAATTATGTCGTCTTTCGTAAATATGCGGCAAGTGATAAGCTGGTATCTATTTCCTCTATTGGGAGATTTTATGTATGCCGGTTAATTCAGTGTACTGACGTCACTACACCAGCCTGTACGTCCCCCCTTGTACGTTTCGTTGAAATAGTAACTTTAATCAAAATACGGCGGTGACAGTGAAAGCTGATCATATTGCAAAGTTTGTCTTCGGCTGCACGGTTTGTGCCTAAAAAATCGAGGGGGTGTAGAACTATTTTTTGTTTGGTTTGGTCCAGGCATTCCTAAATACAAAATCATAATATAATTAAAAATAGGACATTTATCTCTCCATATTGCATGTGGTCTGTTCGAGGAGACTTTTGGAAGCATTGTATTTTGAAGCAAATCATCGCTGTTTACAAACGGAACACCATTGTCCTTACCTGGTCAGTCCATATGCGGAGTGTTGTTACGTAACCGCGCGCAGACATGCGAATCATTATGATTATTACGTCAAATGACATGGAAAACCCCGCGCAACACATTGGATCGCTTGACACTAACAGTCATTCATGCGGCAACCGCATTCTGGTTTATCAAATGTTTAACCGCTCAAATATTATATAAATCTACTCTGATGGTTATAATTCTGATATACACAGAACTTCAGCGCTTAGTTGTGCAACCAAAGATAGCTTTAGCCAGTTTTGTATGTCAGCCCGTACAGGCAGTTGATGCTAGGCAATGACATGGAGCATAAGGCTTCCTGTCGCGTGAGTTCTTGATCAGATCCCGTGCCTGTGACTGTGCAGCCCTATTGCGCCATAGATATTTCAGCTATAAACGATATGGACGTAAACACATCATTTCCATCTAAATGATTGAATGCTTTTATCGCTAGATAAATGCTATGGGTTAATTACTTCAACTGAAGCTAAACTTTTTATGTGCGTGACTTCCGTATTAAATTGGGTAATACTAATATGATTTATGCAGCGATATACGGAATAGGCGATATTATATATGCCCCCCTTTATGAAGTATAACATTTAAATAAGGTAAAATAAGCTAATTTTGGCACAATACTGTAGTTTTCTCAAGTCCATATGAAATATGGTATTTAAACACAATTATGTTTAAAGTTACTATCTCAACAAATTTGGCGGGGGAGGGTTCCGTCAAATCCCGCAAGTAGGCGTTACAATCGTCGCCATATTGATTCTGCATGGTCCCTGATCGTTCCTGACCTATCACTCATGGCATAAACCAGACTGTTTCCGGTGAACATACGGCAAGTGAGGAGTTGTTGCGCCCGCTGTCGGAAGATGTATTCATGTGGGTTAACGTCAGTGTGCAGATGTCACTACACACGTTTGTTTGTCCTCGCTCATGACATAGTCTCTTCCACAGCTCCCCCCCCCCCCTCCCTGCGTGGCCCGCTCACTCAGATTGGAGCGAGCGGAGGTGGGGCTGTGAAAGAACCTACCGGCTCGTCTAATGTTTACGTTTTTGTTGAAATAGTAACATTAATGATAACCATAACATGGCTGTCGCGGTGTGAACTGGATACTATTAGTATTTCACCTTGTTACGTTTGTTTTTCCCACAGAATGGGGTTATGGCGAAGACGATGGTAAGCATTACAACGCCCAGCTTCTTCAGATTTGTAGTCAGTTTGCACCAACTACTTCTTTATCTTTATTAGACGCCGGCTGCCATTTGCCAGTGCTTATTACAAGGACGGCTTTCACATAAGCTATGCGGACTGTAACATATCAACCGCGAAAGCAATCTGCACTGGCGCTATGGTTATTCTTAACGTAACTGGGGCAAAATGACGCTCTGGTTATGCATGACGTCATAGCAACCTTATGGTATAATATGTATGACGTCACAGTGGCACTAGAATGCCATTCTCGTTATACTATTGGTAGGTAGAGCGTCACGGTATCACTAGTTTAGTTAGGCGGCGGTTAGAAATAAACGTTATACTGCGGTCATTATGCATGGCGTCAGTCACGCTGTCATTATACATGGCGTCAGTCAGGCTGTCATTATGCATGGCGTCAGTCAGGCTGTCATTATGCATGGCGTCAGTCACGCTGTCATTATGCATGGCGCCACGTCACTGCGACCCGTTGGCTATGTATGACGTCAGAGTGCCGTGATGGTTATTTTCATGGTTATGCATGGCGTCATAGAGATGCTATGGTTCATTCACACGTCCAGTGTCGCTATTGTTACCTTTATGGCTATGTATGACGATATAGTGACGCCATGGTTACTTATGACGTCACAGTGCAGCTATTGTTATCTATATGGTTATGCATCACGTCATAGTCATATTATGGTTCTATATGACGTCACAGTGACGCAATTGGTATCTTTATAGCTATGTATGCCGACACAGTGACGCTATGGTTATGTGTGAGGTCACAGTGACGCTATGGTTATGTATGACGTCACAGCGGCGCTATGGTTATATTTGTGGTTATGTACGACGTCATAATGACGCGCTATGACTATGTATGACGTCAGTGACGTTTTGGTTATGAATGACGTCATCCCCAGGTTCTGACACTTGGCCTGACATCTGGCCTCTATGTGGCGACAGCGTCAGACAGTCACCCATCGATGTGACGCTCAACACGTCGATATTCAACAGTAGCTTGACATCGTTCGTGTTTAGAGGTTACGCCGAGACGGTTAATCGCATCTTTAGCGTCAGTAACACTGGCCACAACAGTAAGTATGCTGTAGATATAGGAGATTCATGTTTATTTAGACAAAATTAGCTGCACACTTTGCTATTATAATAATCAAGCTGTAGCAGCCCGCCAATTGTCATTATCCGCCCGAGGCCGCGAGGCCCTATTGAAAGGCCGAAGGGCGGTTTGGGTCAAATTGCACGATTTTAGCGGCCTTCAGATTTAATGCTATTGTACTAGCTAACGCGACCATCAACTCGAAATAAAATACATTCATTTATGCATATTACAGTGGCGGATCTAGGGAGAGGGGTTAGGGGGGTTGCAACCCCCCCCCCCCTCCCCTCCCCCTTGGGAACCAGAACATAAAACATACATGTTAACATACATGTTAAAGTCCCAAGTTTTCAGAGAGCAGCCCCCCCTTGGGAAACTGAAGATACACTATTAAAGTCGGCTTCTCCGAGCACGCCGTCCGCACCCCTCCACCCCGGTCGCAAGCTTTTCAGAGAGCACACTCCTCGGTCGGAAGTTTTCAGAGAGCAACCGCCCCCCTTGGCAAAATTCCTAGATCCGCCCCTGCATATTACATAGCTCTGTGTTATCTTTTATCCAAGTGCTAGAGTGCTATTATTTTCTAATTTTAAGCCAATCGATTTCTATATTACTTGGGCCAAGCAGTGACAAAGGACGATGATGCTGATGACATATGCCAAGCTGTTTTCGAAACTCGACTCTCAAATCTTCGACTAGCAACGTATGTATTTTTCTCGCAAATGTATCGGTTGCGTCGCGAATGCCGCTTTTGTCTGCAGTTCAAGTGGACGTGAGGGGGTCAGAGACGCTTGATCTGTCTGGAGGTGGGTTACCCCACAACTATCGCCTCTACCAGTTCCACCTCCACTGGGGGTCGAACGACGCACAAGGGTCGGAACACACGGTCAACGGCCAACACTTCCCCATGGAGGTAAGTGGCCGGTAGGGGAAGATGGGAGGGTGGGGGAGTGGCAAATATTGAAGCTTACATCTCGTTTGCCGACTAATGAAGATGTTTATAACTACAACAGACGAAGACATGTGATTCACATATAGCTGTACGGTCTGTATTAGGTCTCGGGAGGATGGCTAAGCGAGATGGAGGGGGTGGTGGGTGGGGGGGGCTGAAGTCGAAATGACATGAAATGGTGGTGTTCACGTAGACGTTTTTACAAATGGCGGCTTAAATGTTAAGCCAAGAAATCTTCCGGTTAACATGTTTGGACAGAAACAGGTCTCAGATTGAGAGGACGTTTTGATTTCTCGCTCCTACTGTAGTGTCATGGCCACAATGACCTCTGATTGTCGGTATAGCAGTGAATTGTGATGTAGAGGTCATGTGGGAGGGATATCTAGTTAGCTTTATTCTAAGCCATCAGTCAATGGTCAATGTGTGGAGAGAGAAGGGAGGAAACCTCTAATACAACAAGAAAGGAGTGAACGTGAATCATGATGTGCTCATTCGTTAATCACAGTCTACGTGTTCGTTATATTTTTGCGTTTGAACGTTATGAACGACGGTGTCGGGTCGAACGTGTGAGGTAGGGTGACGCTATGATAAAGAAGGTCTGAATAAAGCCTGGCTCTTTAAAACGCCGGTAAGAGCACGTTCTGTTGGCTGAAGCTGTGATTTAATGAAGTAAAATATTAATACATTCTTGAGGAGAGCATTATCATTTTCGATGACATGCCATTTGATTTCTTTCCATATCTTTTCCCTTTAAGTTGCTTCCGTTCTAACAACATACCCAGACATCCACCGGACAACCTGGCGCACCCATGTCGTGACCTTCTGACCTGACCCTGTTCTGTACTCTTACTCGTATAGATGCATCTAGTGCATTGGGACACGGATGACTTCAATTGTCCGGCAGAGGCCGAGGCGGCGATAGACGGACTTGCTGTCCTGGGTCTCTTCATAGAGGTAACCGCCTTCACATGTACAGTGGAACCTCGGCGCTGTCCTGGGTCTCTTCATGGAGGTAACTGCCTTCACGTGTGCAGTAGGAGGAGGAAGAAATCGATATTATTGTGCTGGTGGAAATTTGCAAAGCATACATTGTATAAAAAATGGCTTATACCTCGGAAGGATTAAAAATTAATGTTTCAACATTATATCATTTTGCTCATTTCCTTTTAGCTTGGATCCCACAACACCTTTTTCCAGAATATAGTGGATGTCTTAGATGAAGTTTCCTACCCAGGTACTAGCAACATCAAATAAAACAGTTGATGGGAGCTGTGTGTGGCCTTTAGTGTTTAAAACCATAGTTTAAAACCATAAATCCCGTAATATATAACATAATCATATGCTCTGACATATTACAGAGCATTCAGTTCACCATAAGTTCATGACTGGCGAATGGAGCATTGTGAATAGCAAGGGGCTAAAAACCATTATAACTAGCTAAGGGACCATTATGACTAGCTAAGGGACCGTTATGACTAGCTAAGGGACTATTATGACAAGCTAAGGGACCATTATGACTACCTAAGGGACTATTATGACTCGCTAAGGGACCATTATGACTACCTAAGGGACCATTATGACTACCTAAGGGACCATTATGACTAGCTAGGGGACCATTATGACTAGCCAAGGGACCATTATGACTAGCCAAGGGACCATTATGACTACCTAAGGGACCATTATGACTAGCTAAGGGACCATTATGACTAGCCAAGGGACCATTAGAACTGGCTAAGGGACCATTATGACTAGCTAAGGGACCGTTATGACTAGCTAAGGGACCATTATGACTAGCTAAGGGACCATTATGACTAGCCAAGGGACCATTATTACTAGCTAAGGGACCATTATGACTAGCTAAGAGACCGTTATGACTAGGCAAGGGACCAATATGACTAGCTAAGGGACCATTATGACTAGCTAAGGGACCATTATGACTAGCCAAGGGACCATTATGACTAGCTAAGGGACCGTTATGACTAGCTAAGGGACTATTATGACTAGCCAAGGGACCATTATGACTAGCTAAGGGACCATTATGACTAGCCAAGGGACCATTATGACTAGCTAAGGGACCGCTGTGAATGGCAAACGGACCGTTATGACTAACAGTATTTCCGCCTTGGGTGTAGACATGCCGCCGGTCATTATACCAACGTTTCCCCTGGAGTCCTTCCTGCCCGACACTTCCCGTTACCATCGTTACGTGGGCAGTCTGACCACCCCACCCTGCTACGAGAGCAAAGTGTGGTCCATCTTCAACCGAACTGTGGAAATCTCACAAGAACAGGTGAATTCCTATTGCATCTTTACATCTCATCAATCATCATCGCATATTCGGTATTACTAAATGTCAAATAGAGCCATTTTGGGCGGACATTAGGAAAGTGCTTAAGTACTCGGTATGCTACACGTTGCCAATTCATTTGAGACGAACATAACGTACAGATCTACGTAATATCATTAACTGTGCTTCTCTACGTCGGTCTGTTGGCGGATGCGTTTAGTTGTTAGCAGGTGGCTTTGACTAAATCCTTTGACTAAATCCGTTCGGTCATCATTATTAACAGAAGAAAAAAAGATACTAATACAATCCATATCAATGTAACTATGCCACTTAAAATAAAATGAAGCAAACTGACATTGGATTAAAATATCATTAGCAATACAACCATGCATTGTGCAATAACGCCTCACCAGCTTTCTCCTTGTACATATATAAGTATATATATATATATATATATATATTGCATTCTGTTCTGAAGCTGAACGCCTTTAGGGACCGCTTATACAGCCATGAATCCGAGGTCGACAACAACACTTATCTCCAGGACAACTTCAGACCCTCGCAGCCGATTGCCAACAGGACTCTGGCGCGCAGCTTTGACCTGAACGAGGTTGAGAGTCGAGCAGCTCAGACAGGTCTTCGATGCTCCACCTCGTACTTGGCAATCATCATCGCCGTTATCACGTATCGGGCGCTTTACTGATTTATATCCACCCACAAATCCCTCCAAAATGTGTATTTATTGTGTAATAATCGTTATTTTGGATAATAAAGTAAAAATGACATTGACAGATCAGGTTACATAATATGTTAATTTATAGTTGTTAAACAGTGTGTACAACGAGCAAGTTATGTTTAATGTATGTAAATTTGTAAGCTTGGCTCTCTAAAGAAAATACCAGTGGTTATTGAAGTTTCCCACATTCACTTTTCATATCGTTTGTATGTACTGTCATGACTGTGCGTTTGTTCTCTTGTTTGTGTTTTGTTTATGTACCTTGGCTGGAGGCCAGCCTATAGCACAAAATAAACTATCTATCTATCCAAAGGTGTGTACATTTGAATGAAATATATAGATGCACCGCTATATTAAAGTTTGTTTTGATTGCAATATATTGCTGTATCATATGAATTGAAATGAGGATTGCTCCACAAAAAGAACCGAATCGTTCAGGTTTTTATTTCACATTTATTTTAAAGAAGGCACGGTATTCGCATTTGCGATAAAATGAATCATAAAGCATTACATCATCAGGTATATGCCATTATTCGGTCAAGTAAAGTAGCAATGTGATATTTCTTTAATATTCTAAAAACTGTCAGTCTAAAATTATTTTTGGCACTAAAGCCCAGGCTGTTTCTACTTTACTCCATATAATCTTTGCTCTAGGGTATACATATAAGAGATGGATTATATCATGTATTCTGTCGCAAGTTGTGCATTGATCACAGTCACTTTTGCCCCATCGCATTAAGAGTTTCTTTCGTGCTAGGGTCAGGTGTAAAACTGTGTTGTTAAATAGACCGTTCCAGGACAAATTCGGCATGCGCTTGTTTCGGGTAGCTCAAGCTCGCTCTGCGCTGCGTAGCATGTAAAAGGCGGGTACAGACTTACAGCTGCATAATTTTCAACAGTTTATCATAGGTTAACAGGGTGTTTTCTAAAAATAAGAACCCACTTAGTACAGATAAATATCTTGACTATCAAATAATATCCTTTTAAGAACGAGATGGAGGCATAAAAGCTGAGAAAACAGCTGATATCAGTGCCAACCGGCGAATGGAAAGACTGTCACTCCGCTGTGCGTAGCAGGAAAGTGGCCATATTCCCGGTTTGTTAATGTTCTTCAGTGTGGAAATAATTATCAATCCCTGCAAATTTTCTGTACATTTCCTTGAAGATCAAATCCTTCACATTTTCTTTGAAGATATCGTCACAGTCCATGACGACCTTAGAGTAGCGCCATTATTTTTTACCCGTGACAGCCACATTTGTCACAGTACCGTGACCATATATGTCCTCATTTCATTCGTGACAAGCAATCGATAACTTCACATCACGTCACTGATATCAATAACTTCACGTCATCCTCATCGAGCGATACATATAAACACGTGTCACGTGAGGATCCTCACACTATTCTCGACAGATCCTTAACTACTTGACAATTCTTGTGACCACTATCCATGTGACAACTATGACTGCAAGTCTTGAAATGGTGCAGCCATGTGCTTTATAAGCAACTATATAAGCCTTTACTAACGGTGTTTCACGTGTGTCTGCTTTTTCATAGGTGAGGAGCCGCCCAAGCCACTCTCGGGGGCTGCAGGTCTTCGCGTGACGTCATCACTCCTGGCTCTCGGTGTCCTGCTGACTGCGCTGTGCTGGAGCCGGTCTTGAGGGCCTCCTACTGCACTCCAACCCACGCACCCCCTCCACCAACCGCCCACCCACACCCTACCAGAAGATGCTCTTCTAAAGATACACATTTTGTGTTAAGTACTTCGCCCTTAAAAAACACCTTTCCCGGACGTATGAGGCCACCTGGCGGCCAGCAGAAGCACTATTCGGCGGCCTCTACTGGTGGGCGATAATCGGGGTTGTGGCAGTTTATACCGCCACCTGTCAGGCGAAAAATAATTCAGCCTTAGCTTCATTCATTAGGATCCCTTGATATCCCATGGTCATGTTATTACGCTTGGGAGTGTCTAAACTACAAACTACCTTCTTAGGACGAAGAAGTCTCATGATGTTCTAATACTCATATTGTTGGTAACATGCCACCTGGTTTCTCTTGTTTGTAGTTTATATACAAACATACGTCATCGCGATGAGTTCATGTCACGTGATCTACTATTAAGTAAGCGATTATTTGTCACACGATTGTTGTGATTCGTATTATTGAGCCGAGTTTATGATCCAAGATGCGTAATTGCTGAGGAATACTCAGCTGGGTTGTTGTCAAGATGTTGTCTATCATCGTCCATGGCGCTATGCATATTTGGAATTATGAAGTTTGGAATCAACGCATGACGGAAAAAAATCCGTGTCATTGGAGGTGACGTCACGGCAAAATATATGACAAAACGTGGGACGTGCGTAATCGATTTTTGTCTTCAAAAATAATATTTCTTCAGTAAAGTTTGTAAATAGTAGCGCCGACTCCGAAAACTTCTTTTTTATACGTAGAACAAATGTTTAATTTATGTAAGGACAAGCGCAAGAAAATTGGAACACTCGCTTGAAGATATAATGACAGCTTGAAAGGTTAGTTATGTGTTATATTTTATAAGAAAAAAGTAAACATGTGTGTCTTGCTTCTGGCATTTCTCTTCGAGTGCATATTTCGCATTCAGTGTCGTTGCCACTGTGTCACTGTCCTTGTGTCCGTGTGCTAGTTCCAATCTGATATTATGTTGTGTGACGCCACGTGTGTGTAGATGCAAGGCAGGTGTAACATAAAAAGTGCTCCTCCCCCCCCCCACCCTCGCCGCCCTTCTACCTCCCCAGTCAAGATATATCCCCTACATGCCAGATACGTGATATTAAGACCCTCACCACCGTCCCCGTTATAAAAAAGGCAGGTCGTGTGTCACCGTGTGTCACTGTGTGTGTGTCCGGGGTTGGGCGGCAGATTTCGATTGGGGAACTTTGCCATGACACAAACCAATTAACGGTTGTCGTAACTAGAGATGTGCGTCGGTGAAATTCTGATGACTGAATCGACTCTTTGGTCACCTATACTATTGTAAAAGGGCGAGCGATGTAATGTAATTCTGTTACCACCGTCATTAAAGGGGGCAGGTTGACAGCATGGATGTACCTTGCCATGTGTTTCATGCACAGTCATTATGTACCACAGGGCGATGCTAATAGTCACGTGTCTTCGGATACGTACACCAAGCGGCTTAATTGGAATCCTAATCAGCTTTGAACGTAGGCCCGTGATGACGTCATAAGACATAGTGCAGAACTGCAGAAAAATGCAGCCTTTTTAGCGGCACGATCCAGTATGGCGGTAGTAAGTACGCATCCGCGCAAAACATAGTGCGCCATCAATATATCACATATTGTATGTAGATGGGGGTTTTTTTCAGCGAAAACTCCCGGCCTGTCACTCGATAAGCTTATGAAAACGACCGTGTACTCGGCTTATAATCCTGGTTTTGTCTTTGTGGAAGTTGAGGAGAGAGAGAGAGAGAAAAGCGACGTTATTGAGAATATAGCGGTAGTGATATAACATCTCACCATTTAGAGTCTGGGCTTTGTATCGACTATCATACGAGGTGACATCGCGGAGAAATATACTCAGGTAATACGATACAACAACATCTATACCGAACGACATCTTGGGTATATATATATATTTCTATAAACTGAACTATTAGCATACATATATAGAACTTTTAGTGGACGAAGAACTTTTCGTTGACAAGGCAAATGTATGCTAATAGTCATCTGTAATTATCTCAGAAACTATATGCACGATATTAAGTCCAATCACTTTCAGACATACATAGACAGCAGCTTATGTGACTCGTGAAAAAATAAAAAATTTTGCATCACAAACAATTTTGCATGAAGCGAAATAATATTTGTTCTATTTATAGACCTTGAACTTTTGGGAGACATGCTAACATCGCTAATAACTTTTTAACAACCATATATATTGTTTTTGAAATTTGGATATGTGCATCAGAACAGCTATTTTGTGTGGTATGCAAAATTTGGGGCTAAAATAAAACGAATTAAACAAATATACTTTTTTCACCGCGGCATTAAGCCCTATGCGAATTTTCAACACCGCTTCGCGATCTGTCGGTGGCGCCACCTATCATCTTTTGCAAGATTTACTCAGACTGGACGAGGTTTCCCGCGTATTGCCGCGTCCCCCGCGCGTCAGTCAGGATCAGGACGGGAGAGCCACTGGCTTGAGATTCTACGGATGTTACCGAGATAGTGGTGAGTACATAGTCATAGGCCTGCTTCTTGGCTATCCAGGGAGCAGACTTAGCAAGGCCAAATCATGTAGGTTTGTGTAATTAGCCCACCGGCACCGCTAGTGTAACATCTGATCTGGTTCTTAGTAGATCTAACAATTTGTGTAGACGTGTCAATAACCCTCTCTGCGTTGGACCGAGTCTCCCTTCCTAAATAACCAATCGGTAGGCGAACCTAGGTGAGGACTGTAAGTACGTGCGTGTATCCAAGGATATCGTGAAGCTGGGTTGGGCCGAGAGGGAAGCAGGGGTGCCATGCAAGCATTCATCAGAACTTCGTCGGCCTTTGATCGGCCCACAAACTTAGATTTCAAGGTCTGCCGGGTGTATGGGGGTCCAGCATGGTATCCCCCTCCTGTTTGAGAACGAATGCCGTTTTTCAATTTAGGCCATATGAGGCGTGCCCCTCCCGCCCCCTTCCCCCGCCCCCATTTTTTCGAGGCAAAACGCTATCTGAGGCGTGGACCCAGCCCCCCTCCCCCCTGGTCGCAATTTTATTCAGAGCCCCCCCTACCCCCGGTTGCAAGTCTTCGCTGGACCCACGTCACTTTTTGACAAGAACGCTAAACGTTTTTTTAAAAACCCATATGTCAACCCCATGCTAGAGAAAAATCTTTACCCATGTTGACACCCCACTAGCTAGTGCTAAATCACCCTGGCCATAGAAATAAATATTGGTGTATAACCTGGCGGTTTGGCGTCGTCAATGAAAACAATCATGAACATGTTGGCCGACGCCCACATGTAAACCTCGGTATCGGGCGGCCTCTGGGCATCTAACATTCATGCAAAGTCTTTTTAGGTATGCCCTGGCAGAAGTTTTAGAGTTTTTAGTTTTGTGTTGCCAACGCATGGACTTTGGTAGGTGAGACTTAAGTTAAGTAGAGTAAGAATACGTACACTTAACCATATTATCACCCGCTTTACTTACTTGCATTAAGTTAAAGTTCTGTCACTGTGTCAGTCACAGTGACTAACCGTAAATCCCTGTCATCACTTTGCTTGCAATTATGACAGGTCACTTTATCACTCACAAACTCGCACCATTGCAAGGCTGTTACATTCTAGTAGCCTAGTCCTTTTTGACCCAGGGAAAACTCTTTGAGTTGGGCGTCTTATCTTGGGGCTAATTCTGTAGGTTTAGTTAATCAAAATCTGGGATTTATAATACTACAGGAAACCTCATAGCCTCAAAATTCAGATTACATCTTACGTTTGACAGTCAGATAATATTGTCTTCAAGTCAAAGTCATAAATGTTGTAGCATGTCGTTTCAGCCTATATTTTCCACCAATTTGTCGCGATCGCTCTAAAAATCACTGACGTGAGAAAGCAACACTGTGGAATTTTAATGATACCAAACTTATGTATATTGCGATGTTATATGAAAATCATTTATCGCAAGGTTTGGATAAGGCCCCATTCATAGAAATGGACTTCCGGTCATGCGCATTATACTCGCCAGGCGGTGCACCGAGCGCAGGTGAAAACAAACGCACGTGGCCCAGCCATTTGCATGCGTTCCGCTCTGATTCTCCCCAAATCGGACGCCGTACTTTCCCTATATATATAGCTCTGCCTATGCAAATAAAATCATGCTGAAGAAGTGCAAGGTCTAGGGTTGCTCCAACCACAATATGCCAGACGAAACAAGGGTGGGGGGGGGCATGGGCGGAACCAGGGGGGGGGCCGGACCTCCTCTCCCTTTTTGAGGAGGAATGCTGTTTTTCAATGCAAGTTAGGCCATCTGAGGTGTGGACCCCCGCCCTTTTGTAGTGCTCCCCCCTCCCCCTCGGTCGCAAGCTTTTATTGGACTTCCCGCCGTCCATTTTTGCTAATTTCTGTATCCACGCTGGGCGTGGGGGCAGGACTACTTCTTGGCTATCATTTCTAGCTTGGGCCACAAATATTTGCGCTGCAATGGGAGCAATATTATTTTTATTTGGTAATATGAGAGCAAGAATTTGTCTTTATCTAATATGGGAGCAAGATTAATGTAACCTTTTTTTGTTTAGCAAACTCCCTCCCAACCCTTACCCCAAGAAATGAAAATTTAAGGGAAATTTTTTCTCTCCGGTCAAGGGTTTAATTATTTTTTTGCCAAATTTATGGCAAGCATTATTGTTAGCTAGGGGTAACAGTCGGTTGATCTATAGAGCATTATGCAACCCTTTTTGAGTCACCCCCCTGGCCCTAGCCTCACCAGGCAAGCATTCCAACAATTCGTAGGACATCGCTAAATAAACAAAAACGGGCGCGAAACCACGGACAAATTCGACAGAAAACACTGAGAAAGACGCTATGCTTACGTATCCGCGGGAAAGTTTTCAAGGGCGCGATAACGAGGCTCAGTGCGCTTAGTCTGCATGCATACAAAAATTGTGACGTCAGTCCATTACCATGACGCAAATAAAAGCCCCCCCCCCCCCACCAAACCCCCAAAAAAATAAATATGAATTATTTTTCACCACAAAGTTATAAGATTGAGGGGAAGTAATTTTTTCCGTCAAGTTCAAGGCAACTTCTTCAATAAATGTAAGGACAAATTAAAATTAAAGCAATTCTGTCAAGTTCAATGCAAGGTGGGGGTTTTTTTTTGGGGGGGGGGGGCGGGGCAGTGGAAAATAATCTAAGATCATAGAAGATGGGCCTACAAACATCAGAGATCTCAGATCACACCTTGGGAAGAATCAAATATCAGAGATCAGAGAAAAATCTGAGATCAAAGATACTGCCTAAGATCAGAGAACATGCCAACCAAAAAATCAGAGATTAGAGAACATGCCAACCCCCAAAAAAGAGATCAGAGAACCGAGCCACCCTGTTCTACCCCCCATTTTGTTAAGGAGAGAATTTTCTGTCGAGTTCAACAAGAATATTTTTTATCCACAAATTGAGGGCAAGAGAAAACGTCTTTCCCCCAAATTCAGGGTATGCATTTGCTTTGGGCCTTATTAATTAGGACAACTTAATTAGGTACGTTTCCAATTATGTATCAGCAAGTAGGAGGTGAGAACTTGGCAGGAACAATTGAGGGATGGGGATATCCACTGGATTAATGGAAATTATGATGTTTCAATATGCATTAATTCTGACCTACATAAAGTTGTTTCTGCATTAAGTTTTTGCATGGGTCTACTCATAACAACAGGCTTCATCCCAAGAAGACGGTCGCCCACTTCTCTGTTGCTTCCTTGGGGTTTAGGTCAGCTACTTTTAGTTTTCTGGGTACCTGGCACTAACTACACCAGGTAGGGTTTCCAAATAGTTTTAGGACATAGCACAACGAAAGAAAAACAGACGCAAACCCACGGAACAAAACCAGTACAAAAGACACAAAACACGAGATTTGTATGCAGATTTATAACCACGTGGCAATGTTTTCAACTGCGCGATAACGAGGCTCCGTATTTTCACCTACTACGCATGCGCACCACAATTGTGACGTCAGGCCATTTCTATGAATTGCCAGTTTACAATGAATTATTTTCCGGCCTATACTCCTTCCTCAGTTAACTATTAAATTATTGAAAGTCCATTCTTAAGTAATTAACAGAAATACCCCATGCCCCTCCCACCTTTATATATCAGTTGCACCATGCAGAAAACAGAAATAAACCATAGTACCGTAAAGTGCCTATTTGAAGCCGCATACATATTAGAAGCCGCACCCCAACTTCGGCCGCATCTTGGACCTCCCCCCCCCCCCCCCCCCACCTGTATTCCTGTCTAATCCTGTCCCCCCAACGAAACAAATTAATTGTTTAGACAAGCAGTCACGACTACTAACAACATTCACCTCTCCCTCTCCGATCGCACCTCTTATCAAGTGTCACGCCAGTGGCTGGTTCTCCTGATCCCTACCAAGCCAATTAATTATTTATACAAGCAGTCGCGACTAATAACAACATTCAGCTCTCTCTCTCCGATAGCAGCTCTTATCAAGTGTCACACCACCAGGAGCTGGCTCTCCTGGCTCTTACTGCATGTTTATGAATCACTGTCGTACCTACCCCGTATCAAGTTTCTGTCTAGCACAATTAACTTATTGCATTTTGTGCGAAACCGGTGGCAGTCGTATCAATTTACATCACCTGAAACCTGGCCTCTGATCATTGGTCTACAATAGGTGTGGGCGGAGTCGCTTGGCAGTAGTAATAAGTAAGACAACCTTAAGTAGCACATTGTCGGTCTTGATTGCCACAGTAACACAATGCCTGGGAAAAGAGCATCTTACGACGCAGCTTTCAAGTTTAATTATCTTCCGACTTGGTGACTTATGTAATGTTATGATGCAATAAATTATTTTGGCAACAGCAGTAACTTTAGTATTACTCCCCCCCCCCCCCCAAATGCCCCCTGCTTGTCTCGCTAGGCTCACTTGAAATCGGCAAAAGGCCCTATTTAAAGCTGCACCCTGACTTGTGCCTCAAACCGGGAAAGTGGATCCTCCAACTTCTTAATATAAGCCACGGCTTCAAATAGGCAGTTTACGTTGAGTATTTGTGGGTAGTTGTGTATGGTGATTTGATTTGTTTATATATTAAAGGGTTTGTTGAAATTCACTAGTATTGGAGCCTGCAAATAAAAAATCATTTAATTTATATAATTAACTAACTTTACAATTATACAGACCAGTCCATTGATATACTTTCTTTTTGCTTCATAGTTTCCTTTCAACCAAATTTAGTACTGTTCAGATTGCAGTGACCGATCATTTGCACCCAACAAATTAGTAACCAAAGAGTTAAATTGCATATTATAATCTGCCTGTAAATCTATAAGGCAGGATATTGGTGCCTCCCCCATACTACCCTTCTACATGGGGTGTATGCTGTAATAGAGTATGTGTCTTGCTCCAAATTCTGAAAGATAAAACCAATGTTGATCAATCAATTACCGCTATATTGCCATTTTAATTCTGCAGCATTTTGATCGACTTTAGGATTTTCAGATGTTATTGTGTTTTTTTGCAGATCTATGGATAGATGCAGTCATGTCTACCCGAGGAAAGAATATGGTATTTATGATTAACTCTAGAATGAATGCACAAATCTATAACTGGCAACAGCTGACAATAAGTCAGAGCTTCTAAATCTAAAAGTCTTTGCATTCAGTAGATTTAAGTATGTATGGCTGCTACTTTACATTTTAAACAGTTGGTCCAGCTTAGCCCTCGTGTGTACAAAAGTGGCCCAAAATACCAACATAACATTTCATTATATTGTAAACAGTTGACCCTTATTACAAAAGATATGTGAGCACACTGGATAATTGGTAGAATAGGCTTCATATTGAAGGAGCCTTACACTATCAAGTGTTCAAAGATATCCTGGCGTTGCCATATTGTCACTGTCAAAGACCAATGTGTCACATGAGAGGGTGGCTTGTTTAAGTAGCCTCCCTTATGTACTGATCATGTGAGTGGAAAGGGATGATGCAGGAAAATTATAATTTTCATATTCTTTAATTCTATTTGTTTAACATATGAATGTGTTCCTTCTGAAATCCAGGCTTATGATTTCATGTAAATGTTGCAGCTTCGCTCAAGTCTGGAGAACCAGATGTTGACCACTAAACGGATCTCCCCAAAGCAAAATGCGATCTTATGGATAAAATATGGGTTAGATCAAAGTGGATTCGCCAAACAGTACTTGAATGATGAAATAGGTAAACCTTCCACAGAAGTGAACTGATGTAGCACTGAGCGTTAGATGGGTTAAAAAAAAATTAGGTTCAACTAGTGTGTGAACAAGGAACATTTCATGCCTTTAATCTGAGAAGGCTGGACAGAATATGCATAAAACAATTGTAAAAAAATTAACCCAGTTATAATTTTAGCTCTATTCTGTATATTATTATCTAACTCAGGGAATAGTGGTACTATCAATTGACTATATAGCTGCAGGCTTATAATTCAATAAAGTACAATCTACGGTGAAAATTAAGGATGCAAGCTAGTATGGAATATTAAGACAATAACCATTCTGTACTTTTTTTAAGGGCATGGAGTGGTCGTCAGTGATAATTTCCGGGCGATTTCCTTCTGGAATACTCTGGCGAAAAGATAACAGAGAAGGAGGCGCAAGAAAGAGAAAAAACTTATGCAAAGCGGTATCGCCGAAAAAAGCCTCGATGTTACATGTTTTACTTTCAACATGCAGAGAAAAGGTGGTGGTAAGTAGCACGAGCGCTTAACTTATTCGTTCATTATTAGCAGATTAGTCCCCACGCGGTCATCTGCACTAAGCCCCACCTCTCATAGTCTATATATAACATAAGAGTATGCAACAAAAAACCGGCGCTGCCAACACCGCCTCAACTTCCAAGTCCCTCGGCAAGCTAAAAGGCCATTATCCCATCATACGTCTCCATTTCCAACATCACAAATAGTTTATCTTCTTAACTAAACTTACTTTAGATCATAATATTCGCAGTTAATACGGCAAAATGAAGCATTTGTGCAAAACACAACACAATCCCACTTTTCACAGAGGGATCGCGATAGACGGAACGCGCTGTTGACGACGACATTTAAGGACGTATCATTTACCATCGAACTAGCTTAAGGAGGGGGGGGGCATTTTATAAAATTTGAAAATAAATTGCGCGAAATATTTATTTTACTCTCTATGTAAAAAAATGAATCGGCAAATCTCAATCGAAGGAAGATACACGTGAGAAAAGATTCTTTGTGCGCGTGCCTTTTGTTTTGTTTTGTTATTTGCATGACAACAACGTACATTTACAATATTTAAACGTTATTCGCGATCATGGAATCGGAGTGGAAAGACGCGGTGCGTTTGGCGGCGACTGGCCACAACGTTTTAATAACGGGCCAAGCTGGGGTCGGCAAGACGTCCATTTTAAAAGAAATTTATCAGAACAGAACAGATGAAAACCTTGTGGTGTCTCTCACGGCATCTACTGGTATTGCCACCCTGCAGTTTGCCAAGCAGGCCAGACCAATGACGCTACATCGATGGGCTGGAATAAAAGTGAGTAAACTTAATTACCGCCTTTGTTTGACGGAGCTAATGGTGATCCCTGCAAATGTAGCCGTCGATAAACATTGCGTATTCCATTTAAGTATTATATCTACGTGTAGATCTAAATCTAGGTTTGTGTTATGTCACGAAAAAACGGGAGTTAAATTTCATATTTGTTTCCGACGAGGGGTGGGGGGGGATTATAATTATCCTTTCTCGCACTCACTTTGCTGCGGCCCATTGTGACGCCAGGTACTGCATAAACCCATCCCGCATTCCTGCGACTGGGCGTTTTCGAAAAAAAGTATGCTTGTCACTACCCATTGTGAACTTTGACTATGGTTTTATGAGATATTAGATATGACATGGCTTTTCTCTTCTCGCACTCGAACCAATGCCATATTTATAGCGTAGCCTAAGGTGCAATATCATATTAGTCCATACTTCTTTACATTTATTGTCTAGTTCAACGATTTGGTATGATGTATGGGCTGAAATCTTCAATTAAAAGTTTGTGTAGCATACATATTGTTCATTATACAGGGTATATCTTACATTAATATTGTCTTTCAGGATGGTAGATTCAGCACGCAGGAGATGTGTGGTCTGGTGCAGTCCGATGAAGCATATCAAGACGCCAAATCACGCATAACCTCCACTGATGTTTTAATTATTGACGAGATTTCTATGGTAAATATACATCGTTTATTGACAATAGTCAATCACTACGTGCTGCGAGAAACGACGACTAATTGAACCGAGGAGAAAATATAGGGTATAAGAATATACGTAAATAAATTTAACCCGGTACAGAAGCAAAGTAACGTGTTCAATCTACGCGGTAATAAAATGTTCATTCTCTAATTTACTGTAACGTCTGTACTAAATATATATTCAGCACCTAGAGTAAAATATATGAATATTATTTCTAATTGTGGCTATACCGTTTTGTTACAGATAAGCCTGAAAACATTTCAACAGGTGGACAAGCTCTGCCAGGTGGTCAGAAGAAAAGACCAGACTTTCGGCGGAATGCAGCTCGTTCTCTCTGGAGACTTTTATCAGTTACCTCCCGTTCCTGATCACTTATATGGCGATGAGGGCGCGTTTGTTCTCGATTCGACAGCAGTTAAAGCCATGCACCATGTCAACCTAACGCGGGTTAAGCGGCAGAGCGATTTGGCTTTCATCAAAGCTGTGCGTGAGGTTTCCACTGGCAACGTCAGCCAGGAAACAGAGGCCTTGATGCTTTCTTTGGCTCGCCCGTTGGGGCCTGAACCTGCGACTCACCTATATTCGACTAACCTGGATGTTAGTATGCACAACCGAGACTGCCTGACGGCCATGAATGGAGAGTGGCACGTATATACGGCTGAGGACAATGGCAAGTTATATCTTTACCATGTACATAGGCCAGAAACGTACATATTGCATAAACATGTACACTCATTATGTGTTAACTACATTAGTCAAGAATATTTTCGGCGGCAACCTTTGTTGTCACCAAAAAAAAAGTGGCAACTATACCTACCGTGACAAAGTAGAAACGATAAGAAATTGGAGGCTATTTCTCTCATTTTATTCAACTATGTCCTACTGTGTCTTGTGCTGTTGACTACCTGTGAGGTTCATTTTAATGGCTTAAGTTCAATTTTGATCAAAAACGTGTATTATTACAGGTGACCCACATTACTTGAGGCATATGATTACGCCTAAAGAACTACATCTCAAGGAACATGCACCAGTGATGTTAACGTATAATGTGTCTGACACGCTGGTTAACGGATTGCTGGCGACAGTGGTAACCGCTACACCAGAATCAGTGACAATCAAAATGACAACTGGTCAGACTGCCCGGATCGAGCCGGTTGTGTTTACCAAATACAGCCCACAAACTGGTCAAGTTGTGGCTAGCAGAAAGCAGCTGCCCCTCATCCCAGCCTTCGCTATGACTTTCCATAAATGTCAAGGTAACAATTTACATTTAGGTCTATACAAACTGTAGAAACATGTAATCACACGTCCCTTAAAATCTTAGGTATCCTCGTTGTTATGCCCCAAACTACTTTACTTATGCATCCCTCCCTGCTAAATCCCTCCCACACCCCGATTGAACACAACGGTTCACCTAGCGTTGGCGCCAACGAAAGCCACAACAATAAAATGCATTATCAGTCACATGTATATTGCCGCGATATATCCGACTGTGTTCACTCCCCTTATTTAGGAAAGACACTGGGTCGGACAGTGGTCCATGCCGATCATGTCTTTGCGGCGGGACAGATGGGCGTTGGCATCAGCAGAGTCCGTAAACCTTCGGACCTACAGGTTTTGGGCTTTATCGCAGACAAATGTCACAAGCACCCGGAATCCATCTCGGGATTCTATGATAGACCAAAACAACCTGTTGTCCACAACTTCTCGTGTTGCCAAACACCACAAGGTTTGTTTTTTGAACTCGTTGACTTCGTAGTGTATAGTCACTGTTCCCCTTCGCTAGTACCGTAGGTGATGTTTATATTGCAAGATAATTCCAGCATCCAGGAACGTCTTGTCCAGGTCAATAACGCTTATCTCGCGAAAGTCCCCTGCTCCTGCTCCTGCTCCTGCTCCTGCATATATCTTTCACATTTTAGAAGAAACAATGGCCGCGGATGAAGACCTGCCCCCACCTGCACCGGAGTCTCAAGAGGAGAGCGAAACTGACTGGGGAGAGGCTGACGATGCATCGGTGACCAACATAGAAGAAGGTAACATACTGACTATATTAACATCGCCGTTGCTTCTATAGAAGTCATAAATGGCAAATACATCGACCACAAAGTATCAGTAAAATTAGATAATTATAATATCACTGTACATTTGTTCTTGCAGATGAAGCTTTCAACGAAACACTGACGCCTGTAATAAAACACCTACAAGAGGCAGAAGCGTCAACCGCCAATGCGAAAGCTCGCCAGGCGGCGTTGTTGTCATTTGGCGACAGGGCAACGCTGCAATTCGCCACATTGACCTATAACGCCGTCACAGGTCTGTATAGGAGGCACGTGGACGCCGGCAAAGCCGAAACAAAAGACCTTTCCGGTTTTGTCGGCGCCTGCAATGAATACTTGAAGGGTGAATCACAGAAGGCTATCCTGGCCTTGTGTGTCACACTTGATCCTGGCCGATACAGTGCTGCTGTGACCGTTTTTACGGCCAACCGCGAAACAGCCATTAAACACATGGAAGCCGAATGTGCCTCACGGAAAGCCTCCGTGCGAAACCCAGTTACGGCTGCAATGACGGAGGCAGGTGTTAGCAAGCTGCGATATCTTGGTGGTAGATGCATCGCTAAAATACGTTGGGCATCTATTTCTCGCATTTCACGCATGATGTATAAGAACGAGGAAATATATAAATTAGAGAAGACAAAATTAGAACATTTGGATCATATCATTAGAACAGAAGCAGAGTTAGCCTCTACCAGCCATCCTTCATCTTTAGTAAAAACAGAAATTAGGCAAAACAGTAGACGATCTCTTGTCAACGTCTCCAATTCCTCTCTTAATTTCTTCATCCAACTGCATGACTCCGTTGCCTTAGAGCAAACCGCAGATTCCTTCAAGACTCATGGCCACAATGTAATCATCCAGGCCCAGAACAATATTTTCCCAAATAAACTTCTGAAAGACGCGTTTACCGCCTGCTTTACACAAGAGGCCGATACCAAGTGTATAGATGCATTGTTTCGTGAATGCGTGAAGCGTTACATGCTTATAAGCAGTAACCAATTTCGTAGATCACTTGTTCACGATCTGCGGGTAAAAAAAACGCAGGCCCACAGAACTGAAGTTCGAAAAGCTGCCGGGTTGAAAACCACCAACTCAACAATATCTAGCAGTGTTTCAGCAAGCTCTTGCAGCGGAGTACAAAAGAAAACATGGAAGAGAACGAAAAAGGACACCAGCTTGACGAACACCTGTCCTCGCTGTGAAAAAACGTACAATGAAGGTAACTATGTGAACTATTGAATTATGACTTTTCGCTTTCATCAGCAAGTTCTCATAAACAACCCGTCCGAAGGATATATGGCGTGACAACCTTAATGAACTACACATTATTCAAAATGCAATTAACTCAACTCCAGCAAATCAACCGCGTGATAGATACCTCCGCCACCATGCTTGTCGTTGTAGGCGAAAACTGGATTCAGTGCCATCAGTGCAATAGATGGCTGCACTACCACTGCAGCGGAGAATCCTGCGAAAGATTACGTATTCATGAAGAGGACGAAAATCTGACGTTTATGTGTTCCACATGTGAAAGGAAGTGAAGTAGGTAATTGAATAATAGTAATCGACAACAATATCACATAATATGTGTTCGCTCATTTCCTCCGCTTTCTAAGTGGTTCGTTGGTAATGACGTTGAAAGGGACGGCGCTTTTAAGCCCTGCGTTAGACTTCTTGCTTCGCTTCGCACAGCTGCGCCCAAGAACGACTGAGTTGACTCCCTTTGCATATTGCAGATACGTTGGATTACTATTTGCGCCGTATTTCTGTGATCTCTGTTGCGAGAAGAAATTTTCGACGACGTCACTGTTCACTCGAGCCGGCATGACACTGTGACCAGACACCAGACGTTTGCGCAAAATTTCTCGCAAACTTGTGCAGCAAAAGAGGATATCCTCCCTTGTCTCACTTGACATGAGGCGCTCGCGCTTTCCTGCGATACTGAGTCCTTCGTTGGCTAGGACTTCTTTTTCCCAGGCTGAAAACCACAGAATGCTTTCGTCGAGGACGGATAAACGCGAGTCCCCAACGTCAGTGATGGGGCGTTCGTCGTTCACAAATTGAACCAGCTTACTGGTGACCTTCAAGAAAGCCAAGGTTCCAGTAAGGTGTGAGCTGTCGGGCAAGCTTGTGCTGTAACATGTCATAAGATTAAACATTTCCCAATTGAGACATTCATCAGCAAGATGATTACGCATTTTGGAGGCGGAATTAAGGTCTATATGTTCTTTTGTTAAACGATGATGGATTCTGGTCATTTCAGCGTTGCACGTTATGTCCCACGCAAATGCGTCGCGCCAGTGGTCCCAAACGATTTTATGTTCTTTCCACTGTAATTGACGGGTGCAAGCAGATGATGTGCCGCTATTAAAAACGTTGTTTCGAAGACGCTTTATGACGTGTTTCGCGTCCATTCCAAGCACGATGGTTTCTCCGAAGACCTCCAGATTGTTGATGGTCATTTCCTTGTCTAGCGGTTTGTCAGGTTTAAACAACAGCTTGAGAAATGATCTTTTTGCGCTTGCCCCATCAAATATGCAGAAGTCAACATAAAAATCGTGCAGCCATAGGTTACGAACCGCGTCCCAGAAGTTGATGCAAAGATGGTAGGCTTGAGCCCCAACACTGGGAAAGTGTGCAAAGGGAAAGACGAAGCCCGTGAATCCCAAAAATTCTAACTGCAAGACATGGGTGGCTAACGAATTGGTTTTGCATTTGCTTTTTACAGAGTCTAAGGAGTTACACTCGGGACCCATATCCACGCCACCGACAAGCCTGCTGTCGCCGCCTCTATTGTCAATCTGCAGATCCTGCTGGATTGTCATCTCATCAAATATAATCCCGCCACGACGCGCTGACTGGGGGAGCTGTTTCTCTTCAGCAGAAGCCTGCATCCACCGGAAAATTTCTGCGTGAAATCCGGGGCTCTGATCGACGGCATTTTTGTAATATTGTAGTAACCTTACAGACGGTAGAAGGAGAGCGCCGCTGCTGGTGGCATCTTCATATGCGGCAGGGGATCTGTTCCAGAGCCCTAGCGCAAATTGCAAGACGGAACGCTCCCAACGCCTGCCACATGCCGACACAGCACTGTTCTTGATCATAGCGGTCATGATGTTCACGGCTGTGTCTGTCAAATGAGGTCCGTGCTCCCCTAAAAATGCGGCAACATCGGTGACAGGCTTGTCCTTCTTCTCCTGGGACTTGGCCTTGGCCTACAGGTGTAATGAAGCAGGGTGGGAGATTTTTTTTATAATGTATCAAGAAGGAATACATATGTTTGCTTAATGCCATATCTTCGTAAACATTCTCTTTACTATTATCTTGTACTTATATTTATTGCGCTTTGTTATATAGAAATATTATTGCATTCGCCTTTATATAGACAAGTTATATATAATTAATTATATACTCACTGGAGAAACTACGGCTCTATAATGTAGATCGTAGCATGGAGAACAGATGCTCTTTTGGGCCATCAAGCGTAGCACTTGAGCGCAGTGGACACTTTTCATGTGTTGTTTGCCGCCAACGTGGAAGAGCACCGTGGACTTTAACACTTTATAACCCTCTGTTGGTAGAGGTTCACCAGTGCAGAGCCGCAATAAGGAGCATAAACGAGTAAGGGCAATTACTACCGATGAAGATGGTACCTTTGGAAAGCCAAAAGTGTCCAGAGAAATGACGTTTTCTTGCAAGGAAAATATGTATTGACTGTTTGTTATCTTCAATATGTAGGGTTGTATTGCTGGGGATTTCTTCCAGTATGTCCCTGGGCATAATGCGGACCAGTTGTTGGTTTGGAGTAGATCGTCCAACGTTGACCCCACCAGCTCTGTTGACGGCTCGCGTTTTTTCAGTCCAACGTATACACCTACGTAAAATCCAATAAACGATAAATTATGCCAAATCTCGAAGGTAGACAGTTTTGTATTGTTATGTATTAACCCATATCGTGGTAAATATTTGGGGTAGTTAACCTTGAGATCGAGTCTTTCTTCAGCGTTTGTTATTAGCCGCCGTTGTTTGCTTACCCGAGCCCGCACGTATTCACCTAACCTATGTCATATATAGCTGCCTACGTATCATTATGCAACCGTCGCTTAATTATATATGTTTACATTATATGTTGGCACGTAGCGTACGTCATAATACCTTCACTGGTGTATCTGCGATTTGTGACGTCTTCCAACACTTTCTGGGCGGTACTACGGCGTGTGTTCGGGAACAGTACTTTCACCAATCGACCAATTGCCTACACAATGAAAACACCTACTATTATATAAATTAAGATGTAATGGTATGTTAGATATAGTCACCTGATTTTGCACTAAAAGTAAATATTATATGATGAATAAAGAAAACACCCTAATAGAGTCTTTAGATCTAGTCTACGAAGAAAATGGGTAAACTAAATTTTAATTACATGAAATACATTAGGTTAGACATTATTTGTCGCATAACCAACTATAATAACGGGGATAAACTTACAGAACTGTCTTTCGCTTCGTACTCGGTATTAACGATGCATTCCGTTAGCAAATCTTGGCACTGTACGCGCCCTTCCCCTTCAACGTATGTGTTCAATAACCTGAATATGGATAAAGGTACATTTTAGAGAACTTACGGACTTATTAGAAGTTACCATGTAGATCTAATACAAATTCTAATTGATCACATTACAATTAAATTGTAATAAAAAAACGCTTACCAAAAAGTAGCCCTCTCCATACTGTGACGAATTTTCCAGAGCTGTTGCTCCCCCTTCGGATTCGAAATGAACAGTCGATTTCCAAAAGAGCGCGTGCGATTCTGTATCCAGTGGGTGTGTCTCGTTTCGTCCAATCACAGCTCGCTTACGTCGTTCGATTGTTAACAATGCGCGTTCCGTCTATCGCGATCCCTCTGTGAAAAGTGGGATTGTGTTGTGTTTTGCACAAATGCTTCATTTTGCCGTATTAACTGCGAATATTATGATCTAAAGTGAGTTTAGTTAAGAAGATAGACTATTTGTGATGTTGGAAATGGAGACGTATGATGGGATAATGGCCTTTTAGCTTGCCGAGGGACTTGGAAGTTGAGGCGGTATTGGCAGCGCCGGTTTTTTGTTGCATACTCTTATGTTATATATAGACTATGAGAGGTGGGGCTTAGTGCAGATGACCGCGTGGTGACTGATAATCAACGAAGAAGTTAAGCGCTCGTGGTAAGTAGTATCACCAATCTGATGCAGTTGTAGTTTTCATCATAATGTAGCACACCGATAGTTGTTTTTTGTTTCAGATATTTAGGCAATTGTTTTACATGTACCTGTCGTTTGGGAAACTTGAAGAACATGGTCTGATCTGTCATCTTTTTGATGTTTGTTTTACAGTATAGATGCCACGAAGGCCTCATCAAGACTAGGTAGGCTGGCTAACGACGCCACAGGAGAGAAATGTAATGCAAAAATGCAGAAAATAGACGTCTGCGGAAGGCCTTACTTGGCACTCTTCGCCATGAGGCACATTATCAAAGGGGAAGAGATCAGATATGACTACGGGGATAACGATGTGTGGTGGAGAAAAGTAAGTACTTCAATATTGAAACATTATTATAATTAAATTTCTACTTTGTAATTATTATGATAATACTTTTGTGATTTTTATCTGACCAAATTAAACTGCATGTCGGTAATATATAGATAAATAACTTGAAGACCTGACCATGATCACTCATGTTTTGTGTAATCAATCCATCTTCTTATAAAGGCATAATGATTGTTTTCAGAATCAGTTGGTCCAGAAGATTGGGACCTGTGTGACAACGGAGTTCGATTGTCCAGAAACAGTTTCTGACGGTGAGTATGCATTTTTATGCGCATACTTGTCTTGACATTCGCAACTAGGCACATTTTTTTTTGTAATTGTTTTCAGCCATGTCATTGGACCTTAATGCGCATAAAAAATGAGAACACACGGGCCTAAATATGTTTGGTGTTTAAGGTGTATCTAGCTCCTAAGCATAAATTGCATAATTCATGAGTTGTCAAGTTTGATGTGGCTCTAACTTGTGTGTCGCGCTACATGGAACAAGGAACAATAAAATGTATGTATTCTCTATATATATGATCCAAAGGCTATTTTTTCAGAGTCAGTGAGTCCAGAAGATTGGGACCTGGCGGCAATGTGTGACAGCGCAGCCACGGCCGTCGATTGTTCAGAAACAGTTTCTGACGGTGAGTATGCATGTTTATGCGCATATTATTCGTGACATTCGCAACTTGGTTGCAGGCGTGTCACTGGACCTTGATACCCGTAGAAAAGAAGAACAAGTAGGTCTGAATGTGAGGTACTTTTATGTATCTATAGCTCCTACGTATAAATTGTAGCTTTTTTCAGGCAATTGTTAAGCGTAACGTGGCTCTAACTTATATCAAAGATATTAGTAGGTGTATTAATATCTTTGCTTATATGTCGTACTCCGTGAAGTAGGGAACAACAGATTTCATTTATTCGCCGTACATATGCACTAACAAAATAATTATGGTAATATTCGCGCTTTACCATAAATTCTTTGAGTATGAAACCTATTAATACTTTCTTTATCTCGCTTATCTCAAAGACAGTGACTTGACGGCTATGAATGCCACATGCATTACTACGGCTCGGCCTCAAGGGACAGTGTTTGATGGTGATTATGCTCATTTACTGGTCCTTGGTAACTGATAAATGATTGCATTGATACAGTACTTGTCCAGAGAGAGGGGGCACAACATTGCCATGGCAAAAGTGACAGTAGTTAAAACAATGGCTATTCCTAAACTGATAGATGTTATGTCGGTTCTACCGTCGCCGCAGCCAAGTTATATCGAACAGGTTACCAAAATTATACGATCATTTATATGGAATTCAGGCTCACCTAAGATTGCCTATAATAAAATGGTTCAGACAGAAGAAAATGGTGGAATTAACTTAACCCACATTCCATTTTTGTTGCACGCGCTAAAGATTTCGTGGGTGAAAAGACTTGTCACGTCAGAAGGCGCTTGGCAAGACCTGTTCTCTACCACCATATGTAATGAGAAGTCACTGTGTTGGCAACTGGATCCAATATCTTTGAAGTGCTTTATGACGCTGTCGAACCCTTTTTGGCGTGATGTATTTAAAGCGTGGTACCGGTTTAGATCGATCGGGGACAGTACAGATGTCCGAACATATCCACTTTGGAACACGCAGTTTCTAAGTCACTCTAACCTTGTTACTAGGAAAGCAAAATTTATTAACGCAGGGGTCATATTCTATAACGATGTTATTGATGATATGGGTCGTGTTTTAGGATGGCAAGACTTCAAACAGGCTTTTGGAATCAAGCTAAATTTTGCCGATTTCTACAGTTTAACCCATTCACTACCAAGAAGCTGGAGAGTTGAGAGTTTGGAAAAGGCGTCTAAATTACAAGTGGTAGGGTGTACTGAACTACAGGCTGTGTTAACATCAAAGCGGGTATGCAATATTGTGTATCAACGCTTGATCCTGGAATTGTGTCCGGTGAGAAATAATGAAACAAAGTGGGAAACCTCGCTAGGAAAAAAATTTACTCCTGAAGAATGGAGAGGTTTTTATACTGTTGCGAAGACAAGTACAGTTGATGAACGGCTCAGGAGCTTCCAATATAAGCTTCTCCAACGAGGTTTGTCCACCAATACTTACCTAAAAAAATGTAATCTAGCAGAAGACGAGAGTTGTACGTTTTGTAATAGTGCCGTCGAAACACTTGAACATTTATTCTTTCATTGTCCATATGTGAAGCAACTGTGGCACTCACTTGCGATTTGGTTTGAGGCGCAATCTGGTTTCCGCATATGGCAGTTACTATCGTTAACCACGGTAATGTTTGGTGTAAGCAAGTCTACAAAACACCGTCTGTTAAACCATATTATAATCATTGTCAAATGCTATATATTCTCGTGCAAGTGTAAGGAAACAAAACCTAGGGTACAAAATGCTTTAAGAATTATAAGATACTATTATAATATAGAAAAATGCGTCATTCAGCAGAAACCGTAGAAACATTGCCATGGCACACATTCTCTGTTCTCGCGACATTGGCCATTAATTGGGGCAGTGGTTGTTGGCATATTCCTGACAGCTTTTATACTCTTACAACAGAAGCATACGTAAAACGTATTATACCTTATGTGTGGGTACTGAATACCAATAAATGTTTCATTGTGCGTGTTACCTGGTTCATATTGCCATATAGCACGAGACAAATGAAGACGTTGTTTGCATTTTATACACGAATCTAGGAATGATTTAAGCGCAGAGATTGCATTGCTATCGTTTTTGTTGCAGGAGAGAAACCTAGTAAACGTCTCAAACGGAGTGCCAGGAAGGTGTACGAAAAGCTGCCAAGCTTACTGGTGAGCCCCAAAAACTGTCTCTCATTTATATACTGTTCTTTTTAAAGCAACGGGATGTGCCATCTCACGTAATATGGACAATATTACAATGTACTACTAAAAGTATAAATAACAATGGGAATATTTTTAAATGTAATATTTTTTTTATACTAGGCGGATTGTGACGACGACAGTCGAGAAGCGGATTTCGTTTGTCCGTCCTCTTGTAGTTCCGAGGGAGATGAGGACTTTATTGGACTCCCTTTCCTGCACCAGCTGGTTGTTGGAAACACAGGTAATAGTACAAGAAAACGCAAAAAACGATTTTATAAGGTGTCTTTTTTGTATCGTTAGGAGCTGTTGCGACGAACTTTAACATTTTTGAATGGTCTCGTTAGCAACTCAAATACGAAGGGTATCTTTGGGATCCACCAAGTTGTTCTGTTCACAAGTTGCTGTCCGATATTAATGCATGGGCAAAATGCGAGACTGGAAGAAACGCTCAGAATTGCAGCATAGTCCATTAATGTTATGTCATCGGTGTTTTCTCTCAGAATCCACAAATCCTGGGGATGGCAAAAATGAAGAATTCTCGGAATCAGAAGCTTGGCAAGTTGTAGCAGAGGACAGCTCCCCGACCGCAGCAATGCTGTACCCCTATGCTCGGATCCCAGAAGCTAGAAAGATCGCGGTAAAGGGCGACCCTGGGACTACTGCTGTCTTGACTGGAGTGTCGACTTATCTAGAGGCTGGAAACATCGCGGAAAAGGGCGACCCTGGGACTGCTGCCTTCTTGACTGGAGAGTGGACTAATCTAGAGACTGTATACATTGCGGACAAGGACGACCCTGGGACTGCTGCCTTCTTGACTGGAGTGTCCACTAATCTAGAGGCTGGAAACATCGGGGCAAAGGGCGACTCTGGGACTGCCGCCTTCTTGAATGGAGTGTCGACTAATCTAGAGGCTGGAAACATCAGGGCAAAGGGCGACCCTGGGACTGCTGCCTTCTTGACTGGAGAGTCGACTAATCTAGAGGCTGGAAACATCGCGGACAAGGACGACTCTGGGACTGCTGCCGTCTTGACTGGAGTGTCCACTAATCTAGAGGCTGGAAACATCACAAAGAGCGACTCCGGGAAAGCTGCTGTCCTGGTTGAGTCGCCAAATCCACTATCGCGTGGTGAGTATGCTCTTATGTATGTTACTACTTGTAAAAGACAGCAATATCGAAGACACTTGGAAGCGGTGGATCCAGGATTTGCAACCGAATGGCCACGAATTTTTGTTTTAGATAGTGACACTATGTTTGTCCAAGCTTTTTGTGCGCCTTGGCCTTTCTGATTAATTCGCATGTACACTACTTTGAATTAGAGTAAGGAATCCCAAGGTTTGGACCCGATTAAAGTGACCAATCGGTGACGCGTGTGAGACATCGGGGCCCAGGCTAGGGCCAGACTCACTTGAAACCCCGGAGCCGAGGCTAGGGCCAGACTCACTTGAGACCCCGGAGCCGAGGCTAGGGCCAGACTAACTTGAGACCCCGGAGCCGGGGCTAGGGCCAGACTCACTTGAGACCCCGGAGCCGAGGCTAGGGCCAGACTCACTTTAGACCCCGGAGCCGAGGCTAGGGCCAGACTCACTTTAGACCCCGGAGCCGAGGCTAGGGCCAGACTCACTTTAGACCCCGGTGCCGTGGCTAGGGCCAGACTCACTTGAAACCTCGGAGCCGAGGCTAGTGCCAGACTCACTTGAAACCCCGGATCCGAGGCTAGGGCCAGACCCACTTGAAACCTCGGAGACGAGGCTAGGGTCCGACTCACTTGAGACCCCGGAGCCGAGACTATGGCCAGACCCACTTGAAACCTCGTAGCCGAGACTAGGGCCAGACTCACATCAAACCTCGGGGCGGCCTAGGATGAAGCCGGACTCCTATCAAACATCGGGGTCGAGGCTTGGGCCAGTCATGTGATGCATCGAGATCCATGCTGGGTCATATTTATGTCATGCATCGGGGCCAAGACTGAGGCCAAACTCATCGGAGCCGAAGCTACCTATATAATATATTTTTGTTACATTTGGGTTGGAAACAGCCTGCTGTTTTAAATATAATTATGTTTGAGGGACCAAGCATATATTAGCAGGGATCAGGTCGACCCGATGGGAACATGATGGATGGGTTAGGTTAAAACAATTGTTTTGGACGATGAGGGAGGCGAATGGTCGAACATACTTTTGGCTTTAGATCCTTGTTGACTCTTTCTTGTTCAGTGTCCTAGTTTGTGGCTTACATCACCAATCAAACACATTTTTTGGGGTCTAAGTTCTCTTAGTTCTTGAAGCATACGAAGTGATGTTAGGCCATTAATGACGTTTATTGTATTCATATTTAGTATTCGTTCAGCGCTGTGATATTTACCGTTTCTAATGCTACTATTTAGACTAGTTGTGACATTGTATGTATATTCTTAGGTGCATACAGTTGCGGCTTGTGTGAAAGAAGTTTCAAACACAAGGCCGGATATACTTGTCATCTGAAGGTCCATTCTAAAGCAAGTAGGTTGGCATTACACAACGGCAATTGTGCCCACACATTCCAAATATTATTATGCAGTTTTAGAATTGAATATTGAATATATTGAGAACTGTTAATAGCCATCGATATAAATGTTGAGATGATCCGTATTATACTGGACTTGATTAGTTTCGTTGATCGCAGATGCAATTGCCGTTAGAAACGAAGATTATTGATACAGTAGGCCAGTGAAGTATATCAACGGAAGATTAGATGAGATTGTAGCCGATACACGTTACACAGATACACGTGCTATTGTGTTGTAGATTGCACGACATACAAAAGGCCTCCACGAAGCTGCATGTACTGTGGAAAAACATTCCAAGGTGGCAAGCTGCGAAGGCATGTAGAAAAGGCACATAAACCCGAGTTTAGTCGCCTCTTGGAATCGGCTGACTCTACTGATTCGACCGTTTTTCGGAAACTACGAAACGAAGGAATCTTGGCGAACAATAAAAAGGCTGCGGCTGAAGGAAATGTGTTACTCGTCTCCGTGAAGAAATGTGCCGGTGAAGTGGTACACTGTTTAAACTGTAATGGAAGCTATGCGAGAAGATTCTTCAGTCGACACAAGAAGACATGTGCCAGTTCCGGCTTGAAGAAGTCGTCTTTCATATCTGCGAAACTGTTAAATGCCGCGACCCACGACGAAGCCTCCCGCCAAATTCTGAACAGCTTCCACCCTACTGATGTTGGTGAGCTTTGTAGAACTGACGAAACCATCAAGGTCATTGGCTCCCTTTTGTGGAATAAAGACAAAACCAAAATCGACAAAAGCGAGGAAGACCGTCATGGCTTCTATGAGGACGTTGGCGAAACTGTTTATTCAGTTCAAACGTCAAGTTAAAGAAGAAGTCGGGCGTGATCCCGATGGTGTAAAGTCTATGTTTGACAGAGGAAATTGGAAGCACCTCGCAGATGCCATCACCAAAGTTACTGAATCTGATGACGCGTGTGAGACATCGGGGCCCAGGCTAGGGCCAGACTCACTTGAAACCCCGGAGCCGAGGCTAGGGCCAGACTCACTTGAGACCCCGGAGCCGAGGCTAGGGCCAGACTAACTTGAGACCCCGGAGCCGGGGCTAGGGCCAGACTCACTTGAGACCCCGGAGCCGAGGCTAGGGCCAGACTCACTTTAGACCCCGGAGCCGAGGCTAGGGCCAGACTCACTTTAGACCCCGGAGCCGAGGCTAGGGCCAGACTCACTTTAGACCCCGGTGCCGTGGCTAGGGCCAGACTCACTTGAAACCTCGGAGCCGAGGCTAGTGCCAGACTCACTTGAAACCCCGGATCCGAGGCTAGGGCCAGACCCACTTGAAACCTCGGAGACGAGGCTAGGGTCCGAATCACTTGAGACCCCGGAGCCGAGACTATGGCCAGACCCACTTGAAACCTCGTAGCCGAGACTAGGGCCAGACTCACATCAAACCTCGGGGCGGCCTAGGATGAGGCCGGACTCCTATCAAACATCGGGGTCGAGGCTTGGGCCAGTCATGTGATGCATCGAGATCCATGCTGGGTCATATTTATGTCATGCATCGGGGCCAAGACTGAGGCCAAACTCATCGGAGCCGAAGCTACCTATATAATATATTTTTGTTACATTTGGGTTGGAAACAGCCTGCTGTTTTAAATATAATTATGTTTGAGGGACCAAGCATATATTAGCAGGGATCAGGTCGACCCGATGGGAACATGATGGATGGGTTAGGTTAAAACAATTGTTTTGGACGATGAGGGAGGCGAATGGTCGAACATACTTTTGGCTTTAGATCCTTGTTGACTCTTTCTTGTTCAGTGTCCTAGTTTGTGGCTTACATCACCAATCAAACACATTTTTTGGGGTCTAAGTTCTCTTAGTTCTTGAAGCATACGAAGTGATGTTAGGCCATTAATGACGTTTATTGTATTCATATTTAGTATTCGTTCAGCGCTGTGATATTTACCGTTTCTAATGCTACTATTTAGACTAGTTGTGACATTGTATGTATATTCTTAGGTGCATACAGTTGCGGCTTGTGTGAAAGAAGTTTCAAACACAAGGCCGGATATACTTGTCATCTGAAGGTCCATTCTAAAGCAAGTAGGTTGGCATTACACAACGGCAATTGTGCCCACACATTCCAAATATTATTATGCAGTTTTAGAATTGAATATTGAATATATTGAGAACTGTTAATAGCCATCGATATAAATGTTGAGATGATCCGTATTATACTGGACTTGATTAGTTTCGTTGATCGCAGATGCAATTGCCGTTAGAAACGAAGATTATTGATACAGTAGGCCAGTGAAGTATATCAACGGAAGATTAGATGAGATTGTAGCCGATACACGTTACACAGATACACGTGCTATTGTGTTGTAGATTGCACGACATACAAAAGGCCTCCACGAAGCTGCATGTACTGTGGAAAAACATTCCAAGGTGGCAAGCTGCGAAGGCATGTAGAAAAGGCACATAAACCCGAGTTTAGTCGCCTCTTGGAATCGGCTGACTCTACTGATTCGACCGTTTTTCGGAAACTACGAAACGAAGGAATCTTGGCGAACAATAAAAAGGCTGCGGCTGAAGGAAATGTGTTACTCGTCTCCGTGAAGAAATGTGCCGGTGAAGTGGTACACTGTTTAAACTGTAATGGAAGCTATGCGAGAAGATTCTTCAGTCGACACAAGAAGACATGTGCCAGTTCCGGCTTGAAGAAGTCGTCTTTCATATCTGCGAAACTGTTAAATGCCGCGACCCACGACGAAGCCTTCCGCCAAATTCTGAACAGCTTCCACCCTACTGATGTTGGTGAGCTTTGTAGAACTGACGAAACCATCAAGGTCATTGGCTCCCTTTTGTGGAATAAAGACAAAACCAAAATCGACAAAAGCGAGGAAGACCGTCATGGCTTCTATGAGGACGTTGGCGAAACTGTTTATTCAGTTCAAACGTCAAGTTAAAGAAGAAGTCGGGCGTGATCCCGATGGTGTAAAGTCTATGTTTGACAGAGGAAATTGGAAGCACCTCGCAGATGCCATCACCAAAGTTACTGAATCTGATGGCGTAGAAGCTGTCAAGTACGGGTTAAAAAACTCAAAATACTACCTGTTGTTGAGTTCTGCTGACTTGTTAGAAGGATTGGCGCTGACGCGCAAAGACGACAGTGCGGAAGAACTTCGGCGTTTCAAGAAAGTTCTAAAACATCATGAAAACATAATATTTGCCGATGCCAAATACCTCATCAATAAATCCAGACAGCAAAAGCTGAGATTGCCAAATAGAATGCCCCCCGAAGACGCCATGGAGGCGCTGCGTAACCACACAGTTGACCGCCTGACCAGTCTGTCCAAATCTGAATACTCCGATAAATCAAATTATGTGGAGCTGCGAAACTTGGTTTGTTGCCGACTGACGTTATTTAATGCCCGGAGAGGGGGAGAACCCAGTAGAATGAAAGTCGACCAGTGGCTAAACTGAGGCCAGTGGTTTAGCCAACGAGATTTAAGTGACTTAGATGAAGAAGAGAAAAGACTTTTCGGACAGTTGGCCATCACGTATATGACTGGTAAAGGTAACCATCTGGTCAGTTGCATGGTCCCAAAAGACTGCATTCGAGCAGTTGATCTTCTTTGTAAGGACACCTTGAGGAGAGGCGTTGGAATTACCCAGGAAAATAAATACATCTTTGCTAACACGGAGGGATCGACCCATCACGTAGACGGATGGCAAGCGACCAACTACGTTATGAAAAGAGCGAGCATTGACTGCCCTCTGATTAATGCCACCAATCAGATAGGACGGATTAGCACGCTATATGCAAGCTTCGACGTGCCCCAGGAAGACCGTCAGTGTTTTTTCAAGCATATGGGCCACACGGAGCAGGTAAACGTGGGCACATACCAGAGACCTTTGCCAGTACAGGCCCTAATAAAGGTTGGATCCGTGCTGGCCAGAATAGATCAGACTAAACACAAAGGAGAAGAAAGCAGCGTAACCCTGAACGCCCAATCACCAGGTAATAGGACTTCTCGTATTCACGATGAATTGGAGTCTCAAAGACAAATATGACGGATGATACATAACAGGCACCCTACGGGTAGCATATATAGCTCGGTATTTCACCATGCATTTTACAAGCACTGAACTGCCCTGTTCCTCAGTAATACTTGTTATAGTACCCTAAGCCATGTACGTATGTATAAGTTTTGTGGTTATATCTCCCAGAATCACCGAGTCCTGAGGCAAGTGATGCAGTGGGTGCAACCGACGCTGCTCCTGTTGTCTCTTTCGCAACATCCCCGGTGGTAAAAGATGGGACCACAGCGCCAGGTGCGTCGATTGAGGAAACGTTTTTTTTTTTTCGTTTTTTTTTGCAATATGTAAATGTGAATCATATAGATATATATAAAGATTAAAAAAGTAATTCATCCTCGAAAATAGTTATGATTCTACCACAAGATCTACATTGCAATTGTTATTGTTTTCAACAGCAGAACGTATGGCCTGGACACCAGAACGGACACGAAAACTGGAGAAGCGATTCAAACACTGGATTGAGTTGCCGAGCCCACGAAGAAATTTGCCAAGTAAGCCCTACACAGGATTATGAGAAGACGAGACCGATTCATTCTTTTCTGAAAGCTTTTGCGTGACAGTTATATCGTGGCAGGTCATCCCAGTACAGGACTTGCACCACTAAGGTGACATTTGGTTTCCCACTTTTTTGTGTCTGGTGTATGGGAGGGGAAATCTTATGAAGATTATTCATGGTGGGCAATCTGGCTGAAACTTAGACGGTGGCTATAATTTTGATATCGTTTCAGGTAAATCGGATGTGGAAGGCTACATTAAGGCGGAGAACCTTCGCATCCCGTACATGAAAGTGTGGAGCAAAATCTTCAATGAGCAGAAGAAACGACAAGAAAAAGCAAGGAAGTCATTAAAATTCATGTAAAAACAAATATTACACCGACCACCGCAGTGAACGGACGTGCGGCGTGAAGCTCTCGTTTACTTGGTGGGACAGTGATTGCAAGTCCTGTATTCAGTGCTATGAATTCCCATATGATGCAATAAACCGTCGTTCGATAGAGACAGGTCTTTCTGTTTCTCTTTATCTCGTACAATAATTCCTCCACCATCGATCACGTGCCTATTAAATAAAAATATATAACATTGTGAAAACTGGTCAATAAATACCTGAAATGGATTTTTAGTCATATTAATTCATTAGTAATGACACACTGAATTTAATATCACTGACAATTTGTTTCTAAATCACCTTTCGTATATGTCCACTAATATATATATATATATATATATGTGTGTTTAAGCCAAGTCTGTATATACCCGTTGTTGCTTTCCCTAGTGGTAAAGCTATGAAGTATTTACTTTGCTCTTATGTAAAATATTATTTCCCTGACGGTTATTTTATGTACATATTAGTCCACTTCTTGACAGTAGCTGGGGGAGGGGTTGCCTTTTACGCGTTCTGTAGAGCTCCAAAGTCTGCATATTAAATGTGCAGCCTATAAAACTAATACACTTGCATGCTATCTAGTGTTGTCCGTAGACGCCAGATGGGGCTTTGGGCGCTCGACTGAAGGAGAGGAGTCCGTGGGTCAAGGTCAAGGAATGGACCTTTAATCAGTGTGAGCGTTTGACCTTGGATTAGACTAATGGACGCTTGGGTCTAATTGGGTGGATGACCTTGAAGTCATGAAGTCAATGCCTCTACAATGCGCAGTTCACATGACCTGCGGCATATAAACAACGCCCGTATAAACAGATTGAAGTAGATTATATCCCCACTTTCATCCCCCTTCCCGCTTCCACTCGTATCTAGGCAACGCGAAATGACTGTTGCACATCATTTATTGTGCTTCCTTGTCGATTTGTATAAGGTTTCTTTGGAAACGAAAATATGGTTGAAAATAAATTATTTCATCTCATAATGAAAATCCGACAAATTTAAATACTCATGGTGTAGTTTACATGAATAATAGGTTGTGCAATCTGGCACCACGTTACACTCTCTTTGCACTCTATCAGTCCCGTCAATGTGTCGATATGTAGCGATCGGTGTTAGCTCTGTAATTTACCACAATACGTCTTTACTAGACATGAATGTACGCAGTGTACGTGTACGTATATGTAGAGTTATACCATTCGCCAACATAAAACAACCAGTGACTGGTTTACCCGTGTAAACGTTGCGCAGTGAGATATCATTGGTTGATGTCCTGGCTGTACTCTATTTACTCATCATCTTCAAACGCTGCAAGCGACTGCTTGCACATTGCAAGTCACGTGGTGTTTGTGACGTTCACTTTGTTCATGTCTTCCACTGCTGCAAACGATGTGTCATTTCTGTATGACGTTCGAGCCATAATAATAAAATACTTTAATCTAACACAACCTGGTTGTCCTCTTTTACGCAAGGCCGTGTACGAGAGCGGGTAACGTAGCGCCGTTATTGTTATGAATATGGAGCAACAATCTTTGTTGTTATGACTATCCAGCAAAAAAAGCCTAACATAGTCCATTGCCAATTGTCTTGCTCAGGCAACTTGCACATTTCGTGACCCATTTTTGTGCCATCGCAGGAACCCCTCTACCCCCCTCCCCCCTCTACCCCCCGGTCCCACCGCTCTACCTCACGTGTCCTCACCACCCAAGATGCCCGACCCTCTCGGTGATGGGGTCATGGGCGTTGGGCAGCATAACAATGCGATCAAAAGCCAGTAAGAGACTTATGTGAGTAACACGGAGGCTGGGGCACGGCGGCCCGGAGCAGGGCTCCCGTCAATGTCCCTCAATAGCTGATCAATACTTACCACACCCTCCATCCCTCTACCCCTCTATCCCCCCCTCCCCCCCCCCCCCCCCACACACACACAAACGGCTCTACCTCTCACGTGTCCTCTCCACCCCAAAGGCCTCCCCTCTACTGATAAGCGCATGATATAACGTTTGAAGGTCACCGATATTGTCTAAAAGAAGGAGAGTTGAAGGAGGGTGACAATTAGTTGTCGAGAAGAGGTATAATGAGGCATTACCGTGACTATGTGGATCAGGGGTCGTATTCATAATTGCCTTATCTTAAGGGCGCACCATTTCATATCATGGGGGGGGGGCGCCTAGAAATTATTTGAAAAAAATAGTTTGTTGTGACCATTTGGGGGAAAAAAAATTTGCTTTTCAGATGCTAGAAAAAAAATTACTTGTTTTCATAATTCCAAAAAAAATACCTTGTAAAATGGCCTTATTGGTGTCTAAAGAAATAAATAATTGGATGACAAAGATACAAAAAAAAAAAAAAAGTCAATAAATTTGTGAAAAATATAAATTGCATGGTAATTTTTCCACCCCCCCCCCCCCACCCCCCAGATATGAAATGGTGCGCCCCTTGGCCTCACCGGCTCGTTGTGGTGGTGCTCATGATTCAGAAATCCTCTTCAACATAATTGTAGCCCGTTCAGACAATCCACTTCTTGGGTCACTACTTATGTATGTTGAACCCGATAATCGCTCCAGAAATCATCCACTTAGCGCTGTCTATTGGCGTAGCCTAAGTGGCAATTATGAATACGGCCCCCAGGTAAAGTTTGATTAATTAAGACGTGGATAGGAAGAGCTCCCGTAGTACAGCTACCGGTGAAGTTTGCTAGGGATGCGACATATCGGGGAGGAAATACGTTGGGGCTGGTGAGCTAGAATTTCCGCGGCGCTTCGACGATACGCAAGAGAGGACGGGGATTGAGCACGCTAGGGCACGGTAGAGCAGAACAATGCACGACCGGGTGAGATAGGATAGGCTAGGACAGGGTCAGACAGGACAGACTAGGCTAGAGCAGGCTAGGACGTGGCAGAGCAGTACAGGGTAGGAAAGGACAGGCCATGGTGAGAGAGGACAGGACACGCTAAGACATGCTAGGGCAGAACAATGTTGATGAGTTACCATAGTGAAAAGGAATATAAGTAAGCAAAATATTGAGAAATGTGTTCATTGTATAACAAACAAAAATTAGGGATAATATTTTAGAGACACCAAGAACCCAGGAAGCCTATACTAAACTGCATCGTTCGGTTTCCCTTGTACATGAGAAATATTTTTCTCTCTCTATCCAAAAATTCCAATAGCGGCTGAAAAAACGTATTATCAATCCGCCATAAAGGCCAATCAAAACAACTTGTTTCAAATGTGGAAAACAATCAAAGAGGTAGTAAACAAAAAACAAGGTCAGAAGTTCCAAACGACTTTTGCCATCAAAGAGGAGGACTGATGACAGATAGAAGCCAAATTGCTTGTACTAGTTAAAGACCGAGCTGAAGTGCATTCCCCAAAATAAAGCACGAGACGCGATAGCGTCAAGTGCTTTATTTGGGGAATGCACGACAGCGAGTAGCAATTGTTGTAACAAGGCATTAGTTCTGCTCATTGTGTGGTTCATTTCCTAGGATTTGACACACAAAATCGACAGCGTTAGGAAAGCAGCGGCTTGCTCTAAAATAAAAGAACTGCCGATCAACTAATACACCAGTCAATGTGAAGTCCCAGGGTGTAGAGTGAGAAGGCATGGGGACATTATTTATTATTTTTGTTCATCTAAATCTTCACACAAAGGATCAAGTCGTCCCGTTCAATTTCCATGAAAACAACTCCCCCTGAAAAGCAGTATTAGTGAATCAACGATTTTACTTTAAAATTGATCATCAATTTATGTCGGACATATATATATATATGGTACCTTTAGTAGAAATGGCATGACCCATGTGATACGGTCCCCCGTTCATAAGCGGCGCCAGATATATATGCCATCGAAAACTGTTGAATTTCCACATATTTTTGCTTTCTGATCTAAAGCCCCCACCCCCTCCCGCCCCCTCCCACGCCTAGAGGTTAACGGTGACATTGTCTTGAAATTCGCGAGTTCTGACAAGATCAGACCAGCTAGCTATGCTCAGCTCAACTCGACTAGATTGATTACACCGTGACACAGTTTTCCGTTCTTTATTTAAATAAAGAACACTTAACACGTTAATAAAACACGGCTAGGTCTGTTCTCCGGGTCATTCTTCTACATAATGAACACTTACGACAAAGGCGTGACGTCACACAATTTAAATGAATATAATAACTACTTTATGAAATGTTGGTAAATCTATATGTTAGACCAGACGAGATAAATGGCAAGGTTGGACAGTCTAGACGAGGCTATGACGTGGTCCAGGACAGGTGGCGTGAAGAAGCGCGGAGAGGGGGGCGCATGACAGGTCACAACAAGGAGGTATAAAACAGGGCAAGTGTCTAGCTAAACAATACACTGTCGACCGATATCTCTTATTTGTGGGTGCAAGGGACGGGGTGGGGTAGTGTGGAGCGGGGTAGCACGAGTCTTGGATCAGGGTTTGGGAGCGACCCCTGTATAAGAAGGCCTTGGGGTGGTTCGCTGTGGTAATAGCCGGACACACACGATCGACCGGTAGCCATGAGGTGGGGCCTTATTCTGCTGCTGAGCGGCGCGTACCTCTGTCACGCTGAAGGTGAGTGGATCAGATCTTGGTGAGGGCTCCTACTTACAACATAAACCGGGACTTAAAGTGGTGCAAAACAGTTGTCAAAACGTCGTAATTTAGTTGTAATAACGTTAGTAACTATAAAACCAAATGCAAACGTTGTAGTAACGTTTTAGTAACGTTAGTAATCATAGAACGTTAGTAATTATAGAACGTTATACATACGTTGTAGTAACGTTAGTAACTATATAGCGCTATGCATGTTGTAGTAAATTTGTGTTAACGTTGTCACCATGTATTACATTTGAAGTTATTTTGCTATGAATCGTAAGACATCATTGCATCTTGCAGCTATACGTAAGAGAGCTATACAAACGTTATAATAACCGTGTAGTAAAGTTGTCACCATGCTATCCATTTTGATATCGCCTTCCAGTTTCGCTGTGTGTCGCTTGTCGGTGAATCTCACGCACAGAAAATGACCTTATAATGACCTTGATCTGGTACTGTGTGACGGCAATGGTTAACTAAGCCTGTTACACACCTCCTATCTTATTGGCTGTCATAGCTTACACATCGGACACATATAAGATCGCCACGCTAGGGGAAAGTGAAGATAGTATGTCCATAAGCTACACATTCGTACTCGCTCACTGTGAGCTGTATACACAAATCGCTTGGCGAAATGCGATTACCTGTTATAATCCAATAAACTATGGCAGCGTGTGGTTTATTACTCACATATCACATTAACGGAGAAAAGAGTTCCGCTTAGACTTATCTACGGTCAGACATAGTAAAATACATTTACCCATAGTTGTACAGTTGCTATGTAACCAAAACAATATTACATTTTGCATTATGTTATTCTGCCATATCAAACACGTATGTGTAACATTTTGACTAAGCCGTCTCCCAAGCGCTGTAGCTGGTCCGATGGATAATAGACAGCGAACGAAACTCAGATATGTCTAAAAGTCTATTTACTTTGTTCTTTACCCAAAGATATAAATATTGGCTTTACTGACTTTTTTTGAGAATTTAGGAACTGCCTTTGTATTTTGTTATGGGAGGTCTATCCCAACGATCAAACAAGAGGTATACTGCACCTTTTTCTGTGACAATTTATGCGGAGTATGCCCAAAAAACCCACTCCAACACGAAGGACGACACAAGCGATAACCTCATCTGTCATCATCCTGACTAAAGTCAAAGTCATAAATGCCGTAGACCCACGTTTCAGCCCATATTCTCCGCGAATTTGGCGCGATCGCTCTAAAAATCACTGACCTGACAAAGCAACCCTGTGCGATTTTAATGATACCAAACTTACGTGCGTACTGCGAGGTTATCCTTTTTTAAGACACAAAAATATTTCTCCGTGCTGACACTCCATTGGCACGAAACGCAGTTTCGTACACATACTAAAGCACACGTCATAAAATGACGTAGTTGCCATGGCGCCGAACGTACTCTGAGCTATATTTGCACCAGCCACGCGCGCCATGGCAACAGCCTTTTATTGTCTGTGATTTAGTCTATTTGTCACAAAGTGTCTGCTGCCAATGGAGTGTCAGCACGGAGAACTATTGTTTGTGTCTTAAAAAAGGATAAGCTCACAGTACACACGTAAGTTTGGTATCATTAAAATTGCACAGGGTTGCTTTGTCAGGTCAGTGATTTTTAGAACGATCGCGCCAAATTCGCGGAAAATATGGGCCGAAACGTGAGTCTACGGCATTTATGACTTTGACTTTTTTTTTTTTTTTTTACGGCCATGTGAAACGGAATATGGACCCCTATATTATAGTCGCATTTTGCCCGTACTTGAATCATGTCTGAACGAGTATCACATCTATCATATGTTGATAACACCATTAAATGCATCATTTTCGGTACAATATGCGCTTGGATTCCTAAATTTCATTGTGTGTAAATTCCGTATTAAATTGAGTAAGATTTTAATTATCCAGCGATATACGGCATAGTACGGCCAAACTGCACGAAAATACGGCCAAACTGCTGTTTTTAACAAAGGCACGCAGGTTTGTTCCTCGGTAAAAACCATAGACATAGAGCATGTTTTTTTAATGCCAAATGTATGGAAGATGCTGTGTTTTTATAACCTGACTGAAATGGTTGTTAATTAAGTTTATTACATGCAATTACCCCAGAAACAATTATGGCGTACGACTTTGCTCACCTCAATGAGAAAGGAAGAAAATGAAGAATATGCCAGGCGGCTCTCGAACAAATGTAACACAACACTATTTTTAAAGGTTTGTTTTAAAGACCTCAAGTTCAGAAAACAGTGTACGGCCAAGATTTAAATGCTAAACAGACCAGACAGTAATCGTGTTTGATGTACGTTCTGTTCCAAGACTGTGACTAATATACCACCTCCTTCTCAATCAATGCCCTACGCTAAATCATGTGCGTACGAATATGTGGGAAGACATAATTGACGCAATGTTGAAAAGTCAGTATTTATCCATTTCTAAAGAAGACATAAAAATGTGGGCAATACTTTTTGGAGCTATAAATGATAAAGACACAGAACCAACTGTTACTGCCATCGCGAAACATTTCAACTTTGATTTCCAAGAATCTTACCATTAGGGCTGTGCGAGATCGAGATCCCACGAGACAGGGATAGTTATGCTCTACGTATGCCATCAACAGCATGTACGTGCTGCCTATCTTCTGGTTGCTTGCCTTCACTCGCTTCACACGCAAGATCGGCTAAAGCTGTCCTTGGATGCACAATTAACCACTGCAGTTCTGTGCATAACAGAATTATAACCATCCGAGTATATTTATGTAATATGTGAGCGGATAGACAGTTGATAAACCAGAATGCGGTTGTCTCACGTGTGACTGTCAGTGTCAGGCGATCTGATGTGTTGCGCGGGGTTTTCCATGTCGTATGACGTAATAATCATCAACACGCGCGTGTCTGCGTGCGGTATCTATGGTTACGTAACAATCGCTCCTTTTATGGAATGACTAGTCCAGGACAATGGCGTCCCATTTGTCGCAAAAATGCGAACATCGATTTGCCTCAAAATACAACGTTTCCAACAGTCTCATCGAACGGACCGCATGCATTATTGCAGGGATAGATGTCATATCTTAAAGTATATTATGATTTTATAGTTAGCAATACCTGTACCAAAGCAAACAAAACATGGTTTCACACCCACTCGATTCTTTACGCACAAACAAAGTATTCAAAATGTAGATATTGAGTTTTACACATAGCCTACAGTATTATGTTTCGTTGTTCCAAGTTTTCTTGTTCTTTGTTCTTTGTGCAGCTGTGATACTACTTTATATATATTTATCGTATCGTGATCATTCTATGGGTGGGGAGTAAGGGCCAGGAGGAACATCAGAACATGTACCACATGACCGCCCTATCAGACCACAATCTCCGCGTTCGGTTATGCACTCTGCGGAGTCGGACTACTGTGCTCCGAACTCACCCTATCTGACACTTGCCCGACTTGATTGATTCTGCCTGGTCCCTGATCGTTCTTTAACTAGTACATGTAGATCAGAGTGTTTCCGGTGAACATACGGCAAGTGAGGAGTTGTTGCGCCCTCTTTCGGAAGATTTATTCATGCGGGTTAACGTCAGTGAGCATATGTCATCACACAAGCTTGTTTGTCGTCGCTCATGACATAGTCTCTTCCACAGCCGCCGCCCCCCCGCCCCCCCCCCCTCCCCCCCTGCGTTGCCCGCTCACTCAGATTGGAGCGAGCGGAGGTGGGGCTGTGACAGAACCTACCCGCTCGTCTAATGTTTACGTTTTTGTTGAAATAGTAACATTAATGATAACCATAACATGGCTGTCGCAGTGTGAACTGGATACTATTAGTAATTCACCTTGTTACGTTTGTTTTTCCCACAGAATGGGGTTATGGCGAAGAAGATGGTAAGCATGACAACGCCCAGCTTCCTCTGACTTGTAGTCTATTTGCACCAAATACTTCTTTATCTTTATTAGACGCCGACTGCCATTTGTCAGTGATGATGTCATTATGCATGGCGTCAGAGATACTGTGCTTATGTATCACCTCATGACGTGTGACGTCAGAGTGCCGCTATGGTTATCTTTTATTGTTATGTGTGACGTCATAGTGACGCAATAGTTATCAATGTGGTTACGCATGGCGTCGTAATGATACTATGGTTCATTTATAACGTCAAGTGTCGCCATTGTTATCTGTATAGATATGTATGACGACATAGTGACGCTATGGTTATGTATGATGTCACAGTGCCGGCTATGGTTATCTATGACGTCACAGTGCAGCTATGACTATCTTTGTGGTTATGGATGACAACATATTAACGCCATGGTTATGTTTGTAGTTATCTATGACGTCATAGTGACGCTATGATTAGGCATGACGTTATCGCGATGCTATGGTTACGAATGACGTCATCCCCAGGTCCGGACACTTGGCCGGACACCTGGCCTCTATGCGGTGACAGCATCAGACAGTCACCCATCGACGTGAATCTCGACTCATCGATATTCAACAGTAGCTTGACACCGTTCGTGTTTAGAGGTTACGCCGAGACGGCTAATCGCATCTTTAGCGTCAGAAACACCGGCCACAACAGTAAGTATACTGTAGAGATAGGCGATACAGGTTTATTTAGAGAAAATTAGCTGTATGCTTTGCTATAATACGTTCCTTTATATATGATATTATATGGTACTATATATCAACTCAGTGGTTTATCTCGGGGTGTGTAGAGTATATCATTGTTACTGGTTATTAAAATAATGATCGATCTTTTTCGTCTAGCTTTTTTAAAAATTGAAAGCCAATTGATTTCCATATTTCTGGTGGCTAAGCAGTTATAAATGACGGTATTGCTGGTGACATACGCTATACTGTTTTCGAATGCCGATCAGCGTCAAATACTCGACTGGCTAAGTACGTATTTTTGTGGCAAATGTATCGGTTGCGTCGCAAACACCGCTTTTGTCGCCAGTTCTGGTGGACGTGAGGGGGTCAGAGACGTATGACCTGTCTGGAGGTGGGTTACCCCACAACTATCGCCTCTACCAGTTCCACCTCCACTGGGGGTCGAACGAAGCGCAAGGTTCAGAACACACTGTCAACGGCCAACAGTTTCCAATGGAGGTAGGTGACCGGTAGGGGGGGAGAGGGCGTGGTCTGGACCACGTTTGTACACATGCCGGCTTAAATATTGAGATAAAAAAATCTTCGACATGCTTGGAATGAAATATGTCCAAGATGCAGAGGACTATTTCATTTCCCCCTCCTGGTGTAGTGGCGTGGCCATCATGTCATCTGATTGCCTGCATTGCAATCAATTGGGGTGTAGTTTCTCTCCCTATCTTTTACCTTTAGGTTGCGTCCGATATTTAAAGAGAACGAAATCTGAAGCATATAAATAATGTAGCCTGACTTCATATTCTTATGTTCTAACAATAAAGCCAAATACCCCAATGACAACCTGGCTCACCCATGTCGTGACCTTCTGAACTGACCCTGTTCTCTACTCTTACTCGTATAGATGCATCTAGTACATTGGGATACGGATGACTTCAATTGTCCGGCAGAAGCCGAGGAGACGATAGACGGAATTGCTATCCTGGGTCTCTTCATAGAGGTAACCGCCTTCACATGTACAGTAGAACCTCTCCACTGTCCTGGGTCTCTTCATAGAGGTAACCGCCTTCACATGTACAGTAGAACCTCTCCGCTGTCCTGGGTCTCTTCATATAGGTAACCGCCTTCACATGTACAGTAGAACCTCTCCGCTGTCCTATATGTCTTCATAAAGGTAACCGCCTTCACATGTACAGTAGAACGGCTCCGCTGCCCTATATGTCTTCATAGAGGTAACCGCTTTCACATGTACAGTAGAACCTCTCCGCTGTCCTATGTGTCTTCATAAAAGTAACCGTCTTCACATGTACAGTAGAACCTCTCCGCTGTCCTGGGTCTCTTCATATAGGTAACCGCCTTCACATGTACAGTAGAACCGCTCCGCTGCTCTATATGTCTTCATAGAGGTAACCGCCTTCACATGTACAGTAGAACCTCTCCGCTGTCCTATGTGTCTTCATAGAAGTAACCGCCTTCACATGTACAGTAGAACCTCTCCGCTGTCCTATATGTCTTCACATAGGTAACCGCCTTCACATGTACAGTAGAACCTCTCCGCTGTCCTGGGTCTCTTCATATAGGTAACCGCCTTCACATGTACAGTAGAACCGCTCCGCTGCCCTATATGTCTTCATAGAGGTAACCGCCTTCACATGTACAGTAGAACCTCTCCGCTGTCCTATATGTCTTCACATAGGTAACCGTCTTCACATGTACAGTAGAACCTCTCCGCTGTCCTGGGTATCTTCATAGAGGTAACCGCCTTCACATGTACAGTGGAATCTCTCCGCTGTTCTGGGTCTCTTCATATAGGTAACCGCCTTCACATGTACAATGGAACCTCTCCGCTGTCCTGGGTCTCTTCATATAGGTAACCGCCTTCACATGTACAGTAGAACCTCTCCGCTGTCCTATATGTCTTCATAGAGGTAACCGCCTTCACATGTACAGTAGAACCTCTCCGCTGTCCTATATGTCTTCATAAAGGTAACCGCCTTCACATGTACAGTAGAACCGCTCCGCTGCCCTATGTGTCTTCATAGAGGTAACCGCCTTCACATGTACAGTAGAACCTCTCCGCTGTCCTATGTGTCTTCACAGAAGTAATCGCCTTCACATGTACAGTAGAACCTCTCCGTTGTCCTATATATCTTCATAGGGGTAACCGCCTTCACATGTAGAGTAGAACCTCTCAGCTGTCCTGGGTCTCTTCATAGAGGTAACCGCCTTCACATGTACAGTAGAACCTCTCCGCTGTCCTTAATTTCTTCATAGAGGTAACCGCCTTCACATATACAGTAGAACCTCTCCGCTGTCCTATATGTCTTCACAGGGGTAACCGCCTTCACACGTACAGTAGAACCTCTCCACATGTCTTTTCGGAGGCGGCCATCCATACGATTGTGCTGGTGGGAAATTGTAAAGCATAGTTTTCTTTTAAATGACTTCATTACCTCAGCAGAAACAGAGAATTAAGATAATTCTATTCGGGAAACGATTAAAATTATGTTACAATATTATATCATTTTGCTCATTCCCTTTTAGCATGGACCCCACAACGCCCTTTTCCAGAATATAGTGGATGTCCTAGATCAAGTTCCCTACCCAGGTACTAACAACATCAAAAAAGAACAATTCATGAGATGTTTGTGCGTGGACTTGGGTTTTAAACGATAGTTGTAAGTACATTCCTTGAAGTATTACATCTTTGTCGTCACTGACATAGCATGGGCAACGTTCACCAGGAGTTTTTAGCACGAAGGTGATAGATTCCCGCGGTAACATCGTTGTTGTGTAGCTGTTCGTTTATATAAACTATCTTTGCGTGCTCTGCCTGCCATGATATCCGTGCATCCATCAACGCTTTGCATTGTTACAGGCCTCAAAACTCTGTCAGTTGATTGTCGCACTGCTAGACAAGGGACCATTATGACTAACCAATAAACCATTATGACTGGCTAAGGGACCAGGCCAATGGACCATTTTGACTAGCCAAGGGGCCATTATGACTAGCCAAGGGACCATTATGTCTAGCCAAGGGACCATTATGACTAGCTAAGGGACCATTATGACTAGATAAGGGACCATAATGATTAGCCAAGGGACTATTCTGACTGGCCAAGGGACCATTATGACTAGCTAAGGGACCATTATGACTAGGCAAGGGACCGTAATGATTAGCCAAGGGACCATTATAACTACCTAAGGGGCCATTATGACTAGATAAGTGGTCATTATGAGTAGCCAAGGGACCATTATGACTACCCAAGGGACCATTATGACTAGATAAGTGGTCATTATGACTAGCCAACGGACCATTATAACTAGCCAACGGACCGTTGTGAATGGCAAAGGGACCGTTATGACTAACAGTATTTTCGTCTTGGGTGCAGACATGCCGCCGGTCATTATACCAACGTTTCCCCTGGAGACCTTCCTGCCCGACACTTCCCGTTACCATCGTTACTTGGGCAGTCTGACCACCCCACCCTGCTACGAGAGCAAGGTGTGGTCCATCTTCAACCGAACTGTGGCAGTCTCCGAAGGACAGGTAAATTCCTTTTTTTACCGTTACATCTCATCACACATTCAGTATGATAATAAATAGAGTCATTTTAGGTGGACGTTTAAAGTTAAACTGCTTAAATTCCATCTCCTTGGAGGAGATTTATCACTAAATCACTTCCAAGTATACATTTTCGAGTGGTTACTACAGCCATTTATCAGGTGGAATTATTTTACAGTGTTTTTTATGCCATCAATATTAATACATAAACTCAAAATAAATTCAAGTTGCCAGCGATCCGTTTGCAACCCCCGCACAGGGTAGAGACTTGTGACGTCACAAGATGACGCGGTCTGAGTGGGCCTCGCTTGCCTCGGCTGTGCCACTCTGAATATACGTGCGGCAGACGTTTGACATTAGGTTATGACGATTAGTTTTCAAGTGTGGATAGACCTAGATCTACGATGATGAAGAGATGTGTTTTGGTGGTTTCAGCAACTCAAACAAATGTGTTGCTAGCGGCCTAGCCTGCATTTTTTCCGGTCTCATTGGTGGTTCGGGCCAGCTGGGGTCTGGACCGTCTAGGGCATATTCGTCGAATTGACATAGAATCTAGATCTAAATTTAAATGAAATGTATGGACTAAGGCAAGTTGTCCCAGAGACAAAATAAAAGTACAAAATAGTCGGGGGGCATGTTTTACTTCATTTTCATTCATCGGTCTTCTCTTTATAAAAATATATAAATGATTTTATTCTGAAGATGAATGCGTTCCGGAACAGCTTATTCATGCATCCCTCCGATGTCGTCAACAACACGTATCTCCAGGACAACTTCAGACCCACGCAGCCGATTGCCAACAGGACTCTGGCTCGCAGCTTTGACCTGAACGATCCATGAGAGTAGACTGAGACAGAGCTTCAATGCCCTACCTCGTCCTTGGCAACCATCATCGCCGTTATCACGTATCGGGCGATTCTCTGATTTAAACACACCTACAAATCTCCCGCCAAGATGTGTATCTATTGTGTACTGGTCGTTATTTTGGATAATAAAGTCAAAATGATAATGACATTGACAGATCAGGTTATCGATGAAATGTTAATTTACAGTTGGTAATGTGTGTACAATTCAATAAAATATGTAAATGCACCACCGTATTGAAGGTTGTTTTGATTGCAATATATTGCCGTATCAATTCAATAAAATATGTAAATGCACCACCGTATTGAAGGTTTTTTTGATTGCAATATATTGCGGTATCAATTCAATAAAATATGTAAATGCACCACCGTATTGAAGGTTTTTTTGATTGCAATATATTGCGGTATCAATTCAATAAAATATGTAAATGCACCACCGTATTGAAGGTTGTTTTGATTGTAATATATTGCGGTATCATATAAATTGAAGTGAGAATTGCTCCATAAGGAGAACCGAATTGTGTATTTATTTATGTTTGACAACCATGTCCACAATTACAGCATATTAATCAGGTTAATGTGGTCGACGGCAGACACGTGGGCGACACACCCTTGGCCCATCCGCGGTGGGGGGTGTTAGCATAATACCGATCCAGAGGCCCTGGAAAGTCGCTTTTGGCGCGTAACTTAACGCCGTTGTTGTTATGACTACGGCACCGTGGGGCGTTGGGCGGCGGCACAACAAAGAGATCTGGAGCCAGCGTGTGAGTAACGCGGCGGTCGGTGCACGGCTCCCGTCAGTGCTCACAACATACCGGACTATTGTTAACAGCTCATCAATGGTTGGTTCTGTCCATGTCAGTGACGAGACCTCCATCTACGAGGCGCCACTGTCACCACCTCGCCACTCCAGTGATAACACAAAGCCGGTATACCGCCAACACGTGTGCCTCTGTTCGGATCCCAGGTCAGCTTATATACAAACCAATCAACGACAATTGACACCAACATCTTAGTGTTTCTTCTCGGAGAAAGGGGGTAACCCCCTTAACCATGGCTGGCCCCTATTTTGACCCTTCCCATTGTCGCGATGTCACCTACACATATGCGATCTCCCGGCAGAAGGTGTTACGCTTGCGCCATAGTCCCTCTGCCCCATGTCAAATTTAACCATCAGAATTATCTTTCATAGGCGAAAATTGAAATGAATCTAATCGAGGATAATTTCGCAGTTTGGCATCAAATACACCACTGTTACCATGGTTACCTTTACTTTGACTGTGCCACTGGTATCATACCTGACGAATGCATTTGAATTTGATTAAATTGAAGCCATGTTACTTTCGAACTATATATTCGAGTGCGGTCGAGTATTGAACTTTGACCTCGTGTTTAAAGGTTCACGCCCTAAAAGTATCTCGATATTATGATGCATATATTTCATATGTCTTTGAGTCTGTAAAACAACAATTTCAACATAAAACTGGGCGGTTTATTTATATCGCGCGGACGTCCTAGCGAGCCGCGGTCGACATCACACAGAATACCGTACGGCGAACAGGCACGCAGGAATATAAAGCCGGCCACCAACTTCTGCTCCAGTGAACAAAGTTGTTCACAGGCTTTCAGGTTTTAAATTCAAGACAGAATATATTGATTTGACATAAAGAAGAGGTTGGCAATACAAAAAAGTACAGAATATATCACTTCAAGGCCTACGAAATGCCTAATTTGAGTAAATGCTTCACCTCAATCGGCGCCTGGGGAGTGGATACCCCTTTATATCTCCCGACCCGGTACTGCTCTGGCGGAGTAAACTGACATGGCAGTTTGGTGTTTTAGGCCACTTTTGTATAGGTGAACTAAGTTACGAAATCTGGTCGGCATTAACGGAAACATGCACCGGCTGGGCGGGGCGGAATGCGACAACACTCTCTAACCTGAAACATTAGTAAATCGAATTTTGTCAATATATCCGACCCATGTTCAGGCCCCATCGTACCTACCCCTCCACCCCTCCACCCCTCCACCCCTCCACCCTTCTACCACACCACCCCTCTACCCCACCACCCCAACCCAAATCCCACACTCTCAAAGGAATAGGCGCATGATAAAACGTTTGAAGATGACCGATATTATCTGAAAGGAGTTCCGTTGACAGGGTGACAATAGTTGTGAACAGAGACGTGGTATAAAGAGGCATAGCCGTGCCGATGAGGGTCAGATAATGTTTGACTCCATGGAGTGGTTAGGTAAGGAGCTCCCGGACAGCTACCTCCCGCATGAGGCGTGCCGGTGATGTTTCTGGGCACGCGACATATCTACATTTTTTCGCGGGTACTGCGATGACACGTAAGAGAAGATGCGGACAGAACAAAGGATGGTAGTTTCACCAGGCGTCCGTTTAACGCCGGTTAGGGGAACTAGCTCGGTAGAGTGACGACAGGAGACCGGGTCAATCCATATCAATCTTCATTGCCTTCCGGGTGTACAGGCTACAACCGCTCTCTATCTCCCTGCTTTCTCTCAGTCCTCTATTTCTCTCTCTCTGACCCTGCGGTCTCCGCGGCGACTTATATATGTCCCTCTGATCGCATGCCGGTGGGTCGCCTTGAGTTTCGACCCACCCTCAGGATGACCCACCGGCATGGCACGAACTGTGACGGGCTGTGCCCGCAGAGATTACCAGCCGGGCGTATTGGCACCACCAGCAACCGATATCCCTTGCTCGCGGACATCCCCTATCCCCTATCCTGACCAGGGGCTTCCGCCGTGCAGGTCGCATTCACGCCCCCGCATACCGGCCGCTACGTAAGAGAAGATGCGGACAGAACAATTGATGGTAGAGCAGAGCAAGGTAGAAACGGGCAGGACCGGGTGAGATAGGACAGGTTAGGACAAGGTCAGACAAGACAGTCTAGGGCATGCTAGCACAGACCGTGGCAGGCTACAGCATGCTAGGACAAGCTAAGGCAGGTTAGAACAAGGTCAGACAAGACAGACTAGGGCATGCTAGCACAGACCAGGGCAGGATACAGCATGCTAGGACAAGCTAAGGCAGGTTATGACAAGGTCAGACAATACAGACTAGGACATGCTAGCACAGACCGGGGCAGGCTACAGCATGCTAGGACAAGCTAAGGCAGGTTAGGACAAGGTCAGATAAGACAGACTAGGACATGCTAGCACAGCCCGGGGCAGGCTACAGCATGCTAGGACAAGCTAAGGCAGGTTTAGAAAGCTACAGCTTGGCCGAGCGGGACAAGACAGGAAAGGACAGGCCAGGGTGAGACTGGAGAGGATAGGATAGGTCAGACAGGACAGACTAGTACATGCTAGGACATGCTAGGACAGGGCGAGCAGATCAAGGTAGCAAAGGGCAGGACAATGTAGAACAGGCAGGGCAGACAGAGTTAGACAGGACCGGCTAGGGAAGGCTAGGGGGCCAAGGGAGGCTAGGACAAGCTAGGACGTGGTAGAGTTGAACAGGTAGAACATAGCAGGTTAGAAGAGACTATCTAAAGGCATAGCAGGGCAGAGACAGACAGGATATGACAGACTATGATATGTTAGACCAGACGAGACATCTGGCAGGGCAGGACAGTCTAGCAGAGGCTATAGTGTGATCAAGGTCAAGTGGCGTGGGGAAGGGAGGGGGCATATGGCAGGGTACACTAGGGAGGTATATGGGCGGGCAGGTGTCCAGCTTAACAATACAGAGCATTGTCAACCAATACATTGTGTTTACTTTCTACACGATCTCTGTCTCATCTGATCCGATCTGATCCGATCTGATCCGATCTCTGTCTTCGATTTGACGTACGCGTGGAATGTGGTGGTGGTGGTGGGGGGGTTCCCCATCTCCGTGTGGGTGGCTGCGAGTGACGGGGCGGAGGGTGGGATGGGGTGGGTAGCGAGGGTGGTGGGGGTGGTTCCCCATCTATGTCTGTGTGACTGCGAGGGACGGGGCGGAGGGTGGGGTGGGGTGGGTAGCGAGGGTGGTGGGGGTGGTTCCCCATCTATGTCTGTGTGACTGCGAGGGACGGGGCGGAGGGTGGGGTGGGGTGGCAGACCTGGGTCAGGGTTTGGGAGCGACCCCTGTATAAGAAGGCCTTGGGATGGTTCGCTGTGGTAATAGCCGGACACACGGTCGACCGGTAACCATGAGGTGGGGCCTTCATCTGCTGCTGTGCGGCGCGTACCTCTGTCACGCTCAAGGTGAGTGAATCAGCTCTTGGTGACGGCTCCTACTTACAACATAAACCGCGACTTAGTTACGTTGTAGTAACGTCGCCAGTACGTAACAGTAATTACAGAACGCTATCCAAACGTTGTAGTAAATTTATCTTAATGTTGTCACCATGTATTAAATTATAATGTAGTTTGGTTCCTAAGGCATCATTGCATGTTCCGGTTTTATGTAAGAGAGCTATACACACGTTGTAATAACGTTGTGGTAAAGTTGTCACCATACTATCAATTTTGATATCGCCTTCCCGTTTTGCGGTGTGTCGCTTATCGGTAAATCGGACGTATGGAAAATGACCTTTGATTTAATACTGTGTGATGGCAATGGTTGACTGGGCCTGTGATACCCCTATCTTATCGCCTATCATAGCTTACACATATGATGTCGACAAACTTCGCAAAGGGAAAGTCTACACATTCGTACTCTCTCCACCACGGTGAGCTGTACACCATTTACACGGGGACATGGATAATTACTTCCCATGGACGCCATATGATCAGAATTGGTTACAGCGTCCTGCACATACAACATACAACCAGCCATATTCACAAATCGCTCGGCGAATACGTGTTATAGTAAAATAAACTGGCGGAGCCTGTGGTTAATTACTCACAAATCAGAATGCGGAATGTACAATATATGAAAATTTATCAAAGACGCGTGCTCGAGTGCAATATACCATGTCTACATTCCGGCGAACTACGGAATAATGCTGCGAGCTAAATGCCGAGAAGCACAAAGCACTGTGAGATCCGGAAGCTGTGAGCATTTCGCGCAGTGATGCATTGTTAGATATATATATCATATATATATACCAAATTATGCCAATTATGTCGTCTTTCGTAAATATGCGGCAAGTGATAAGCTGGTATCTATTTCCTCTATTGGGAGATTTTATGTATGCCGGTTAATTCAGTGTACTGACGTCACTACACCAGCCTGTACGTCCCCCCTTGTACGTTTCGTTGAATAAGTAACTTTAATCAAAATACGGCGGTGACAGTGAAAGCTGATCATATTGCAAAGTTTGTCTTTGCCAGTGAGAAAGCTACATTTTCTCTCCACGAGTAGCATCATTCTGACAAAAGAATGATTGTTTGGTTGGTTGTATATTCAGGACGCTTTAACCACTTTTGGTCATATCGCGCCAAAGGGAGAAGGAAGAGAGAGTGGAGCCATGTCCCCCGGGGTAACCCCCTACGCTTTGTGAAGAAGGGATCATAGGATCTTTATCCTGCGACCACACAGACATGGCCACAGCAGGGCTCGAACAATCGATCCACGTGCCGTTAGGCACTAAAACGACCGGAGCACCCAATGAGTGGGAAAGACATTAGTCCTTACAATGTTATTTACAGGGCTGTACAGTTCTGGCGGGTTTTATTTCCGGTTTAGGTTTTTGGGGACCAACAAAAACACTTGCTCTTAGAACTCGTACTCATTGTAGTCAACCTTTGAGTGTTGGTAACCGATCGGCTGCACGGTTTGTGCCCAAAAAATCGAGGGGGTGTAGAACTATTTTTTGTTTGGTTTGGTCCAGGCATTCCTAAATACAAAATCATAATATAGTTAAAAATAGGACATTTATCTCTCCATATTGCATGTGGTCTGTTCGAGGAGACTTTTGGAAGCATTGTATTTTGAAGCAAATTATCGCTGTTTACAAACGGAGCACCATTGTCCTTACCTGGTCAGTCCATATGCGGAGTGTTGTTACGTAACCGCGCGCAGACATGCGAATCATTATGATTATTACGTCAAATGACATGGAAAACCCCGCGCAACACATTGGATCGCTTGACACTAACAGTCATTCATGCGGCAACCGCATTCTGGTTTATCAACTATTTAACCGCTCAAATATTATATAAATCTACTCTGATGGTTATAATTCTGATATACACAGAACTTCAGCGCTTAGTTGTGCAACCAAAGATAGCTTTAGCCAGTTTTGTATGTCAGCCCGTACAGGCAGTTGATGCTAGGCAATGACATGGAGCATAAGGCTTCCTGTCGCGTGAGTTCTTGATCAGATCCCGTGACTGTGACTGTGCAGCCCTATTGCGCCATAAATATTTCAGCTATAAACGATATGGACGTAAACACATCATTTCCATCTAAATGATTGAATGCTTTTATCGCTAGATAAATGCTATGGGTTAATTAATTCAACTGAAGCTAAACTTTTTATGTGCGTGACTTCCGTATTAAATTGGGTAATACTAATATGATTTATGCAGCGATATACGGAATAGGCGATATTATATATGCCCCCCTTTATGAAGTATAACATTTAAATAAGGTAAAATAAGCTAATTTTGGCACAATACTGTAGTTTTCTCAAGTCCATATGAAATATGGTATTTAAACACAATTATGTTTAAAGTTACTATCTCAACAAATTTGGCGGGGGAGGGTTCCGTCAAATCCCGCAAGTAGGCGTTACAGTCGTCGCCATATTGATTCTGCATGGTCCCTGATCGTTCCTGACCTATCACTCATGGCATAAACCAGACTGTTTCCGGTGAACATACGGCAAGTGAGGAGTTGTTGCGCCCGCTTTCGGAAGATGTATTCATGTGGGTTAACGTCAGTGTGCATATGTCACTACACACGTTTGTTTGTCCTCGCTCATGACATAGTCTCTTCCACAGCTCCCCCCCCCCCTCCCCCCCCCCCCCCTGCGTGGCCCGCTCACTCAGATTGGAGCGAGCGGAGGTGGGGCTGTGAAAGAACCTACCCGCTCGTCTAATGTTTACGTTTTTGTTGAAATAGTAACATTAATGATAACCATAACATGGCTGTCGCGGGGTGAACTCGATACTATTAGTATTTCACCTTGTTACGTTTGTTTTTCCCACAGAATGGGGTTATGGCGAAGAAGATGGTAAGCATTACAACGCCCAGCTTCTTCAGATTTGTAGTCAGTTTGCACCAACTACTTCTTTATTTTTATTAGACGCCGGCTGCCATTTGCCAGTGCTTATTACAAGGACGGCTTTCACATAAGCTATGCGGACTGTAACATATCAACCGCGAAAGCAATCTGCACTGGCGCTATGGTTATTCTTAACGTAACTGGGGCAAAATGACGCTCTGGTTATGCATGACGTCATAGCAACCTTATGGTATAATATGTATGACGTCACAGTGGCACTAGAATGTCATTCTCGTTATACTATTGGTAGGTAGAGCGTCACGGTATCACTAGTTTTGGTAGGCGGCGGTTAGAAATAAACGTTATACTGCGGTCATTATGCATGGCGTCAGTCACGCTGTCATTATACATGGCGTCAGTCAGGCTGTCATTATGCATGGCGTCAGTCACGCTGTCATTATGCATGGCGTCAGTCACGCTGTCATTACGCATGGCGTCAGTCACGCTATCATTATGCATAGCGTCAGTCATGCTGTGATTATGCATGGCGTCAGTCACGCTGTCAGTATGCAGGGCGTCACCTCACTGACTGGTTATTTTTATGGTTATGCATGACGTCATAGAAATGCTATGGTTCATTTACAACGTCCAGTACCGCTATTGTTACCTTTATGGCTATGTATGACGACATAGTGACGCCATGGTTACTTATGACGTCACAGTGCAGCTATTGTTATCTATATGGTTATGCATCACGTCATAGTCATATTATGGTTCTATATGACGTCACAGTGACGTAGTTGGTATCTTTATAGCTACGTATGACGACACAGTGACGCTATGGCTATGTATAACGTCACCGTGACGCCATGGTTATGTATGACGTCACAGTGGCGCTATGGTTATATTTGTGGTTATGTACGACGCCATAATGACGCGCTATGACTATGTATGACGTCAGTGACGTTTCGGTTATGAATGACGTCATCCCCAGGTTGTGACACTTGGCCTGACATCTGGCCTCTATGTGGCGACAGTGTCAGACAGTCACCCATCGATGTGACGCTCAACACGTCGATATTCAACAGTAGCTTGACATCGTTCGTGTTTAGAGGTTACGCCGAGACGGTTAATCGCATCTTTAGTGTCAGTAACACTGGCCACAACAGTAAGTATGCTGTAGATATAGAAGCTTCATGTTTATTTAGACCAAATTAGCTGTACACTTTGCTATTATAACAATCAAGCTGTAGCAGCCCGCCAATTTTCATTATCCGCCCGAGGCCGCGAGGCCCTATTGAAAGGCCGAAGGGCGGTTTGGGTCAAATTACACGATTTTAGCGGCCTTCAGATTTAATGCTATTGTACTAGTTAACACGACCATCAACTCGTAATAAAATACATTCATTTATGCATATTACAGTGGCGGATCTAGGGGGGGGTATGGGGGTTGCACCCCCCCCCCCCCTTGGGAACCAGAACATACAACATACATGTTTACATACATGTTAAAGTCCCAAGTTTTCAGAGAGCAACCCCCCTTGGGAAACTGAACATACACTGTTAAAGTCGGGTTCTCCAAGCCTCCCCCCTCACCCCCCTGGGTCACAAGTCTTCAGAGCAGCCCCCCCCCCCCCCAACCCGGGCGCAAGTTTACAGAAAGCAACACCCATCTTAGGAACCTGAACATACACTGTTAAAGTCGGCTTCCCCGAGCACGCCGTCTGCAGCCCCCCCTCCCCCGCCCCGGTCGGAAGCTTTTCAGAGAGCGCACTCCTCGGTCGGAAGTTTTCAGAGAGCAACCGCCCCCCTTGGCAAATTCCTAGATCCGCTCCTGCATATTACATAGCTCTGTGTTATCTTTTACCCAAGTGCTAGAGTGCTATTATTTTCTAATTTTAAGCCAATCGATTTCTATATTTCTTGGGCCAAGCAGTGACAAAGGACGATGATGCTGATGACATATGCCAATCTGTTTTCGAAACTCGACTCTCAAATCTTCGACTAGCAACGTATGTATTTTTCTCGCAAATGTATCGGTTGCGTCGCGAATGCCGCTTTTGTCTGCAGTTCAGGTGGACGTGAGGGGGTCAGAGACGTTTGATCTGTCTGGAGGTGGGTTACCCCACAACTATCGCCTCTACCAGTTCCACTTCCACTGGGGGTCGGATAACGCACAAGGTTCGGAACGCACGGTCAACGGCCAACACTTCCCCCTGGAGGTAAGTGACCGGTAGGGGGAGATGGGAGGGGGAGGGGGGAGTGGCAAATATTGAAACTTACATCTCGTTTGCCGACTAATGAAGATGTTTATAACTACATCAGACGAAGACATGTGATCCACATATAGCTGTACGGTCTGTATTAGGTCTCGGGAGGATGGCTAAGCGAGATGGAGGGGGTGGTGGGTGGCGGGGGTGGGGGCTGAAGTCGAAATGAAATGAAATGGTGGTGTTCACGTAGACGTTTTTACAAATGGCGGCTTAAATATTGAGCCAAGAAATCTTCCGGTTAACATGTTTGGTCAGAAACAGGTCCCAGATTGAGAGGACGTTTTGATTTCTCGCTCCTACTGTAGTGTCATGGCCACAATGACCTCTGATTGTCGGTATAGCAGTGAATTGTGATGTAGAGGTCATGCGGGAGGGATATCTGGTTAGCTTTATTCTAAGCCGTCAGTCAATGGTCAATGTGTGGAGAGAGAAGGGAGGAAACCTCTAATACAACAAGAAAGGAGTGAACGTGAATCATGATGTGCTCATTCGTTAATCACAGTCTACGTGTTCGTTATATTTTTGCGTTTGAACGTTATGAACGATGGTGTCGGGTCGAACGTGTGAGGTAGGGTGACGCTATGATAAAGAAGGTCTTAGAATAAAGCCTGGCTCTTTAAAACGCCGATAAGAACACTTTCTGTTGGCTGAAGCTGTCATTTAATAAAGTAAAGTATTATTACATCCTTGAGGAGAGCATTATCATTTTCGATGACATGCCATTTGATTTCTTTCCGTAGCTTTTCCCTTTAAGTTGTGTCCGTTTTAACAACATACACAGACACCCCCCGGACAACCTGGCGCACCCATGTTGTGACCTTCTGACCTGACCCTGTTCTGTACTCTTACTCGCATAGATGCATCTAGTGCATTGGGACACGGATGACTTCAATTGTCCGGCAGAGGCCGAGGCGGCGATAGACTTGCTGTCCTGGGTCTCTTCATAGAGGTAACCGCCTTCACGTGTGCAGTAGAACCTCTCCGCTGCCCTGGGTCTCTTCATATAGGTAACCGCCTTCACATGTACAGTGGAACCTCTCCGCTGCCCTGGGTCTCTTCATGTAGGTAACCGCCTTCACATGTACAGTGGAACCTCTCCGCTGCCCTGGGTTTCTTCATGTAGGTAACCGCGTTCACATGTACAGTAGAACCTCTCCGCTGCCCTGGGTCTCTTCATAGAGGTAACCGCCTTCACATGTACAGTAGAACCTCTCCGCTGCCATGGGTCTCTTCATGTAGGTAACCGCCTTCACATGTACAGTGGAACCTCTCCGCTGTCCTGGGTCTCTTCATATAGGTCACAGCCTTTGCATGTACAGTGGAATCTCTCCGCTGCCCTGGGTCTCTTCATGTAGGTAACCGCCTTCACATGTACAGTGGAACCTCTCCGCTGTCCTGGGTCTCTTCATGGAGGTAACCGCCTTCACGTTTGCAGTAGGAGGAGGAAGAAATCGATATTATTGTGCTGGTGGAAATTTGCAAAGCAAATATTGTTTAAAAAATGGCTTCTATTACCTCGGCCAAAAAAAACCTGCTCGGTAGAGGATTAAAAATTAATGTTTCAACATTATATCATTTTGTTCATTTCCTTTTAGCTTGGAACCCACAACAACCTTTTCCAGAATATAGTGGATGTCTTAGATGAAGTTTCCTACCCAGGTACTAGCGACATCAAATAAAACAGTTGACGGGATGTGTGTGTGGCCTTTAGTGTTTAAAACCATAGTTTAAAACCATAAATCCCGTTAAAGTATTACATAATCATATGCTCTGACATATGACAGAGCATCCAGTTCACTATGAGTTCATGACTGGCGAATGGAGCATTGTAACTAGGAAAGGGGCTAAAGACCATTATAACTAGCTAAGGGACCATTATGACTAGCTAAGGAACCATTATGACTAGCTAAGGGACCATTATGACTAGCTAAGGGACCATTATGACTAGCTAAGGGACCATTATGACTAGCCAAGAGACCATTATGACTAGGTAGGGGACCGTTGTGAATGGCAAAGGGACCGTTATGACTAACAGTATTTCCGTCTTGGTTGTAGACATGCCGCCGATCATTATACCAACGTTTCCCCTGGAGTCCTTCCTGCCCGATACTTCCCGTTACCATCGTTACTTGGGCAGTCTGACCACCCCACCCTGCTACGAGAGCAAGGTGTGGTCCATCTTCAATCGAACTGTAGAAATCTCACAAGAACAGGTGAATTCCTATTCCATCTTTACATCTCATCAGTCATCATCGCATATTCGGTATTACTAAATGTCAAATAGAGCCATTTTGGGCGGACATTAGGAAAGTGCTTAAGTACTCGGTATGCTACACGATGCCAATTCATTTGAGACGAACATGACCTACAGATCCACGTAATATCATTAACTGCGCTTCTCTACGTCAGTCTGTTGGCGGATGCGTTTAGTTGTTAGCAGGTGGCTTTGAAATCATGCATGATTACTTATCTTTTACTAAATCCGTTCGGTCATCATAATGAACAGAAGAAAATAAAAAACGATTCTAATACAATCCATATCAATGTAACTATGCCACTTAAAAATAAAATGAAACAATCTGACATTGGATTAAAATATCAACAGCAATGCAATCATGCATTGTGCAATAACGCCTCACCAGCTTTCTCCTTGTACATATATAAGTATATATATATATATATTGCATTCTGTTCTGAAGCTGAACGCCTTTAGGGACCGCTTATACAGCCATGAATCCGAGGTCGACAATAACACTGATCTCCAGGACAACTTCAGACCCTCGCAGCCGATTGCCAACAGGACTCTGGCGCGCAGCTTTGACCTGAACGAGGTTGAGAGTCGCGCAGCTCAGACAGGTCTTCGATGCTCCACCTCGTCCTTGGCAATCATCATCGCCGTTATCACGCATCGGGCGCTTCACTGATTTAAATCCACCCATAAATCCCTCCAAAATGTGTATTTATTGTGTAATTATCGTTATTTTGGATAATAAAGTAAAAGTGATAATGCCATTGACAGATCAGGTTACATAATATGTTAATTTATAGTTGTTAAACAGTGTGTACAACGAGCAAGTTATGTTTAATTTATGTCAAGTTGTAAGCTTGACTCTCCAAAGAAAATACCAGAGTGGTTATTGAAGTTTCGCACATTTACTTTTCATATCGTTTGTATGTACTGTCATGACTGTGCGTTTGCTCTCTTGTTTGTGTTTTGTTTATGTACCTTGGCTGGAGGCCAGCCTATAGTACGAAATAAACTATCTATCTATCTAAAGGTGTGTACATTTGAATGAAATATATAGATGCACCGCTATCTTGAAGTTTGTTTTGATTGCAATATATTGCGGTATCATATGAATTGAAATGAGGATTACTCCACAAAAAGAACCGAATCGTTCAGGGTTTTCTTCACATTTATTTAAAAGAAAACATGGTATTCGCATTTGCGATAAAATAAATCATAAAACATTACATCATCAGGTATATGCCATTATTCGGTCAAGTAAAGTAGCAATGTGATATTTGGTTAATATTCTAAAAACTGTCAGTCTAAAATTATTTTCGGCACTAAAGCCAAAGCTGTTTCTACTTTACTCCATATAATCTTTGCTCTAGGGTATTCATATAAGAGATGGATTATATCATGTATTCTGTCGCAAGTTGTGCATTGATCACAGTCACTTTTGTCCCATCGCATTAAGAGTTTCTTTTGTGCTAGGGTCAGATGTAAAACTTTGTTGTTAAATAGACCGTTCCAGGGAAAATTCGGCATGCGCTTGTTTCGGTAGCTCAAGCTCGCTCTGCGCTGCGTAGCATGTAAAAGGCGGGTACTGACTTACAGCTGCATAATTTTCAACAGTTTATCATAGGTTAACAGGGTGTTTTCTAAAAACAAGAACCCACTTAGTACAGATAAATATCTCGACTATCAAATAATATCCTTTTAAGAACGAGATGGAGGCATAAAAGCTGAGAAAACAGCTGATATCAGTGCCAACCGGCGAATGGAAAGACTGTCACTCCGCTGCGCGTAGCAGGAAAGTGGCCATATTCCCGGTTTGCTAATGTTATTTAGTGCGGAAATAATGATCGTTCTGACGTCTATTTTGTCTAGATATATCAAAAATCTAATTGAAGAATATATATTGTACAGAATACATGACTTGGTACCCGATGTGTGCCGATTAGAACTTGTTATAAAGCGATGATATAGACTGTCGCTGTCACTGTCTCTTGTCAAGGCAAATCTGAGTGCACTGGCGAGGCTCGAGCCTTGTTGCGTAGCAACCAGGAGTGTCGAACGGGAAGCCTAACAGATCGGACTGTTAAACTGTTCTTAATCTAGTGAAATATAAACTATGCTTCCATTACATAATGTAATACTTACAGGGAAGTTTATGGAGACATCTCTGAGAGTAACAATGCCATAGAACCAATCTATCCCCGGCAAAAGAAACGTTGAAACCGGGCACCTGAACCCAACTCCATAGGCACGCATGCGAGAATCTGCTTTCTAACCCGAAACACGCAGTGTCTACTTTTGACGATAGATGTCGCCTGTTGTATCTGGAACCGTCTTTTCAGCCAATTTGTTCTCCTTCATTGTTTTAATCTTAATACCGTAACATGTAAGTTAACGTTCATTAATTCCTTTGTAAACAGCGCTCCGATACAACTATCTCACGCTTTTTGTGTACAAAGCGCCGGTACAATATGTTGCATTTAAAACTTGCTATAGCTCTTAATCGTCCAGGGATGCTGTTATAATTGGATTTATTGATGGTCGACAGTAATGACCACAATTACAGCGCACTAATCAGCACCCAGCACACGATGCAAGCTCACGACTCAGCCCTGGCTGTTTATATGGTCGACGGCAGACACGTGGGCGACACACACTTGTCCGACCCGATGAGGGGGGGGGGGAGTGGTGGGGAGGGTCGAGACGCGTGTGAGCGAGCCGGCGTTTTATGGTAGCCGGTATCCAGTGGCGGATATCTCGAACGCAGTTTAGCCGACTACGGTGCATAAAGCAGCCTACTTACATGCGTCATCTTAGATTTTTACATCTAGAATCACGACCAAAAGTATCTAACAATTATAATGCATATATGTTTTATATCTCGTTGAGGCTGTAAAGCGACCATTTCAACATAAAACTGCGACAAAATTGTATCGCGCGCGGACGTCCTAGCGAGCTGCCGTCGACATCACACAGAATACGGAACAGCGAACAGGCTCCCGATAGCCTACAGGCTTTCAGTATATACTAATTTGACACGGAGAAGAGATTGGTAATATAAAAATTACAGAAAATATTACTTTAATTGGCTAAAGTTACCCAATAAATGATGGGTGCTTTTAGCCAACTAAGCCCCGTAGCCGGCTATAATATGTAAGCTTACGTGAAACCTGCCACATGTCGACTGTTCTTCACTCCAGCAGCACTCTCATCTTTACGCGCCGATGCAACAGCAGTGTGCCACAAAGGGACCCCTAGCGAGACAAACTTACACGATATGTGACGATGGTAACCTTGGCATTTGACTACCGGTAGCGACCCCTGGCGAAAAAACGACGCATAAGATTGAACATAGTGGTTTTCGGTTCACGGGAAATTAGGCTACGCAAGGCGACCGGGTCAAATATCGTTATAACGGTTGGTCGGATATATCGTGTCGATGTCGGTACAGCTATACACACCGACGTATGCGCCTGGCGATACTCTAGGTACAGCTATACACACCGACGTATGCGCCTGGCGATACTCTAGGTACAGCTATACACACTGACGTATTCGCCTGGTGATACTCTAGGTACAGCTATACACACCGACGTATGCGCTTGGTGATACTCTAGGTACAGCTATACACACCGACGTATTCGCCTGGTGATACTCTAGGTACAGCTATACACACCGACGTATTCGCCTGGTGATACTCTAGGTACAGCTATACACACCGACGTATTCGCCTGGTGATACTCTAGGTACAGCTATACACACCGACGTATGCGCTTGGTGATACTCTAGGTAGAGCTATACACACCGACGTATTCGCCTGGCGACACTCTAGGTACAGCCATACACACCGACGTATGCGCCTGGTGATACTCTAGGTACAGCTACACACACCGACGTATGCGCTTGGTGATACTCTAGGCACAGCTATACACACCGACGTATTCGCCTGGTGATACTCTAGATACAGCTATACACACCGACGTATTCGCCTGGTGATACTCTAGGTACAGCTATACACACCGACGTATGCGCTTGGTGATACTCTAGGTACAGCTATACACACCGACGTATTCGCCTGGCGACACTCTAGGTACAGCTATACACACCGACGTATTCGCCTGGTGATACTCTAGGTAGAGCTATACACACCGACGTATTCGCCTGGTGATACTCTAGGTACAGCTATACACACCGACGTAGGGGCCTGGTGAGACACTAGATACAGCTATACACACCGACGTATGCGCCTGGTGATACTCTAGAGACAGCTATACACACCGACGTATTCGCCTGGTGATACTCTAGGTACAGCCATACACACCGACGTATTCGCCTGGTGATACTCTAGGTACAGCTACACACACCGACGTATGCGCTTGGTGATACTCTAGGTACAGCTATACACACCAACGTATTCGCCTGGTGATACTCTAGGTACAGCTATACACACCGACGTATTCGCCTGGTGATACTCTAGGTACAGCTATACACACCGACGTATGCGCTTGGTGATACTCTAGGTACAGCTATACACACCGACGTATTCGCCTGGTGATACTCTAGGTACAGCCATACACACCGACGTATTCGCCTGGTGATACTCTAGGTAGAGCTATACACACCGACGTATTCGCCTGGTGATACTCTAGGTACAGCTATACACACTGACGTAGGGGCCTGGTGATACACTAGATACAGCTATACACACCGACGTATGCGCCTGGTGATACTCTAGGTACAGCTATACACACCGACGTATTCGCCTGGTGATACTCTAGATACAGCTGTACACACCGACGTATGCGCCTGGTGATACTCTAGGTACAGCTATACACACCGACGTATGCGCTTGGTGATACTCTAGATACAGCAATACACACCGACGTATTCGCCCGGTGATACTATAGGTACAGCTATGCACACCGACGTATTCGCCTGGTGATACTCTAGGTACAGCTATACACCTTGATGTATTTGCCTGGTGATACACTAGATACAGCTATACACACCGACGTATGCGCCTGGTGATACTCTAGATACAGCTATACACACTGACGTATTCGCCCGCTGATACTCTAGGTACAGCTATACACACCGACGTATTTGCCTGGTGATACTCTAGGTACAGCTATACACACCGACGTATGCGTCTGGTGATACTCTAGCTACAGCTATACACACCGACATATGCGCCTGGCGTTACTCTAGGTACAGCTATACACACCGACGTATTCGCCTGGCGATACTCTAGGTACAGCTATACACACTGACGTATTCGCCTGGTGATACTCTAGGTACAGCTATACACGCCGACGTATTCGCCTGGTGATACTCTAGGTACAGCTATACACACCGACGTATTCGCCTGGTGATACTCTAGGTACAGCTATACGCACCGACGTATGCGCATGGTGATACTCTAGGTACAGCTATACACACCGACGTATGCGCCTGGCGATACTCTAGGTACAGCTATACACACCGACGTATTCGCCTGGTGATACTCTAGGTACAGCTATACACACCGACGTATGCGCCTGGTGATACTCTAGATACAGCTATACACACTGACGTATTCGCCTGGTGATACTCTATGTACAGCTATACACACCGACGTATGCGCCTGGGGATACTCTAGGTACAGCTATACACACCGACGTATTCGCCTGGTGATACTCTAGTTGGAGCTATACACACCGACGTATTCGCCTGGTGATACTCTAGGTACAGCTATACACACCGACGTAGGGGCCTGGCGATACTCTAGGTACAGCTATACACACCGACGTATGCGCTTGGTGATATTCTAGGTACAGCTATACACACCGACGTATTCGCCTGGTGATACTCTAGGTACAGCTATACACACCGACGTATGCGCCTGGTGATACTCTAAGTACAGCTATACACACCGACGTATTCGCCTGGTGATACTCTAGGTACAGCTAGACACACCGACGTATGCGCCTGGTGATACTCTAGGTACAGCTATACACACCGACGTAATCGCCTGGTGATACTCTAGGTACAGCTACACACACCGACGTATCCGCCTGGTGATACTCTAGGTACAGCTATACACGCCGACGTATTCGCCTGGCGATACTCTAGGTACAGCTATACACACCGACGTATGCGCCTGGTGATACTCTAGGTACAGCTATACACACCGACGTATTCGCCTGGTGATACTCTAGGTACAGCTAAACACACCGACGTATTCGCCTGGTGATACTCTAGGTACAGCTATACACACCGACGTATTCGCCTGGTGATACTCTAGGTACAGCTATACACACCGACGCATGCGCCTGGCGATATTCGACGTACAGTTATATACACTGACGTATTGGCCTGGTGATACTCTAGGTACAGCTATACACACTGACGTATTGGCCTGGTGATACTCTAGGTACAGCTATACACACCGACGTAGGGGCCTGGCGATACTCTAGGTACAGCTATACACACCGACGTATTCGCCTGGTGATACTCTAGGTAGAGCTATACACACCGACGTATTCGCCTGGTGATACTCTAGGTACAGCTATACACACCGACGTAGGGGCCTGGCGATACTCTAGGTACAGCTATACACACCGACGTATGCGCTTGGTGATATTCTAGGTACAGCTATACACACCGACGTATTCGCCTGGTGATACTCTAGGTACAGCTATACACACCGACGTATGCGCCTGGTGATACTCTAGGTACAGCTATACACACCGACGTATTCGCCTGGTGATACTCTAGGTACAGCTAGACACACCGACGTATGCGCCTGGTGATACTCTAGGTACAGCTATACACACCGACGTATTCGCCTGGTGATACTCTAGGTACAGCTACACACACCGACGTATCCGCCTAGTGATACTCTAGGTACAGCTATACACGCCGACGTATGCGCCTGGCGATACTCTAGGTACAGCTATACACACCGACGTATGCGCCTGGTGATACTCTAGGTACAGCTATACACACCGACGTATTCGCCTGGTGATACTCTAGGTACAGCTATACACACCGACGTATGCGCCTGGTGATACTCTAGCTACAGCTATACACACCGACGTATGCGCCTGGTGATACTCTAGCTACAGCTATACACACCGACGTATGCGCCTGGTGATACTCTAGGTACAGCTATGCACACCGACGTATGCGCCTGGTGATACACTAGCTACAGCTATACACACCGACGTATTCGCCTGGTGATACTCTAGATACAGCTATACACACCGACGTATTCGCCTGGTGATACTCTAGATACAGCTATATACACCGGCGTATTCGCCAGGTGATACTCTAGGTACAGCTATACACACCGACGTATTCGCCTGGTGATACTCTAGGTACAGCTATACACACCGACGTATGCGCCTGGTGATACTCTAGGTACAGCTATACACACCGACGTATTCGCCTGGTGATACTCTAGGTACAGCTAGACACACCGACGTATGCGCCTGGTGACACTCTAGGTACAGCTATACACACCGACGTATTCGCCTGGTGATACTCTAGGTACAGCTACACACACCGACGTATCCGCCTGGTGATACTCTAGGTACAGCTATACACGCCGACGTATGCGCCTGGCGATACTCTAGGTACAGCTATACACACCGACGTATGCGCCTGGTGATACTCTAGGTACAGCTATACACACCGACGTATTCGCCTGGTGATACTCTAGATACAGCTATACACACCGACATATGCGCTTGGTGATACTCTAGGTACAGCTATAAACACCGACGTATGCGCTTGGTGATACTCTAGATACAGCTATACGCACGGACGTATTGGCCTGGTGATACTCTAGATACAGCTATACACACCGACGTATTTGCCTGGCGATACTCTAGGTACAGCTTTACACACCGACGTATGCGCCTGGTGATACTCTAGGTACAGCTATACACACCGACGTATGCGCCTGGCGATACTCTAGGTACAGCTATACACACCGACGTATTCGCCTGGTGATACTCTAGGTACAGCTATACACACTGACGTATTTGCCTGGTGATACTCTAGATACAGCTATACACACCGACGTATGCGCCTGGTGACACTCTAGGTACAGCTATACACACTGACGTATTCGCCCGGTGATACTCTAGGTACAGCTTTACACACCGACGTATGCGCTTGGTGATACTCTAGGTACAGCTATACACACCGACGTATGCGTCTGGTGATACTCTAGCTCCAGCTATACACACCGACGTATTCGCCTGGTGATACTCTAGGTACAGCTATACACGCCGACGTATTCGCCTGGTGATATTCTAGGTACAGCTATACACACCGACGTATTCGCCTGGTGATACTCTAGGTACAGCTATACACACCGACGTATGCGCCTGGTGATATTCTAGGTACAGCTATACACACCGACGTATGCGCCTGGCGATACTCTAGATACAGCTATACACACCGAGGTATTCGCCTGGTGATACTCTAGGTACAGCTATACACACCGACGTATGCGCCTGGTGATACTCTAGGTACAGCTATACACACTGACGTATTCGCCTGGTGATACTCTAGGTACAGCTATACACACCGACGTATTCGCCTGGCGATACTCTAGGTACAGCTATACACACCGACGTATGCGCATGGCGATACTCTAGGTACAGCTATACACACTGACGTATTGGCCTGGTGATACTCGAGAAACAGCTATACACACCGACGTATGCGCCTGGCGATACTCGAGGTACAGCTATACACGCCGACGTATGCGCCTGGCGATACTCGAGATACAGCTATACACACCGACGTATGCGCTTGGTGATACTCTAGGTACAGCTATACACACCGACGTATGCGCCTGGTGATACTCTAGGTACAGCTATACACACCGACGTATTTGCCTGGTGATACTCTAGGTACAGCTATACACACTGACGTATTTGCCTGGTGATACTCTAGGTACAGCTATACACACTGACGTATTGGCCTGGTGATACTCTAGGTACAGCTATACACACCGACGTATTGGCCTGGTGATACTCTAGGTACAGCAATACACACCGACGTATGCGCCTGGCGATACTCGAGGTACAGCTTTACACACCGACGTATGCGCCTGGTGATACTCTAGGTACAGCTATACACCCCGACGTATGCGCCTGGTGATACTCGAGATACAGCTATACACACTGACGTATGCGCCTGGCGATACTCGAGGTACAGCTTTACACACCGACGTATGCGCCTGGCGATACTCGAGGTACAGCTTTACACACCGACGTATGCGCATGGCGATACTCTAGGTACAGCTATACACACCGACGTATTGGCCTGGTGATACTCTAGGTAGAGCTATACACACCGACGTATTCGCCTGGTGATACTCTAGGTACAGCTATACACACCGACGTATGCGCCTGGTGATACTCTAGGTACAGCTATACACACCGACGTATTCGCCTGGTGATACTCTAGGTACAGCTAGACACACCGACGTAGGGGCCTGGTGATACACTAGATACAGCTATACACACCGACGTATGCGCCTGGTGATACTCTAGGTACAGCTATACACACCGACGTATTCGCCTGGTGATACTCTAGATACAGCTGTACACACCGACGTATGCGCCTGGTGATACTCTAGGTACAGCTATACACACCGACGTATGCGCCTGGTGATACTCTAGATACAGCTATACACACCGACGTATGCGCCCGGTGATACTATAGGTACAGCTATGCACACCGACGTATTCGCCTGGTGATACTCTAGGTACAGCTATACACACTGATGTATTTGCCTGGTGATACACTAGATACAGCTATACACACCGACGTATGCGCCCGGTGATACTATAGGTACAGCTATGCACACCGACGTATTCGCCTGGTGATACTCTAGGTACAGCTATACACACTGATGTATTTGCCTGGTGATACACTAGATACAGCTATACACACCGACGTATGCGCCTGGTGATACTCTAGATACAGCCATACACACTGACGTATTCGCCCGGTGATACTCTAGGTACAGCTATACACACCGACGTATTTGCCTGGTGATACTCTAGGTACAGCTATACACACCGACGTATGCGTCTGGTGATACTCTAGCTACAGCTATACACACCGACATATGCGCCTGGCGTTACTCTAGGTACAGCTATACACACCGACGTATTCGCCTGGCGATACTCTAGGTACAGCTATACACACTGACGTATTCGCCTGGTGATACTCTAGGTACAGCTATACACGCCGACGTATTCGCCTGGTGATACACTAGGTACAGCTATACACACCGACGTATTCGCCTGGTGATACTCTAGGTACAGCTATACACACCGACGTATGCGCATGGTGATACTCTAGGTACAGCTATACACACCGACGTATTCGCCTGGCGATACTCTAGGTACAGCTATACACACCGACGTATTCGCCTGGTGATACTCTAGGTACAGCTATACACACCGACGTATGCGCCTGGTGATACTCTAGATACAGCTATACACACTGACGTATTCGCCTGGTGATACTCTATGTACAGCTATACACACCGACGTATGCGCCTGGCGATACTCTAGGTACAGCTATACACACCGACGTATTCGCCTGGTGATACTCTAGGTAGAGCTATACACACCGACGTATTCGCCTGGTGATACTCTAGGTACAGCTATACACACCGACGTAGGGGCCTGGCGATACTCTAGGTACAGCTATACACACCGACGTATGCGCTTGGTGATATTCTAGGTACAGCTATACAAACCGACGTATTCGCCTGGTGATACTCTAGGTACAGCTATACACACCGACGTATGCGCCTGGTGATACTCTAGGTACAGCTATACACACCGACGTATTCGCCTGGTGATACTCTAGGTACAGCTAGACACACCGACGCATGCGCCTGGTGATACTCTAGGTACAGCTATACACACCGACGTAATCGCCTGGTGATACTCTAGGTACAGCTTCACACACCGACGTATCCGCCTGGTGATACTCTAGGTACAGCTATACACGCCGACGTATGCGCCTGGCGATACTCTAGGTACAGCTATACACACCGACGTATGCGCCTGGTGATACTCTAGGTACAGCTATACACACCGACGTATTCGCCTGGTGATACTCTAGGTACAGCTAAACACACCGACGTATTCGCCTGGTGATACTCTAGGTACAGCTATACACACCGACGTATTCGCCTGGTGATACTCTAGGTACAGCTATACACACCGACGCATGCGCCTGGCGATATTCGACGTACAGTTATATACACTGACGTATTGGCCTGGTGATACTCTAGGTACAGCTATACACACTGACGTATTGGCCTGGTGATACTCTAGGTACAGCTATACACACCGACGTAGGGGCCTGGCGATACTCTAGGTAAGGCTATACACACCGACGTATTCGCCTGGTGATACTTTAGGTAGAGCTATACACACCGACGTATTCGCCTGGTGATACTCTAGGTACAGCTATACACACCGACGTAGGGGCCTGGCGATACTCTAGGTACAGCTATACACACCGACGTATGCGCTTGGTGATATTCTAGGTACAGCTATACACACCGACGTATTCGCCCGGTGATATTCTAGGTACAGCTATACACACCGACGTATGCGCCTGGTGATACTCTAGGTACAGCTATACACACCGACGTATTCGCCTGGTGATACTCTAGGTACAGCTATACACACCGACGTATGCGCCTGGTGATACTCTAGGTACAGCTATACACACCGACGTATTCGCCTGGTGATACTCTAGGTACAGCTATACACACCGACGTATCCGCCTGGTGATACTCTAGGTACAGCTATACACACCGACGTATTCGCCTGGTGATACTCTAGGTACAGCTAGACACACCGACGTATGCGCCTGGTGATACTCTAAGTACAGCTATACACACCGACGTATTCGCCTGGTGATACTCTAGGTACAGCTACACACAGCGACGTATCCGCCTGGTGATACTCTAGGTACAGCTATACACGCCGACGTATGCGCCTGGCGATACTCTAGGTACAGCTATACACACCGAGGTATGCGCCTGGTGATACTCTAGGTACAGCTATACACACCGACGTATTCGCCTGGTGATACTCTAGATACAGCTATACACACCGACATATGCGCTTGGTGATACTCTAGGTACAGCTATAAACACCGACGTATTCGCCTGGTGATACTCTAGATACAGCTATACGCACGGACGTATTGGCCTGGTGATACTCTAGATACAGCTATACACACCGACGTATTTGCCTGGCGATACTCTAGGTACAGCTTTACACACCGACGTATGCGCCTGGTGATACTCTAGGTACAGCTATACACACCGACGTATGCGCCTGGCGATACTCTAGGTACAGCTATACACACCGACGTATTCGCCTGGTGATACTCTAGGTACAGCTATACACACTGACGTATTTGCCTGGTGATACTCTAGATACAGCTATACACACCGACTTATGCGCCTGGTGACACTCTAGGTACAGCTATACACACTGACGTATTCGCCCGGTGATACTCTAGGTACAGCTTTACACACCGACGTATGCGCTTGGTGATACTCTAGGTACAGCTATACATACCGACGTATGCGTCTGGTGATACTCTAGCTACAACTATACACACCGACGTATTCGCCTGGTGATATTCTAGGTACAGCTATACACGCCGACGTATTCGCCTGGTGATACTCTAGGTACAGCTATACACACCGACGTATTCGCCTGGTGATACTCTAGGTACAGCTATACACACCGACGTATGCGCCTGGTGATACTCTAGGTACAGCTATACACACCGACGTATGCGCCTGGCGATACTCTAGTTACAGCTATACACACCGAGGTATTCGCCTGGTGATACTCTAGGTACAGCTATACACACCGACGTAGGGGCCTGGCGATACTCTAGGTACAGCTATACACACTGACGTATTCGCCTGGTGATACTCTAGGTACAGCTATACGCACCGACGTATTCGCCTGGCGATACTCTAGGTACAGCTATACACACCGACGTATGCGCATGGCGATACTCTAGGTACAGCTATACACACTGTCGTATTGGCCTGGTGATACTCGAGATACAGCTATACACACCGACGTATGCGCCTGGCGATACTCGAGGTACAGCTATACACACCGACGTATTCGCCTGGTGATACTCTAGCTACAGCTATACACACCGACGTATTCGCCTGGTGATACTCTAGGTACAGCTATACACACCGACGTATGCGCCTGGCGATACTCTAGGTACAGCTATACACACCGACGTATTCGCCTGGTGATACTCTAGATACAGCAATACACACCGACGTATTCGCCTGGTGATACTCTAGATACAGCTGTACACACCGACGTATGCGCCTGGTGATACTATAGGTACAGCTATACACACCGACGTATTCGCCTGGTGATACTCTAGGTACAGCTATACACACTGATGTATTTGCCTGGTGATACTCTAGATACAGCAATACACACCGACGCATGCGCCTGGTGATACTCTAGATACAGCTGTACACACCGACGTATGCGCCTGGTGATACTCTAGGTACAGCTATACACACCGACGTATTCGCCTGGTGATACTCTAAATACAGCAATACACACCGACGTATGCGTCTGGTGATACTCCAGGTACAGCTATACACACCGACGTATGCGTCTGGTGATACTCTAGGTACAGCTATACACACCGACGTATTCGCCTGGTGATACTCTAGGTAGAGCTATACACACCGACGTATGCGTCTGGTGATACTCTAGGTACAGCTATACACACCGACGTATGCGTCTGGTGATACTCTAGGTACAGCCATACACACCGACGTATTTGCCTGGTGATACTCTAGGTAGAGCTATACACACCGACGTATTCGCCTGGTGATACTCTAGGTACAGCTATACACACCGACGTAGGGGCCTGGTGATACACTAGATACAGCTATACACACCGACGTATGCGCCTGGTGATACTCTAGGTACAGCTATACACACCGACGTATTCGCCTGGTGATACTCTAGATACAGCTGTACACACCGACGTATGCGCCTGGTGATACTCTAGGTACAGCTATACACACCGACGTATGCGCTTGGTGATACTCTAGATACAGCAATACACACCGACGTATTCGCCTGGTGATACTATAGGTACAGCTATGCACACCCACGCATTCGCCTGGTGATACTCTAGGTACAGCTATACACACTGATGTATTTGCCTGGTGATACACTAGATACAGCTATACACACCGACGTATGCGCCTGGTGATACTCTAGATACAGCTATACACACTGACGTATTCGCCCGGTGATACTCTAGGTACAGCTATACACACCGACGTATTTGCCTGGTGATACTCTAGGTACAGCTATACACACCGACGTATGCGTCTGGTGATACTCTAGCTACAGCTATACACACCGACATATGCGCCTGGCGTTACTCTAGGTACAGCTATACACACCGACGTATTCGCCTGGCGATACTCTAGGTACAGCTATACACACTGACGTATTCGCCTGGTGATACTCTAGGTACAGCTATACACGCCGACGTATTCGCCTGGTGATACACTAGGTACAGCTATACACACCGACGTATTCGCCTGGTGATACTCTAGGTACAGCTATACCCACCGACGTATGCGCAGGGTGATACTCTAGGTACAGCTATACACACCGACGTATTCGCCTGGCGATACTCTAGGTACAGCTATACACACCGACGTATTCGCCTGGTGATACTCTAGGTACAGCTATACACACCGACGTATGCGCCTGGTGATACTCTAGATACAGCTATACACACTGACGTATTCGCCTGGTGATACTCTATGTACAGCTATACACACCGACGTATGCGCCTGGCGATACTCTAGGTACAGCTATACACACCGACGTATTCGCCTGGTGATACTCTAGGTAGAGCTATACACACAGCGACGTATCCGCCTGGTGATACTCTAGGTACAGCTATACACGCCGACGTATGCGCCTGGCGATACTCTAGGTACAGCTATACACACCGAGGTATGCGCCTGGTGATACTCTAGGTACAGCTATACACACCGACGTATTCGCCTGGTGATACTCTAGATACAGCTATACACACCGACATATGCGCTTGGTGATACTCTAGGTACAGCTATAAACACCGACGTATTCGCCTGGTGATACTCTAGATACAGCTATACGCACGGACGTATTGGCCTGGTGATACTCTAGATACAGCTATACACACCGACGTATTTGCCTGGCGATACTCTAGGTACAGCTTTACACACCGACGTATGCGCCTGGTGATACTCTAGGTACAGCTATACACACCGACGTATGCGCCTGGCGATACTCTAGGTACAGCTATACACACCGACGTATTCGCCTGGCGATACTCTAGGTACAGCTATACACACTGACGTATTTGCCTGGTGATACTCTAGATACAGCTATACACACCGACTTATGCGCCTGGTGACACTCTAGGTACAGCTATACACACTGACGTATTCGCCCGGTGATACTCTAGGTACAGCTTTACACACCGACGTATGCGCTTGGTGATACTCTAGGTACAGCTATACATACCGACGTATGCGTCTGGTGATACTCTAGCTACAACTATACACACCGACGTATTCGCCTGGTGATATTCTAGGTACAGCTATACACGCCGACGTATTCGCCTGGTGATACTCTAGGTACAGCTATACACACCGACGTATTCGCCTGGTGATACTCTAGGTACAGCTATACACACCGACGTATGCGCCTGGTGATACTCTAGGTACAGCTATACACACCGACGTATGCGCCTGGCGATACTCTAGTTACAGCTATACACACCGAGGTATTCGCCTGGTGATACTCTAGGTACAGCTATACACACCGACGTAGGGGCCTGGCGATACTCTAGGTACAGCTATACACACTGACGTATTCGCCTGGTGATACTCTAGGTACAGCTATACACACCGACGTATTCGCCTGGCGATACTCTAGGTACAGCTATACACACCGACGTATGCGCATGGCGATACTCTAGGTACAGCTATACACACTGTCGTATTGGCCTGGTGATACTCGAGATACAGCTATACACACCGACGTATGCGCCTGGCGATACTCGAGGTACAGCTATACACACCGACGTATTCGCCTGGTGATACTCTAGCTACAGCTATACACACCGACGTATTCGCCTGGTGATACTCTAGGTACAGCTATACACACCGACGTATGCGCCTGGCGATACTCTAGGTACAGCTATACACACCGACGTATTCGCCTGGTGATACTCTAGATACAGCAATACACACCGACGTATTCGCCTGGTGATACTCTAGATACAGCTGTACACACCGACGTATGCGCCTGGTGATACTATAGGTACAGCTATACACACCGACGTATTCGCCTGGTGATACTCTAGGTACAGCTATACACACTGATGTATTTGCCTGGTGATACTCTAGATACAGCAATACACACCGACGCATGCGCCTGGTGATACTCTAGATACAGCTGTACACACCGACGTATGCGCCTGGTGATACTCTAGGTACAGCTATACACACCGACGTATTCGCCTGGTGATACTCTAGATACAGCAATACACACCGACGTATGCGTCTGGTGATACTCCAGGTACAGCTATACACACCGACGTATGCGTCTGGTGATACTCTAGGTACAGCTATACACACCGACGTATTCGCCTGGTGATACTCTAGGTAGAGCTATACACACCGACGTATGCGTCTGGTGATACTCTAGGTACAGCTATACACACCGACGTATGCGTCTGGTGATACTCTAGGTACAGCCATACACACCGACGTATTTGCCTGGTGATACTCTAGGTAGAGCTATACACACCGACGTATTCGCCTGGTGATACTCTAGGTACAGCTATACACACCGACGTAGGGGCCTGGTGATACACTAGATACAGCTATACACACCGACGTATGCGCCTGGTGATACTCTAGGTACAGCTATACACACCGACGTATTCGCCTGGTGATACTCTAGATACAGCTGTACACACCGACGTATGCGCCTGGTGATACTCTAGGTACAGCTATACACACCGACGTATGCGCTTGGTGATACTCTAGATACAGCAATACACACCGACGTATTCGCCTGGTGATACTATAGGTACAGCTATGCACACCCACGCATTCGCCTGGTGATACTCTAGGTACAGCTATACACACTGATGTATTTGCCTGGTGATACACTAGATACAGCTATACACACCGACGTATGCGCCTGGTGATACTCTAGATACAGCTATACACACTGACGTATTCGCCCGGTGATACTCTAGGTACAGCTATACACACCGACGTATTTGCCTGGTGATACTCTAGGTACAGCTATACACACCGACGTATGCGTCTGGTGATACTCTAGCTACAGCTATACACACCGACATATGCGCCTGGCGTTACTCTAGGTACAGCTATACACACCGACGTATTCGCCTGGCGATACTCTAGGTACAGCTATACACACTGACGTATTCGCCTGGTGATACTCTAGGTACAGCTATACACGCCGACGTATTCGCCTGGTGATACACTAGGTACAGCTATACACACCGACGTATTCGCCTGGTGATACTCTAGGTACAGCTATACCCACCGACGTATGCGCAGGGTGATACTCTAGGTACAGCTATACACACCGACGTATTCGCCTGGCGATACTCTAGGTACAGCTATACACACCGACGTATTCGCCTGGTGATACTCTAGGTACAGCTATACACACCGACGTATGCGCCTGGTGATACTCTAGATACAGCTATACACACTGACGTATTCGCCTGGTGATACTCTATGTACAGCTATACACACCGACGTATGCGCCTGGCGATACTCTAGGTACAGCTATACACACCGACGTATTCGCCTGGTGATACTCTAGGTAGAGCTATACACACCGACGTATTCGCCTGGTGATACTCTAGGTACAGCTATACACACCGACGTAGGGGCCTGGCGATACTCTAGGTACAGCTATACACACCGACGTATGCGCTTGGTGATATTCTAGGTACAGCTATACAAACCGACGTATTCGCCTGGTGATACTCTAGGTACAGCTATACACACCGACGTATGCGCCTGGTGATACTCTAGGTACAGCTATACACACCGACGTATTCGCCTGGTGATACTCTAGGTACAGCTAGACACACCGACGCATGCGCCTGGTGATACTCTAGGTACAGCTATACACACCGACGTAATCGCCTGGTGATACTCTAGGTACAGCTTCACACACCGACGTATCCGCCTGGTGATACTCTAGGTACAGCTATACACGCCGACGTATGCGCCTGGCGATACTCTAGGTACAGCTATACACACCGACGTATGCGCCTGGTGATACTCTAGGTACAGCTATACACACCGACGTATTCGCCTGGTGATACTCTAGGTACAGCTAAACACACCGACGTATTCGCCTGGTGATACTCTAGGTACAGCTATACACACCGACGTATTCGCCTGGTGATACTCTAGGTACAGCTATACACACCGACGCATGCGCCTGGCGATATTCGACGTACAGTTATATACACTGACGTATTGGCCTGGTGATACTCTAGGTACAGCTATACACACTGACGTATTGGCCTGGTGATACTCTAGGTACAGCTATACACACCGACGTAGGGGCCTGGCGATACTCTAGGTACAGCTATACACACCGACGTATTCGCCTGGTGATACTCTAGGTAGAGCTATACACACCGACGTATTCGCCTGGTGATACTCTAGGTACAGCTATACACACCGACGTAGGGGCCTGGCGATACTCTAGGTACAGCTATACACACCGACGTATGCGCTTGGCGATATTCTAGGTACAGCTATACACACCGACGTATTCGCCCGGTGATACTCTAGGTACAGCTATACACACCGACGTATGCGCCTGGTGATACTCTAGGTACAGCTATACACACCGACGTATTCGCCTGGTGATACTCTAGGTACAGCTATACACACCGACGTATGCGCCTGGTGATACTCTAGGTACAGCTATACACACCGACGTATTCGCCTGGTGATACTCTAGGTACAGCTAGACACACCGACGTATGCGCCTGGTGATACTCTAGGTACAGCTATACACGCCGACGTATGCGCCTGGCGATACTCTAGGTACAGCTATACACACCGACGTATGCGCCTGGTGATACTCTAGGTACAGCTATACACACCGACGTATTCGCCTGGTGATACTCTAGGTACAGCTATACACACCGACGTATGCGCCTGGTGATACTCTAGGTACAGCTATACACACCGACGTATTCGCCTGGTGATACTCTAGGTACAGCTATACACACCGACGTATCCGCCTGGTGATACTCTAGGTACAGCTATACACACCGACGTATTCGCCTGGTGATACTCTAGGTACAGCTAGACACACCGACGTATGCGCCTGGTGATACTCTAAGTACAGCTATACACACCGACGTATTCGCCTGGTGATACTCTAGGTACAGCTACACACAGCGACGTATCCGCCTGGTGATACTCTAGGTACAGCTATACACGCCGACGTATGCGCCTGGCGATACTCTAGGTACAGCTATACACACCGAGGTATGCGCCTGGTGATACTCTAGGTACAGCTATACACACCGACGTATTCGCCTGGTGATACTCTAGATACAGCTATACACACCGACATATGCGCTTGGTGATACTCTAGGTACAGCTATAAACACCGACGTATTCGCCTGGTGATACTCTAGATACAGCTATACGCACGGACGTATTGGCCTGGTGATACTCTAGATACAGCTATACACACCGACGTATTTGCCTGGCGATACTCTAGGTACAGCTTTACACACCGACGTATGCGCCTGGTGATACTCTAGGTACAGCTATACACACCGACGTATGCGCCTGGCGATACTCTAGGTACAGCTATACACACCGACGTATTCGCCTGGTGATACTCTAGGTACAGCTATACACACTGACGTATTTGCCTGGTGATACTCTAGATACAGCTATACACACCGACTTATGCGCCTGGTGACACTCTAGGTACAGCTATACACACTGACGTATTCGCCCGGTGATACTCTAGGTACAGCTATACACACCGACGTATGCGCTTGGTGATACTCTAGGTACAGCTATACATACCGACGTATGCGTCTGGTGATACTCTAGCTACAACTATACACACCGACGTATTCGCCTGGTGATATTCTAGGTACAGCTATACACGCCGACGTATTCGCCTGGTGATACTCTAGGTACAGCTATACACACCGACGTATTAGCCTGGTGATACTCTAGGTACAGCTATACACACCGACGTATGCGCCTGGTGATACTCTAGGTACAGCTATACACACCGACGTATGCGCCTGGCGATACTCTAGTTACAGCTATACACACCGAGGTATTCGCCTGGTGATACTCTAGGTACAGCTATACACACCGACGTAGGGGCCTGGCGATACTCTAGGTACAGCTATACACACTGACGTATTCGCCTGGTGATACTCTAGGTACAGCTATACACACCGAGGTATTCGCCTGGCGATACTCTAGGTACAGCTATACACACCGACGTATGCGCATGGCGATACTCTAGGTACAGCTATACACACTGTCGTATTGGCCTGGTGATACTCGAGATACAGCTATACACACCGACGTATGCGCCTGGCGATACTCGAGGTACAGCTATACACACCGACGTATTCGCCTGGTGATACTCTAGCTACAGCTATACACACCGACGTATTCGCCTGGTGATACTCTAGGTACAGCTATACACACCGACGTATGCGCCTGGCGATACTCTAGGTACAGCTATACCCACCGACGTATTCGCCTGGTGATACTCTAGGTACAGCTATACACACTGATGTATTTGCCTGGTGATACTCTAGATACAGCAATACACACCGACGCATGCGCCTGGTGATACTCTAGATACAGCTGTACACACCGACGTATGCGCCTGGTGATACTCTAGGTACAGCTATACACACCGACGTATTCGCCTGGTGATACTCTAGATACAGCAATACACACCGACGTATGCGTCTGGTGATACTCCAGGTACAGCTATACACACCGACGTATGCGTCTGGTGATACTCTAGGTACAGCTATACACACCGACGTATGCGCCTGGTGATACTATAGGTACAGCTATACACACCGACGTATTCGCCTGGTGATACTCTAGGTACAACTATACACACTGATGTATTTGCCTGGTGATACTCTAGATACAGCAATACACACCGACGCATGCGCCTGGTGATACTCTAGATACAGCCATACACACTGACGTATTCGCCCGGTGATACTCTAGGTACAGCTATACACACCGACGTATTTGCCTGGTGATACTCTAGGTACAGCTATACACACCGACGTATGCGTCTGATGATACTCTGAGCACAGCTATACACACCGACGTATGCGCCTGGTGATACTCTAGCTACAGCTATACACACCGACATATGCGCCTGGCGATACTCTAGGTACAGCTATACACACTGACGTACTGGCCTGGTGATACTCTAGGTACAGCTATACACACCGACGTATGCGTCTGGGGATACTCTAGGTACAGCTATACACACCGACGTATGCGCCTGGTGATACTATAGGTACAGCTATACACACCGACGTATTCGCCTGGTGATACTCTAGGTACAGCTATACACACTGATGTATTTGCCTGGTGATACTCTAGATACAGCAATACACACCGACGCATGCGCCTGGTGATACTCTAGATACAGCTATACACACTGACGTATTCGCCCGGTGATACTCTATGTACAGCTATACACACCGACGTATTTGCCTGGTGATACTCTAGGTACAGCTATACACACCGACGTATGCGTCTGATGATACTCTGAGCACAGCTATACACACCGACGTATGCGCCTGGTGATACTCTAGCTACAGCTATACACACCGACATATGCGCCTGGCGATACTCTAGGTACAGCTATACACACTGACGTACTGGCCTGGTGATACTCTAGGTACAGCTATACACACCGAAATATTCGCCTGGTGATACTCTAGGTACAGCTATACACACCGACGTATTTGCCTGGTGATACTCTAGGCACAGCTATACACACCGACGTATGGGCCTGGCGATATTCTAGCTACAGCTATACACACCGACGTATGCGCCTGGTGATACTCTATGTACAGCTATACACACCGACATATCCGCCTGGTGATACTCTAGATACAGCTATACACGCCGACGTATTCGCCTGGTGATACTCTAGATACAGCTATACACACCGACGTATGCGCCTGGCGATACTCTAGGTACAGCTATACACACCGACGTATGCGCCTGGTGATACTCTAGGTACAGCTATACACACCGACGTATCCGCCTGGCGATACTCTAGGTACAGCTATACACACCGACGTATTCGCCTGGTGATATTCTAGCTACAGCTATACACACCGACGTATGCGCCTGGTGATACTCTAGGTACAGCTATACACACCGACGTATTCGCCTGGTGATACTCTAGGTACAGCTATACACACCGACGTATGCGCCTGGCGATATTCTAGGTACAGTTAGATACACTGACGTATTGGCCTGGTGATACTCTAGGTACAGCTATACACACTGACGTATTCGCCTGGTGAGACTCTAGGTACAGCTATACACACCGACGTATGCGCCTGGTGATACTCTAGGTACAGCTATACACACTGACGTATTTGCCTGGTGATACCCTAGGTACAGCTATACACACCGACGTATGCGCTTGGTGATACTCTAGGTACAGCTATACACACCGACGTATGCGCCTGGTGATACTCTAGGTACAGCTATACACACCGACGTATGCGCCTGGTGATACTCTAGGTACAGCTATACACACCGACGTATGCGCCTGGTGATACTCTCGCTACAGCTATACACACCGACGTATGCGCCTGGTGATACTCTAGGTACAGCTATGCACACCGACGTATGCGCCTGGTGATACACTAACTACAGCTATACACACCGACGTATTCGCCTGGTGATACTCTAGATACAGCTATACACACCGACGTATTCGCCTGGTGATACTCTAGATACAGCTATATACACCGGCGTATTCGCCAGGTGATACTCTAGGTACAGCTATACACACCGACGTATTCGCCTGGTGATACTCTAGATACAGCTATACACGCCGACTATTCGCCCGGTGATACTCTAGATACAGCTATACACACCGACGTATTCGCCTGGTGATACTCTAGGTACAGCTATACACACCGACGTATTCGCCTGGTGATACTCTAGCTACAGATATACACACCGACGTATACGCCTGGTGATACTCTAGCTACAGCTATACACACCCACGTATTCGCCTGGCGATACTCTAGGTACAGCTATACACACCGACGTATGCGCCTGGTGATACTCTAGGTACAGCTATACACACCGACGTATCCGCCTGGTGATACTCTAGGTACAGCTATACACACCGACGTATGCGCCTGGTGATACTCTAGCTACAGCTATACACACCGACGTATTCGCCTGGCGATACTCTAGGTACAGCTATGCACACCGACGTATGCGCCTGGTGATACACTAACTACAGCTATACACACCGACGTATTCGCCTGGTGATACTCTAGATACAGCTATACACACCGACATATTCGCCTGGTGATACTCTAGATACAGCTATATACACCGGCGTATTCGCCAGGTGATACTCTAGGTACAGCTATACACACCGACGTATTCGCCTGGTGATACTCTAGATACAGCTATACACGCCGACGTATTCGCCCGGTGATACTCTAGATACAGCTATACACACCGACGTATTCGCCTGGTGATACTCTAGGTACAGCTATACACACCGACGTATTCGCCTGGTGATACTCTAGCTACAGATATACACACCGACGTATTCGCCTGGTGATACTCTAGCTACAGCTATACACACCCACGTATTCGCCTGGCGATACTCTAGGTACAGCTATACACACCGACGTATGCGCCTGGTGATACTCTAGGTACAGCTATACACACCGACGTATCCGCCTGGTGATACTCTAGGTACAGCTATACACACCGACGTATGCGCCTGGTGATACTCTAGCTACAGCTATACACACCGACGTATTCGCCTGGCGATACTCTAGGTACAGCTATACACACCGACGTATGCGCCTGGTGATACTCTAGGTACAGCTATACACACCGACGTATGCGCCTGGTGATACTCTAGCTACAGCTATACACACCGACGTATTCGCCTGGTGATACTCTAGGTACAGCTATACACACCGACGTATGCGCCTGGTGATAATCTAGGTACAGCTATACACACCGACGTATGCGCCTGGTGATACTCTAGCTACAGCTATACACACCGACGTATTCGCCTGGTGATACTCTAGGTACAGCTATACACACCGACGTATTCGCCTGGCGATACCCTAGGTACAGCTATACACACCGACGTATTCGCCTGGTGATACTCTAGGTACAGCTATACACACCGACGTATGCGCTTGGTGATACTCTAGGTACAGCTATACACACCGACGTATTCGCCTGGTGATACTCTAGGTACAGCTATACACACCGACGTATGCGCTTGGTGATACTCTAGGTACAGCTATACACACCGACGTATTCGCCTGGCGACACTCTAGGTACAGCTATACACACCGACGTATTCGCCTGGTGATACTCTAGGTAGAGGTCTACACACCGACGTATTCGCCTGGTGATACTCTAGGTACAGCTATACACACCGACGTAGGGGCCTGGCGATACTCTAGGTACAGCTATACACACCGACGTATGCGCTTGGTGATATTCTAGGTACAGCTATACACACCGACGTATTTGCCTGGTGATACTCTAGGTACAGCTATACACACCGACGCAGGCGCCTGGTGATACTCTAGGTACAGCTATACACACCGACGTATTCGCCTGGTGATACACTACGTACAGCTATATACACCGACGTATGCGCCCGGTGATACTCTAGGTACAGCTATACACACCGACGTATTCGCCTGGTGATACTCTAGGTACAGCTATACACACCGACGTATGCGCCTGGTGATACTCTAGGTACAGCTATACACACCGACGTATGCGCCTGGTGATACTCTAGGTACAGCTATACAAACCGACGTATTCGCCTGGTGATACTCTAGGTACAGCTATACACACCGACGTATGCGCCTGGTGATACTCTAGCTACAGCTATACACACCGACGTATTCGCCTGGTGATACTCTAGGTACAGCTATACACACCGACGTATGCGCCTGGTGATAATCTAGGTACAGCTATACACACCGACGTATGCGCCTGGTGATACTCTAGCTACAGCTATACACACCGACGTATTCGCCTGGTGATACTCTAGGTACAGCTATACACACCGACGTATTCGCCTGGCGATACCCTAGGTACAGCTATACACACCGACGTATTCGCCTGGTGATACTCTAGGTACAGCTATACACACCGACGTATGCGCTTGGTGATACTCTAGGTACAGCTATACACACCGACGTATTCGCCTGGTGATACTCTAGGTACAGCTATACACACCGACGTATGCGCTTGGTGATACTCTAGGTACAGCTATACACACCGACGTATTTGCCTGGCGATACTCTAGGTACAGCTTTACACACCGACGTATGCGCCTGGTGATACTCTAGGTACAGCTACACACAGCGACGTATCCGCCTGGTGATACTCTAGGTACAGCTATACACACTGACGTATTTGCCTGGTGATACTCTAGATACAGCTATACACACGGACTTATGCGCCTGGTGACACTCTAGGTACAGCTATACACACTGACGTATTCGCCCGGTGATACTCTAGGTACAGCTTTACACACCGACGTATGCGCTTGGTGATACTCTAGGTACAGCTATACATACCGACGTATGCGTCTGGTGATACTCTAGCTACAACTATACACACCGACGTATTCGCCTGGTGATATTCTAGGTACAGCTATACACGCCGACGTATTCGCCTGGTGATACTCTAGGTACAGCTATACACACCGACGTATTCGCCTGGTGATACTCTAGGTACAGCTATACACACCGACGTATGCGCCTGGTGATACTCTAGGTACAGCTATACACACCGACGTATGCGCCTGGCGATACTCTAGTTACAGCTATACACACCGAGGTATTCGCCTGGTGATACTCAAGGTACAGCTATACACACCGACGTAGGGGCCTGGCGATACTCTAGGTACAGCTATACACACTGACGTATTCGCCTGGTGATACTCTAGGTACAGCTATACACACCGACGTATTCGCCTGGCGATACTCTAGGTACAGCTATACACACCGACGTATGCGCATGGCGATACTCTAGGTACAGCTATACACACTGTCGTATTGGCCTGGTGATACTCGAGATACAGCTATACACACCGACGTATGCGCCTGGCGATACTCGAGGTACAGCTATACACACCGACGTATTCGCCTGGTGATACTCTAGCTACAGCTATACACACCGACGTATTCGCCTGGTGATACTCTAGGTACAGCTATACACACCGACGTATGCGCCTGGCGATACTCTAGGTACAGCTATACACACCGACGTATTCGCCTGGTGATACTCTAGATACAGCAATACACACCGACGTATTCGCCTGGTGATACTCTAGATACAGCTGTACACACCGACGTATGCGCCTGGTGATACTATAGGTACAGCTATACACACCGACGTATTCGCCTGGTGATACTCTAGGTACAGCTATACACACTGATGTATTTGCCTGGTGATACTCTAGATACAGCAATACACACCGACGTATGCGTCTGGTGATACTCCAGGTACAGCTATACACACCGACGTATGCGTCTGGTGATACTCTAGGTACAGCTATACACACCGACGTATGCGCCTGGTGATACTATAGGTACAGCTATACACACCGACGTATTCGCCTGGTGATACTCTAGGTACAATTATACACACTGATGTATTTGCCTGGTGATACTCTAGATACAGCAATACACACCGACGCATGCGCCTGGTGATACTCTAGATACAGCCATACACACTGACGTATTCGCCCGGTGATACTCTAGGTACAGCTATACACACCGACGTATTTGCCTGGTGATACTCCAGGTACAGCTATACACACCGACGTATGCGTCTGATGATACTCTGAGCACAGCTATACACACCGACGTATGCGCCTGGTGATACTCTAGCTACAGCTATACACACCGACATATGCGCCTGGCGATACTCTAGGTACAGCCATACACACTGACGTACTGGCCTGGTGATACTCTAGGTACAGCTATACACACCGACGTATGCGTCTGGTGATACTCTAGGTACAGCTATACACACCGACGTATGCGCCTGGTGATACTATAGGTACAGCTATACACACCGACGTATTCGCCTGGTGATACTCTAGGTACAGCTATACACACTGATGTATTTGCCTGGTGATACTCTAGATACAGCAATACACACCGACGCATGCGCCTGGTGATACTCTAGATACAGCTATACACACTGACGTATTCGCCCGGTGATACTCTATGTACAGCTATACACACCGACGTATTTGCCTGGTGATACTCTAGGTACAGCTATACACACCGACGTATGCGTCTGATGATACTCTGAGCACAGCTATACACACCGACGTATGCGCCTGGTGATACTCTAGCTACAGCTATACACACCGACATATGCGCCTGGCGATACTCTAGGTACAGCTATACACACTGACGTACTGGCCTGGTGATACTCTAGGTACAGCTATACACACCGAAATATTCGCCTGGTGATACTCTAGGTACAGCTATACACACCGACGTATTTGCCTGGTGATACTCTAGGCACAGCTATACACACCGACGTATGGGCCTGGCGATATTCTAGCTACAGCTATACACACCGACGTATGCGCCTGGTGATACTCTATGTACAGCTATACACACCGACATATCCGCCTGGTGATACTCTAGATACAGCTATACACACCGACGTATGCGCCTGGCGATACTCTAGGTACAGCTATACACACCGACGTATGCGCCTGGTGATACTCTAGGTACAGCTATACACACCGACGTATCCGCCTGGCGATACTCTAGGTACAGCTATACACACCGACGTATTCGCCTGGTGATATTCTAGCTACAGCTATACACACCGACGTATGCGCCTGGTGATACTCTAGGTACAGCTATACACACCGACGTATTCGCCTGGTGATACTCTAGGTACAGCTATACACACCGACGTATGCGCCTGGCGATATTCTAGGTACAGTTAGATACACTGACGTATTGGCCTGGTGATACTCTAGGTACAGCTATACACACTGACGTATTCGCCTGGTGAGACTCTAGGTACAGCTATACACACCGACGTATGCGCCTGGTGATACTCTAGGTACAGCTATACACACTGACGTATTTGCCTGGTGATACTCTAGGTACAGCTATACACACCGACGTATGCGCTTGGTGATACTCTAGGTACAGCTATACACACCGACGTATGCGCCTGGTGATACTCTAGGTACAGCTATACACACCGACGTATGCGCCTGGTGATACTCTAGGTACAGCTATACACACCGACGTATGCGCCTGGTGATACTCTCGCTACAGCTATACACACCGACGTATGCGCCTGGTGATACTCTAGGTACAGCTATGCACACCGACGTATGCGCCTGGTGATACACTAACTACAGCTATACACACCGACGTATTCGCCTGGTGATACTCTAGATACAGCTATACACACCGACGTATTCGCCTGGTGATACTCTAGATACAGCTATATACACCGGCGTATTCGCCAGGTGATACTCTAGGTACAGCTATACACACCGACGTATTCGCCTGGTGATACTCTAGATACAGCTATACACGCCGACGTATTCGCCCGGTGATACTCTAGATACAGCTATACACACCGACGTATTCGCCTGGTGATACTCTAGGTACAGCTATACACACCGACGTATTCGCCTGGTGATACTCTAGCTACAGATATACACACCGACGTATTCGCCTGGTGATACTCTAGCTACAGCTATACACACCGACGTATTCGCCTGGCGATACTCTAGGTACAGCTATACACACCGACGTATGCGCCTGGTGATACTCTAGGTACAGCTATACACACCGACGTATCCGCCTGGTGATACTCTAGGTACAGCTATACACACCGACGTATGCGCCTGGTGATACTCTAGCTACAGCTATACACACCGACGTATTCGCCTGGCGATACTCTAGGTACAGCTATACACACCGACGTATGCGCCTGGTGATACTCTAGGTACAGCTATACACACCGACGTATGCGCCTGGTGATACTCTAGCTACAGCTATACACACCGACGTATTCGCCTGGTGATACTCTAGGTACAGCTATACACACTGACGTATGCGCCTGGTGATAATCTAGGTACAGCTATACACACCGACGTATGCGCCTGGTGATACTCTAGCTACCGCTATACACACCGACGTATTCGCCTGGTGATACTCTAGGTACAGCTATACACACCGACGTATTCGCCTGGCGATACCCTAGGTACAGCTATACACACCGACGTATTCGCCTGGTGATACTCTAGGTACAGCTATACACACCGACGTATGCGCTTGGTGATACTCTAGGTACAGCTATACACACCGACGTATTCGCCTGGTGATACTCTAGGTACAGCTATACACACCGACGTATGCGCTTGGTGATACTCTAGGTACAGCTATACACACCGACGTATTCGCCTGGCGACACTCTAGGTACAGCTATACACACCGACGTATTCGCCTGGTGATACTCTAGGTAGAGGTCTACACACCGACGTATTCGCATGGTGATACTCTAGGTACAGCTATACACACCGACGCAGGGGCCTGGCGATACTCTAGGTACAGCTATACACACCGACGTATGCGCTTGGTGATATTCTAGGTACAGCTATACACACCGACGTATTTGCCTGGTGATACTCTAGGTACAGCTATACACACCGACGCAGGCGCCTGGTGATACTCTAGGTACAGCTATACACACCGACGTATTCGCCTGGTGATACACTACGTACAGCTATATACACCGACGTATGCGCCCGGTGATACTCTAGGTACAGCTATACACACCGACGTATTCGCCTGGTGATACTCTAGGTACAGCTATACACACCGACGTATGCGCCTGGTGATACTCTAGGTACAGCTATACACACCGACGTATGCGCCTGGTGATACTCTAGGTACAGCTATACAAACCGACGTATTCGCCTGGTGATACTCTAGGTACAGCTATACACACCGACGTATGCGCCTGGTGATACTCTAGGTACAGCTATACACACCGACGTATCCGCCTGGTGATACTCTAGCTACAGCTATACACACCGACGTATGCGCCTGGCGATACTCTAGGTACAGCTATACACGCCGACGTATGCGCCTGGCGATACTCTAGGTACAGCTATACACACCGACGTATGCGCCTGGTGATACTCTAGGTACAGCTATACACACCGACGTATTCGCCTGGTGATATTCTAGATACAGCTGTGCACACCGACGTATGCGCCTGGTGATACTCTAGGTACAGCTATAAACACCGACGTATGCGCTTGGTGATACTCTAGATACAGCTATACGCACCGACGTATTCGCCTGGTGATACTCTAGGTACAGCTATACACACCGACGTATTCGCCTGGTGATACTATAGGTACAGCTATACACACTGACGTATTTGCCTGGTGATACTCTAGATACAGCTGTACACACCGACGTATGCGCTTGGTGATACTCTAGATACAGCTATACGCACCGACGTATTCGCCTGGTGATACTCTAGGTACAGCTATACACACTGACGTATTTGCCTGGTGATACTCAAGATACAGCTATACACACCGACGTATGCGCCTGGTGATACTCTAGGTACAGCTACACACACTGACGTATTCGCCCGGTGATACTCTAGGTACAGCTTTACACACCGACGTATGCGCTTGGTGATACTCTAGGTACAGCTATACACACCGACGTATGCGTCTGGTGATACCCTAGGTACAGCTATACACACCGACGTATTCGCCTAGTGATACTCTAGGTACACCTATACACACCGACGTATTCGCCTAGTGATACTCTAGGTACAGCTATACACACCGACGTATTTGCCTGGTGATACTCTAGCTACAGCAATACACACCGACGTATTCGCCTAGTGATACTCTAGGTACAGCTATACACGCCGACGTATTCGCCTGGTGATACTCTAGGTACAGCTATACACACCGACGTATTCGCCTGGTGATACTCTAGGTACAGCTATACACACCGACGTATGCGCCTGGTGATACTCTAGGTACAGCTATACACACCGACGTATGCGCCTGGCAATACTCTAGGTACAGCTATACACACCGAGGTATTCGCCTGGTGATACTCTAGGTACAGCTATACACACCGACGTATGCGCCTGGTGATACTCTAGGTAGAGCTATACACACTGTCGTATACGCCTGGTGATACTCTAGGTGCAGCTATACACACCGACGTATTCGCCTGGTGATACTCTAGGTACAGCTATACACACCGACGCATGCGCATGGCGATACTCTAGGTACAGCTATACACACTGACGTATTGGCCTGGTGATACTCTAGATACAGCTATACACACCGACGTATGCGCCTGGCGATACTCTAGGTACAGCTTTACACACCGACGTATGCGCCTGGTGATACTCTAGGTACAGCTATACACACCGACGTATGCGCCTGGCGATACTCTAGGTACAGCTATACACACCGACGTATGCGCCTGGTGATACTCTAGCTACAGCTATACACACCGACGTATGCGCCTGGTGATACTCTAGATACAGCTATACACACCGACGTATGCGCTTGGTGATACTCTAGGTACAGCTATACACACCGACGTATGCGCCTGGCGATACTCTAGGTACAGCTATACACACCGACGTATTCGCCTGATGATACTCTAGGTACAGCTATACACACCGACGTATGCGGCTGGCGATACTCTAGGTACAACTATACACACCGACGTATGCGCCTGGCGATACTCTAGGTACAGCTATACACACTGACGTATTGGCCTGGTGATACCCTAGGTACAGCTATACACAGCGACGTATTTGCCTGATGATACTCTAGGTACAGCTATACACACCGACGTATGCGCTTGGTGATACTCTAGGTACAGCTATACACACCGACGTATTCGCCTGGTGATACTCTAGGTACAGCTATACACACCGACGTATGCGCTTGGTGATACTCTAGGTACAGCTATACACACCGACGTATTCGCCTGGCGACACTCTAGGTACAGCTATACACACCGACGTATTCGCCTGGTGATACTCTAGTTAGAGGTCTACACACCGACGTATTCGCCTGGTGATACTCTAGGTACAGCTATACACACCGACGTAGGGGCCTGGCGATACTCTAGGTACAGCTATACACACCGACGTATGCGCTTGGTGATATTCTAGGTACAGCTATACACACCGACGTATTTGCCTGGTGATACTCTAGGTACAGCTATACACACCGACGCAGGCGCCTGGTGATACTCTAGGTACAGCTATACACACCGACGTATTCGCCTGGTGATACACTACGTACAGCTATATACACCGACGTATGCGCCCGGTGATACTCTAGGTACAGCTATACACACCGACGTATTCGCCTGGTGATACTCTAGGTACAGCTATACACACCGACGTATGCGCCTGGTGATACTCTAGGTACAGCTATACACACCGACGTATGCGCCTGGTGATACTCTAGGTACAGCTATACAAACCGACGTATTCGCCTGGTGATACTCTAGGTACAGCTATACACACCGACGTATGCGCCTGGTGATACTCTAGGTACAGCTATACACACCGACGTATCCGCCTGGTGATACTCTAGCTACGGCTATACACGCCGACGTATGCGCCTGGCGATACTCTAGGTACAGCTATACACACCGACGTATGCGCCTGGTGATACTCTAGGTACAGCTATACACACCGACGTATTCGCCTGGTGATACTCTAGATACAGCTGTACACACCGACGTATGCGCCTGGTGATACTCTAGGTACAGCTATAAACACAGACGTATGCGCTTGGTGATACTCTAGATACAGCTATACGCACCGACGTATTCGCCTGGTGATACTATAGGTACAGCTATACACACCGACGTATTCGCCTGGTGATACTCTAGGTACAGCTATACACACTGACGTATTTGCCTGGTGATACTCTAGATACAGCTATACGCACCGACGTATTCGCCTGGTGATACTCTAGGTACAGCTATACACACTGACGTATTTGCCTGGTGATACTCAAGATACAGCTATACACACCGACGTATTCGCCTGGTGATACTCTAGGTACAGCTACACACACTGACGTATTCGCCCGGTGATACTCTAGGTACAGCTTTACACACCGACGTATGCGCTTGGTGATACTCTAGGTACAGCTATACACACCGACGTATGCGTCTGGTGGTACTCTAGGTACAGCTATACACACCGACGTATTCGCCTAGTGATACTCTAGGTACAGCTATACACACCGACGTATTCGCCTAGTGATACTCTAGGTACAGCTATACACACCGACGTATTTGCCTGGTGATACTCTAGCTACAGCAATACACACTGACGTATTCGCCTAGTGATACTCTAGGTACAGCTATACACGCCGACGTATTCGCCTGGTGATACTCTAGGTACAGCTATACACACCGACGTATTCGCCTGGTGATACTCTAGGTACAGCTATACACACCGACGTATGCGCCTGGTGATACTCTAGGTACAGCTATACACACCGACGTATGCGCCTGGCAATACTCTAGGTACAGCTATACACACCGAGGTATTCGCCTGGTGATACTCTAGGTACAGCTATACACACCGACGTATGCGCCTGGTGATACTCTAGGTACAGCTATACACACTGTCGTATACGCCTGGTGATACTCTAGGTGCAGCTATACACACCGACGTATTCGCCTGGTGATACTCTAGGTACAGCTATACACACCGACGCATGCGCATGGCGATACTCTAGGTACAGCTATACACACTGACGTATTGGCCTGGTGATACTCTAGATACAGCTATACACACCGACGTATGCGCCTGGCGATACTCTAGGTACAGCTTTACACACCGACGTATGCGCCTGGTGATACTCTAGGTACAGCTATACACACCGACGTATGCGCCTGGCGATACTCTAGGTACAGCTATACACACCGACGTATGCGCCTGGTGATACTCTAGCTACAGCTATACACACCGACGTATGCGCCTGGTGATACTCTAGGTACAGCTATACACACCGACGTATGCGCTTGGTGATACTCTAGGTACAGCTATACACACCGACGTATGCGCCTGGCGATACTCTAGGTACAGCTATACACACCGACGTATTCGCCTGATGATACTCTAGGTACAGCTATACACACCGACGTATGCGCCTGGCGATACTCTAGGTACAGCTATACACACCGACGTATGCGCCTGGCGATACTCTAGGTACAGCTATACACACTGACGTATTGGCCTGGTGATACTCTAGGTACAGCTATACACAGCGACGTATTTGCCTGATGATACTCTAGGTACAGCTATACACACCGACGTATGCCCCTGGCGATACTCTAGGTACAGCTATACACACCGACGTATGCGCCTGGCGATACTCTAGGTACAGCTATACACACTGACGTATTGGCCTGGCGATACTCTAGGTACAGCTATACACACCGACGTAGGGGCCTGGCGATACTCTAGGTACAGCTATACACACCGACGTATGCGCCTGGCGATACTCTAGGTACAGCTATACACACTGACGTATTGGCCTGGTGATACTCTAGGTACAGCTATACACACCGACGTAGGGGCCTGGCGATACTCTAGGTACAGCTATACACACCGACGTATTCGCCTGGTGATACTCTAGGTAGAGCTATACACACCGACGTATTCGCCTGGTGATACTCTAGGTACAGCTATACACACCGACGTAGGGGCCTGGCGATACTCTAGGTACAGCTATACACACCGACGTATGCGCTTGGTGATATTCTAGGTACAGCTATACACACCGACGTATTCGCCTGGTGATACTCTAGGTACAGCTATACACACCGACGTATGCGCCTGGTGATACTCTAGGTACAGCTATACACACCGACGTATTCGCCTGGTGATACTCTAGGTACAGCTAGACACACCGACGTATGCGCCTGGTGATACTCTAGGTACAGCTATACACACCGACGTATTCGCCTGGTGATACTCTAGGTACAGCTACACACACCGACGTATCCGCCTGGTGATACTCTAGGTACAGCTATACACGCCGACGTATGCGCCTGGCGATACTCTAGGTACAGCTATACACACCGACGTATGCGCCTGGTGATACTCTAGGTACAGCTATACACACCGACGTATTCGCCTGGTGATACTCTAGGTACAGCTATACACACCGACGTATGCGCCTGGTGATACTCTAGGTACAGCTATACAAACCGACGTATTCGCCTGGTGATACTCTAGGTACAGCTATACACACCGACGTATGCGCCTGGTGATACTCTAGGTACAGCTATACACACCGACGTATTCGCCTGGTGATACTCTAGGTACAGCTAGACACACTGACGTATGCGCCTGGTGATACTCTAGGTACAGCTATACACACCGACGTATTCGCCTGGTGATACTCTAGGTACAGCTACACACACCGACGTATCCGCCTGGTGATACTCTAGGTACAGCTATACACGCCGACGTATGCGCCTGGCGATACTCTAGGTACAGCTATACACACCGAGGTATGCGCCTGGTGATACTCTAGGTACAGCTATACACACCGACGTATTCGCCTGGTGATACTCTAGATACAGCTATACACACCGACATATGCGCTTGGTGATACTCTAGGTACAGCTATAAACACCGACGTATGCGCTTGGTGATACTCTAGATACAGCTATACGCACGGACGTATTGGCCTGGTGATACTCTAGATACAGCTATACACACCGACGTATTTGCCTGGCGATACTCTAGGTACAGCTATACACACCGACGTATGCGCCTGGTGACACTCTAGGTACAGCTATACACACTGACGTATTCGCCCGGTGATACTCTAGGTACAGCTTTACACACCGACGTATGCGCTTGGTGATACTCTAGGTACAGCTATACACACCGACGTATGCGCCTGGTGATACTCTAGGTACAGCTATACACACCGACGTATTCGCCTGGTGATACTCTAGATACAGCTGTACACACCGACGTATGCGCCTGGTGATACTCTAGGTACAGCTATAAACACCGACGTATGCGCTTGGTGATACTCTAGATACAGCTATACGCACCGACGTATTCGCCTGGTGATACTCTAGGTACAGCTATACACACCGACGTATTCGCCTGGTGATACTCTAGGTACAGCTATACACACTGACGTATTTGCCTGGTGATACTCTAGATACAGCTGTACACACCGACGTATGCGCTTGGTGATACTCTAGATACAGCTATACGCACCGACGTATTCGCCTGGTGATACTCTAGGTACAGCTATACACACTGACGTATTTGCCTGGTGATACTCAAGATACAGCTATACACACCGACGTATGCGCCTGGTGATACTCTAGGTACAGCTACACACACTGACGTATTCGCCCGGTGATACTCTAGGTACAGCTTTACACACCGACGTATGCGCTTGGTGATACTCTAGGTACAGCTATACACACCGACGTATGCGCCTGGTGATACTCTAGGTACAGCTATACACACCGACGTATGCGCCTGGCAATACTCTAGGTACAGCTATACACACCGAGGTATTCGCCTGGTGATACTCTAGGTACAGCTATACACACCGACGTATGCGCCTGGTGATACTCTAGGTACAGCTATACACACTGTCGTATACGCCTGGTGATACTCTAGGTGCAGCTATACACACCGACGTATTCGCCTGGTGATACTCTAGGTACAGCTATACACACCGACGCATGCGCATGGCGATACTCTAAGTACAGCTATACACACTGACGTATTGGCCTGGTGATACTCTAGATACAGCTATACACACCGACGTATGCGCCTGGCGATACTCTAGGTACAGCTTTACACACCGACGTATGCGCCTGGTGATACTCTAGGTACAGCTATACACACCGACGTATGCGCCTGGCGATACTCTAGGTACAGCTATACACAACGACGTATGCGCCTGGTGATACTCTAGCTACAGCTATACACACCGACGTATGCGCCTGGTGATACTCTAGGTACAGCTATACACACCGACGTATGCGCTTGGTGATACTCTAGGTACAGCTATACACACCGACGTATGCGCCTGGCGATACTCTAGGTACAGCTATACACACCGACGTATTCGCCTGATGATACTCTAGGTACAGCTATACACACCGACGTATGCGCCTGGCGATACTCTAGGTACAGCTATACACACCGACGTATGCGCCTGGCGATACTCTAGGTACAGCTATACACACTGACGTATTGGCCTGGTGATACTCTAGGTACAGCTATACACAGCGACGTATTTGCCTGATGATACTCTAGGTACAGCTATACACACCGACGTATGCCCCTGGCGATACTCTAGGTACAGCTATACACACCGACGTATGCGCCTGGCGATACTCTAGGTACAGCTATACACACTGACGTATTGGCCTGGCGATACTCTAGGTACAGCTATACACACCGACGTAGGGGCCTGGCGATACTCTAGGTACAGCTATACACACCGACGTATGCGCCTGGCGATACTCTAGGTACAGCTATACACACTGACGTATTGGCCTGGTGATACTCTAGGTACAGCTATACACACCGACGTAGGGGCCTGGCGATACTCTAGGTACAGCTATACACACCGACGTATTCGCCTGGTGATACTCTAGGTAGAGCTATACACACCGACGTATTCGCCTGGTGATACTCTAGGTACAGCTATACACACCGACGTAGGGGCCTGGCGATACTCTAGGTACAGCTATACACACCGACGTATGCGCTTGGTGATATTCTAGGTACAGCTATACACACCGACGTATTCGCCTGGTGATACTCTAGGTACAGCTATACACACCGACGTATGCGCCTGGTGATACTCTAGGTACAGCTATACACACCGACGTATTCGCCTGGTGATACTCTAGGTACAGCTAGACACACCGACGTATGCGCCTGGTGATACTCTAGGTACAGCTATACACACCGACGTATTCGCCTGGTGATACTCTAGGTACAGCTACACACACCGACGTATCCGCCTGGTGATACTCTAGGTACAGCTATACACGCCGACGTATGCGCCTGGCGATACTCTAGGTACAGCTATACACACCGACGTATGCGCCTGGTGATACTCTAGGTACAGCTATACACACCGACGTATTCGCCTGGTGATACTCTAGGTACAGCTATACACACCGACGTATGCGCCTGGTGATACTCTAGGTACAGCTATACAAACCGACGTATTCGCCTGGTGATACTCTAGGTACAGCTATACACACCGACGTATGCGCCTGGTGATACTCTAGGTACAGCTATACACACCGACGTATTCGCCTGGTGATACTCTAGGTACAGCTAGACACACTGACGTATGCGCCTGGTGATACTCTAGGTACAGCTATACACACCGACGTATTCGCCTGGTGATACTCTAGGTACAGCTACACACACCGACGTATCCGCCTGGTGATACTCTAGGTACAGCTATACACGCCGACGTATGCGCCTGGCGATACTCTAGGTACAGCTATACACACCGAGGTATGCGCCTGGTGATACTCTAGGTACAGCTATACACACCGACGTATTCGCCTGGTGATACTCTAGATACAGCTATACACACCGACATATGCGCTTGGTGATACTCTAGGTACAGCTATAAACACCGACGTATGCGCTTGGTGATACTCTAGATACAGCTATACGCACGGACGTATTGGCCTGGTGATACTCTAGATCAGCTATACACACCGACGTATTTGCCTGGCGATACTCTAGGTACAGCTTTACACACCGACGTATGCGCCTGGTGATACTCTAGGTACAGCTATACACACCGACGTATGCGCCTGGCGATACTCTAGGTACAGCTATACACACCGACGTATTCGCCTGGTGATACTCTAGGTACAGCTATACACACTGACGTATTTGCCTGGTGATACTCTAGATACAGCTATACACACCGACGTATGCGCCTGGTGACACTCTAGGTACAGCTATACACACTGACGTATTCGCCCGGTGATACTCTAGGTACAGCTTTACACACCGACGTATGCGCTTGGTGATACTCTAGGTACAGCTATACACACCGACGTATGCGCCTGGTGATACTCTAGGTACAGCTATACACACCGACGTATTCGCCTGGTGATACTCTAGATACAGCTGTACACACCGACGTATGCGCCTGGTGATACTCTAGGTACAGCTATAAACACCGACGTATGCGCTTGGTGATACTCTAGATACAGCTATACGCACCGACGTATTCGCCTGGTGATACTCTAGGTACAGCTATACACACCGACGTATTCGCCTGGTGATACTCTAGGTACAGCTATACACACTGACGTATTTGCCTGGTGATACTCTAGATACAGCTGTACACACCGACGTATGCGCTTGGTGATACTCTAGATACAGCTATACGCACCGACGTATTCGCCTGGTGATACTCTAGGTACAGCTATACACACTGACGTATTTGCCCGGTGATACTCAAGATACAGCTATACACACCGACGTATGCGCCTGGTGATACTCTAGGTACAGCTACACACACTGACGTATTCGCCCGGTGATACTCTAGGTACAGCTTTACACACCGACGTATGCGCTTGGTGATACTCTAGGTACAGCTATACACACCGACGTATGCGTCTGGTGATACTCTAGGTACAGCTATACACACCGACGTATTCGCCTAGTGATACTCTAGGTACACCTATACACACCGACGTATTCGCCTAGTGATACTCTAGGTACAGCTATACACACCGACGTATTTGCCTGGTGATACTCTAGCTACAGCAATACACACCGACGTATTCGCCTAGTGATACTCTAGGTACAGCTATACACGCCGACGTATTCGCCTGGTGATACTCTAGGTACAGCTATACACACCGACGTATTCGCCTGGTGATACTCTAGGTACAGCTATACACACCGACGTATGCGCCTGGTGATACTCTAGGTACAGCTATACACACCGACGTATGCGCCTGGCAATACTCTAGGTACAGCTATACACACCGAGGTATTCGCCTGGTGATACTCTAGGTACAGCTATACACACCGACGTATGCGCCTGGTGATACTCTAGGTAGAGCTATACACACTGTCGTATACGCCTGGTGATACTCTAGGTGCAGCTATACACACCGACGTATTCGCCTGGTGATACTCTAGGTACAGCTATACACACCGACGCATGCGCATGGCGATACTCTAGGTACAGCTATACACACTGACGTATTGGCCTGGTGATACTCTAGATACAGCTATACACACCGACGTATGCGCCTGGCGATACTCTAGGTACAGCTTTACACACCGACGTATGCGCCTGGTGATACTCTAGGTACAGCTATACACACCGACGTATGCGCCTGGCGATACTCTAGGTACAGCTATACACGCCGACGTATGCGCCTGGTGATACTCTAGCTACAGCTATACACACCGACGTATGCGCCTGGTGATACTCTAGGTACAGCTATACACACCGACGTATGCGCTTGGTGATACTCTAGGTAAAGCTATACACACCGACGTATGCGCCTGGCGATACTCTAGGTACAGCTATACACACCGACGTATTCGCCTGATGATACTCTAGGTACAGCTATACACACCGACGTATGCGCCTGGCGATACTCTAGGTACAGCTATACACACCGACGTATGCGCCTGGCGATACTCTAGGTACAGCTATACACACTGACGTATTGGCCTGGTGATACTCTAGGTACAGCTATACACAGCGACGTATTTGCCTGATGATACTCTAGGTACAGCTATACACACCGAAGTATGCGCTTGGTGATACTCTAGGTACAGCTATACACACCGACGTATTCGCCTGGTGATACTCTAGGTACAGCTATACACACCGACGTATGCGCTTGGTGATACTCTAGGTACAGCTATACACACCGACGTATTCGCCTGGCGACACTCTAGGTACAGCTATACACACCGACGTATTCGCCTGGTGATACTCTAGTTAGAGGTCTACACACCGACGTATTCGCCTGGTGATACTCTAGGTACAGCTATACACACCGACGTAGGGGCCTGGCGATACTCTAGGTACAGCTATACACACCGACGTATGCGCTTGGTGATATTCTAGGTACAGCTATACACACCGATGTATTTGCCTGGTGATACTCTAGGTACAGCTATACACACCGACGCAGGCGCCTGGTGATACTCTAGGTACAGCTATACACACCGACGTATTCGCCTGGTGATACACTACGTACAGCTATATACACCGACGTATGCGCCCGGTGATACTCTAGGTACAGCTATACACACCGACGTATTCGCCTGGTGATACTCTAGGTACAGCTATACACACCGACGTATGCGCCTGGTGATACTCTAGGTACAGCTATACACACCGACGTATGCGCCTGGTGATACTCTAGGTACAGCTATACAAACCGACGTATTCGCCTGGTGATACTCTAGGTACAGCTATACACACCGACGTATGCGCCTGGTGATACTCTAGGTACAGCTATACACACCGACGTATCCGCCTGGTGATACTCTAGCTACAGCTATACACGCCGACGTATGCGCCTGGCGATACTCTAGGTACAGCTATACACACCGACGTATGCGCCTGGTGATACTCTAGGTACAGCTATACACACCGACGTATTCGCCTGGTGATACTCTAGATACAGCTGTACACACCGACGTATGCGCCTGGTGATACTCTAGGTACAGCTATAAACACCGACGTATGCGCTTGGTGATACTCTAGATACAGCTATACGCACCGACGTATTCGCCTGGTGATACTATAGGTACAGCTATACACACCGACGTATTCGCCTGGTGATACTCTAGGTACAGCTATACACACTGACGTATTTGCCTGGTGATACTCTAGATACAGCTATACACACCGACGTATGCGCTTGGTGATACTCTAGATACAGCTATACGCACCGACGTATTCGCCTGGTGATACTCTAGGTACAGCTATACACACTGACGTATTTGCCTGGTGATACTCAAGATACAGCTATACACACCGACGTATGCGCCTGGTGATACTCTAGGTACAGCTACACACACTGACGTATTCGCCCGGTGATACTCTAGGTACAGCTTTACACACCGACGTATGCGCTTGGTGAAACTCTAGGTACAGCTATACACACCGACGTATGCGTCTGGTGATACTCTAGGTACAGCTATACACACCGACGTATTCGCCTAGTGATACTCTAGGTACAGCTATACACACCGACGTATTCGCCTAGTGATACTCTAGGTACAGCTATACACACCGACGTATTTGCCTGGTGATACTCTAGCTACAGCAATACACACCGACGTATTCGCCTAGTGATACTCTAGGTACAGCTATACACGCCGACGTATTCGCCTGGTGATACTCTAGGTACAGCTATACACACCGACGTATTCGCCTGGTGATACTCTAGGTACAGCTATACACACCGACGTATGCGCCTGGTGATACTCTAGGTACAGCTATACACACCGACGTATGCGCCTGGCAATACTCTAGGTACAGCTATACACACCGAGGTATTCGCCTGGTGATACTCTAGGTACAGCTATACACACCGACGTATGCGCCTGGTGATACTCTAGGTACAGCTATACACACTGTCGTATACGCCTGGTGATACTCTAGGTGCAGCTATACACACCGACGTATTCGCCTGGTGATACTCTAGGTACAGCTATACACACCGACGCATGCGCATGGCGATACTCTAGGTACAGCTATACACACTGACGTATTGGCCTGGTGATACTCTAGATACAGCTATACACACCGACGTATGCGCCTGGCGATACTCTAGGTACAGCTTTACACACCGACGTATGCGCCTGGTGATACTCTAGGTACAGCTATACACACCGACGTATGCGCCTGGCGATACTCTAGGTACAGCTATACACACCGACGTATGCGCCTGGTGATACTCTAGCTACAGCTATACACACCGACGTATGCGCCTGGTGATACTCTAGGTACAGCTATACACACCGACGTATGCGCTTGGTGATACTCTAGGTACAGCTATACACACCGACGTACGCGCCTGGCGATACTCTAGGTACAGCTATACACACCGACGTATTCGCCTGATGATACTCTAGGTACAGCTATACACACCGACGTATGCGCCTGGCGATACTCTAGGTACAGCTATACACACCGACGTATGCGCCTGGCGATACTCTAGGTACAGCTATACACACTGACGTATTGGCCTGGTGATACTCTAGGTACAGCTATACACAGCGACGTATTTGCCTGATGATACTCTAGGTACAGCTATACACACCGAAGTATGCCCCTGGCGATACTCTAGGTACAGCTATACACACCGACGTATGCGCCTGGCGATACTCTAGGTACAGCTATACACACTGACGTATTGGCCTGGCGATACTCTAGGTACAGCTATACACACCGACGTAGGGGCCTGGCGATACTCTAGGTACAGCTATACACACCGACGTATGCGCCTGGCGATACTCTAGGTACAGCTATACACACTGACGTATTGGCCTGGTGATACTCTAGGTACAGCTATACACACCGACGTAGGGGCCTGGCGATACTCTAGGTACAGCTATACACACCGACGTATTCGCCTGGTGATACTCTAGGTAGAGCTATACACACCGACGTATTCGCCTGGTGATATTCTAGGTACAGCTATACACACCGACGTAGGGGCCTGGCGATACTCTAGGTACAGCTATACACACCGACGTATGCGCTTGGTGATATTCTAGGTACAGCTATACACACCGACGTATTCGCCTGGTGATACTCTAGGTACAGCTATACACACCGACGTATGCGCCTGGTGATACTCTAGGTACAGCTATACACACCGACGTATTCGCCTGGTGATACTCTAGGTACAGCTAGACACACCGACGTATGCGCCTGGTGATACTCTAGGTACAGCTATACACACCGACGTATTCGCCTGGTGATACTCTAGGTACAGCTACACACACCGACGTATCCGCCTGGTGATACTCTAGGTACAGCTATACACGCCGACGTATGCGCCTGGCGATACTCTAGGTACAGCTGAACACACCGACGTATGCGCCTGGTGATACTCTAGGTACAGCTATACACACCGACGTATTCGCCTGGTGATACTCTAGGTACAGCTATACACACCGACGTATGCGCCTGGTGATACTCTAGGTACAGCTATACAAACCGACGTATTCGCCTGGTGATACTCTAGGTACAGCTATACACACCGACGTATGCGCCTGGTGATACTCTAGGTACAGCTATACACACCGACGTATTCGCCTGGTGATACTCTAGGTACAGCTAGACACACTGACGTATGCGCCTGGTGATGCTCTAGGTACAGCTATACACACCGACGTATTCGCCTGGTGATACTCTAGGTACAGCTACACACACCGACGTATCCGCCTGGTGATACTCTAGGTACAGCTATACACGCCGACGTATGCGCCTGGCGATACTCTAGGTACAGCTATACACACCGAGGTATGCGCCTGGTGATACTCTAGGTACAGCTATACACACCGACGTATTCGCCTGGTGATACTCTAGATACAGCTATACACACCGACATATGCGCTTGGTGATACTCTAGGTACAGCTATAAACACCGACGTATGCGCTTGGTGATACTCTAGATACAGCTATACGCACGGACGTATTGGCCTGGTGATACTCTAGATACAGCTATACACACCGACGTATTTGCCTGGCGATACTCTAGGTACAGCTTTACACACCGACGTATGCGCCTGGTGATACTCTAGGTACAGCTATACACACCGACGTATGCGCCTGGCGATACTCTAGGTACAGCTATACACACCGACGTATTCGCCTGGTGATACTCTAGGTACAGCTATACACACTGACGTATTTGCCTGGTGATACTCTAGATACAGCTATACACACCGACGTATGCGCCTGGTGATACTCTAGATACAGCTATACACACCGACGTATGCGCCTGGTGACACTCTAGATACAGCTATACACACCGACGTATGCGCCTGGTGATACTCTAGGTAGAGCTATACACACTGTCGTATACGCCTGGTGATACTCTAGGTGCAGCTATACACACCGACGTATTCGCCTGGTGATACTCTAGGTACAGCTATACACACCGACGCATGCGCATGGCGATACTCTAGGTACAGCTATACACACTGACGTATTGGCCTGGTGATACCCTAGATACAGCTATACACACCGACGTATGCGCCTGGCGATACTCTAGGTACAGCTTTACACACCGACGTATGCGCCTGGTGATACTCTAGGTACAGCTATACACACCGACGTATGCGAATGGCGATACTCTAGGTACAGCTATACACACCGACGTATGCGCCTGGTGATACTCTAGCTACAGCTATACACACCGACGTATGCGCCTGGTGATACTCTAGGTACAGCTATACACACCGACGTATGCGCTTGGTGATACTCTAGGTACAGCTATACACACCGACGTATGCGCCTGGCGATACTCTAGGTACAGCTATACACACCGACGTATTCGCCTGATGATACTCTAGGTACAGCTATACACACCGACGTATGCGCCTGGCGATACTCTAGGTACAGCTATACACACCGACGTATGCGCCTGGCGATACTCTAGGTACAGCTATACACACTGACGTATTGGCCTGGTGATACTCTAGGTACAGCTATACACAGCGACGTATTTGCCTGATGATACTCTAGGTACAGCTATACACACCGACGTATGCGCTTGGTGATACTCTAGGTACAGCTATACACACCGACGTATTCGCCTGGTGATACTCTAGGTACAGCTATACACACCGACGTATTCGCCTGGCGACACTCTAGGTACAGCTATACACACCGACGTATTCGCCTGGTGATACTCTAGTTAGAGGTCTACACACCGACGTATTCGCCTGGTGATACTCTAGGTACAGCTATACACACCGACGTAGGGGCCTGGCGATACTCTAGGTACAGCTATACACACCGACGTATGCGCTTGGTGATATTCTAGGTACAGCTATACACACCGATGTATTTGCCTGGTGATACTCTAGGTACAGCTATACACACCGACGCAGGCGCCTGGTGATACTCTAGGTACAGCTATACACACCGACGTATTCGCCTGGTGATACACTACGTACAGCTATATACACCGACGTATGCGCCCGGTGATACTCTAGGTACAGCTATACACACCGACGTATTCGCCTGGTGATACTCTAGGTACAGCTATACACACCGACGTATGCGCCTGGTGATACTCTAGGTACAGCTATACACACCGACGTATGCGCCTGGTGATACTCTAGGTACAGCTATACAAACCGACGTATTCGCCTGGTGATACTCTAGGTACAGCTATACACACCGACGTATGCGCCTGGTGATACTCTAGGTACAGCTATACACACCGACGTATCCGCCTGGTGATACTCTAGCTACAGCTATACACGCCGACGTATGCGCCTGGCGATACTCTAGGTACAGCTATACACACCGACGTATGCGCCTGGTGATACTCTAGGTACAGCTATACACACCGACGTATTCGCCTGGTGATACTCTAGATACAGCTGTACACACCGACGTATGCGCCTGGTGATACTCTAGGTACAGCTATAAACACCGACGTATGCGCTTGGTGATACTCTAGATACAGCTATACGCACCGACGTATTCGCCTGGTGATACTATAGGTACAGCTATACACACCGACGTATTCGCCTGGTGATACTCTAGGTACAGCTATACACACTGACGTATTTGCCTGGTGATACTCTAGATACAGCTATACACACCGACGTATGCGCTTGGTGATACTCTAGATACAGCTATACGCACCGACGTATTCGCCTGGTGATACTCTAGGTACAGCTATACACACTGACGTATTTGCCTGGTGATACTCAAGATACAGCTATACACACCGACGTATGCGCCTGGTGATACTCTAGGTACAGCTATACACACCGACGTATGCGCTTGGTGATACTCTAGGTACAGCTATACACACCGACGTATGCGCCTGGCGATACTCTAGGTACAGCTATACACACCGACGTATGCGCCTGGTGATACTCTAGGTACAGCTATACACACCGACGTATCCGCCTGGTGATACTCTAGCTACAGCTATACACGCCGACGTATGCGCCTGGCGATACTCTAGGTACAGCTATACACACCGACGTATGCGCCTGGTGATACTCTAGGTACAGCTATACACACCGACGTATTCGCCTGGTGATACTCTAGATACAGCTGTACACACCGACGTATGCGCCTGGTGATACTCTAGGTACAGCTATACACACCGACGTATGCGCCTGGTGATACTCTAGGTAGAGCTATACACACTGTCGTATACGCCTGGTGATACTCTAGGTGCAGCTATACACACCGACGTATTCGCCTGGTGATACTCTAGGTACAGCTATACACACCGACGCATGCGCATGGCGATACTCTAGGTACAGCTATACACACTGACGTATTGGCCTGGTGATACCCTAGATACAGCTATACACACCGACGTATGCGCCTGGCGATACTCTAGGTACAGCTTTACACACCGACGTATGCGCCTGGTGATACTCTAGGTACAGCTATACACACCGACGTATGCGAATGGCGATACTCTAGGTACAGCTATACACACCGACGTATGCGCCTGGTGATACTCTAGCTACAGCTATACACACCGACGTATGCGCCTGGTGATACTCTAGGTACAGCTATACACACCGACGTATGCGCTTGGTGATACTCTAGGTACAGCTATACACACCGACGTATGCGCCTGGCGATACTCTAGGTACAGCTATACACACCGACGTATTCGCCTGATGATACTCTAGGTACAGCTATACACACCGACGTATGCGCCTGGCGATACTCTAGGTACAGCTATACACACCGACGTATGCGCCTGGCGATACTCTAGGTACAGCTATACACACTGACGTATTGGCCTGGTGATACTCTAGGTACAGCTATACACAGCGACGTATTTGCCTGATGATACTCTAGGTACAGCTATACACACCGACGTATGCGCTTGGTGATACTCTAGGTACAGCTATACACACCGACGTATTCGCCTGGTGATACTCTAGGTACAGCTATACACACCGACGTATTCGCCTGGCGACACTCTAGGTACAGCTATACACACCGACGTATTCGCCTGGTGATACTCTAGTTAGAGGTCTACACACCGACGTATTCGCCTGGTGATACTCTAGGTACAGCTATACACACCGACGTAGGGGCCTGGCGATACTCTAGGTACAGCTATACACACCGACGTATGCGCTTGGTGATATTCTAGGTACAGCTATACACACCGATGTATTTGCCTGGTGATACTCTAGGTACAGCTATACACACCGACGCAGGCGCCTGGTGATACTCTAGGTACAGCTATACACACCGACGTATTCGCCTGGTGATACACTACGTACAGCTATATACACCGACGTATGCGCCCGGTGATACTCTAGGTACAGCTATACACACCGACGTATTCGCCTGGTGATACTCTAGGTACAGCTATACACACCGACGTATGCGCCTGGTGATACTCTAGGTACAGCTATACACACCGACGTATGCGCCTGGTGATACTCTAGGTACAGCTATACAAACCGACGTATTCGCCTGGTGATACTCTAGGTACAGCTATACACACCGACGTATGCGCCTGGTGATACTCTAGGTACAGCTATACACACCGACGTATCCGCCTGGTGATACTCTAGCTACAGCTATACACGCCGACGTATGCGCCTGGCGATACTCTAGGTACAGCTATACACACCGACGTATGCGCCTGGTGATACTCTAGGTACAGCTATACACACCGACGTATTCGCCTGGTGATACTCTAGATACAGCTGTACACACCGACGTATGCGCCTGGTGATACTCTAGGTACAGCTATAAACACCGACGTATGCGCTTGGTGATACTCTAGATACAGCTATACGCACCGACGTATTCGCCTGGTGATACTATAGGTACAGCTATACACACCGACGTATTCGCCTGGTGATACTCTAGGTACAGCTATACACACTGACGTATTTGCCTGGTGATACTCTAGATACAGCTATACACACCGACGTATGCGCTTGGTGATACTCTAGATACAGCTATACGCACCGACGTATTCGCCTGGTGATACTCTAGGTACAGCTATACACACTGACGTATTTGCCTGGTGATACTCAAGATACAGCTATACACACCGACGTATGCGCCTGGTGATACTCTAGGTACAGCTACACACACTGACGTATTCGCCCGGTGATACTCTAGGTACAGCTTTACACACCGACGTATGCGCTTGGTGATACTCTAGGTACAGCTATACACACCGACGTATGCGTCTGGTGATACTCTAGGTACAGCTATACACACCGAGGTATTCGCCTGGTGATACTCTAGGTACAGCTATACACACCGACGTATGCGCCTGGTGATACTCTAGGTACAGCTATACACACTGTCGTATACGCCTGGTGATACTCTAGGTGCAGCTATACACACCGACGTATTCGCCTGGTGATACTCTAGGTACAGCTATACACACCGACGCATGCGCATGGCGATACTCTAGGTACAGCTATACACACTGACGTATTGGCCTGGTGATACTCTAGATACAGCTATACACACCGACGTATTCGCCTGGCGATACTCTAGGTACAGCTTTACACACCGACGTATGCGCCTGGTGATACTCTAGGTACAGCTATACACACCGACGTATGCGCCTGGCGATACTCTAGGTACAGCTATACACACCGACGTATGCGCCTGGTGATACTCTAGCTACAGCTATACACACCGACGTATGCGCCTGGTGATACTCTAGGTACAGCTATACACACCGACGTATGCGCTTGGTGATACTCTAGGTACAGCTATACACACCGACGTACGCGCCTGGCGATACTCTAGGTACAGCTATACACACCGACGTATTCGCCTGATGATACTCTAGGTACAGCTATACACACCGACGTATGCGCCTGGCGATACTCTAGGTACAGCTATACACACCGACGTATGCGCCTGGCGATACTCTAGGTACAGCTATACACACTGACGTATTGGCCTGGTGATACTCTAGGTACAGCTATACACAGCGACGTATTTGCCTGATGATACTCTAGGTACAGCTATACACACCGACGTATGCCCCTGGCGATACTCTAGGTACAGCTATACACACCGACGTATGCGCCTGGCGATACTCTAGGTACAGCTATACACACTGACGTATTGGCCTGGCGATACTCTAGGTACAGCTATACACACCGACGTAGGGGCCTGGCGATACTCTAAGTACAGCTATACACACCGACGTATGCGCCTGGCGATACTCTAGGTACAGCTATACACACTGACGTATTGGCCTGGTGATACTCTAGGTACAGCTATACACACCGACGTAGGGGCCTGGCGATACTCTAGGTACAGCTATACACACCGACGTATTCGCCTGGTGATACTCTAGGTAGAGCTATACACACCGACGTATTCGCCTGGTGATACTCTAGGTACAGCTATACACACCGACGTAGGGGCCTGGCGATACTCTAGGTACAGCTATACACACCGACGTATGCGCTTGGTGATATTCTAGGTACAGCTATACACACCGACGTATTCGCCTGGTGATACTCTAGGTACAGCTATACACACCGACGTATGCGCCTGGTGATACTCTAGGTACAGCTATACACACCGACGTATTCGCCTGGTGATACTCTAGGTACAGCTAGACACACCGACGTATGCGCCTGGTGATACTCTAGGTACAGCTATACACACCGACGTATTCGCCTGGTGATACTCTAGGTACAGCTACACACACCGACGTATCCGCCTGGTGATGCTCTAGGTACAGCTATACACGCCGACGTATGCGCCTGGCGATACTCTAGGTACAGCTATACACACCGACGTATGCGCCTGGTGATACTCTAGGTACAGCTATACACACCGACGTATTCGCCTGGTGATACTCTAGGTACAGCTATACACACCGACGTATGCGCCTGGTGATACTCTAGGTACAGCTATACAAACCGACGTATTCGCCTGGTGATACTCTAGGTACAGCTATACACACCGACGTATGCGCCTGGTGATACTCTAGGTACAGCTATACACACCGACGTATTCGCCTGGTGATACTCTAGGTACAGCTAGACACACTGACGTATGCGCCTGGTGATACTCTAGGTACAGCTATACACACCGACGTATTCGCCTGGTGATACTCTAGGTACAGCTACACACACCGACGTATCCGCCTGGTGATACTCTAGGTACAGCTATACACGCCGACGTATGCGCCTGGCGATACTCTAGGTACAGCTATACACACCGAGGTATGCGCCTGGTGATACTCTAGGTACAGCTATACACACCGACGTATTCGCCTGGTGATACTCTAGATACAGCTATACACACCGACATATGCGCTTGGTGATACTCTAGGTACAGCTATAAACACCGACGTATGCGCTTGGTGATACTCTAGATACAGCTATACGCACGGACGTATTGGCCTGGTGATACTCTAGATACAGCTATACACACCGACGTATTTGCCTGGCGATACTCTAGGTACAGCTTTACACACCGACGTATGCGCCTGGTGATACTCTAGGTACAGCTATACACACCGACGTATGCGCCTGGCGATACTCTAGGTACAGCTATACACACCGACGTATTCGCCTGGTGATACTCTAGGTACAGCTATACACACTGACGTATTTGCCTGGTGATACTCTAGATACAGCTATACACACTGACGTATGCGCCTGGTGACACTCTAGGTACAGCTATACACACTGACGTATTCGCCCGGTGATACTCTAGGTACAGCTTTACACACCGACGTATGCGCTTGGTGATACTCTAGGTACAGCTATACACACCGACGTATGCGTCTGGTGATACTCTAGCTACAGCTATACACACCGACGTATTCGCCTGGTGATATTCTAGGTACAGCTATACACGCCGACGTATTCGCCTGGTGATACACTAGGTACAGCTATACACACCGACGTATTCGCCTGGTGATACTCTAGGTACAGCTATACACACCGACGTATGCGCCTGGTGATACTCTAGGTACAGCTATACACACCGACGTATGCGCCTGGCGATATTCTAGTTACAGCTATACACACCGAGGTATTCGCCTGGTGATACTCTAGGTACAGCTATACACACCGACGTATGCGCCTGGTGATACTCTAGGTACAGCTATACACACTGACGTATTCGCCTGGTGATACTCGAGATACAGCTATACACACCGACGTATGCGCCTGGCGATACTCGAGGTACAGCTATACACGCCGACGTATTCGCCTGGTGATACTCGAGATATAGCTATACACACCGACGTATGCGCCTGGCGATACTCTAGGTACAGCTATACACACCGACGTATGCGCCTGGCGATACTCGAGGTACAGCTATACACGCCGACGTATTCGCCTGGTGATACTCTAGGTACAGCTATACACACCGAGGTATTCGCCTGGTGATACTCTAGGTACAGCTATAAACACCGACGTATTCGCCTGGCGATACTCGAGGTACAGCTATACACGCCGACGTATTCGCCTGGTGATACTCGAGATACAGCTATACACACCGACGTATGCGCTTGGTGATACTCTAGGTACAGCTATAAACACCGACGTATGCGCTTGGTGATACTCTAGATACAGCTATACGCACGGACGTATTGGCCTGGTGATACTCTAGATACAGCTATACACACCGACGTATTTGCCTGGCGATACTCTAGGTACAGCTTTACACACCGACGTATGCGCCTGGTGATACTCTAGGTACAGCTATACACACCGACGTATGCGCCTGGCGATACTCTAGGTACAGCTATACACACCGACGTATTCGCCTGGTGATACTCTAGGTACAGCTATACACACTGACGTATTTGCCTGGTGATACTCTAGATACAGCTATACACACCGACGTATGCGCCTGGTGACACTCTAGGTACAGCTATACACACTGACGTATTCGCCCGGTGATACTCTAGGTACAGCTTTACACACCGACGTATGCGCTTGGTGATACTCTAGGTACAGCTATACACACCGACGTATGCGTCTGGTGATATTCTGGCTACAGCTATACACACCGACGTATTCGCCTGGTGATATTCTAGGTACAGCTATACACGCCGACGTATTCGCCTGGTGATACTCTAGGTACAGCTATACACACCGACGTATTCGCCTGGTGATACTCTAGGTACAGCTATACACACCGACGTATGCGCCTGGTGATACTCTAGGTACAGCTATACACACCGACGTATGCGCCTGGCGATATTCTAGTTACAGCTATACACACCGAGGTATTCGCCTGGTGATACTCTAGGTACAGCTATACACACCGACGTATGCGCCTGGTGATACTCTAGGTACAGCTATACACACTAACGTATTCGCCTGGTGATACTCGAGATACAGCTATACACACCGACGTATGCGCCTGGCGATACTCGAGGTACAGCTATACACGCCGACGTATTCGCCTGGTGATACTCGAGATATAGCTATACACACCGACGTATGCGCCTGGCGATACTCTAGGTACAGCTATACACACCGACGTATGCGCCTGGCGATACTCGAGGTACAGCTATACACGCCGACGTATTCGCCTGGTGATACTCTAGGTACAGCTATACACACCGAGGTATTCGCCTGGTGATACTCTAGGTACAGCTATAAACACCGACGTATTCGCCTGGCGATACTCGAGGTACAGCTATACACGCCGACGTATTCGCCTGGTGATACTCGAGATACAGCTATACACACCGACGTATGCGCCTGGTGATACTCTAGGTACAGCTATACACGCCGACGTATTCGCCTGGTGATACTCGAGATACAGCTATACACACCGACGTATGCGCCTGGCGATACTCGAGGTACAGCTTTACACACCGACGTATGCGCCTGGTGATACTCTAGGTACAGCTATACACACCGACGTATGCGCCTGGCGATACTCTAGGTACAGCTATACACACCGACGTATTCGCCTGCTGATACTCTAGCTACAGCTATACACACCGACGTATTCGCCTGGTGATACTCTAGGTACAGCTATACACACCGACGTATGCGCCTGGCGATACTCTAGGTACAGCTATACACACCGACGTATTCGCCTGGTGATACTCTAGATACAGCAATACACACCGACGTATTCGCCTGGTGATACTCTAGATACAGCTGTACACACCGACGTATGCGCCTGGTGATACTATAGGTACAGCTATACACACCGACGTATTCGCCTGGTGATACTCTAGGTACAGCTATACACACTGATGTATTTACCAGGTGATACTCTAGATACAGCAATACACACCGACGCATGCGCCTGGTGATACTCTAGATACAGCTGTACACACCGCCGTATGCGCCTGGTGATACTCTAGGTACAGCTATACACACCGACGTATTCGCCTGGTGATACTCTAGATACAGCAATACACACCGACGTATGCGTCTGGTGATACTCTAGGTACAGCTATACACACCGACGTATGCGTCTGGTGATACTCTAGGTACAGCTATACACACCGACGTATGCGCCTGGTGATACTATAGGTACAGCTATACACACCGACGTATTCGCCTGGTGATACTCTAGGTACAACTATACACACTGATGTATTTGCCTGGTGATACTCTAGATACAGCAATACACACCGACGCATGCGCCTGGTGATACTCTAGATACAGCTATACACACTGACGTATTCGCCCGGTGATACTCTAGGTACAGCTATACACACCGACGTATTTGCCTGGTGATACTCTAGGTACAGCTATACACACCGACGTATGCGTCTGATGATACTCTGAGCACAGCTATACACACCGACGTATGCGCCTGGTGATACTCTAGCTACAGCTATACACACCGACATATGCGCCTGGCGATACTCTAGGTACAGCCATACACACTGACGTACTGGCCTGGTGATACTCTAGGTACAGCTATACACACCGACGTATGCGTCTGGTGATACTCTAGGTACAGCTATACACACCGACGTATGCGCCTGGTGATACTATAGGTACAGCTATACACACCGACGTATTCGCCTGGTGATACTCTAGGTACAGCTATACACACTGATGTATTTGCCTGGTGATAATCTAGATACAGCAATACACACCGACGCATGCGCCTGGTGATACTCTAGATACAGCTATACACACTGACGTATTCGCCCGGTGATACTCTAGGTACAGCTATACACACCGACGTATTTGCCTGGTGATACTCTAGGTACAGCTATACACACCGACGTATGCGTCTGATGATACTCTGAGCACAGCTATACACACCGACGTATGCGCCTGGTGATACTCTAGCTACAGCTATACACACCGACATATGCGCCTGGCGATACTCTAGGTACAGCTATACACACTGACGTACTGGCCTGGTGATACTCTAGGTACAGCTATACACACCGATATATTCGCCTGGTGATACTCTAGGTACAGCTATACACACCGACGTATTTGCCTGGTGATACTCTAGGCACAGCTATACACACCGACGTATGGGCCTGGCGATATTCTAGCTACAGCTATACACACCGACGTATGCGCCTGGTGATACTCTATGTACAGCTATACACACCGACATATCCGCCTGGTGATACTCTAGATACAGCTATACACACGGACGTATGCGCCTGGCGACACTCTAGGTACAGCTATACACACCGACGTATGCGCCTGGTGATACTCTAGGTACAGCTATACACACCGACGTATCCGCCTGGAGATACTCTTGGTACAGCTATACACACCGACGTATTCGCCTGGTGATATTCTAGCTACAGCTATACACACCGACGTATGCGTCTGGTGATACTCTAGGTACAGCTATACACACCGACGTATGCGTCTGGTGATACTCTAGGTACAGCTATACACACCGACGTATGCGCCTGGTGATACTATAGGTACAGCTATACACACCGACGTATTCGCCTGGTGATACTCTAGCTACAGCTATACACACCGACGTATTCGCCTGGTGATACTCTAGGTACAGCTATACACACCGACGTATGCGCCTGGTGATAATCTAGGTACAGCTATACACACCGACGTATGCGCCTGGTGATACTCTAGCTACAGCTATACACACCGACGTATTCGCCTGGTGATACTCTAGCTACAGCTATACACGCCGACGTATTCGCCTGGTGATACTCTAGGTACAGCTATACACACCGAGGTATTCGCCTGGTGATACTCTAGGTACAGCTATAAACACCGACGTATTCGCCTGGCGATACTCGAGGTACAGCTATACACGCCGACGTATTCGCCTGGTGATACTCGAGATACAGCTATACACACCGACGTATGCGCCTGGTGATACTCTAGGTACAGCTATACACGCCGACGTATTCGCCTGGTGATACTCGAGATACAGCTATACACACCGACGTATGCGCCTGGCGATACTCGAGGTACAGCTTTACACACCGACGTATGCGCCTGGTGATACTCTAGGTACAGCTATACACACCGACGTATGCGCCTGGCGATACTCTAGGTACAGCTATACACACCGACGTATTCGCCTGCTGATACTCTAGCTACAGCTATACACACCGACGTATTCGCCTGGTGATACTCTAGGTACAGCTATACACACCGACGTATGCGCCTGGCGATACTCTAGGTACAGCTATACACACCGACGTATTCGCCTGGTGATACTCTAGATACAGCAATACACACCGACGTATTCGCCTGGTGATACTCTAGATACAGCTGTACACACCGACGTATGCGCCTGGTGATACTATAGGTACAGCTATACACACCGACGTATTCGCCTGGTGATACTCTAGGTACAGCTATACACACTGATGTATTTACCTGGTGATACTCTAGATACAGCAATACACACCGACGCATGCGCCTGGTGATACTCTAGATACAGCTGTACACACCGCCGTATGCGCCTGGTGATACTCTAGGTACAGCTATACACACCGACGTATTCGCCTGGTGATACTCTAGATACAGCAATACACACCGACGTATGCGTCTGGTGATACTCTAGGTACAGCTATACACACCGACGTATGCGTCTGGTGATACTCTAGGTACAGCTATACACACCGACGTATGCGCCTGGTGATACTATAGGTACAGCTATACACACCGACGTATTCGCCTGGTGATACTCTAGGTACAACTATACACACTGATGTATTTGCCTGGTGATACTCTAGATACAGCAATACACACCGACGCATGCGCCTGGTGATACTCTAGATACAGCTATACACACTGACGTATTCGCCCGGTGATACTCTAGGTACAGCTATACACACCGACGTATTTGCCTGGTGATACTCTAGGTACAGCTATACACACCGACGTATGCGTCTGATGATACTCTGAGCACAGCTATACACACCGACGTATGCGCCTGGTGATACTCTAGCTACAGCTATACACACCGACATATGCGCCTGGCGATACTCTAGGTACAGCCATACACACTGACGTACTGGCCTGGTGATACTCTAGGTACAGCTATACACACCGACGTATGCGTCTGGTGATACTCTAGGTACAGCTATACACACCGACGTATGCGCCTGGTGATACTATAGGTACAGCTATACACACCGACGTATTCGCCTGGTGATACTCTAGGTACAGCTATACACACTGATGTATTTGCCTGGTGATAATCTAGATACAGCAATACACACCGACGCATGCGCCTGGTGATACTCTAGATACAGCTATACACACTGACGTATTCGCCCGGTGATACTCTAGGTACAGCTATACACACCGACGTATTTGCCTGGTGATACTCTAGGTACAGCTATACACACCGACGTATGCGTCTGATGATACTCTGAGCACAGCTATACACACCGACGTATGCGCCTGGTGATACTCTAGCTACAGCTATACACACCGACATATGCGCCTGGCGATACTCTAGATACAGCTATACACACTGACGTACTGGCCTGGTGATACTCTAGGTACAGCTATACACACCGACATATTCGCCTGGTGATACTCTAGGTACAGCTATACACACCGACGTATTTGCCTGGTGATACTCTAGGCACAGCTATACACACCGACGTATGGGCCTGGCGATATTCTAGCTACAGCTATACACACCGACGTATGCGCCTGGTGATACTCTATGTACAGCTATACACACCGACATATCCGCCTGGTGATACTCTAGATACAGCTATACACACGGACGTATGCGCCTGGCGACACTCTAGGTACAGCTATACACACCGACGTATGCGCCTGGTGATACTCTAGGTACAACTATACACACCGACGTATCCGCCTGGCGATACTCTTGGTACAGCTATACACACCGACGTATTCGCCTGGTGATATTCTAGCTACAGCTATACACACCGACGTATGCGTCTGGTGATACTCTAGGTACAGCTATACACACCGACGTATGCGTCTGGTGATACTCTAGGTACAGCTATACACACCGACGTATGCGCCTGGTGATACTATAGGTACAGCTATACACACCGACGTATTCGCCTGGTGATACTCTAGGTACAACTATACACACTGATGTATTTGCCTGGTGATACTCTAGATACAGCAATACACACCGACGCATGCGCCTGGTGATACTCTAGATACAGCTATACACACTGACGTATTCGCCCGGTGATACTCTAGGTACAGCTATACACACCGACGTATGCGCCTGGTGATACTCTAGGTACAGCTATACACACCGACGTATGCGCCTGGTGATACTCTAGGTACAGCTATACACACCGACGTATGCGCCTGGTGATACTCTAGGTACAGCTATACACACCGACGTATGCGCCTGGTGATACTCTCGCTACAGCTATACACACCGACGTATGCGTCTGGTGATACTCTAGGTACAGCTATGCACACCGACGTATGCGCCTGGTGATACACTAGCTACAGCTATACACACCGACGTATTCGCCTGGTGATACTGGAGATACAGCTATACACACCGACGTATTCGCCTGGTGATACTCTAGATACAGCTATATACACCGGCGTATTCGCCAGGTGATACTCTAGGTACAGCTGTACACACCGACGTATTCGCCTGGTGATACTCTAGATACAGCTATACACGCCGACGTATTCGCCCGGTGATACTCTAGATACAGCTATACACACCGACGTATTCGCCTGGTGATACTCTAGGTACAGCTATACACACCGACGTATTCGCCTGGTGATACTCTAGCTACAGCTATACACACCGACGTATTCGCCTGGTGATACTCTAGCTACAGCTATACACACCGACGTATTCGCCTGGCGATACTCTAGGTACAGCTATACACACCGACGTATGCGCCTGGTGATACTCTAGGTACAGCTATACACACCGACGTATGCGCCTGGTGATACTCTAGCTACAGCTATACACACCGACGTATTCGCCTGGCGATACTCTAGGTACAGCTATACACACCGACGTATGCGCCTGGTGATACTCTAGGTACAGCTATACACACCGACGTATGCGCCTGGTGATACTCTAGCTACAGCTATACACACCGACGTATTCGCCTGGTGATACTCTAGGTACAGCTATACACACCGACGTATGCGCCTGGTGATAATCTAGGTACAGCTATACACACCGACGTATGCGCCTGGTGATACTCTAGCTACAGCTATACACACCGACGTATTCGCCTGGTGATACTCTAGGTACAGCTATACACACCGACGTATTCGCCTGGCGATACCCTAGGTACAGCTATACACACCGACGTATTCGCCTGGTGATACTCTAGGTACAGCTATACACACCGACGTATGCGCTTGGTGATACTCTAGGTACAGCTATACACGCCGACGTATTCGCCTGGTGATACTCTAGGTACAGCTATACACACCGACGTATGCGCTTGGTGATATTCTAGGTACAGCTATACACACCGACGTATTCGCCTGGCGACACCCTAGGTACAGCTATACACACCGACGTATGCGCCTGGTGATACTCTAGGTACAGCTATACACACCGACGTATGCGCCTGGTGATACTCTAGGTACAGCTATACAAACCGACGTATGCGCCTGGTGATACTCTAGGTACAGCTATACACACCGACGTATGCGCCTGGTGATACTCTAGGTACAGCTATACACACCGACGTATGCGCCTGGTGATACTCTAGGTACAGCTATACAAACCGACGTATTCGCCTGGTGATACTCTAGGTACAGCTATACACACCGACGTATGCGCCTGGTGATACTCTAGGTACAGCTATACACACCGACGTATCCGCCTGGTGATACTCTAGCTACAGCTATACACACCGACGTATGCGCCTGGCGATACTCTAGGTACAGCTATACACGCCGACGTATGCGCCTGGCGATACTCTAGGTACAGCTATACACACCGACGTATGCGCCTGGTGATACTCTAGGTACAGCTATACACACCGACGTATTCGCCTGGTGATACTCTAGATACAGCTGTACACACCGACGTATGCGCCTAGTGATACTCTAGGTACAGCTATAAACACCGACGTATGCGCTTGGTGATACTCTAGATACAGCTATACGCACCGACGTATTCGCCTGGTGATACCATAGGTACAGCTATACACACCGACGTATTCGCCTGGTGATACTCTAGGTACAGCTATACACACTGATGTATTTGCCTGGTGATACTCTAGATACAGCTATACACACCGACGTATGCGCTTGGTGATACTCTAGATACAGCTATACGCACCGACGTATTCGCCTGGTGATACTCTAGGTACAGCTATACACACTGACGTATTTGCCTGGTGATACTCAAGATACAGCTATACACACCATTGTATGCGCCTGGTGATACTCTAGGTACAGCTACACACACTGACGTATTCGCCCGGTGATACTCTAGGTACAGCGTTACACACCGACGTATGCGCTTGGTGATACTCTAGGTACAGCTATACACACCGACGTATGCGTCTGGTGATACTCTAGGTACAGCTATACCCACCGACGTATTCGCCTAGTGATACTCTAGGTACAGCTATACACACCGACGTATTCGCCTAGTGATACTCTAGGTACAGCTATACACACCGACGTATTTGCCTGGTGATACTCTAGCTACAGCAATACACACCGACGTATTCGCCTAGTGATACTCTAGGTACAGCTATACACGCCGACGTATTCGCCTGGTGATACTCTAGGTACAGCTATACACACCGACGTATTCGCCTGGTGATACTCTAGGTACAGCTATACACACCGACGTATGCGCCTGGTGATACTCTAGGTACAGCTATACACACCGACGTATGCGCCTGGCAATACTCTAGGTACAGCTATACACACCGAGGTATTCGCCTGGTGATACTCTAGGTACAGCTATACACACCGACGTATGCGCCTGGTGATACTCTAGGTAAAGCTATACACACTGTCGTATACGCCTGGTGATACTCTAGGTGCAGCTATACACACCGACGTATTCGCCTGTGATACTCTAGGTACAGCGATACACACCGACGCATGCGCATGGCGATACTCTAGGTACAGCTATACACACCGACGTATGCGCCTGGCGATACTCTAGGTACAGCTATACACACCGACGTATGCGCCTGGTGATACTCTAGCTACAGCTATACACACCGACGTATGCGCCTGGTGATACTCTAGGTACAGCTATACACACCGACGTATGCGCTTGGTGATACTCTAGGTACAGCTATACACACCGACGTATTGGCCTGGTGATACTCTAGATACAGCTATACACACCGACGTATGCGCCTGGCGATACTCTAGGTACAGCTTTACACACCGACGTATGCGCCTGGTGATACTCTAGGTACAGCTATACACACCGACGTATGCGCCTGGCGATACTCTAGGTACAGCTATACACACCGACGTATGCGCCTGGTGATACTCTAGCTACAGCTATACACACCGACGTATGCGCCTGGTGATACTCTAGCTACAGCTATACACACCGACGTATGCGCCTGGTGATACTCTAGGTACAGCTATACACACCGACGTATGCGCTTGGTGATACTCTAGGTACAGCTATACACACCGACGTATGCGCCTGGTGATACTCTAGGTACAGCTATACACACCGACGTATGCGCCTGGCAATACTCTAGGTACAGCTATACACACCGAGGTATTCGCCTGGTGATACTCTAGGTACAGCTATACACACCGACGTATGCGCCTGGTGATACTCTAGGTACAGCTATACACACTGTCGTATACGCCTGGTGATACTCTAGGTGCAGCTATACACACCGACGTATTCGCCTGGTGATACTCTAGGTACAGCTATACACACCGACGCATGCGCATGGCGATACTCTAGGTACAGCTATACACACTGACGTATTGGCCTGGTGATACTCTAGATACAGCTATACACACCGACGTATGCGCCTGGCGATACTCTAGGTACAGCTTTACACACCGACGTATGCGCCTGGTGATACTCTAGGTACAGCTATACACACCGACGTATGCGCCTGGCGATACTCTAGGTACAGCTATACACACCGACGTATGCGCCTGGTGATACTCTAGCTACAGCTATACACACCGACGTATGCGCCTGGTGATACTCTAGGTACAGCTATACACACCGACGTATGCGCTTGGTGATACTCTAGGTACAGCTATACACACCGACGTATGCGCCTGGCGATACTCTAGGTACAGCTATACACACCGACGTATTCGCCTGATGATACTCTAGGTACAGCTATACACACCGACGTATGCGCCTGGCGATACTCTAGGTACAGCTATACACACCGACGTATGCGCCTGGCGATACTCTAGGTACAGCTATACACACTGACGTATTGGCCTGCTGATACTCTAGGTACAGCTATACACAGCGACGTATTTGCCTGATGATATTCTAGGTACAGCTATACACACCGACGTATGCGCCTGGCGATACTCTAGGTACAGCTATATACACCGACGTATGCGCCTGGCGATACTCTAGGTACAGCTATACACACTGACGTATTGGCCTGGCGATACTCTAGGTACAGCTATACACCGCGACGTATTTGCCTGATGATACTCTAGGTACAGCCCTACACACCGACGTATGCGCCTGGCGATACTCTAGGTACAGCTATATACACTGACGTATTTGCCTGGTGATATTCTACGTACAGCTATACACACTGACGTATTCGCCTGGTGATATTCTAGGTACAGCTATACACACCGACGTATGCGCCTGGCGATATTCTAGGTACAGTTAGATACACCGACGTATTGGCCTGGTGATACTCTAGGTACAGCTATACACACTGACGTATTGGCCTGGTGATACTCTAGGTACAGCTATACACACCGACGTATGCGCCTGGTGATACTCTAGGTACAGCTATACACACTGACGTATTTGCCTGGTGATACTCTAGGTACAGCTATACACACCGACGTATGCGCCTGGTGATACTCTAGGTACAGCTATACACACCGACGTATGCGCCTGGTGATACTCTAGGTACAGCTATACACACCGACGTATGCGCCTGGTGATACTCTAGGTACAGCTATACACACCGACGTATGCGCCTGGTGATACTCTAGCTACAGCTATACACACCGACGTATGCGCCTGGTGATACTCTAGATACAGCTATGCACACCGACGTATGCGCCTGGTGATACACTAGCTACAGCTATACACACCGACGTATTCGCCTGGTGATACTCTAGATACAGCTATACACACCGACGTATTCGCCTGGTGATACTCTAGATACAGCTATATACACCGGCGTATTCGCCTGGTGATACTCTAGGTACAGCTATACACACCGACGCATGCGCATGGCGATACTCTAGGTACAGCTATACACACTGACGTATTGGCCTGGTGATACTCTAGATACAGCTATACACACCGACGTATGCGCCTGGCGATACTCTAGGTACAGCTTTACACACCGACGTATGCGCCTGGTGATACTCTAGGTACAGCTATACACACCGACGTATGCGCCTGGCGATACTCTAGTTACAGCTATACACACCGACGTATGCGCCTGGTGATACTCTAGCTACAGCTATACATACCGACGTATTCGCCTGGTGATACTCTAGGTACAGCTATACACACCGACGTATGCGCTTGGTGATACTCTAGGTACAGCTATACACACCGACGTATTCGCCTGGCGACACTCTAGGTACAGCTATACACACCGACGTATTCGCCTGGTGATACTCTAGGTAGAGGTCTACACACCGACGTATTCGCCTGGTGATACTCTAGGTACAGCTATACACACCGACGTAGGGGCCTGGCGATACTCTAGGTACAGCTATACACACCGACGTATGCGCTTGGTGATATTCTAGGTACAGCTATACACACCGACGTATTTGCCTGGTGATACTCTATGTACAGCTATACACACCGACGTAGGCGCCTGGTGATACTCTAGGTACAGCTATACACACCGAGGTATTCGCCTGGTGATACTCTAGGTACAGCTATACACACCGACGTATGCGCCTGGTGATACTCTAGGTAAAGCTATACACACTGTCGTATACGCCTGGTGATACTCTAGGTGCAGCTATACACACCGACGTATTCGCCTGTGATACTCTAGGTACAGCGATACACACCGACGCATGCGCATGGCGATACTCTAGGTACAGCTATACACACCGACGTATGCGCCTGGCGATACTCTAGGTACAGCTATACACACCGACGTATGCGCCTGGTGATACTCTAGCTACAGCTATACACACCGACGTATGCGCCTGGTGATACTCTAGGTACAGCTATACACACCGACGTATGCGCTTGGTGATACTCTAGGTACAGCTATACACACCGACGTATTGGCCTGGTGATACTCTAGATACAGCTATACACACCGACGTATGCGCCTGGCGATACTCTAGGTACAGCTTTACACACCGACGTATGCGCCTGGTGATACTCTAGGTACAGCTATACACACCGACGTATGCGCCTGGCGATACTCTAGGTACAGCTATACACACCGACGTATGCGCCTGGTGATACTCTAGCTACAGCTATACACACCGACGTATGCGCCTGGTGATACTCTAGCTACAGCTATACACACCGACGTATGCGCCTGGTGATACTCTAGGTACAGCTATACACACCGACGTATGCGCTTGGTGATACTCTACGTACAGCTATACACACCGACGTATGCGCCTGGTGATACTCTAGGTACAGCTATACACACCGACGTATGCGCCTGGCAATACTCTAGGTACAGCTATACACACCGAGGTATTCGCCTGGTGATACTCTAGGTACAGCTATACACACCGACGTATGCGCCTGGTGATACTCTAGGTACAGCTATACACACTGTCGTATACGCCTGGTGATACTCTAGGTGCAGCTATACACACCGACGTATTCGCCTGGTGATACTCTAGGTACAGCTATACACACCGACGCATGCGCATGGCGATACTCTAGGTACAGCTATACACACTGACGTATTGGCCTGGTGATACTCTAGATACAGCTATACACACCGACGTATGCGCCTGGCGATACTCTAGGTACAGCTTTACACACCGACGTATGCGCCTGGTGATACTCTAGGTACAGCTATACACACCGACGTATGCGCCTGGCGATACTCTAGGTACAGCTATACACACCGACGTATGCGCCTGGTGATACTCTAGCTACAGCTATACACACCGACGTATGCGCCTGGTGATACTCTAGGTACAGCTATACACACCGACGTATGCGCTTGGTGATACTCTAGGTACAGCTATACACACCGACGTATGCGCCTGGCGATACTCTAGGTACAGCTATACACACCGACGTATTCGCCTGATGATACTCTAGGTACAGCTATACACACCGACGTATGCGCCTGGCGATACTCTAGGTACAGCTATACACACCGACGTATGCGCCTGGCGATACTCTAGGTACAGCTATACACACTGACGTATTGGCCTGCTGATACTCTAGGTACAGCTATACACAGCGACGTATTTGCCTGATGATATTCTAGGTACAGCTATACACACCGACGTATGCGCCTGGCGATACTCTAGGTACAGCTATACACACCGACGTATGCGCCTGGCGATACTCTAGGTACAGCTATACACACTGACGTATTGGCCTGGCGATACTCTAGGTACAGCTATACACCGCGACGTATTTGCCTGATGATACTCTAGGTACAGCCCTACACACCGACGTATGCGCCTGGCGATACTCTAGGTACAGCTATATACACTGACGTATTTGCCTGGTGATATTCTATGTACAGCTATACACACTGACGTATTCGCCTGGTGATATTCTAGGTACAGCTATACACACCGACGTATGCGCCTGGCGATATTCTAGGTACAGTTAGATACACTGACGTATTGGCCTGGTGATACTCTAGGTACAGCTATACACACTGACGTATTGGCCTGGTGATACTCTAGGTACAGCTATACACACCGACGTATGCGCCTGGTGATACTCTAGGTACAGCTATACACACTGACGTATTTGCCTGGTGATACTCTAGGTACAGCTATACACACCGACGTATGCGCCTGGTGATACTCTAGGTACAGCTATACACACCGACGTATGCGCCTGGTGATACTCTAGGTACAGCTATACACACCGACGTATGCGCCTGGTGATACTCTAGGTACAGCTATACACACCGACGTATGCGCCTGGTGATACTCTAGCTACAGCTATACACACCGACGTATGCGCCTGGTGATACTCTAGATACAGCTATGCACACCGACGTATGCGCCTGGTGATACACTAGCTACAGCTATACACACCGACGTATTCGCCTGGTGATACTCTAGATACAGCTATACACACCGACGTATTCGCCTGGTGATACTCTAGATACAGCTATATACACCGGCGTATTCGCCGGGTGATACTCTAGGTACAGCTATACACACCGACGCATGCGCATGGCGATACTCTAGGTACAGCTATACACACTGACGTATTGGCCTGGTGATACTCTAGATACAGCTATACACACCGACGTATGCGCCTGGCGATACTCTAGGTACAGCTTTACACACCGACGTATGCGCCTGGTGATACTCTAGGTACAGCTATACACACCGACGTATGCGCCTGGCGATACTCTAGTTACAGCTATACACACCGACGTATGCGCCTGGTGATACTCTAGCTACAGCTATACACACCGACGTATTCGCCTGGTGATACTCTAGGTACAGCTATACACACCGACGTATGCGCTTGGTGATACTCTAGGTACAGCTATACACACCGACGTATTCGCCTGGCGACACTCTAGGTACAGCTATACACACCGACGTATTCGCCTGGTGATACTCTAGGTAGAGGTCTACACACCGACGTATTCGCCTGGTGATACTCTAGGTACAGCTATACACACCGACGTAGGGGCCTGGCGATACTCTAGGTACAGCTATACACACCGACGTATGCGCTTGGTGATATTCTAGGTACAGCTATACACACCGACGTATTTGCCTGGTGATACTCTATGTACAGCTATACACACCGACGTAGGCGCCTGGTGATACTCTAGGTACAGCTATACACACCGACGTATTCGCCTGGTGATACACTACGTACAGCTATATACACCGACGTATGCGCCCGGTGATACTCTAGGTACAGCTATACACACCGACGTATTCGCCTGGTGATACTCTAGGTACAGCTATACACACCGACGTATGCGCCTGGTGATACTCTAGGTACAGCTATACACACCGACGTATGCGCCTGGTGATACTCTAGGTACAGCTATACAAACCGACGTATTCGCCTGGTGATACTCTAGGTACAGCTATACACACCGACGTATGCGCCTGGTGATACTCTAGGTACAGCTATACACACCGACGTATCCGCCTGGTGATACTCTAGCTACAGCTATACACACCGACGTATGCGCCTGGCGATACTCTAGGTACAGCTATACACGCCGACGTATGCGCCTGGCGATTCTCTAGGTACAGCTATACACACCGACGTATGCGCCTGGTGATACTCTAGGTACAGCTATACACACCGACGTATTCGCCTGGTGATACTCTAGATACAGCTGTACACACCGACGTATGCGCCTGGTGATACTCTAGGTACAGCTATAAACACCGACGTATGCGCTTGGTGATACTCTAGATACAGCTATACGCACCGACGTATTCGCCTGGTGATACTATAGGTACAGCTATACACACCGACGTATTCGCCTGGTGATACTCTAGGTACAGCTATACACACTGACGTATTTGCCTGGTGATACTCTAGATACAGCTATACACACCGACGTATGCGCTTGGTGATACTCTAGATACAGCTATACGCACCGACGTATTCGCCTGGTGATACTCTAGGTACAGCTATACACACTGACGTATTTGCCTGGTGATACTCAAGATACAGCTATACACACCGACGTATGCGCCTCGTGATACTCTAGGTACAGCTACACACACTGACGTATTCGCCCGGTGATACTCTAGGTACAGCTTTACACACCGACGTATGCGCTTGGTGATACTCTAGGTACAGCTATACACACCGACGTATGCGTCTGGTGATACTCTAGGTACAGCTATACACACCGACCTATTCGCCTAGTGATACTCTAGGTACAGCTATACACACCGACGTATTCGCCTAGTGATACTCTAGGTACAGCTATACACACCGACGTATTTGCCTGGTGATACTCTAGCTACAGCAATACACACCGACGTATTCGCCTAGTGATACTCTAGGTACAGCTATACACGCCGACGTATTCGCCTGGTGATACTCTAGGTACAGCGATACACACCGACGTATTCGCCTGGTGTTACTCTAGGTACAGCTATACACACCGACGTATGCGCCTGGTGATACTCTAGGTACAGCTATACACACCGACGTATGCGCCTGGCAATACTCTAGGTACAGCTATACACACCGAGGTATTCGCCTGGTGATACTCTAGGTACAGCTATGCACACCGACGTATGCGCCTGGTGATACTCTAGGTACAGCTATACACACTGTCGTATACGCCTGGTGATACTCTAGGTGCAGCTATACACACCGACGTATTCGTCTGGTGATACTCTAGGTACAGCTATACACACCGACGCATGCGCATGGCGATACTCTAGGTACAGCTATACACACTGACGTATTGGCCTGGTGATACTCTAGATACAGCTATACACACCGACGTATGCGCCTGGCGATACTCTAGGTACAGCTTTACACACCGACGTATGCGCCTGGTGATACTCTAGGTACAGCTATACACACCGACGTATGCGCCTGGCGATACTCTAGGTACAGCTATACACACCGACGTATGCGCCTGGTGATACTCTAGCTACAGCTATACACACCGACGTATGCGCCTGGTGATACTCTAGGTACAGCTATACACACCGACGTATGCGCTTGGTGATACTCTAGGTACAGCTATACACACCGACGTATGCGCCTGGCGATACTCTAGGTACAGCTATACACACCGACGTATTCGCCTGATGATACTCTAGGTACAGCTATACACACCGACGTATGCGCCTGGCGATACTCTAGGTACAGCTATACACACCGACGTATGCGCCTGGCGATACTCTAGGTACAGCTATACACACTGACGTATTGGCCTGGTGATACTCTAGGTACAGCTATACACAGCGACGTATTTGCCTGATGATACTCTAGGTACAGCTATACACACCGACGTATGCGCCTGGCGATACTCTAGGTACAGCTATACACACCGACGTATGCGCCTGGCGATACTCTAGGTACAGCTATACACACTGACGTATTGGCCTGGCGATACTCTAGGTACAGCTATACACACCGACGTAGGGGCCTGGCGATACTCTAGGTACAGCTATACACACCGACGTATGCGCCTGGCGATACTCTAGGTACAGCTATACACACTGACGTATTGGCCTGGTAATACTCTAGGTACAGCTATACACACCGACGTAGGGGCCTGGCGATACTCTAGGTACAGCTATACACACCGACGTATTCGCCTGGTGATACTCTAGGTAGAGCTATACACACCGACGTATTCGCCTGGTGATACTCTAGGTACAGCTATACACACCGACGTAGGGGCCTGGCGATACTCTAGGTACAGCTATACACACCGACGTATGCGCTTGGTGATATTCTAGGTACAGCTATACACACCGACGTATTCGCCTGGTGATACTCTAGGTACAGCTATACACACCGACGTATGCGCCTGGTGATACTCTAGGTACAGCTATACACACCGACGTATTCGCTTGGTGATACTCTAGGTACAGCTAGACACACCGACGTATGCGCCTGGTGATACTCTAGGTACAGCTATACACACCGACGTATTCGCCTGGTGATACTCTAGGTACAGCTACACACACCGACGTATCCGCCTGGTGATACTCTAGGTACAGCTATACACGCCGACGTATGCGCCTGGCGATACTCTAGGTACAGCTATACACACCGACGTATGCGCCTGGTGATACTCTAGGTACAGCTATACACACCGACGTATTCGCCTGGTGATACTCTAGGTACAGCTATACACACCGACGTATGCGCCTGGTGATACTCTAGGTACAGCTATACAAACCGACGTATTCGCCTGGTGATACTCTAGGTACAGCTATACACACCGACGTATGCGCCTGGTGATACTCTAGGTACAGCTATACACACCGACGTATTCGCCTGGTGATACTCTAGGTACAGCTAGACACACCGACGTATGCGCCTGGTGATACTCTAGGTACAGCTATACACACCGACGTATTCGCCTGGTGATACTCTAGGTACAGCTACACACACCGACGTATCCGCCTGGTGATACTCTAGGTACAGCTATACACGCCGACGTATGCGCCTGGCGATACTCTAGGTACAGCTATACACACCGAGGTATGCGCCTGGTGATACTCTAGGTACAGCTATACACACCGACGTATTCGCCTGGTGATACTCTAGATACAGCTATACACACCGACATATCCGCTTGGTGATACTCTAGGTACAGCTATAAACACCGACGTATGCGCTTGGTGATACTCTAGATACAGCTATACGCACGGACGTATTGGCCTGGTGATACTCTAGATACAGCTATACACACCGACGTATTTGCCTGGCGATACTCTAGGTACAGCTTTACACACCGACGTATGCGCCTGGTGATACTCTAGGTACAGCTATACACACCGACGTATGCGCCTGGCGATACTCTAGGTACAGCTATACACACCGACGTATTCGCCTGGTGATACTCTAGGTACAGCTATACACACTGACGTATTTGCCTGGTGATACTCTAGATACAGCTATACACACCGACGTATGCGCCTGGTGACACTCTAGGTACAGCTATACACACTGACGTATTCGCCCGGTGATACTCTAGGAACAGCTTTACACACCGACGTATGCGCTTGGTGATACTGTAGGTACAGCTATACACACCGACGTATGCGCCTTGTGATACTCTAGCTACAGCTATACACACCGACGTATGCGCCTGGTGATACTCTAGGTACAGCTATACACACCGACGTATGCGCTTGGTGATACTCTAGGTACAGCTATACACACCGACGTATGCGCCTGGCGATACTCTAGGTACAGCTATACACACCGACGTATTCGCCTGATGATACTCTAGGTACAGCTATACACACCGACGTATGCGCCTGGCGATACTCTAGGTACAGCTATACACACCGACGTATGCGCCTGGCGATACTCTAGGTACAGCTATACACACTGACGTATTGGCCTGGTGATACTCTAGGTACAGCTATACACAGCGACGTATTTGCCTGATGATACTCTAGGTACAGCTATACACACCGACGTATGCGCCTGGCGATACTCTAGGTACAGCTATACACACCGACGTATGCGCCTGGCGATACTCTAGGTACAGCTATACACACTGACGTATTGGCCTGGCGATACTCTAGGTACAGCTATACACACCGACGTAGGGGCCTGGCGATACTCTAGGTACAGCTATACACACCGACGTATGCGCCTGGCGATACTCTAGGTACAGCTATACACACTGACGTATTGGCCTGGTAATACTCTAGGTACAGCTATACACACCGACGTAGGGGCCTGGCGATACTCTAGGTACAGCTATACACACCGACGTATTCGCCTGGTGATACTCTAGGTAGAGCTATACACACCGACGTATTCGCCTGGTGATACTCTAGGTACAGCTATACACACCGACGTAGGGGCCTGGCGATACTCTAGGTACAGCTATACACACCGACGTATGCGCTTGGTGATATTCTAGGTACAGCTATACACACCGACGTATTCGCCTGGTGATACTCTAGGTACAGCTATACACACCGACGTATGCGCCTGGTGATACTCTAGGTACAGCTATACACACCGACGTATTCGCTTGGTGATACTCTAGGTACAGCTAGACACACCGACGTATGCGCCTGGTGATACTCTAGGTACAGCTATACACACCGACGTATTCGCCTGGTGATACTCTAGGTACAGCTACACACACCGACGTATCCGCCTGGTGATACTCTAGGTACAGCTATACACGCCGACGTATGCGCCTGGCGATACTCTAGGTACAGCTATACACACCGACGTATGCGCCTGGTGATACTCTAGGTACAGCTATACACACCGACGTATTCGCCTGGTGATACTCTAGGTACAGCTATACACACCGACGTATGCGCCTGGTGATACTCTAGGTACAGCTATACAAACCGACGTATTCGCCTGGTGATACTCTAGGTACAGCTATACACACTGTCGTATACGCCTGGTGATACTCTAGGTGCAGCTATACACACCGACGTATTCGCCTGGTGATACTCTAGGTACAGCTATACACACCGACGCATGCGCATGGCGATACTCTAGGTACAGCTATACACACTGACGTATTGGCCTGGTGATACTCTAGATACAGCTATACACACCGACGTATGCGCCTGGCGATACTCTAGGTACAGCTTTACACACCGACGTATGCGCCTGGTGATACTCTAGGTACAGCTATACACACCGACGTATGCGCCTGGCGATACTCTAGGTACAGCTATACACACCGACGTATGCGCCTGGTGATACTCTAGCTACAGCTATACACACCGACGTATGCGCCTGGTGATACTCTAGGTACAGCTATACACACCGACGTATGCGCTTGGTGATACTCTAGGTACAGCTATACACACCGACGTATGCGCCTGGCGATACTCTAGGTACAGCTATACACACCGACGTATTCGCCTGATGATACTCTAGGTACAGCTATACACACCGACGTATGCGCCTGGCGATACTCTAGGTACAGCTATACACACCGACGTATGCGCCTGGCGATACTCTAGGTACAGCTATACACACTGACGTATTGGCCTGCTGATACTCTAGGTACAGCTATACACAGCGACGTATTTGCCTGATGATATTCTAGGTACAGCTATACACACCGACGTATGCGCCTGGCGATACTCTAGGTACAGCTATACACACCGACGTATGCGCCTGGCGATACTCTAGGTACAGCTATACACACTGACGTATTGGCCTGGCGAAACTCTAGGTACAGCTATACACAGCGACGTATTTGCCTGATGATACTCTAGGTACAGCCCTACACACCGACGTATGCGCCTGGCGATACTCTAGGTACAGCTATATACACTGACGTATTTGCCTGGTGATATTCTATGTACAGCTATACACACTGACGTATTCGCCTGGTGATATTCTAGGTACAGCTATACACACCGACGTATGCGCCTGGCGATATTCTAGGTACAGTTAGATACACTGACGTATTGGCCTGGTGATACTCTAGGTACAGCTATACACACTGACGTATTGGCCTGGTGATACTCTAGGTACAGCTATACACACCGACGTATGCGCCTGGTGATACTCTAGGTACAGCTATACACACTGACGTATTTGCCTGGTGATACTCTAGGTACAGCTATACACACCGACGTATGCGCCTGGTGATACTCTAGGTACAGCTATACACACCGACGTATGCGCCTGGTGATACTCTAGGTACAGCTATACACACCGACGTATGCGCCTGGTGATACTCTAGGTACAGCTATACACACCGACGTATGCGCCTGGTGATACTCTAGCTACAGCTATACACACCGACGTATGCGCCTGGTGATACTCTAGATACAGCTATGCACACCGACGTATGCGCCTGGTGATACACTAGCTACAGCTATACACACCGACGTATTCGCCTGGTGATACTCTAGATACAGCTATACACACCGACGTATTCGCCTGGTGATACTCTAGATACAGCTATATACACCGGCGTATTCGCCGGGTGATACTCTAGGTACAGCTATACACACCGACGCATGCGCATGGCGATACTCTAGGTACAGCTATACACACTGACGTATTGGCCTGGTGATACTCTAGATACAGCTATACACACCGACGTATGCGCCTGGCGATACTCTAGGTACAGCTTTACACACCGACGTATGCGCCTGGTGATACTCTAGGTACAGCTATACACACCGACGTATGCGCCTGGCGATACTCTAGTTACAGCTATACACACCGACGTATGCGCCTGGTGATACTCTAGCTACAGCTATACACACCGACGTATTCGCCTGGTGATACTCTAGGTACAGCTATACACACCGACGTATGCGCTTGGTGATACTCTAGGTACAGCTATACACACCGACGTATTCGCCTGGCGACACTCTAGGTACAGCTATACACACCGACGTATTCGCCTGGTGATACTCTAGGTAGAGGTCTACACACCGACGTATTCGCCTGGTGATACTCTAGGTACAGCTATACACACCGACGTAGGGGCCTGGCGATACTCTAGGTACAGCTATACACACCGACGTATGCGCTTGGTGATATTCTAGGTACAGCTATACACACCGACGTATGCGCCTGGTGATACTCTAGGTACAGCTATACACACTGACGTATTTGCCTGGTGATACTCTAGGTACAGCTATACACACCGACGTATGCGCCTGGTGATACTCTAGGTACAGCTATACACACCGACGTATGCGCCTGGTGATACTCTAGGTACAGCTATACACACCGACGTATGCGCCTGGTGATACTCTAGGTACAGCTATACACACCGACGTATGCGCCTGGTGATACTCTAGCTACAGCTATACACACCGACGTATGCGCCTGGTGATACTCTAGATACAGCTATGCACACCGACGTATGCGCCTGGTGATACACTAGCTACAGCTATACACACCGACGTATTCGCCTGGTGATACTCTAGATACAGCTATACACACCGACGTATTCGCCTGGTGATACTCTAGATACAGCTATATACACCGGCGTATTCGCCGGGTGATACTCTAGGTACAGCTATACACACCGACGCATGCGCATGGCGATACTCTAGGTACAGCTATACACACTGACGTATTGGCCTGGTGATACTCTAGATACAGCTATACACACCGACGTATGCGCCTGGCGATACTCTAGGTACAGCTTTACACACCGACGTATGCGCCTGGTGATACTCTAGGTACAGCTATACACACCGACGTATGCGCCTGGCGATACTCTAGTTACAGCTATACACACCGACGTATGCGCCTGGTGATACTCTAGCTACAGCTATACACACCGACGTATTCGCCTGGTGATACTCTAGGTACAGCTATACACACCGACGTATGCGCTTGGTGATACTCTAGGTACAGCTATACACACCGACGTATTCGCCTGGCGACACTCTAGGTACAGCTATACACACCGACGTATTCGCCTGGTGATACTCTAGGTAGAGGTCTACACACCGACGTATTCGCCTGGTGATACTCTAGGTACAGCTATACACACCGACGTAGGGGCCTGGCGATACTCTAGGTACAGCTATACACACCGACGTATGCGCTTGGTGATATTCTAGGTACAGCTATACACACCGACGTATTTGCCTGGTGATACTCTATGTACAGCTATACACACCGACGTAGGCGCCTGGTGATACTCTAGGTACAGCTATACACACCGACGTATTCGCCTGGTGATACACTACGTACAGCTATATACACCGACGTATGCGCCCGGTGATACTCTAGGTACAGCTATACACACCGACGTATTCGCCTGGTGATACTCTAGGTACAGCTATACACACCGACGTATGCGCCTGGTGATACTCTAGGTACAGCTATACACACCGACGTATGCGCCTGGTGATACTCTAGGTACAGCTATACAAACCGACGTATTCGCCTGGTGATACTCTAGGTACAGCTATACACACCGACGTATGCGCCTGGTGATACTCTAGGTACAGCTATACACACCGACGTATCCGCCTGGTGATACTCTAGCTACAGCTATACACACCGACGTATGCGCCTGGCGATACTCTAGGTACAGCTATACACGCCGACGTATGCGCCTGGCGATTCTCTAGGTACAGCTATACACACCGACGTATGCGCCTGGTGATACTCTAGGTACAGCTATACACACCGACGTATTCGCCTGGTGATACTCTAGATACAGCTGTACACACCGACGTATGCGCCTGGTGATACTCTAGGTACAGCTATAAACACCGACGTATGCGCTTGGTGATACTCTAGATACAGCTATACGCACCGACGTATTCGCCTGGTGATACTATAGGTACAGCTATACACACCGACGTATTCGCCTGGTGATACTCTAGGTACAGCTATACACACTGACGTATTTGCCTGGTGATACTCTAGATACAGCTATACACACCGACGTATGCGCTTGGTGATACTCTAGATACAGCTATACGCACCGACGTATTCGCCTGGTGATACTCTAGGTACAGCTATACACACTGACGTATTTGCCTGGTGATACTCAAGATACAGCTATACACACCGACGTATGCGCCTCGTGATACTCTAGGTACAGCTACACACACTGACGTATTCGCCCGGTGATACTCTAGGTACAGCTTTACACACCGACGTATGCGCTTGGTGATACTCTAGGTACAGCTATACACACCGACGTATGCGTCTGGTGATACTCTAGGTACAGCTATACACACCGACCTATTCGCCTAGTGATACTCTAGGTACAGCTATACACACCGACGTATTCGCCTAGTGATACTCTAGGTACAGCTATACACACCGACGTATTTGCCTGGTGATACTCTAGCTACAGCAATACACACCGACGTATTCGCCTAGTGATACTCTAGGTACAGCTATACACGCCGACGTATTCGCCTGGTGATACTCTAGGTACAGCGATACACACCGACGTATTCGCCTGGTGTTACTCTAGGTACAGCTATACACACCGACGTATGCGCCTGGTGATACTCTAGGTACAGCTATACACACCGACGTATGCGCCTGGCAATACTCTAGGTACAGCTATACACACCGAGGTATTCGCCTGGTGATACTCTAGGTACAGCTATGCACACCGACGTATGCGCCTGGTGATACTCTAGGTACAGCTATACACACTGTCGTATACGCCTGGTGATACTCTAGGTGCAGCTATACACACCGACGTATTCGTCTGGTGATACTCTAGGTACAGCTATACACACCGACGCATGCGCATGGCGATACTCTAGGTACAGCTATACACACTGACGTATTGGCCTGGTGATACTCTAGATACAGCTATACACACCGACGTATGCGCCTGGCGATACTCTAGGTACAGCTTTACACACCGACGTATGCGCCTGGTGATACTCTAGGTACAGCTATACACACCGACGTATGCGCCTGGCGATACTCTAGGTACAGCTATACACACCGACGTATGCGCCTGGTGATACTCTAGCTACAGCTATACACACCGACGTATGCGCCTGGTGATACTCTAGGTACAGCTATACACACCGACGTATGCGCTTGGTGATACTCTAGGTACAGCTATACACACCGACGTATGCGCCTGGCGATACTCTAGGTACAGCTATACACACCGACGTATTCGCCTGATGATACTCTAGGTACAGCTATACACACCGACGTATGCGCCTGGCGATACTCTAGGTACAGCTATACACACCGACGTATGCGCCTGGCGATACTCTAGGTACAGCTATACACACTGACGTATTGGCCTGGTGATACTCTAGGTACAGCTATACACAGCGACGTATTTGCCTGATGATACTCTAGGTACAGCTATACACACCGACGTATGCGCCTGGCGATACTCTAGGTACAGCTATACACACCGACGTATGCGCCTGGCGATACTCTAGGTACAGCTATACACACTGACGTATTGGCCTGGCGATACTCTAGGTACAGCTATACACACCGACGTAGGGGCCTGGCGATACTCTAGGTACAGCTATACACACCGACGTATGCGCCTGGCGATACTCTAGGTACAGCTATACACACTGACGTATTGGCCTGGTAATACTCTAGGTACAGCTATACACACCGACGTAGGGGCCTGGCGATACTCTAGGTACAGCTATACACACCGACGTATTCGCCTGGTGATACTCTAGGTAGAGCTATACACACCGACGTATTCGCCTGGTGATACTCTAGGTACAGCTATACACACCGACGTAGGGGCCTGGCGATACTCTAGGTACAGCTATACACACCGACGTATGCGCTTGGTGATATTCTAGGTACAGCTATACACACCGACGTATTCGCCTGGTGATACTCTAGGTACAGCTATACACACCGACGTATGCGCCTGGTGATACTCTAGGTACAGCTATACACACCGACGTATTCGCTTGGTGATACTCTAGGTACAGCTAGACACACCGACGTATGCGCCTGGTGATACTCTAGGTACAGCTATACACACCGACGTATTCGCCTGGTGATACTCTAGGTACAGCTACACACACCGACGTATCCGCCTGGTGATACTCTAGGTACAGCTATACACGCCGACGTATGCGCCTGGCGATACTCTAGGTACAGCTATACACACCGACGTATGCGCCTGGTGATACTCTAGGTACAGCTATACACACCGACGTATTCGCCTGGTGATACTCTAGGTACAGCTATACACACCGACGTATGCGCCTGGTGATACTCTAGGTACAGCTATACAAACCGACGTATTCGCCTGGTGATACTCTAGGTACAGCTATACACACCGACGTATGCGCCTGGTGATACTCTAGGTACAGCTATACACACCGACGTATTCGCCTGGTGATACTCTAGGTACAGCTAGACACACCGACGTATGCGCCTGGTGATACTCTAGGTACAGCTATACACACCGACGTATTCGCCTGGTGATACTCTAGGTACAGCTACACACACCGACGTATCCGCCTGGTGATACTCTAGGTACAGCTATACACGCCGACGTATGCGCCTGGCGATACTCTAGGTACAGCTATACACACCGAGGTATGCGCCTGGTGATACTCTAGGTACAGCTATACACACCGACGTATTCGCCTGGTGATACTCTAGATACAGCTATACACACCGACATATCCGCTTGGTGATACTCTAGGTACAGCTATAAACACCGACGTATGCGCTTGGTGATACTCTAGATACAGCTATACGCACGGACGTATTGGCCTGGTGATACTCTAGATACAGCTATACACACCGACGTATTTGCCTGGCGATACTCTAGGTACAGCTTTACACACCGACGTATGCGCCTGGTGATACTCTAGGTACAGCTATACACACCGACGTATGCGCCTGGCGATACTCTAGGTACAGCTATACACACCGACGTATTCGCCTGGTGATACTCTAGGTACAGCTATACACACTGACGTATTTGCCTGGTGATACTCTAGATACAGCTATACACACCGACGTATGCGCCTGGTGACACTCTAGGTACAGCTATACACACTGACGTATTCGCCCGGTGATACTCTAGGAACAGCTTTACACACCGACGTATGCGCTTGGTGATACTGTAGGTACAGCTATACACACCGACGTATGCGCCTTGTGATACTCTAGCTACAGCTATACACACCGACGTATGCGCCTGGTGATACTCTAGGTACAGCTATACACACCGACGTATGCGCTTGGTGATACTCTAGGTACAGCTATACACACCGACGTATGCGCCTGGCGATACTCTAGGTACAGCTATACACACCGACGTATTCGCCTGATGATACTCTAGGTACAGCTATACACACCGACGTATGCGCCTGGCGATACTCTAGGTACAGCTATACACACCGACGTATGCGCCTGGCGATACTCTAGGTACAGCTATACACACTGACGTATTGGCCTGGTGATACTCTAGGTACAGCTATACACAGCGACGTATTTGCCTGATGATACTCTAGGTACAGCTATACACACCGACGTATGCGCCTGGCGATACTCTAGGTACAGCTATACACACCGACGTATGCGCCTGGCGATACTCTAGGTACAGCTATACACACTGACGTATTGGCCTGGCGATACTCTAGGTACAGCTATACACACCGACGTAGGGGCCTGGCGATACTCTAGGTACAGCTATACACACCGACGTATGCGCCTGGCGATACTCTAGGTACAGCTATACACACTGACGTATTGGCCTGGTAATACTCTAGGTACAGCTATACACACCGACGTAGGGGCCTGGCGATACTCTAGGTACAGCTATACACACCGACGTATTCGCCTGGTGATACTCTAGGTAGAGCTATACACACCGACGTATTCGCCTGGTGATACTCTAGGTACAGCTATACACACCGACGTAGGGGCCTGGCGATACTCTAGGTACAGCTATACACACCGACGTATGCGCTTGGTGATATTCTAGGTACAGCTATACACACCGACGTATTCGCCTGGTGATACTCTAGGTACAGCTATACACACCGACGTATGCGCCTGGTGATACTCTAGGTACAGCTATACACACCGACGTATTCGCTTGGTGATACTCTAGGTACAGCTAGACACACCGACGTATGCGCCTGGTGATACTCTAGGTACAGCTATACACACCGACGTATTCGCCTGGTGATACTCTAGGTACAGCTACACACACCGACGTATCCGCCTGGTGATACTCTAGGTACAGCTATACACGCCGACGTATGCGCCTGGCGATACTCTAGGTACAGCTATACACACCGACGTATGCGCCTGGTGATACTCTAGGTACAGCTATACACACCGACGTATTCGCCTGGTGATACTCTAGGTACAGCTATACACACCGACGTATGCGCCTGGTGATACTCTAGGTACAGCTATACAAACCGACGTATTCGCCTGGTGATACTCTAGGTACAGCTATACACACTGTCGTATACGCCTGGTGATACTCTAGGTGCAGCTATACACACCGACGTATTCGCCTGGTGATACTCTAGGTACAGCTATACACACCGACGCATGCGCATGGCGATACTCTAGGTACAGCTATACACACTGACGTATTGGCCTGGTGATACTCTAGATACAGCTATACACACCGACGTATGCGCCTGGCGATACTCTAGGTACAGCTTTACACACCGACGTATGCGCCTGGTGATACTCTAGGTACAGCTATACACACCGACGTATGCGCCTGGCGATACTCTAGGTACAGCTATACACACCGACGTATGCGCCTGGTGATACTCTAGCTACAGCTATACACACCGACGTATGCGCCTGGTGATACTCTAGGTACAGCTATACACACCGACGTATGCGCTTGGTGATACTCTAGGTACAGCTATACACACCGACGTATGCGCCTGGCGATACTCTAGGTACAGCTATACACACCGACGTATTCGCCTGATGATACTCTAGGTACAGCTATACACACCGACGTATGCGCCTGGCGATACTCTAGGTACAGCTATACACACCGACGTATGCGCCTGGCGATACTCTAGGTACAGCTATACACACTGACGTATTGGCCTGCTGATACTCTAGGTACAGCTATACACAGCGACGTATTTGCCTGATGATATTCTAGGTACAGCTATACACACCGACGTATGCGCCTGGCGATACTCTAGGTACAGCTATACACACCGACGTATGCGCCTGGCGATACTCTAGGTACAGCTATACACACTGACGTATTGGCCTGGCGAAACTCTAGGTACAGCTATACACAGCGACGTATTTGCCTGATGATACTCTAGGTACAGCCCTACACACCGACGTATGCGCCTGGCGATACTCTAGGTACAGCTATATACACTGACGTATTTGCCTGGTGATATTCTATGTACAGCTATACACACTGACGTATTCGCCTGGTGATATTCTAGGTACAGCTATACACACCGACGTATGCGCCTGGCGATATTCTAGGTACAGTTAGATACACTGACGTATTGGCCTGGTGATACTCTAGGTACAGCTATACACACTGACGTATTGGCCTGGTGATACTCTAGGTACAGCTATACACACCGACGTATGCGCCTGGTGATACTCTAGGTACAGCTATACACACTGACGTATTTGCCTGGTGATACTCTAGGTACAGCTATACACACCGACGTATGCGCCTGGTGATACTCTAGGTACAGCTATACACACCGACGTATGCGCCTGGTGATACTCTAGGTACAGCTATACACACCGACGTATGCGCCTGGTGATACTCTAGGTACAGCTATACACACCGACGTATGCGCCTGGTGATACTCTAGCTACAGCTATACACACCGACGTATGCGCCTGGTGATACTCTAGATACAGCTATGCACACCGACGTATGCGCCTGGTGATACACTAGCTACAGCTATACACACCGACGTATTCGCCTGGTGATACTCTAGATACAGCTATACACACCGACGTATTCGCCTGGTGATACTCTAGATACAGCTATATACACCGGCGTATTCGCCGGGTGATACTCTAGGTACAGCTATACACACCGACGCATGCGCATGGCGATACTCTAGGTACAGCTATACACACTGACGTATTGGCCTGGTGATACTCTAGATACAGCTATACACACCGACGTATGCGCCTGGCGATACTCTAGGTACAGCTTTACACACCGACGTATGCGCCTGGTGATACTCTAGGTACAGCTATACACACCGACGTATGCGCCTGGCGATACTCTAGTTACAGCTATACACACCGACGTATGCGCCTGGTGATACTCTAGCTACAGCTATACACACCGACGTATTCGCCTGGTGATACTCTAGGTACAGCTATACACACCGACGTATGCGCTTGGTGATACTCTAGGTACAGCTATACACACCGACGTATTCGCCTGGCGACACTCTAGGTACAGCTATACACACCGACGTATTCGCCTGGTGATACTCTAGGTAGAGGTCTACACACCGACGTATTCGCCTGGTGATACTCTAGGTACAGCTATACACACCGACGTAGGGGCCTGGCGATACTCTAGGTACAGCTATACACACCGACGTATGCGCTTGGTGATATTCTAGGTACAGCTATACACACCGACGTATTTGCCTGGTGATACTCTATGTACAGCTATACACACCGACGTAGGCGCCTGGTGATACTCTAGGTACAGCTATACACACCGACGTATTCGCCTGGTGATACACTACGTACAGCTATATACACCGACGCATGCGCCCGGTGATACTCTAGGTACAGCTATACACACCGACGTATTCGCCTGGTGATACTCTAGGTACAGCTATACACACCGACGTATGCGCCTGGTGATACTCTAGGTACAGCTATACACACCGACGTATGCGCCTGGTGATACTCTAGGTACAGCTATACAAACCGACGTATTCGCCTGGTGATACTCTAGGTACAGCTATACACACCGACGTATGCGCCTGGTGATACTCTAGGTACAGCTATACACACCGACGTATCCGCCTGGTGATACTCTAGCTACAGCTATACACACCGACGTATGCGCCTGGCGATACTCTAGGTACAGCTATACACGCCGACGTATGCGCCTGGCGATTCTCTAGGTACAGCTATACACACCGACGTATGCGCCTGGTGATACTCTAGGTACAGCTATACACACCGACGTATTCGCCTGGTGATACTCTAGATACAGCTGTACACACCGACGTATGCGCCTGGTGATACTCTAGGTACAGCTATAAACACCGACGTATGCGCTTGGTGATACTCTAGATACAGCTATACGCACCGACGTATTCGCCTGGTGATACTATAGGTACAGCTATACACACCGACGTATTCGCCTGGTGATACTCTAGGTACAGCTATACACACTGACGTATTTGCCTGGTGATACTCTAGATACAGCTATACACACCGACGTATGCGCTTGGTGATACTCTAGATACAGCTATACGCACCGACGTATTCGCCTGGTGATACTCTAGGTACAGCTATACACACTGACGTATTTGCCTGGTGATACTCAAGATACAGCTATACACACCGACGTATGCGCCTCGTGATACTCTAGGTACAGCTACACACACTGACGTATTCGCCCGGTGATACTCTAGGTACAGCTTTACACACCGACGTATGCGCTTGGTGATACTCTAGGTACAGCTATACACACCGACGTATGCGTCTGGTGATACTCTAGGTACAGCTATACACACCGACCTATTCGCCTAGTGATACTCTAGGTACAGCTATACACACCGACGTATTCGCCTAGTGATACTCTAGGTACAGCTATACACACCGACGTATTTGCCTGGTGATACTCTAGCTACAGCAATACACACCGACGTATTCGCCTAGTGATACTCTAGGTACAGCTATACACGCCGACGTATTCGCCTGGTGATACTCTGGGTACAGCGATACACACCGACGTATTCGCCTGGTGTTACTCTAGGTACAGCTATACACACCGACGTATGCGCCTGGTGATACTCTAGGTACAGCTATACACACCGACGTATGCGCCTGGCAATACTCTAGGTACAGCTATACACACCGAGGTATTCGCCTGGTGATACTCTAGGTACAGCTATGCACACCGACGTATGCGCCTGGTGATACTCTAGGTACAGCTATACACACTGTCGTATACGCCTGGTGATACTCTAGGTGCAGCTATACACACCGACGTATTCGTCTGGAGATACTCTAGGTACAGCTATACACACCGACGCATGCGCATGGCGATACTCTAGGTACAGCTATACACACTGACGTATTGGCCTGGTGATACTCTAGATACAGCTATACACACCGACGTATGCGCCTGGCGATACTCTAGGTACAGCTTTACACACCGACGTATGCGCCTGGTGATACTCTAGGTACAGCTATACACACCGACGTATGCGCCTGGCGATACTCTAGGTACAGCTATACACACCGACGTATGCGCCTGGTGATACTCTAGCTACAGCTATACACACCGACGTATGCGCCTGGTGATACTCTAGGTACAGCTATACACACCGACGTATGCGCTTGGTGATACTCTAGGTACAGCTATACACACCGACGTATGCGCCTGGCGATACTCTAGGTACAGCTATACACACCGACGTATTCGCCTGATGATACTCTAGGTACAGCTATACACACCGACGTATGCGCCTGGCGATACTCTAGGTACAGCTATACACACCGACGTATGCGCCTGGCGATACTCTAGGTACAGCTATACACACTGACGTATTGGCCTGGTGATACTCTAGGTACAGCTATACACAGCGACGTATTTGCCTGATGATACTCTAGGTACAGCTATACACACCGACGTATGCGCCTGGCGATACTCTAGGTACAGCTATACACACCGACGTATGCGCCTGGCGATACTCTAGGTACAGCTATACACACTGACGTATTGGCCTGGCGATACTCTAGGTACAGCTATACACACCGACGTAGGGGCCTGGCGATACTCTAGGTACAGCTATACACACCGACGTATGCGCCTGGCGATACTCTAGGTACAGCTATACACACTGACGTATTGGCCTGGTAATACTCTAGGTACAGCTATACACACCGACGTAGGGGCCTGGCGATACTCTAGGTACAGCTATACACACCGACGTATTCGCCTGGTGATACTCTAGGTAGAGCTATACACACCGACGTATTCGCCTGGTGATACTCTAGGTACAGCTATACACACCGACGTAGGGGCCTGGCGATACTCTAGGTACAGCTATACACACCGACGTATGCGCTTGGTGATATTCTAGGTACAGCTATACACACCGACGTATTCGCCTGGTGATACTCTAGGTACAGCTATACACACCGACGTATGCGCCTGGTGATACTCTAGGTACAGCTATACACACCGACGTATTCGCTTGGTGATACTCTAGGTACAGCTAGACACACCGACGTATGCGCCTGGTGATACTCTAGGTACAGCTATACACACCGACGTATTCGCCTGGTGATACTCTAGGTACAGCTACACACACCGACGTATCCGCCTGGTGATACTCTAGGTACAGCTATACACGCCGACGTATGCGCCTGGCGATACTCTAGGTACAGCTATACACACCGACGTATGCGCCTGGTGATACTCTAGGTACAGCTATACACACCGACGTATTCGCCTGGTGATACTCTAGGTACAGCTATACACACCGACGTATGCGCCTGGTGATACTCTAGGTACAGCTATACAAACCGACGTATTCGCCTGGTGATACTCTAGGTACAGCTATACACACCGACGTATGCGCCTGGTGATACTCTAGGTACAGCTATACACACCGACGTATTCGCCTGGTGATACTCTAGGTACAGCTAGACACACCGACGTATGCGCCTGGTGATACTCTAGGTACAGCTATACACACCGACGTATTCGCCTGGTGATACTCTAGGTACAGCTACACACACCGACGTATCCGCCTGGTGATACTCTAGGTACAGCTATACACGCCGACGTATGCGCCTGGCGATACTCTAGGTACAGCTATACACACCGAGGTATGCGCCTGGTGATACTCTAGGTACAGCTATACACACCGACGTATTCGCCTGGTGATACTCTAGATACAGCTATACACACCGACATATCCGCTTGGTGATACTCTAGGTACAGCTATAAACACCGACGTATGCGCTTGGTGATACTCTAGATACAGCTATACGCACGGACGTATTGGCCTGGTGATACTCTAGATACAGCTATACACACCGACGTATTTGCCTGGCGATACTCTAGGTACAGCTTTACACACCGACGTATGCGCCTGGTGATACTCTAGGTACAGCTATACACACCGACGTATGCGCCTGGCGATACTCTAGGTACAGCTATACACACCGACGTATTCGCCTGGTGATACTCTAGGTACAGCTATACACACTGACGTATTTGCCTGGTGATACTCTAGATACAGCTATACACACCGACGTATGCGCCTGGTGACACTCTAGGTACAGCTATACACACTGACGTATTCGCCCGGTGATACTCTAGGAACAGCTTTACACACCGACGTATGCGCTTGGTGATACTGTAGGTACAGCTATACACACCGACGTATGCGCCTGGTGATACTCTAGCTACAGCTATACACACCGACGTATGCGCCTGGTGATACTCTAGGTACAGCTATACACACCGACGTATGCGCTTGGTGATACTCTAGGTACAGCTATACACACCGACGTATGCGCCTGGCGATACTCTAGGTACAGCTATACACACCGACGTATTCGCCTGATGATACTCTAGGTACAGCTATACACACCGACGTATGCGCCTGGCGATACTCTAGGTACAGCTATACACACCGACGTATGCGCCTGGCGATACTCTAGGTACAGCTATACACACTGACGTATTGGCCTGGTGATACTCTAGGTACAGCTATACACAGCGACGTATTTGCCTGATGATACTCTAGGTACAGCTATACACACCGACGTATGCGCCTGGCGATACTCTAGGTACAGCTATACACACCGACGTATGCGCCTGGCGATACTCTAGGTACAGCTATACACACTGACGTATTGGCCTGGCGATACTCTAGGTACAGCTATACACACCGACGTAGGGGCCTGGCGATACTCTAGGTACAGCTATACACACCGACGTATGCGCCTGGCGATACTCTAGGTACAGCTATACACACTGACGTATTGGCCTGGTAATACTCTAGGTACAGCTATACACACCGACGTAGGGGCCTGGCGATACTCTAGGTACAGCTATACACACCGACGTATTCGCCTGGTGATACTCTAGGTAGAGCTATACACACCGACGTATTCGCCTGGTGATACTCTAGGTACAGCTATACACACCGACGTAGGGGCCTGGCGATACTCTAGGTACAGCTATACACACCGACGTATGCGCTTGGTGATATTCTAGGTACAGCTATACACACCGACGTATTCGCCTGGTGATACTCTAGGTACAGCTATACACACCGACGTATGCGCCTGGTGATACTCTAGGTACAGCTATACACACCGACGTATTCGCTTGGTGATACTCTAGGTACAGCTAGACACACCGACGTATGCGCCTGGTGATACTCTAGGTACAGCTATACACACCGACGTATTCGCCTGGTGATACTCTAGGTACAGCTACACACACCGACGTATCCGCCTGGTGATACTCTAGGTACAGCTATACACGCCGACGTATGCGCCTGGCGATACTCTAGGTACAGCTATACACACCGACGTATGCGCCTGGTGATACTCTAGGTACAGCTATACACACCGACGTATTCGCCTGGTGATACTCTAGGTACAGCTATACACACCGACGTATGCGCCTGGTGATACTCTAGGTACAGCTATACAAACCGACGTATTCGCCTGGTGATACTCTAGGTACAGCTATACACACCGACGTATGCGCCTTGTGATACTCTAGGTACAGCTATACACACCGACGTATTCGCCTGGTGATACTCTAGGTACAGCTAGACACACCGACGTATGCGCCTGGTGATACTCTAGGTACAGCTATACACACCGACGTATTCGCCTGGTGATACTCTAGGTACAGCTACACACACCGACGTATCCGCCTGGTGATACTCTAGGTACAGCTATACACGCCGACGTATGCGCCTGGCGATACTCTAGGTACAGCTATACACACCGAGGTATGCGCCTGGTGATACTCTAGGTACAGCTATACACACCGACGTATTCGCCTGGTGATACTCTAGATACAGCTATACACACCGACATATGCGCTTGGTGATACTCTAGGTACAGCTATAAACACCGACGTATGCGCTTGGTGATACTCTAGATACAGCTATACGCACGGACGTATTGGCCTGGTGATACTCTAGATACAGCTATACACACCGACGTATTTGCCTGGCGATACTCTAGGTACAGCTTTACACACCGACGTATGCGCCTGGTGATACTCTAGGTACAGCTATACACACCGACGTATGCGCCTGGCGATACTCTAGGTACAGCTATACACACCGACGTATTCGCCTGGTGATACTCTAGGTACAGCTATACACACTGACGTATTTGCCTGGTGATACTCTAGATACAGCTATACACACCGACGTATGCGCCTGGTGACACTCTAGGTACAGCTATACACACTGACGTATTCGCCCGGTGATACTCTAGGAACAGCTTTACACACCGACGTATGCGCTTGGTGATACTGTAGGTACAGCTATACACACCGACGTATGCGTCTGGTGATACTCTAGCTACAGCTATACACACCGACGTATTCGCCTGGTGATATTCTAGGTACAGCTATACACGCCGACGTATTCGCCTGGTGATACTCTAGGTACAGCTATACACACCGACGTATTCGCCTGGTGATACTCTAGGTACAGCTATACACACCGACGTATGCGCCTGGTGATACTCTAGGTACAGCTATACACACCGACGTATGCGCCTGGCGATATTCTAGTTACAGCTATACACACCGAGGTATTCGCCTGGTGATACTCTAGGTACAGCTATACACACCGACGTATGCGCCTGGTGATACTCTAGGTACAGCTTTACGCACCGACGTATGCGCCTGGTGGTACTCTAGGTACAGCTATACACACCGACGTATGCGCCTGGCGATACTCGAGATACAGCTATACACACCGACGTATGCGCCTGGTGATACTCGAGATACAGCTATACACACCGACGTATGCGCCTGGTGATACTCGAGATACAGCTATACACACCGACGTATGCGCCTGGCGATACTCGAGGTACAGCTATACACACTGACGTATTCGCCTGGTGATACTCGAGATACAGCTATACACACCGACGTATGCGCCTGGCGATACTCGAGATACAGCTATACACACCGACGTATGCGCCTGGCGATACTCGAGGTACAGCTATACACACCGACGTATTCGCCTGGTGATACTCGAGGTACAGCTATACACACCGACGTATGCGCCCGGTGATACTCGAGATACAGCTATACACACCGACGTATTCGCCTGTCGATACTCGAGGTACAGCTATACACACTGACGTATTCGCCTTTTGATACTCGAGATACAGCTATACACACCGACGTATGCGCCTGGTGATACTCTAGGTACAGCTATACACACCGACGTATTCGCCTGGCGATACTCGAGGTACAGCTATACACGCCGACGTATTCGCCTGGTGATACTCGAGATACAGCTATACACACCGACGTATGCGCCTGGCGATACTCGAGGTACAGCTATACACGCCGACGTATTCGCCTGGTGATACTCGAGATACAGCTATACACACCGACGTATGCGCCTGGCGATACTCGAGGTACAGCTATACACACCGACGTATGCGCCTGGTGATACTCGAGATACAGCTATACACACCGACGTATTCGCCTGGCGATACTCGAGGTACAGCTATACACACTGACGTATTCGCCTGGTGATACTCGAGATACAGCTATACACACCGACGTATGCGCCTGGCGATACTCGAGGTACAGCTATACACACCGACGTATTCGCCTGGTGATACTCTAGGTACAGCTATACACACCGACGTATGCGCCTGGTGATACTCTAGGTACAGCTATACACACCGACGTATTCGCCTGGTGATACTCTAGGTACAGCTAGACACACCGACGTATGCGCCTGGTGATACTCTAGGTACAGCTATACACACCGACGTATTCGCCTGGTGATACTCTAGGTACAGCTACACACACCGACGTATCCGCCTGGTGATACTCTAGGTACAGCTATACACGCCGACGTATGCGCCTGGCGATACTCTAGGTACAGCTATACACACCGAGGTATGCGCCTGGTGATACTCTAGGTACAGCTATACACACCGACGTATTCGCCTGGTGATACTCTAGATACAGCTATACACACCGACATATGCGCTTGGTGATACTCTAGGTACAGCTATAAACACCGACGTATGCGCTTGGTGATACTCTAGATACAGCTATACGCACGGACGTATTGGCCTGGTGATACTCTAGATACAGCTATGCACACCGACGTATTTGCCTGGCGATACTCTAGGTACAGCTTTACACACCGACGTATGCGCCTGGTGATACTCTAGGTACAGCTATACACACCGACGTATGCGCCTGGCGATACTCTAGGTACAGCTATACACACCGACGTATTTGCCTGGTGATACTCTAGATACAGCTATACACACCGACGTATGCGCCTGGTGACACTCTAGGTACAGCTATACACACTGACGTATTCGCCCGGTGATACTCTAGGAACAGCTTTACACACCGACGTATGCGCTTGGTGATACTGTAGGTACAGCTATACACACCGACGTATGCGTCTGGTGATACTCTAGCTACAGCTATACACACCGACGTATTCGCCTGGTGATATTCTAGGTACAGCTATACACGCCGACGTATTCGCCTGGTGATACTCTAGGTACAGCTATACACACCGACGTATTCGCCTGGTGATACTCTAGGTACAGCTATACACACCGACGTATGCGCCTGGTGATACTCTAGGTACAGCTATACACACCGACGTATGCGCCTGGCGATATTCTAGTTACAGCTATACACACCGAGGTATTCGCCTGGTGATACTCTAGGTACAGCTATACACACCGACGTATGCGCCTGGTGATACTCTAGGTACAGCTTTACGCACCGACGTATGCGCCTGGTGGTACTCTAGGTACAGCTATACACACCGACGTATGCGCCTGGCGATACTCGAGATACAGCTATACACACCGACGTATGCGCCTGGTGATACTCGAGATACAGCTATACACACCGACGTATGCGCCTGGTGATACTCGAGATACAGCTATACACACCGACGTATGCGCCTGGCGATACTCGAGGTACAGCTATACACACTGACGTATTCGCCTGGTGATACTCGAGATACAGCTATACACACCGACGTATGCGCCTGGCGATACTCGAGATACAGCTATACACACCGACGTATGCGCCTGGCGATACTCGAGGTACAGCTATACACACCGACGTATTCGCCTGGTGATACTCGAGGTACAGCTATACACACCGACGTATGCGCCCGGTGATACTCGAGATACAGCTATACACACCGACGTATTCGCCTGGCGATACTCGAGGTACAGCTATACACACTGACGTATTCGCCTGGTGATACTCGAGATACAGCTATACACACCGACGTATGCGCCTGGCGATACTCGAGGTACAGCTATACACACCGACGTATTCGCCTGGTGATACTCGAGATACAGCTATACACACCGACGTATGCGCCTGGCGATACTCTAGGTACAGCTATACACACCGACGTATGCGCCTGGTGATACTCGAGGTACAGCTATACACACCGACGTATTCGCCTGGTGATACTCTAGCTACAGCTATACACGCCGACGTATTCGCCTGGTGATACTCGAGATACAGCTATACACACCGACGTATGCGCCTGGCGATACTCGAGGTACAGCTATACACACCGACGTATGCGCCTGGTGATACTCGAGATACAGCTATACACACCGACGTATTCGCCTGGCGATACTCGAGGTACAGCTATACACACTGACGTATTCGCCTGGTGATACTCGAGATACAGCTATATACACCGACGTATGCGCCTGGTGATACTCTAGGTACAGCTATACACACCGACGTATTCGCCTGGCGATACTCGAAGTACAGCTATACACGCCGACGTATTCGCCTGGTGATACTCGAGATACAGCTATACACACCGACGTATGCGCCTGGCGATACTCGAGGTACAGCTATACACGCCGACGTATTCGCCTGGTGATACTCGAGATACAGCTATACACACCGACGTATGCGCCTGGCGATACTCGAGGTACAGCTATACACACCGACGTATGCGCCTGGTGATACTCGAGATACAGCTATACACACCGACGTATGCGCCTGGCGATACTCGAGGTACAGCTATACACACTGACGTATTCGCCTGGTGATACTCGAGATACAGCTATACACACCGACGTATGCGCCTGGCGATACTCGAGGTACAGCTATACACGCCGACGTATTCGCCTGGCGATACTCGAGGTACAGCTATACACGCCGACGTATTCGCCTGGTGATACTCGAGATACAGCTATACACACCGACGTATGCGCCTGGCGATACTCTAGGTACAGCTATACACACCGACGTATGCGCCTGGTGATACTCGAGATACAGCTATAAACACCGACGTAGGGGCCTGGCGATACTCTAGGTACAGCTATACACACCGACGTATGCGCCTGGCGATACTCGAGATACAGCTATACACACCGACGTATGCGCCTGGCGATACTCGAGATACAGCTATACACACCGACGTATGCGCCTGGTGATACTCGAGATACAGCTATAAACACCGACGTAGGGGCCTGGCGATACTCTAGGTACAGCTATACACACCGACGTATGCGCCTGGCGATACTCTAGGTCCAGCTATACACACCGACGTATTCGCCTGGTGATACTCTAGATACAGCTATACACACCGACGTATTCGCCTGGTGATACTCTAGATACAGCTATACACACCGACGTATGCGCCTGGCGATACTCGAGGTACAGCTATACACACCGACGTATGCGCCTGGTGATACTCGAGATACACCTATAAACACCGACGTAGGGGCCTGGCGATACTCTAGGTACAGCTATACACACCGACGTATGCGCCTGGCGATACTCGAGATACAGCTATACACACCGACGTATGCGCCTGGCGATACTCGAGATACAGCTATACACACCGACGTATGCGCCTGGTGATACTCGAGATACAGCTATAAACACCGACGTAGGGGCCTGGCGATACTCTAGGTACAGCTATACACACCGACGTATGCGCCTGGTGATACTATAGGTACAGCTATACACACCGACGTATTCGCCTGGTGATACTCTAGATACAGCTATACACACCGACGTATTCGCCTGGTGATACTCTAGATACAGCTATACACACCGACGTATGCGCCTGGCGATACTCGAGGTACAGCTATACACACCGACGTATGCGCCTGGTGATACTCGAGATACAGCTATAAACACCGACGTAGGGGCCTGGCGATACTCTAGGTACAGCTATACACACCGACGTATGCGCCTGGCGATACTCGAGATACAGCTATACACACCGACGTATGCGCCTGGCGATACTCGAGATACAGCTATACACACCGACGTATGCGCCTGGTGATACTCGAGATACAGCTATAAACACCGACGTAGGGGCCTGGCGATACTCTAGGTACAGCTATACACACCGACGTATTCGCCTGGTGATACTATAGGTACAGCTATACACACCGACGTAGGGGCCTGGCGATACTCTAGGTACAGCTATACACACCGACGTATGCGCCTGGCGATACTCGAGGTACAGCTTTACACACCGACGTATGCGCCTGGTGATACTCTAGGTACAGCTATACACACCGACGTATTCGCCTGGTGATACTCTAGGTACAGCCATACACACCGACGTATTCGCCTGGTGATACTCTAGGTAGAGCTATACACACCGACGTATTCGCCTGGTGATACTCTAGGTACAGCTATACACACCGACGTAGGGGCCTGGTGATACACTAGATACAGCTATACACGCCGACGTATGCGCCTGGTGATACTCTAGGTACAGCTATACACACCGACGTATTCGCCTGGTGATACTCTAGATACAGCTGTACACACCGACGTATGCGCCTGGTGATACTCTAGGTACAGCTATACACACCGACGTATGCGCTTGGTGATACTCTAGATACAGCAATACACACGGACGTATTCGCCCGGTGATACTATAGGTACAGCTATGCACACCGACGTATTCGCCTGGTGATACTCTAGGTACAGCTATACACACTGATGTATTTGCCTGGTGATACACTAGATACAGCTATACACACCGACGTATGCGCCTGGCGATACTCTAGATACAGCTATACACACTGACGTATTCGCCCGGTGATTCTCTAGGTACAGCTATACACACCGACGTATTTGCCTGGTGATACTCTAGGTACAGCTATACACACCGACGTATGCGTCTGGTGATACTCTAGCTACAGCTATACACACCGACATATGCGCCTGGCGTTACTCTAGGTACAGCTATACACACCGACGTATTCGCCTGGCGATACTCTAGGTACAGCTATACACACTGACGTATTCGCCTGGTGATACTCTAGGTACAGCTATACACGCCGCGTATTCGCCTGGTGATACTCTAGGTACAGCTATACACACCGACGTATTCGCCTCGTGATACTCTATGTACAGCTATACACACCGACGTATGCGCATGGTGATACTCTAGGTACAGCTATACACACCGACGTATGCGCCTGGCGATACTCTAGGTACAGCTATACACACCAACGTATTCGCCTGGTGATACTCTAGGTACAGCTATACACACCGACGTATGCGCCTGGTGATACTCTAGATACAGCTATACACACTGACGTATTCGCCTGGTGATACTCTATGTACAGCTATACACACCGACGTATGCGCCTGGCGATACTCTAGGTACAGCTATACACACCGACGTAATCGCCTGGTGATACTCTAGTTGGAGCTATACACACCGACGTATTCGCCTTATGATACTCTAGGTACAGCTATACACACCGACGTAGGGGCCTGGCGATACTCTAGGTACAGCTATACACACCGACGTATGCGCTTGGTGATATTCTAGGTACAGCTATACACACCGACGTATTCGCCTGGTGATACTCTAGGTACAGCTATACACACCGACGTATGCGCCTGGTGATACTCTAGGTACAGCTATACACACCGACGTATTCGCCTGGTGATACTCTAGGTACAGCTAGACACACCGACGTATGCGCCTGGTGATACTCTAGGTACAGCTATACACACCGACGTAATCGCCTGGTGATACTCTAGGTACAGCTACACACACCGACGTATCCGCCTGGTGATACTCTAGGTACAGCTATACACGCCGACGTATGCGCCTGGCGATACTCTAGGTACAGCTATACACACTGACGTATTGGCCTGGTGATACTCTAGGTACACCTATACACACCGACGTATTCGCCTGGTGATACTCTAGGTACAGCTAAACACACCGACGTATTCGCCTGGTGATACTCTAGGTACAGCTATACACACCGACGTATTCGCCTGGTGATACTCTAGGTACAGCTATACACACCGACGCATGCGCCTGGCGATATTCGACGTACAGTTATATACACTGACGTATTGGCCTGGTGATACTCTAGGTACAGCTATACACACTGACGTATTGGCCTGGTGATACTCTAGGTACAGCTATACACACCGACGTAGGGGCCTGGCGATACTCTAGGTACAGCTATACACACCGACGTATTCGCCTGGTGTTACTCTAGGTAGAGCTATACACAACGACGTATTCGCCTGGTGATACTCTAGGTACAGCTATACACACCGACGTAGGGGCCTGGCGATACTCTAGGTACAGCTATACACACCGACGTATGCGCTTGGTGATATTCTAGGTACAGCTATACACACCGACGTATTCGCCTGGTGATACTCTAGGTACAGCTATACACACCGACGTATGCGCCTGGTGATATTCTATGTACAGCTATACACACCGACGTATTCGCCTGGTGATACTCTAGGTACAGCTAGACACACCGACGTATGCGCCTGGCGATACTCTAGGTACAGCTATACACACCGACGTATGCGCCTAGTGATACTCTAGGTACAGCTATACACACCGACGTATTCGCCTGGTGATACTCTAGGTACAGCTATACACACCGACGTATGCGCTTGGTGATATTCTAGGTACAGCTATACACACCGACGTATTCGCCTGGTGATACTCTAGGTACAGCTATACACACCGACGTATGCGCCTGGTGATACTCTAGGTACAGCTATACACACCGACGTATTCGCCTGGTGATACTCTAGGTACAGCTAGACACACCGACGTATGCGCCTGGTGATACTCTAGGTACAGCTATACACACCGACGTATTCGCCTGGCGATACTCTAGGTACAGCTATACACACCGACGTATGCGCATGGCGATACTCTAGGTACAGCTATACACACTGACGTATTGGCCTGGCGATACTCTAGGTACAGCTATACACACCGACGTATGCGCCTGGCGATACTCTAGGTACAGCTATACACACCGACGTATGCGCCTGGTGATACTCTAGGTACAGCTATACACACTGACGTATTCGCCTGGTGATACTCTAGGTACAGCTATACACACCGACGTATTCGCCTGGCGATACTCTAGGTACAGCTATACACACCGACGTATGCGCCTGGCGATACTCTAGGTACAGCTATACACACCGACGTATTCGCCTGGCGATACTCTAGGTACAGCTATACACACCGACGTATGCGCATGGCGATACTCTAGGTACAGCTATACACACTGACGTATTGGCCTGGCGATACTCTAGGTACAGCTATACACACCGACGTATTCGCCTGGCGATACTCTAGGTACAGCTATACACACCGACGTATGCGCATGGCGATACTCTAGGTACAGCTATACACACCGACGTATTCGCCTGGCGATACTCTAGGTACAGCTATACACACCGACGTATTCGCCTGGTGATACTCTAGATACAGCTATACACACTGACGTATTCGCCTGGTGATACTCTAGGTACAGCTATACACACCGACGTATTCGCCTGGTGATACTCTAGGTACAGCTATACACACCGACGTATGCGCCTGGCGATACTCTAGGTACAGCTATACACACCGACGTATGCGCCTGGTGATACTCTAGGTACAGCTACACACACCGACATATTCGCCTGGTGATACTCTAGGTACAGCTATACACACCGATGTATTTGCCTGGTGATACTCTAGGCACAGCTATACACACCGACGTATGGGCCTGGCGATATTCTAGCTACAGCTATACACACCGACGTATGCGCCTGGTGATACTCTATGTACAGCTATACACACCGACATATCCGCCTGGTGATACTCTAGATACAGCTATACACACCGACGTATGCGCCTGGCGATACTCTAGGTACAGCTATACACACCGACGTATGCGCCTGGTGATACTCTAGGTACAGCTATACACACCGACGTATCCGCCTGGCGATACTCTAGGTACAGCTATACACACCGACGTATTCGCCTGGTGATATTCTAGCTACAGCTATACACACCGACGTATGCGCCTGGTGATACTCTAGGTACAGCTATACACACCAACGTATTCGCCTGGTGATACTCTAGGTACAGCTATACACACCGACGTATGCGCCTGGCGATATTCTAGGTACAGTTAGATACACTGACGTATTGGCCAGGTGATACTCTAGGTACAGCTATACACACTGACGTATTCGCCTGGTGATACTCTAGGTACAGCTATACACACCGACGTATGCGCCTGGTGATACTCTAGGTACAGCTATACACACTGACGTATTTGCCTGGTGATACTCTAGGTACAGCTATACACACCGACGTATGCGCCTGGTGATACTCTAGTTACAGCTATACACACCGACGTATGCGCCTGGTGATACTCTAGGTACAGCTATACACACCGACGTATGCGCCTGGTGATACTCTAGGTACAGCTATACACACCGACGTATGCGCCTGGTGATACTCTAGCTACAGCTATACACACCGACGTATGCGCCTGGTGATACTCTAGGTACAGCTATGCACACCGACGTATGCGCCTGGTGATACACTAGCTACAGCTATACACACCGACGTATTCGCCTGGTGATACTCTAGATACAGCTATACACACCGACGTATTCGCCTGGTGATACTCTAGATACAGCTATATACACCGGCGTATTCGCCAGGTGATACTCTAGGTACAGCTATACACACCGACGTATTCGCCTGGTGATACTCTAGATACAGCTATACACGCCGACGTATTCGCCCGATGATACTCTAGATACAGCTATACACACCGACGTATTCGCCTGGTGATACTCTAGGTACAGCTATACAGACCGACGTATGCGCCTGGTGATACTCTAGGTACAGCTATACACACCGACGTATCCGCCTGGTGATACTCTAGGTACAGCTATACACACCGACGTATGCGCCTGGTGATATTCTAGCTACAGCTATACACACCGACGTATTCGCCTGGCGATACTCTAGATACAGCTATACACACCGACGTATGCGCCTGGTGATACTCTAGGTACAGCTATACACACCGACGTATGCGCCTGGTGATACTCTAGCTACAGCTATACACACCGACGTATTCGAATGGTGATACTCTAGGTACAGCTATACACACCGACGTATGCGCCTGGTGATAATCTAGGTACAGCTATACACACCGACGTATGCGCCTGGTGATACTCTAGCTACAGCTATACACACCGACGTATTCGCCTGGTGATACTCTAGGTACAGCTATACACACCGACGTATTCGCCTGGCGATACCGTAGGTACAGCTATACACACCGACGTATTCGCCTGGTGATACTCTAGGTACAGCTATACACACCGACGTATGCGCTTGGTGATACTCTAGGTACAGCTATACACACCGACGTATTCGCCAGGTGATACTCTAGGTACAGCTATACACACTGACGTATGCGCTTGGTGATACTCTAGGTACAGCTATACACACCGACGTATTCGCCTGGCGACACTCTAGGTACAGCTATACACACTGACGTATTCGCCTGGTGATACTCTAGGTAGAGGTCTACACACCGACGTATTCGCCTGGTGATACTCTAGGTACAGCTATACACACCGACGTAGGGGCCTGGCGATACTCTAGGTACAGCTATACACACCGACGTATGCGCTTGGTGATATTCTAGGTACAGCTATACACACCGACGTATTTGCCTGGTGATACTCTAGGTACAGCTATACACACCGACGTAGGCGCCTGGTGATACTCTAGGTACAGCTATACACACCGACGTATTCGCCTGGTGATACACTAAGTACAGCTATATACACCGACGTATGCGCCCGGTGATACTCTAGGTACAGCTATACACACCGACGTATTCGCCTGGTGATACTCTAGGTACAGCTATACACACCGACGTATGCGCCTGGTGATACTCTAGGTACAGCTATACACACCGACGTATGCGCCTGGTGATACTCTAGGTACAGCTATACAAACCGACGTATTCGCCTGGTGATACTCTAGGTACAGCTATACACACCGACGTATGCGCCTGGTGATACTCTAGGTACAGCTATACACACCGACGTATTCGCCTGGTGATACTCTAGATACAGCTGTACACACCGACGTATGCGCTTGGTGATACTCTAGGTACAGCTATAAACACCGACGTATGCGCTTGGTGATACTCTAGATACAGCTATACGCACCGACGTATTCGCCTGGTGATACTATAGGTACAGCTATACACACCGACGTATTCGCCTGGTGATACTCTAGGTACAGCTATACACACTGACGTATTTGCCTGGTGATACTCTAGATACAGCTATACACACCGACGTATGCGCTTGGTGATACTCTAGATACAGCTATACGCACCGACGTATTCGCCTGGTGATACTCTAGGTACAGCTATACACACTGACGTATTTGCCTGGTGATACTCAAGATACAGCTATACACACCGACGTATGCGCCTGGTGATACTCTAGGTACAGCTGCACACACTGACGTATTCGCATCGGTGATACTCTAGGTACAGCTTTACACACCGACGTATGCGCTTGGTGATACTCTAGGTACAGCTATACACACCGACGTATGCGTCTGGTGATACTCTAGGTACAGCTATACACGCCGACGTATTCGCCTAGTGATACTCTAGGTACAGCTATACACACCGACGTATTCGCCTAGTGATACTCTAGGTACAGCTATACACACCGACGTATTTGCCTGGTGATACTCTAGCTACAGCAATACACACCGACGTATTCGCCTAGTGATACTCTAGGTACAGCTATACACGCCGACGTATTCGCCTGGTGATACTCTAGGTACAGCTATACACACCGACGTATTCGCCTGGTGATACTCTAGGTACAGCTATACACACCGACGTATGCGCCTGGTGATACTCTAGGTACAGCTATACACACCGACGTATGCGCCTGGCAATACTCTAGGTACAGCTATACACACCGACGTATTCGCCTGGCGATACTCTAGGTACAGCTATACACACTGACGTATTCGCCTGGTGATACTCTAGGTACAGCTATACACGCCGCGTATTCGCCTGGTGATACTCTAGGTACAGCTATACACACCGACGTATTCGCCTCGTGATACTCTATGTATAGCTATACACACCGACGTATGCGCATGGTGATACTCTAGGTACAGCTATACACACCGACGTATGCGCCTGGCGATACTCTAGGTACAGCTATACACACCAACGTATTCGCCTGGTGATACTCTAGGTACAGCTATACACACCGACGTATGCGCCTGGTGATACTCTAGATACAGCTATACACACTGACGTATTCGCCTGGTGATACTCTATGTACAGCTATACACACCGACGTATGCGCCTGGCGATACTCTAGGTACAGCTATACACACCGACGTATTCGCCTGGTGATACTCTAGTTGGAGCTATACACACCGACGTATTCGCCTGGTGATACTCTAGGTACAGCTATACACACCGACGTAGGGGCCTGGCGATACTCTAGGTACAGCTATACACACCGACGTATGCGCTTGGTGATATTCTAGGTACAGCTATACACACCGACGTATTCGCCTGGTGATACTCTAGGTACAGCTATACACACCGACGTATGCGCCTGGTGATACTCTAGGTACAGCTATACACACCGACGTATTCGCCTGGTGATACTCTAGGTACAGCTAGACACACCGACGTATGCGCCTGGTGATACTCTAGGTACAGCTATACACACCGACGTAATCGCCTGGTGATACTCTAGGTACAGCTACACACACCGACGTATCCGCCTGGTGATACTCTAGGTACAGCTATACACGCCGACGTATGCGCCTGGCGATACTCTAGGTACAGCTATACACACCGACGTATGCGCCTGGTGATACTCTAGGTACAGCTATACACACCGACGTATTCGCCTGGTGATACTCTAGGTACAGCTAAACACACCGACGTATTCGCCTGGTGATACTCTAGGTACAGCTATACACACCGACGTATTCGCCTGGTGATACTCAAGGTACAGCTATACACACCGACGCATGCGCCTGGCGATATTCGACGTACAGTTATATACACTGACGTATTGGCCTGGTGATACTCTAGGTACAGCTATACACACTGACGTATTGGCCTGGTGATACTCTAGGTACAGCTATACACACCGACGTAGGGGCCTGGCGATACTCTAGGTACAGCTATACACACCGACGTATTCGCCTGGTGATACTCTAGGTACAGCCATACACACCGACGTATTCGCCTGGTGATACTCTAGGTAGAGCTATACACACCGACGTATTCGCCTGGTGATACTCTAGGTACAGCTATACACACCGACGTAGGGGCCTGGTGATACACTAGATACAGCTATACACACCGACGTATGCGAGTGGTGATACTCTAGGTACAGCTATACACACCGACGTATTCGCCTGGTGATACTCTAGATACAGCTGTACACACCGACGTATGCGCCTGGTGATACTCTAGGTACAGCTATACACACCGACGTATGCGCTTGGTGATACTCTAGATACAGCAATACACACGGACGTATTCGCCCGGTGATACTATAGGTACAGCTATGCACACCGACGTATTCGCCTGGTGATACTCTAGGTACAGCTATACACACTGATGTATTTGCCTGGTGATACACTAGATACAGCTATACACACCGACGTATGCGCCTTGCGATACTCTAGATACAGCTATACACACTGACGTATTCGCCCGGTGATTCTCTAGGTACAGCTATACACACCGACGTATTTGCCTGGTGATACTCTAGGTACAGCTATACACACCGACGTATGCGTCTGGTGATACTCTAGCTACAGCTATACACACCGACATATGCGCCTGGCGTTACTCTAGGTACAGCTATACACACCGACGTATTCGCCTGGCGATACTCTAGGTACAGCTATACACACTGACGTATTCGCCTGGTGATACTCTAGGTACAGCTATACACGCCGCGTATTCGCCTGGTGATACTCTAGGTACAGCTATACACACCGACGTATTCGCCTCGTGATACTCTATGTACAGCTATACACACCGACGTATGCGCATGGTGATACTCTAGGTACAGCTATACACACCGACGTATGCGCCTGGCGATACTCTAGGTACAGCTATACACACCAACGTATTCGCCTGGTGATACTCTAGGTACAGCTATACACACCGACGTATGCGCCTGGTGATACTCTAGATACAGCTATACACACTGACGTATTCGCCTGGTGATACTCTATGTACAGCTATACACACCGACGTATGCGCCTGGCGATACTCTAGGTACAGCTATACACACCGACGTAATCGCCTGGTGATACTCTAGTTGGAGCTATACACACCGACGTATTCGCCTTATGATACTCTAGGTACAGCTATACACACCGACGTAGGGGCCTGGCGATACTCTAGGTACAGCTATACACACCGACGTATGCGCTTGGTGATATTCTAGGTACAGCTATACACACCGACGTATTCGCCTGGTGATACTCTAGGTACAGCTATACACACCGACGTATGCGCCTGGTGATACTCTAGGTACAGCTATACACACCGACGTATTCGCCTGGTGATACTCTAGGTACAGCTAGACACACCGACGTATGCGCCTGGTGATACTCTAGGTACAGCTATACACACCGACGTAATCGCCTGGTGATACTCTAGGTACAGCTACACACACCGACGTATCCGCCTGGTGATACTCTAGGTACAGCTATACACGCCGACGTATGCGCCTGGCGATACTCTAGGTACAGCTATACACACTGACGTATTGGCCTGGTGATACTCTAGGTACACCTATACACACCGACGTATTCGCCTGGTGATACTCTAGGTACAGCTAAACACACCGACGTATTCGCCTGGTGATACTCTAGGTACAGCTATACACACCGACGTATTCGCCTGGTGATACTCTAGGTACAGCTATACACACCGACGCATGCGCCTGGCGATATTCGACGTACAGTTATATACACTGACGTATTGGCCTGGTGATACTCTAGGTACAGCTATACACACTGACGTATTGGCCTGGTGATACTCTAGGTACAGCTATACACACCGACGTAGGGGCCTGGCGATACTCTAGGTACAGCTATACACACCGACGTATTCGCCTGGTGATACTCTAGGTAGAGCTATACACAACGACGTATTCGCCTGGTGATACTCTAGGTACAGCTATACACACCGACGTAGGGGCCTGGCGATACTCTAGGTACAGCTATACACACCGACGTATGCGCTTGGTGATATTCTAGGTACAGCTATACACACCGACGTATTCGCCTGGTGATACTCTAGGTACAGCTATACACACCGACGTATGCGCCTGGTGATATTCTATGTACAGCTATACACACCGACGTATTCGCCTGGTGATACTCTAGGTACAGCTAGACACACCGACGTATGCGCCTGGCGATACTCTAGGTACAGCTATACACACCGACGTATGCGCCTAGTGATACTCTAGGTACAGCTATACACACCGACGTATTCGCCTGGTGATACTCTAGGTACAGCTATACACACCGACGTATGCGCTTGGTGATATTCTAGGTACAGCTATACACACCGACGTATTCGCCTGGTGATACTCTAGGTACAGCTATACACACCGACGTATGCGCCTGGTGATACTCTAGGTACAGCTATACACACCGACGTATTCGCCTGGTGATACTCTAGGTACAGCTAGACACACCGACGTATGCGCCTGGTGATACTCTAGGTACAGCTATACACACCGACGTATTCGCCTGGCGATACTCTAGGTACAGCTATACACACCGACGTATGCGCATGGCGATACTCTAGGTACAGCTATACACACTGACGTATTGGCCTGGCGATACTCTAGGTACAGCTATACACACCGACGTATGCGCCTGGCGATACTCTAGGTACAGCTATACACACCGACGTATGCGCCTGGTGATACTCTAGGTACAGCTATACACACTGACGTATTCGCCTGGTGATACTCTAGGTACAGCTATACACACCGACGTATTCGCCTGGCGATACTCTAGGTACAGCTATACACACCGACGTATGCGCCTGGCGATACTCTAGGTACAGCTATACACACCGACGTATTCGCCTGGCGATACTCTAGGTACAGCTATACACACCGACGTATGCGCATGGCGATACTCTAGGTACAGCTATACACACTGACGTATTGGCCTGGCGATACTCTAGGTACAGCTATACACACCGACGTATTCGCCTGGCGATACTCTAGGTACAGCTATACACACCGACGTATGCGCATGGCGATACTCTAGGTACAGCTATACACACCGACGTATTCGCCTGGCGATACTCTAGGTACAGCTATACACACCGACGTATTCGCCTGGTGATACTCTAGATACAGCTATACACACTGACGTATTCGCCTGGTGATACTCTAGGTACAGCTATACACACCGACGTATTCGCCTGGTGATACTCTAGGTACAGCTATACACACCGACGTATGCGCCTGGCGATACTCTAGGTACAGCTATACACACCGACGTATGCGCCTGGTGATACTCTAGGTACAGCTACACACACCGACATATTCGCCTGGTGATACTCTAGGTACAGCTATACACACCGATGTATTTGCCTGGTGATACTCTAGGCACAGCTATACACACCGACGTATGGGCCTGGCGATATTCTAGCTACAGCTATACACACCGACGTATGCGCCTGGTGATACTCTATGTACAGCTATACACACCGACATATCCGCCTGGTGATACTCTAGATACAGCTATACACACCGACGTATGCGCCTGGCGATACTCTAGGTACAGCTATACACACCGACGTATGCGCCTGGTGATACTCTAGGTACAGCTATACACACCGACGTATCCGCCTGGCGATACTCTAGGTACAGCTATACACACCGACGTATTCGCCTGGTGATATTCTAGCTACAGCTATACACACCGACGTATGCGCCTGGTGATACTCTAGGTACAGCTATACACACCAACGTATTCGCCTGGTGATACTCTAGGTACAGCTATACACACCGACGTATGCGCCTGGCGATATTCTAGGTACAGTTAGATACACTGACGTATTGGCCAGGTGATACTCTAGGTACAGCTATACACACTGACGTATTCGCCTGGTGATACTCTAGGTACAGCTATACACACCGACGTATGCGCCTGGTGATACTCTAGGTACAGCTATACACACTGACGTATTTGCCTGGTGATACTCTAGGTACAGCTATACACACCGACGTATGCGCCTGGTGATACTCTAGTTACAGCTATACACACCGACGTATGCGCCTGGTGATACTCTAGGTACAGCTATACACACCGACGTATGCGCCTGGTGATACTCTAGGTACAGCTATACACACCGACGTATGCGCCTGGTGATACTCTAGCTACAGCTATACACACCGACGTATGCGCCTGGTGATACTCTAGGTACAGCTATGCACACCGACGTATGCGCCTGGTGATACACTAGCTACAGCTATACACACCGACGTATTCGCCTGGTGATACTCTAGATACAGCTATACACACCGACGTATTCGCCTGGTGATACTCTAGATACAGCTATATACACCGGCGTATTCGCCAGGTGATACTCTAGGTACAGCTATACACACCGACGTATTCGCCTGGTGATACTCTAGATACAGCTATACACGCCGACGTATTCGCCCGATGATACTCTAGATACAGCTATACACACCGACGTATTCGCCTGGTGATACTCTAGGTACAGCTATACACACCGACGTATGCGCCTGGTGATACTCTAGGTACAGCTATACACACCGACGTATCCGCCTGGTGATACTCTAGGTACAGCTATACACACCGACGTATGCGCCTGGTGATATTCTAGCTACAGCTATACACACCGACGTATTCGCCTGGCGATACTCTAGATACAGCTATACACACCGACGTATGCGCCTGGTGATACTCTAGGTACAGCTATACACACCGACGTATGCGCCTGGTGATACTCTAGCTACAGCTATACACACCGACGTATTCGAATGGTGATACTCTAGGTACAGCTATACACACCGACGTATGCGCCTGGTGATAATCTAGGTACAGCTATACACACCGACGTATGCGCCTGGTGATACTCTAGCTACAGCTATACACACCGACGTATTCGCCTGGTGATACTCTAGGTACAGCTATACACACCGACGTATTCGCCTGGCGATACCGTAGGTACAGCTATACACACCGACGTATTCGCCTGGTGATACTCTAGGTACAGCTATACACACCGACGTATGCGCTTGGTGATACTCTAGGTACAGCTATACACACCGACGTATTCGCCAGGTGATACTCTAGGTACAGCTATACACACTGACGTATGCGCTTGGTGATACTCTAGGTACAGCTATACACACCGACGTATTCGCCTGGCGACACTCTAGGTACAGCTATACACACTGACGTATTCGCCTGGTGATACTCTAGGTAGAGGTCTACACACCGACGTATTCGCCTGGTGATACTCTAGGTACAGCTATACACACCGACGTAGGGGCCTGGCGATACTCTAGGTACAGCTATACACACCGACGTATGCGCTTGGTGATATTCTAGGTACAGCTATACACACCGACGTATTTGCCTGGTGATACTCTAGGTACAGCTATACACACCGACGTAGGCGCCTGGTGATACTCTAGGTACAGCTATACACACCGACGTATTCGCCTGGTGATACACTAAGTACAGCTATATACACCGACGTATGCGCCCGGTGATACTCTAGGTACAGCTATACACACCGACGTATTCGCCTGGTGATACTCTAGGTACAGCTATACACACCGACGTATGCGCCTGGTGATACTCTAGGTACAGCTATACACACCGACGTATGCGCCTGGTGATACTCTAGGTACAGCTATACAAACCGACGTATTCGCCTGGTGATACTCTAGGTACAGCTATACACACCGACGTATGCGCCTGGTGATACTCTAGGTACAGCTATACACACCGACGTATTCGCCTGGTGATACTCTAGATACAGCTGTACACACCGACGTATGCGCTTGGTGATACTCTAGGTACAGCTATAAACACCGACGTATGCGCTTGGTGATACTCTAGATACAGCTATACGCACCGACGTATTCGCCTGGTGATACTATAGGTACAGCTATACACACCGACGTATTCGCCTGGTGATACTCTAGGTACAGCTATACACACTGACGTATTTGCCTGGTGATACTCTAGATACAGCTATACACACCGACGTATGCGCTTGGTGATACTCTAGATACAGCTATACGCACCGACGTATTCGCCTGGTGATACTCTAGGTACAGCTATACACACTGACGTATTTGCCTGGTGATACTCAAGATACAGCTATACACACCGACGTATGCGCCTGGTGATACTCTAGGTACAGCTGCACACACTGACGTATTCGCCCCGGTGATACTCTAGGTACAGCTTTACACACCGACGTATGCGCTTGGTGATACTCTAGGTACAGCTATACACACCGACGTATGCGTCTGGTGATACTCTAGGTACAGCTATACACGCCGACGTATTCGCCTGGTGATACTCTAGGTACAGCTATACACACCGACGTATTCGCCTAGTGATACTCTAGGTACAGCTATACACACCGACGTATTTGCCTGGTGATACTCTAGCTACAGCAATACACACCGACGTATTCGCCTAGTGATACTCTAGGTACAGCTATACACGCCGACGTATTCGCCTGGTGATACTCTAGGTACAGCTATACACACCGACGTATTCGCCTGGTGATACTCTAGGTACAGCTATACACACCGACGTATGCGCCTGGTGATACTCTAGGTACAGCTATACACACCGACGTATGCGCCTGGCAATACTCTAGGTACAGCTATACACACCGACGTATTCGCCTGGCGATACTCTAGGTACAGCTATACACACTGACGTATTCGCCTGGTGATACTCTAGGTACAGCTATACACGCCGCGTATTCGCCTGGTGATACTCTAGGTACAGCTATACACACCGACGTATTCGCCTCGTGATACTCTATGTACAGCTATACACACCGACGTATGCGCATGGTGATACTCTAGGTACAGCTATACACACCGACGTATGCGCCTGGCGATACTCTAGGTACAGCTATACACACCAACGTATTCGCCTGGTGATACTCTAGGTACAGCTATACACACCGACGTAGGGGCCTGGCGATACTCTAGGTACAGCTATACACACCGACGTATGCGCTTGGTGATATTCTAGGTACAGCTATACACACCGACGTATTCGCCTGGTGATACTCTAGGTACAGCTATACACACCGACGTATGCGCCTGGTGATACTCTAGGTACAGCTATACACACCGACGTATTCGCCTGGTGATACTCTAGGTACAGCTAGACACACCGACGTATGCGCCTGGTGATACTCTAGGTACAGCTATACACACCGACGTAATCGCCTGGTGATACTCTAGGTACAGCTACACACACCGACGTATCCGCCTGGTGATACTCTAGGTACAGCTATACACGCCGACGTATGCGCCTGGCGATACTCTAGGTACAGCTATACACACCGACGTATGCGCCTGGTGATACTCTAGGTACAGCTATACACACCGACGTATTCGCCTGGTGATACTCTAGGTACAGCTAAACACACCGACGTATTCGCCTGGTGATACTCTAGGTACAGCTATACACACCGACGTATTCGCCTGGTGATACTCAAGGTACAGCTATACACACCGACGCATGCGCCTGGCGATATTCGACGTACAGTTATATACACTGACGTATTGGCCTGGTGATACTCTAGGTACAGCTATACACACTGACGTATTGGCCTGGTGATACTCTAGGTACAGCTATACACACCGACGTAGGGGCCTGGCGATACTCTAGGTACAGCTATACACACCGACGTATTCGCCTGGTGATACTCTAGGTAGAGCTATACACACCGACGTATTCGCCTGGTGATACTCTAGGTACAGCTATACACACCGACGTAGGGGCCTGGCGATACTCTAGGTACAGCTATACACACCGACGTATGCGCTTGGTGATATTCTAGGTACAGCTATACACACCGACGTATTCGCCTGGTGATACTCTAGGTACAGCTATACACACCGACGTATGCGCCTGGTGATATTCTAGGTACAGCTATACACACCGACGTATTCGCCTGGTGATACTCTAGGTACAGCTAGACACACCGACGTATGCGCCTGGCGATACTCTAGGTACAGCTATACACACCGACGTATGCGCCTGGTGATACTCTAGGTACAGCTATACACACCGACGTATTCGCCTGGTGATACTCTAGGTACAGCTATACACACCGAGGTATGCGCTTGGTGATATTCTAGGTACAGCTATACACACCGACGTATTCGCCTGGTGATACTCTAGGTACAGCTATACACACCGACGTATGCGCCTGGTGATACTCTAGGTACAGCTATACACACCGACGTATTCGCCTGGTGATACTCTAGGTACAGCTAGACACACCGACGTATGCGCCTGGTGATACTCTAGGTACAGCTATACACACCGACGTATTCGCCTGGCGATACTCTAGGTACAGCTATACACACCGACGTATGCGCATGGCGATACTCTAGGTACAGCTATACACACTGACGTATTGGCCTGGCGATACTCTAGGTACAGCTATACACACCGACGTATGCGCCTGGCGATACTCTAGGTACAGCTATACACACCGACGTATGCGCCTGGTGATACTCTAGGTACAGCTATACACACTGACGTATTCGCCTGGTGATACTCTAGGCACAGCTATACACACCGACGTATTCGCCTGGCGATACTCTAGGTACAGCTATACACACCGACGTATGCGCCTGGCGATACTCTAGGTACAGCTATACACACCGACGTATTCGCCTGGCGATACTCTAGGTACAGCTATACACACCGACGTATGCGCATGGCGATACTCTAGGTACAGCTATACACACTGACGTATTGGCCTGGCGATACTCTAGGTACAGCTATACACACCGACGTATTCGCCTGGCGATACTCTAAGTACAGCTATACACACCGACGTATGCGCATGGCGATACTCTAGGTACAGCTATACACACCGACGTATTCGCCTGGCGATACTCTAGGTACAGCTATACACACCGACGTATTCGCCTGGTGATACTCTAGATACAGCTATACACACTGACGTATTCGCCTGGTGATACTCTAGGTACAGCTATACACACCGACGTATTCGCCTGGTGATACTCTAGGTACAGCTATACACACCGACGTATGCGCCTGGCGATACTCTAGGTACAGCTATACACACCGACGTATGCGCCTGGTGATACTCTAGGTACAGCTACACACACCGACATATTCGCCTGGTGATACTCTAGGTACAGCTATACACACCGATGTATTTGCCTGGTGATACTCTAGGCACAGCTATACACACCGACGTATGGGCCTGGCGATATTCTAGCTACAGCTATACACACCGACGTATGCGCCTGGTGATACTCTATGTACAGCTATACACACCGACATATCCGCCTGGTGATACTCTAGATACAGCTATACACACCGACGTATGCGCCTGGCGATACTCTAGGTACAGCTATACACACCGACGTATGCGCCTGGTGATACTCTAGGTACAGCTATACACACCGACGTATCCGCCTGGCGATACTCTAGGTACAGCTATACACACCGACGTATTCGCCTGGTGATATTCTAGCTACAGCTATACACACCGACGTATGCGCCTGGTGATACTCTAGGTACAGCTATACACACCAACGTATTCGCCTGGTGATACTCTAGGTACAGCTATACACACCGACGTATGCGCCTGGCGATATTCTAGGTACAGTTAGATACACTGACGTATTGGCCAGGTGATACTCTAGGTACAGCTATACACACTGACGTATTCGCCTGGTGATACTCTAGGTACAGCTATACACACCGACGTATGCGCCTGGTGATACTCTAGGTACAGCTATACACACTGACGTATTTGCCTGGTGATACTCTAGGTACAGCTATACACACCGACGTATGCGCCTGGTGATACTCTAGTTACAGCTATACACACCGACGTATGCGCCTGGTGATACTCTAGGTACAGCTATACACACCGACGTATGCGCCTGGTGATACTCTAGGTACAGCTATACACACCGACGTATGCGCCTGGTGATACTCTAGCTACAGCTATACACACCGACGTATGCGCCTGGTGATATTCTAGGTACAGCTACACACACCGACATATTCGCCTGGTGATACTCTAGGTACAGCTATACACACCGATGTATTTGCCTGGTGATACTCTAGGCACAGCTATACACACCGACGTATGGGCCTGGCGATATTCTAGCTACAGCTATACACACCGACGTATGCGCCTGGTGATACTCTATGTACAGCTATACACACCGACATATCCGCCTGGTGATACTCTAGATACAGCTATACACACCGACGTATGCGCCTGGCGATACTCTAGGTACAGCTATACACACCGACGTATGCGCCTGGTGATACTCTAGGTACAGCTATACACACCGACGTATCCGGCTGGCGATACTCTAGGTACAGCTATACACACCGACGTATTCGCCTGGTGATATTCTAGCTACAGCTATACACACCGACGTATGCGCCTGGTGATACTCTAGGTACAGCTATACACACCAACGTATTCGCCTGGTGATACTCTAGGTACAGCTATACACACCGACGTATGCGCCTGGCGATATTCTAGGTACAGTTAGATACACTGACGTATTGGCCAGGTGATACTCTAGGTACAGCTATACACACTGACGTATTCGCCTGGTGATACTCTAGGTACAGCTATACACACCGACGTATGCGCCTGGTGATACTCTAGGTACAGCTATACACACTGACGTATTTGCCTGGTGATACTCTAGGTACAGCTATACACACCGACGTATGCGCCTGGTGATACTCTAGTTACAGCTATACACACCGACGTATGCGCCTGGTGATACTCTAGGTACAGCTATACACACCGACGTATGCGCCTGGTGATACTCTAGGTACAGCTATACACACCGACGTATGCGCCTGGTGATACTCTAGCTACAGCTATACACACCGACGTATGCGCCTGGTGATACTCTAGGTACAGCTATGCACACCGACGTATGCGCCTGGTGATACACTAGCTACAGCTATACACACCGACGTATTCGCCTGGTGATACTCTAGATACAGCTATACACACCGACGTATTCGCCTGGTGATACTCTAGATACAGCTATATACACCGGCGTATTCGCCAGGTGATACTCTAGGTACAGCTATACACACCGACGTATTCGCCTGGTGATACTCTAGATACAGCTATACACGCCGACGTATTCGCCCGGTGATACTCTAGATACAGCTATACACACCGACGTATTCGCCTGGTGATACTCTAGGTACAGCTATACACACCGACGTATTCGCCTGGTGATACTCTAGCTACAGCTATACACACCGACGTATTCGCCTGGTGATACTCTAGCTACAGCTATACACACCGACGTATTCGCCTGGCGATACTCTAGGTACAGCTATACACACCGACGTATGCGCCTGGTGATACTCTAGGTACAGCTATACACACCGACGTATCCGCCTGGTGATACTCTAGGTACAGCTATACACACCGACGTATGCGCCTGGTGATATTCTAGCTACAGCTATACACACCGACGTATTCGCCTGGCGATACTCTAGGTACAGCTATACACACCGACGTATGCGCCTGGTGATACTCTAGGTACAGCTATACACACCGACGTATGCGCCTGGTGATACTCTAGCTACAGCTATACACACCGACGTATTCGAATGGTGATACTCTAGGTACAGCTATACACACCGACGTATGCGCCTGGTGATAATCTAGGTACAGCTATACACACCGACGTATGCGCCTGGTGATACTCTAGCTACAGCTATACACACCGACGTATTCGCCTGGTGATACTCTAGGTACAGCTATACACACCGACGTATTCGCCTGGCGATACCGTAGGTACAGCTATACACACCGACGTATTCGCCTGGTGATACTCTAGGTACAGCTATACACACCGACGTATGCGCTTGGTGATACTCTAGGTACAGCTATACACACCGACGTATTCGCCTGGTGATACTCTAGGTACAGCTATACACACCGACGTATGCGCTTGGTGATACTCTAGGTACAGCTATACACACCGACGTATTCGCCTGGCGACACTCTAGGTACAGCTATACACACTGACGTATTCGCCTGGTGATACTCTAGGTAGAGGTCTACACACCGACGTATTCGCCTGGTGATACTCTAGGTACAGCTATACACACCGACGTAGGGGCCTGGCGATACTCTAGGTACAGCTATACACACCGACGTATGCGCTTGGTGATATTCTAGGTACAGCTATACACACCGACGTATTTGCCTGGTGATACTCTAGGTACAGCTATACACACCGACGTAGGCGCCTGGTGATACTCTAGGTACAGCTATACACACCGACGTATTCGCCTGGTGATACACTAGGTACAGCTATATACACCGACGTATGCGCCCGGTGATACTCTAGGTACAGCTATACACACCGACGTATTCGCCTGGTGATACTCTAGGTACAGCTATACACACCGACGTATGCGCCTGGTGATACTCTAGGTACAGCTATACACACCGACGTATGCGCCTGGTGATACTCTAGGTACAGCTATGCAAACCGACGTATTCGCCTGGTGATACTCTAGGTACAGCTATACACACCGACGTATGCGCCTGGTGATACTCTAGGTACAGCTATACACACCGACGTATTCGCCTGGTGATACTCTAGATACAGCTGTACACACCGACGTATGCGCTTGGTGATACTCTAGGTACAGCTATAAACACCGACGTATGCGCTTGGTGATACTCTAGATACAGCTATACGCACCGACGTATTCGCCTGGTGATACTATAGGTACAGCTATACACACCGACGTATTCGCCTGGTGATACTCTAGGTACAGCTATACACACTGACGTATTTGCCTGGTGATACTCTAGATACAGCTATACACACCGACGTATGCGCTTGGTGATACTCTAGATACAGCTATACGCACCGACGTATTCGCCTGGTGATACTCTAGGTACAGCTATACACACTGACGTATTTGCCTGGTGATACTCAAGATACAGCTATACACACCGACGTATGCGCCTGGTGATACTCTAGGTACAGCTGCACACACTGACGTATTCGCCCGGTGATACTCTAGGTACAGCTTTACACACCGACGTATGCGTCTGGTGATACTCTAGGTACAGCTATACACGCCGACGTATTCGCCTAGTGATACTCTAGGTACAGCTATACACACCGACGTATGCGTCTGGTGATACTCTAGGTACAGCTATACACGCCGACGTATTCGCCTAGTGATACTCTAGGTACAGCTATACACACCGACGTATTCGCCTAGTGATACTCTAGGTACAGCTATACACACCGACGTATTTGCCTGGTGATACTCTAGCTACAGCAATACACACCGACGTATTCGCCTAGTGATACTCTAGGTACAGCTATACACGCCGACGTATTCGCCTGGTGATACTCTAGGTACAGCTATACACACCGACGTATTCGCCTGGTGATACTCTAGGTACAGCTATACACACCGACGTATGCGCCTGGTGATACTCTAGGTACAGCTATACACACCGACGTATGCGCCTGGCAATACTCTAGGTACAGCTATACACACCGAGGTATTCGCCTGGTGATACTCTAGGTACAGCTATACACACCGACGTATTCGCCTGGTGATACTCTAGGTACAGCTTTACACACCGACGTATGCGCCTGGTGATACTCTAGGTGCAGCTATACACACCGACGTATTCGCCTGGTGATACTCTAGGTACAGCTATACACACCGACGCATGCGCATGGCGATACTCTAGGTACAGCTATACACACTGACGTATTGGCCTGGTGATACTCTAGATACAGCTATACACACCGAGGTATGCGCCTGGCGATACTCTAGGTACAGCTTTACACACCGACGTATGCGCCTGGTGATACTCTAGGTACAGCTATACACACCGACGTATGCGCCTGGCGATACTCTAGGTACAGCTATACACACCGACGTATGCGCCTGGTGATACTCTAGCTACAGCTATACACACCGACGTATGCGCCTGGTGATACTCTAGGTACAGCTATACACACCGACGTATGCGCTTGGTGATACTCTAGGTACAGCTATACACACCGACGTATGCGCCTGGCGATACTCTAGGTACAGCTATACACACCGACGTATTCGCCTGATGATACTCTAGGTACAGCTATACACACCGACGTATGCGCCTGGCGATACTCTAGGTACAGCTATACACACCGACGTATGCGCCTGGCGATACTCTAGGTACAGCTATACACACTGACGTATTGGCCTTGTGATACTCTAGGTACAGCTATACACAGCGACGTATTTGCCTGATGATACTCTAGGTACAGCTATACACACCGACGTATGCGCCTGGCGATACTCTAGGTACAGCTATACACACCGACGTATGCGCCTGGCGATACTCTAGGTACAGCTATACACACTGACGTATTGGCCTGGCGATACTCTAGGTACAGCTATACACAGCGACGTATTTGCCTGATGATACTCTAGGTACAGCTATACACACCGACGTATGCGCCTGGCGATACTCTAGGTACAGCTATATACACTGACGTATTTGCCTGGTGATATTCTATGTACAGCTATACACACTGACGTATTTGCCTGGTGATACTCTAGGTACAGCTATACACACCGACGTATGCGCCTGGCGATACTCTAGGTACAGCTATACACACTGACGTATTGGCCTGGTGATACTCTAGGTACAGCTATACACACCGACGTATTTGCCTGGTGATACTCTAGGTACAGCTATACACACCGACGTATTTGCCTGGTGATACTCTAGGTACAGCTATACACACCGACGTATGCGCCTGGCGATACTCTAGGTACAGCTATACACACTGACGTATTGGCCTGGTGATACTCTAGGTACAGCTATACACACCGATGTATTTGCCTGGTGATACTCTAGGTACAGCTATACACACCGACGTATTTGCCTGGTAATACTCTAGGTTCAGCTATACACACCGACGTATGCGCCTGGCGATACTCTAGGTACAGCTATACACACTGACGTATTCGCCTGGTGATACTCTAGGTACAGCTATACACACCGACGTATTTGCCTGACGATATTCTATGTACAGCTATACACACCGACGTATGCGCCTGGCGATACTCTAGGTACAGCTATACACACCGACGTATGCGCCTGGTGATACTCTAGGTACAGCTATACACACCGACGTATTCGCCTGGTGATACTCTAGGTACAGCTATACACACCGACGTATTCGCCTGGTGATACTCTAGGTACAGCTATACAAACCGACGTATTCGCCTGGTGACACTCTAGATACAGCTGTACACACCGACGTATGCGCCTGGTGATACTCTAGGTACACCTATAAAAACACCGACGTATGCGCTTGGTGATACTCTTGATACAGCTATACGCACCGACGTATTCGCCTAGTGATACTATAGGTACAGCTATACACACCGACGTATTCGCCTGGTGATACTCTAGGTACAGCTATACACACTGACGTATTTGCCTGGTGATACTCTAGATACAGCTATACACACCGACGTATGCGCCTGGTGATACTCTAGGTACAGCTATACACACTGACGTATTCGCCCGGTGATACTCTAGGTACAGCTTTACACACCGACGTATGCGCTTGGTGATACTCTAGGTACAGCTATACACACCGACGTATGCGCCTGGCGATACTCTAGGTACAGCTATACACACTGACGTATTGGCCTGGTGATACTCTAGGTACAGCTATACACACCGACGTATTTGCCTGGTGATACTATAGGTACAGCTATACACACCGACGTATGCGCCTGACGATACTCTAGGTACAGCTATACACACTGACGTATTGGCCTGGTGATACTCTAGGTACAGCTATACACACCGACGTATTTGCCTGGTGATACTCTAGGTACAGCTATACACACCGACGTATTTGCCTGGTGATACTCTAGGTACAGCTATACACACCGACGTATTTGCCTGGTGATACTCTAGGTACAGCTATACACACCGACTTATGCGCCTGGTGATACTCTAGGTACAGCTATACACACCGACGTATCCGCCTGGTGATACTCTAGCTACAGCTATACACACCGACGTATGCGCCTGGCGATACTCTAGGAACAGCTATACACGCCGACGTATGCGCCTGGCGATACTCTAGGTACAGCTATACACACCGACGTATGCGCCTGGTGATACTCTAGGTACAGCTATACACACCGACGTATTCGCCTGGTGATACTCTAGGTACAGCTATACACACCGACGTATGCGCCTGGTGATTCTCTAAGTACAGCTATAAACACCGACGTATGCGCTTGGTGATACTCTAGATACAGCTATACGCACCGACGTATTCGCCTGGTGATACTATAGGTACAGCTATACACACCGACGTATTCGCCTGGTGATACTCTAGGTACAGCTATACACACTGACGTATTTGCCTGGTGATACTCTAGATACAGCTATACACACCGACGTATGCGCTTGGTGATACTCTAGATACAGCTATACGCACCGACGTATTCGCCTGGTGATACTATAGGTACAGCTATACACACCGACGTATTCGCCTGGTGATACTCTAGGTACAGCTATACACACTGACGTATTTGCCTGGTGATACTCTAGATACAGCTATACACACCGACGTATGCGCCTGGTGATACTCTAGGTACAGCTATACACACTGACGTATTCGCCCGGTGATACTCTAGGTACAGCTTTACACACCGACGTATGCGCTTGGTGATACTCTAGGTACAGCTATACACACCGACGTATGCGCCTGGCGATACTCTAGGTACAGCTATACACACTGACGTATTGGCCTGGTGATACTCTAGGTACAGCTTTGCACACCGACGTATTTGCCTGGTGATACTCTAGGTACAGCTATACACACCGACGTATGCGCCTGGCGATACTCTAGGTACAGCTATACACACTGACGTATTGGCCTGGTGATACTCTAGGTACAGCTATACACACCGACGTATTTGCCTGGTGATACTCTAGGTACAGCTATACACACCGACGTATTTGCCTGGTGATACTCTAGGTACAGCTATACACACCGACGTATGCGCTTGGCGATACTCTAGGTACAGCTATACACACTGTCGTATTGGCCTGGTGATACTCTAGGTACAGCTATACACACCGACGTATTTGCCTGGTGATACTCTAGGTACAGCTATACACACCGACGTATTTGCCTGGTGATACTCTAGGTACAGCTATACACACCGACGTATGCGCCTGGCGATACTCTAGGTACAGCTATACACACTGACGTATTGGCCTGGTGATACTCTAGGTACAGCTATACACACCGACGTATTTGCCTGGTGATACTCTAGGTACAGCTATACACACCGACGTATTTGCCTGGTGATACTCTAGGTACAGCTATACACACCGACGTATGCGCCTGGCGATACTCTAGGTACAGCTATACACACTGACATATTCGCCTGGTGATACTCTAGGTACAGCTATACACACCGACGTATTTGCCTGGTGATACTCTATGTACAGCTATACACACTGACGTATTTGCCTGGTGATACTCTAGGTACAGCTATACACACCGACGTATGCGCCTGGTGATACTCTAGCTACAGCTATACACACCGACGTATGCGCCTGGTGATACTCTAGGTACAGCTATACACACCGACGTATTTGCCTGGTGATACTCTAGGTACAGCTATACACACTGACGTATTTGCCTGGTGATACTCTAGGTACAGCTATACACACTGACGTATTGGCCTGGTGATACTCTAGGTACAGCTATACACACCGACGTATGCGCCTGGTGATACTCTAGGTACAGCTATACACACTGACGTATTCGCCTGGTGATACTCTAGGAACAGCTATACACACTGACGTATGCGCCTGGTGATACTCTAGGTACAGCTATACACACCGACGTATGCGCCTGGTGATACTCTAGGTACAGCTATACACACCGACGTATTCGCCTGGTGATACTCTAGATACAGCTATACACACCGACGTATTCGCCTGGTGATACTCTAGGTACAGCTATACACACCGACGTATGCGCCTGGTGATACTCTAGGTACAGCTATACACACCGACGTATGCGCCTGGTGATACTCTAGGTACAGCTATACACACCGACGTATGCGCCTGGTGATACTCTAGCTACAGCTATACACGCCGACGTATTCGCCTGGTGATACTCTAGATACAGCTATACACACCGACGTATTCGCCTGGTGATACTCTAGATACAGCTATACACACCGACGTATTCGCCTGGTGATACTCTAGCTACAGCTATACACACCGACGTATGCGCCTGGTGATACTCTAGCTACAGCTATACACACCGACGTATGCGCCTGGTGATACTCTAGGTACAGCTATACACACCGACGTATGCGCCTGGTGATACTCTAGGTACAGCTATACACACCGACGTATTCGCCTGGTGATACTCTAGGTACAGCTATACACACCGACGTATTCGCCTGGTGATACTCTAGGTACAGCTATACACACCGACGTATGCGCCTGGTGATACTCTAGCTACAGCTATACACGCCGACGTATTCGCCTGGTGATACTCTAGATACAGCTATACACACCGACGTATTCGCCTGGTGATACTCTAGATACAGCTATACACACCGACGTATTCGCCTGGTGATACTCTAGCTACAGCTATACACACCGACGTATTCGCCTGGTGATACTCTAGATACAGCTATACACACCGACGTATTCGCCTGGTGATACTCTAGATACAGCTATACACACCGACGTATTCGCCTGGTGATACTCTAGATACAGCTATACACGCCGACGTATTCGCCTGGTGATACTCTAGGTACAGCTATACACACCGACGTATTCGCCTGGTGATACTCTAGGTACAGCTATACACACCGACGTATGCGCCTGGTGATACTCTAGCTACAGCTATACACGCCGACGTATTCGCCTGGTGATACTCTAGATACAGCTATACACACCGACGTATTCGCCTGGTGATACTCTAGATACAGCTATACACACCGACGTATTCGCCTGGTGATACTCTAGGTACAGCTATACACACCGACGTATCCGCCTGGTGATACTCTAGGTACAGCTATACACACCGACGTATTCGCCTGGTGATACTCTAGATACAGCTATACACACCGACGTATTCGCCCTACATTTCCCATCTTCTGAAAAATGGCTTCAAATGACCTTCTTTGTCCCTGACCTACCTTTGACGTCAACAGACCTTACAACCTGACCAACCATCGGTAAGTCATCGTTCAATCATCGAAAAATGGAGAGAATTCAACACAGCTTGAACGACTTGAGCGAAACTGTAATATATATGGGAAAGGCGGCGGCGAGGAATGCAAACGAGACCCAGTGGAACTCAATGACTCCAGTAGGCCAGTGCTCGTCACGGGTGGCCGCCCATGTCGGGGTCACTGACATTTCCACAGGTCAAATGAAGGGCCCCAGAGGGGCTTTTTCGACACGGCGACACGGCGATTTTTAAAATCGACAACGCGACATTGGGGTTGTCTTAGAATCGACATGCGACACAAGATTTAGCGACACGCGACATGGAACTTTTCTTGAAATCGACACGCGACATGGACCTTTTCCTAAAATCGACACGCGACATGGACCTTTTCTTAAAATCGACACGCGACATGGGTACCCCCCCTCAGGGGCCCTAAATGAGGTGGATACATTCTTCTACTCGGGTTGGTGTTTATTGTTGTAAACACTTGTAGCAGAAAAACAAGAGTTCAGTAAACTAAAACATAAACCATCATTTTGACAGCGGGTCGCTAACCTAAAGGCCTCCACCAGATATGCTGGATACGGGGGACCGGTTAAGGTTTTCATGTTAAATGGTATAAATGTCGGCCCTTAAAAAGGGGGGGGGGGCGCGTCGGCGACACTCGAAACACTCGGGCGACTGCATTCACTGGACGCTTTCAGGGGTCTTTTTCTGTCGCCACGGTGTAGTATCTTGCATAAGAAGACGTTGTCACTGCTGTTTACAATTGTACTTTAGTCCCGCTCCTAAAGACGACGCGTCAATCAGTCATGGCCAGTGTGCCCGACGGCATTGTCAACATGTACCGCAAGGCGAGGTATGTGGCCTTCACCTTGCCCTCGCAGCGACCGTGAAGTGTGTGTGTGTACATGTTTGTCAGGGATATTGGGTCGGTAATGGGCGACAGGACGACTGGCAGGCATGTCTATAGATTGACACCTCGAAGCGAGGTTTGCTGGGTCTCATATGTAAGATACCGAGAACCAGGCTCCATGCAACTACAGACCGGCAAGCACCGTGGATCGGGCTTTACGCATACCATTGGAGAATAATGCATAGAACAAGAGCAGATCGACATCCCAGCGAATCTCATTAAAACTGTTCATATAGGTTTGCTTTCCCATAAGAATCATTTCAGCTCTTCCACCCGAAGATATTCTAGGTGAATATAATGTATCGAGGTTCTTATCGCATGCAGTCTCTATGCACGACATATGTACGTACATATTAAAAATGAAATGGTTTTGGACATTTTCTGTCAGACTGATATATGTTGGTGCGCGGTTAAGTAGCGTGCTTGTGTATTACCTCATCAGATGTGGTTTTTCGTCGAGAAACATTCGACATTCGAGACCGATAATTTTAAAAAAATCGACACTGGACACTCGACCCCCCCCCCCCCCGTCCTTTCAGATCCATACTAAGGTGAATGACACAAAAACGCTGTATCGGCTGAAAGCGCCGCCCACTAAACACTAAACTAAACACGGAAGACAAGCGATAAAAGGCGCAGCGGAAGCGGTCTGTCACGGCAGCCATGACCGAGTGATGTGCTCTGGCCCGCTGTAGCTCGTCGGTGTGTGAAATGGACCTATAAAACAGACATTAAAGACATGGAGCACGTCCGCTGTTCAATATCCCTAGCTCACATATTGCTGCTTTATTGTATTGGGGTAAGAAACATTTGAATGCTATGAGTTTTCATATCTTTGACAATGTTTTGCAATTGTTTTTACATTATGAACTTACGCAGGAGTATCCAACAATCATCAAGTGCGTGTAAGTTATTGCTTTGTAGGGCAACAACCCGTTTTGTTGTTGTTTTTTTGTGTTAACAGGCCTAGTGGGCAACATACCAACATGGCCAGGGTGCTTCGAAAAGGAAACGATCCATCTTGAATGACATGGCATGATAAAACTGCTTACCTTTATTAATTTGTGAAACTATGCGAGCTAGAACTGAGCCCAACAAAAGGTCAATGTTACATGTAAGTTTATGCAACAGGAAATTAGACAATTCAGAGGAAATGAAGAAATTTCTCTATGGGCAGGTTTGTTGCAATTCCGATGCGCATTCTATGACGCGGGGTGGGGTGGGTCTGGTGAAGCCGCCATTCCTACCCAACAGACTTGAAGATATTTGAGAAAACTTTTTTTTCCGCAAAGAATCATAACAGTATCTGAAATTTTAACATTTTCCATCTGATTGGAGCAAGAATAATTCATACTTGTCACTAAAATTCTGTGTGTAGGGGTGTGCTTACCATGGTTAAAAGTGTGTAATAAATTAATGAAATATCATAAATCTGAGACAGGGTACACATAGCTTTCAATTTATAATTAACTTTTCGTGGGTCATATTTAGTATTACATTCGAAATGCATGTTACCTTTCTCTTAACTGTGCATGTTCATCTTTCATTTCGTTGTGTTTTGCCGATTTTTGAAATCTCTGATTGGTTGATTGTGTTAAATATGACGCTTTGACCTATGTCAATCACATCGCGATAACGGCAAGGGTCAAGGAGGATATGAGCCATGTCTCTGGGAGAAACCTTTACTCTTTGCGAAGAAATACATGGGATCTTTTTCCTGCAGAAGCAATGACACTTGACACTGGCGGAAAAGATGGCTGGTGTGGCAGAGGTCAGAGGTCATACCACAACGTGCCCGAGCTAACCACCAGGCCGTCCGGACGTGTTGCCTCTGTTTACCGAGGATTGGGTGCTTTAAGAAGACATTTGCACAGCGATTTGAACCAAGCACCGGACTGGACAATAGCGCAACGCGCTACCCACTAGGTCACGCGGTGAGCGGAAACCACCTGCGGACTTCAAGGATGGTTTGTTGGTTGGTTATTCCGGACGCTTCAACCACTTTTGTTCATGTCGCGTCAATGAGAGAAGGAAGGGAGAGTGGAGCCATGTCCCCGGTGGTAACCCCTTACGCTTTACGAAGAAGGACATGGGATCTTTATCCTGCGACCACACAGACATGCAGGGCTCGAACCACCGAGCCACGCGCCGTTAGGCTCTCAGGTGGCCAGGGCACTCAATGCGAGCGCTCTAACCCACTGAGCTACCGGGCCGGCCCCGATGACTTCAAAGAACGACATGCCAAAAAAGTTACAGCTGAACAAAAGCATACACGATAAAGTAATAATGAAATATCACAGTACTATCCTGTCACAAAAACCTTTGATGTCAAGGAAAAGAAAATGCACGCAAAACGTAAGAACCAGAACCCCATCATCGATCAAATGGCCCTTTTCTTTCTATCCTACCAGAACCACACGAGGCGTCCTTGTGTTGTACTCGACGCAAGGACCCGTATAATGGAGGTGGGACGGATCCAGGTATAAACCCCTATATGCTATGTGAAACAAGACATGGGACCTTTATCAATGCATTTTGTGACAGCAATTAATGACCCTTTCATGTTACAGCAGACGTTGATGGCGCACTCCACATTGATGCACTCCATCTGAAGAGCACTAAACACAGATACATGTCCATTAATTAGTACCCTTCTCAAGTCTTTAGTATTTGTGCCGATAAGTCAGAATGTAATAGCTATACAGTGGCTCATTGTGAGTATATACCCAACGCTCCGCCCCACTAAGACATCCCGCGCCGCCACCACCCACCAGCCCGCCCCGCCAAGACTCCCGCAGACATGCCCAGGTTAACTAAGACCTGCCCAGCTTAACTAAGACCTGCCAAGCTTAACATGTGATACTTAAATGTAGTGGCTCTTTACGCATATATAATATATGGACTCAGCGTCCCACCCACCACCCACTCCACCTAGACATCCTTGGCCCTCCCCACGCACCACCCACTCCACCTAGACATCCTTGGCCCTCCCCACACACCACCAACTCCACCTAGACATCCTTGGCCCTCCCCACCCACCACCCACTCCACCCATTCCACCCAGACATCCCTGGCCCTACCTATCTCAAATTCTCTTTCTCTAACACCCCGCCCCCCCCCCCTTCTATCTCCCTGTCCTTCCATCTATATACCATACAACATATGTGTTAATAGCTATATATCTCGACACTTCACTTTAGTTTTAGTCCAGCTGACTGACAGCTCAATGCCATCATACATATTTCTATGACACTTGTTATGAAATGATACGCAGAGCCACAAAAACAAACCCAAGAAGCTCTGGAGGCTAATAACGAGAACGTGAAAATGCGAAGCCAGCTCCAGGCAACGCCGCCGTGATATTGACACGTGACGAGGCGAGATCTAGACGCGGTCTGCGAGAGCACTGCCATACGTCTCGCCGAGACCCGTTCGGCCACCGAGATGAAGGCTATAACAGCTAGACACGTTAATGACTGTCAGTGATGACCAAATTAAAGAAATAGCGAGAAAACACCCAGCAGTTATGGTTATGACCGCTCGAGGGACCTTCATAACGTGGAGTTATTGCTTTATTATTGCTTTTTCTCTTTTTTTGGGGGGCGGGGGCGGAGGGGGCGAGTTCCCAAGACTAGCTACTCAATGACTACTGTTTCTTTATCAAATTCTAGTCTGTCGTTTGGAAACTCAGGGCGCTTCAACTTAGCTGCGACGATATATGATTCCACGCTCGAGGAAATCACGTCCGAATGAGATATTCCGACTTTAAGTTACAACTAAAACGTTGTTCGCGCTATAGGCAGGCTGGTGTCCATGCAGCCACGTCGCAGATACATCGATGTCACACATTCATGTCACAGGCGGTAACAAGATTCACTAAGTTTCACACGTTCATCGTTTAACGGCCATATTATAAATTAATCATACAAAAGTAGACTTTTTGCGCAGGTGGGATTCGAACCCCGCACTTGCGGTATCTGCGCTATACCTGCTAAGCCACGGAGTGACCTCTATTTATAAACTGGCTTCATTAGAGTGTTCGGGACCGGCGCGACAGCTCAGTGGGCAACAGCGCTCGCATTGAGTGCTCTGGTCACCTGAGAGCCTAACGGCACGTGGGTCGGTGGTTCGAGCCCTGCTGTGGCCATGTCTGGGTGGTCGCAGTATAAAGACCCCATGTCCTTCTTCGTAAAGAGTAGGGGGTTTCCCCCGGGGACATGGCTCCACTCTCCCTTCCTTCTCCCATTGACGCGATATGACCAAAAGTGGTTAAAGCGTCCTGAATAACCAACCATTAGAGTATTCTCATAGGGTCTCTCCTTTCGTCTTGGTCCTAAACCAGTAAGCAAGTAAGTATGAACCAGCCAGACGCACCGCGTCCCCTTTGTTTGACAGTCCTGTAAAGTTTCACCTGATACGCTAAAAGGCCACAGAACTACTTACACTTAAATTAACGTTCAGCGGGCCCAGACAAAATATTGCGCCCCAGTTATCTACCGGAGAAAACCGTCGTTCCAGTCAGGGACTTGCAAAAACAGTACTGAGTCACGAAAATGTGACTGAAATGGCAAACAATGAGTTTTCTTCTGGTGTTTTAGCACAGCTTGTGACAAGGGTTTCAAGAATCACTGATACTTTGCGTCCATATATCATTTCTTCTGATGTTCCCCGCAGTTTGTGGAGACAGCAGTAGGCTATCTACCAGTCGTGGAAAAAACATGGTGGGCAGAAATATTGTCAGCAGACAAAAGATACCTTTGGCAATGCATGAGATAACAAATTACTATATATACAAATTAATATATATCTAGCAATCCTGTGTTTTATAAAAGTAAAAGGTATGTTGTTTAGATATGGATTTGAAGCAGTATTTATTTTACAAAAAGTTGGAGATGTAAATTGTAAGTGAAAGAATGGCACGGTGTAGTAAATAGCAACAGTAAACTTCAAAGTTACTGTTGCTGTAAGAGCCGGCTGGCGCCGAAAATATAATTTTACCCTGTAAACATCAGAAATACCGCGTAGCACTTTCCAAACTGATTTATTCAGATCATAACTTAGCCATAGAAAGGGGGAGAATGAATAATATTTCTAAGAGAATATTGTGTATGTACTGTATCAGCAGCCATAAATGTATGTATAGTAGTACACCACATGAATAACTTTTCCCTTCCTGGTTGCTTTTAGTGATGAGTTCTTGAAACTGTAGGGAAGTTCAGCTGTTGCTTGGGAAACCAGACGTAATGTTGCCTTTGACGCTTTAGGCCACTTCTTTGCACATATCGTTTTGGATCAATGGACCAAGAGGTGACTATCATGTGAAACTACGTACGCCTCAAGCCACATGCGTCAGAGATGTGGCCCTACATTCACCCGGCCTCTACCCACAGCCCTCTACCCCCAGCCATCCAACCTCAGCCCTCTACCTCCAGCCCTAATCCACCTCCCATCTATCCACAGCCCTCTACCCTCAGCCATCCACCGTCAGCCCTCTACCTCCAGCCCTAATCCACCTCCCATCTACCCACAGCCCTCTACCCCTAGCCATCCACCCTCAGCCCTCTACCTCCAGCCCTAATGCACCTCCCATCTACCCACAGCCCTCTACCCCCAGCCATCCACCGTCAGCTCTCTACCTCCAGCCCTAATGCACCTCCCATCTACCCACAGCCCTCTACCCCTAGCCATCCACCCTCAGCCCTCTACCTCCAGCCCTAATGCACCTCCCATCTACCCACAGCCCTCTACCCGCAGCCATCCACCGTCAGCTCTCTACCTCCAGCCCTAATGCACCTCCCATCTACCCACAGCCCTCTACCCTCAGCCATCCACCCACAGCTCTCTACCTCCAGCCCTAACGCACCTCCCAACTACCCACAGCCCTCTACCCCCAGCCATCCACCGTCAGCCCTCTACCTTCAGCCCTAATGCACCTCCCATCTACCCACAGCCCTCTACCCTCAGCCATCCACCGTCAGCCCTATACCTCCAGCCCTAATGCACCTCCCATCTACCCACAGCCCTCTACCCCCAGCCATCTACCGTCAGCCCTCTACCTCCAGCCCAAATCCACCTCCCATCTACCCACAGCCCTCTACCCTCAGCCATCCACCGTCAGCCCTCTACCTCCAGCTCTAATCCACCTCCCATCTACCCACAGCCCTCTACCCTCAGCCATCCACCCACAGCTCTCTACCTCCAGCCCTAACGCACCTCCCATCTACCCACAGCCCTCTACCCCCAGCCATCCACCGTCAGCCCTCTACCTCCAGCCCTAATGCACCTCCCATCTACCCACAGCCCTCTACCCTCAGCCATCCACCGTCAGCCCTCTACCTCCAGCTCTAATCCACCTCCCATCTACCCACAGCCCTCTACCCTCAGCCATCCACCCACAGCTCTCTACCTCCAGCCCTAACGCACCTCCCATCTACCCACAGCCCTCTACCCCCAGCCATCCACCGTCAGCCCTCTACCTCCAGCCCTAATGCACCTCCCATCTACCCACAGCCCTCTACCCCCAGCCATCCACCGTCAGCCCTCTACCTCCAGCCCTAATCCACCTCCCATCTACCCACAGCCCTCTACCCCCAGCCATCCACCGTCAGCCCTATACCTCCAGCCCTAATGCACCTCCCATCTACCCACAGCCCTCTACCCCCAGCCATCCACCCTCAGCCCTCTACCTCCAGCCATAATCCACCTCCCATCCACCCACAGCCCTCTACCTCCAGCCCTAATGCACCTCCCATCTACCCACAGCCCTCTACCCCCAGCCATCCACCGTCAGCCCTCTACCTCCAGCCCTAATGCACCTCCCATCTACCCACAGCCCGCTACCCCCAGCCATCCAACCTCAGCCCTCTACCTCCAGCCCTAATGCACCTCCCATCTACCCACAGCCCTCTACCCCCAGCCATCCACCGTCAGCCCTCTACCTCCAGCCCTAATCCATCTCTCATCCACCCACAGCCCTCTACCCCCAGCCATCCACCGTCAGCCCTCTACCTCCAGCCCTAATGCACCTCCCATCTACCCACAGCCCTCTACCCCCAGCCATACACCGTCAGCCCTCTAACTCCAGCCCTAATGCACCTCCCATCTACCCACAGCCCTCTACCCCAAGCCATACACCGTGAGCCCTCTACCTCCAGCCCTAATGCACCCCCCATCTACCCCCAGCCCTCTACCCCCAGCCATCTACCCTCAGCCCTCTACCTCCAGCCCTAATGCACCTCCCATCTACCCACAGCCCTCTACCCCCAGCCATCCACCGTCAGCCCTCTACCTCCAGCCCTAATGCACCTCCCATCTACCCACAACCCTCTACCCCCAGCAATCCCCCCTCAGCCCTCTACCTCCAGCCCTAATCCACCTCCCATCTACCCACAGCCCTCTACCCTCAGCCATCTACCCTCAGCCCTCTACCTCCAGCCCTAATCCACCTCCCATCTACCCACAGCCCTCTATCCCCAGCCATCCAACCTCAGCCCTCTACCTCCAGCCCTAATGCACCTCCCATCTACCCACAGCCCTCTACCCGCAGCCATCCACCGTCAGCTCTCTACCTCCAGCCCTAATGCACCTCCCATCTACCCACAGCCCTCTACCCCCAGCCATCCACCCTCAGCCCTCTACCTCCAGCCTAATCCACCTTCCATCTACCCACAGCCCTCTACCCTCAGCCATCCACCCTCAGCCCTCTACCTCCAGCCCTAATGCACCTCCCATCTACCCACAGCCCTCCACCCCCAGCCATTCACTCTCAGCCCTCTACCTCCAGCCCTAATCCACCTTCCATCTACCCACAGCCCTCTACCCTCAGCCATCCACCCTCAGCCCTCTACCTCCAGCCCTAATGCACCTCCCATCTACCCACAGCCCTCTACCCCCAGCCATCCACCGTTAGCCCTCTACCTCCAGCCCTAATCCATCTCCAATCAACCCACAGCCCTCTACCCCCAGCCATCCACCGTCAGCCCTCTACCTCCAGCCCTAATGCACCTCCCATCTACCCAGAGCCCTCTACCCTCAGCCATCCACCCTCAGCCTTCTACCTCCAGCCATAATCCACCTCCCATCTACCCACAGCCCTCTACCCCCAGCCATCCAACCTCAGCCCTCTACCTCCAGCCCTAATGCACCTCCCATCTACCCACAGCCCTCTACCCTCAGCCATCCACCGTCAGCCCTCTACCTCCAGCCCTAATGCACCTCCCATCTACCCACAGCCCTCTACCCACAGTCATCCACCGTCAGCCCTCTACCTCCAGCCCTAATGCACCTCCCATCTACCCACAGCCCTCTACCCCCAGCCATCCACCCTCAGCCCTCTACCACCAGCCTTAATCCACCTTCCATCTACCCACAGCCCTCTACCCCCAGCCATCCAACATCAGCCCTCTACCTCCAGCCCTAATGCACCTCCCATCTACCCACAGCCCTCTACCCGCAGCCATCCACCCTCAGCCCTCTACCTCCAGCCCTAATGCACCTCCAATCTACCCACAGCCCTCTACCCCCAGCCATCTACGGTCAGCCCTCTACCTCCAGCTCTAATCCACCTCCCATCTACCCACAGCCCTCTACCCCCAGCCATCCAACATCAGCCCTCTACCTCCAGCCCTAATCCACCTCCCATCTACCCCCAGACCTCCATCCTCAGCCATCCACCCTCAGCCCTCTACCTCCAGCCCTAATCCACCTCCCATCTACCCACAGCCCTCTACCCCCAGCCATCCAACCTCAGCCCTCTACCTCCAGCCCTAATGCACCTCCCATCTACCCACAGCCCTCCACCCCCAGCCATTCACTCTCAGCCCTCTACCTCCAGCCCTAATGCACCTCCCATCTACCCACAGCCCTCTACCCCCAGCCATCCACCGTCAGCCCTCTACCCCCAGCCCTAATGCACCTCCCATCTACACACAGCCCTCTACCCCCAGCCATCCAACCTCAGCCCTCTACCTCCAGCCCTAATTCACCTCCCATCTACCCACAGCCCTCTACCCCCAGCCATCCACCCTCAGCCCTCTACCTCCAGCCTAATCCACCTTCCATCTACCCACAGCCCTCTACCCTCAGCCATCCACCCTCAGCCCTCTACCTCCAGCCCTAATGCACCTCCCATCTACCCACAGCCCTCTACCCGCAGCCATCCATCGTCAGCTCTCTACCTCCAGCCCTAATGCACCTCCCATCTACCCACAGCCCTCTACCCCCAGCCATCCACCCTCAGCCCTCTACCTCCAGCCTAATCCACCTTCCATCTACCCACAGCCCTCTACCCTCAGCCATCCACCCTCAGCCCTCTACCTCCAGCCCTAATGCACCTCCCATCTACCCACAGCCCTCCACCCCCAGCCATTCACTCTCAGCCCTCTACCTCCAGCCCTAATGCACCTCCCATCTACCCACAGCCCTCTACCCCCAGCCATCCACCGTCAGCCCTCTACCCCCAGCCCTAATGCACCTCCCATCTACACACAGCCCTCTACCCCCAGCCATCCAACCTCAGCCCTCTACCTCCAGCCCTAATTCACCTCCCATCTACCCACAGCCCTCTACCCCCAGCCATCCACCCTCAGCCCTCTACCTCCAGCCTAATCCACCTTCCATCTACCCACAGCCCTCTACCCTCAGCCATCCACCCTCAGCCCTCTACCTCCAGCCCTAATGCACCTCCCATCTACCCACAGCCCTCTACCCGCAGCCATCCATCGTCAGCTCTCTACCTCCAGCCCTAATGCACCTCCCATCTACCCACAGCCCTCTACCCCCAGCCATCCACCCTCAGCCCTCTACCTCCAGCCTAATCCACCTTCCATCTACCCACAGCCCTCTACCCTCAGCCATCCACCCTCAGCCCTCTACCTCCAGCCCTAATGCACCTCCCATCTACCCACAGCCCTCTACCCCCAGCCATCCACCGTCAGCCCTCTACCTCCAGCCCTAATGCACCTCCCATCTACCCACAGCCCCCTACCCCCAGCCATCAAACCTTAGCCCTCTACCTCCAGCCCTAATGCACCTCCCATCTACCCACAGCCCTCTACCCCCAGCCATCCAACCTCAGCCCTCTACCTCCAGCCCTAATGCACCTCCCATCTACCCACAGCCCTCTACCCCCAGCCATCCAACCTCAGCCCTCTACCTTCAGCCCTAATGCACCTCCCATCTACCCACAGCCCTCTACCCCCAGCCATCCACCCACAGCCCTCTACCGCCAGCCCTAATCCACCTCCCATCTACCCACAGCCCTCTACCCCCAGCCATCCACCGTGAGCCCTCTACCACCAGCCCTTATGCACCTGCCATCTACCCACAGCCCTATACCCCCAGCCATCCAACCTCAGCCCTCTACCTCCAGCCCTAATGCACCTCCCATCTACCCACAGCCCTCTACCCCCAGCCATCCACCGTCAGCCCTCTACCTCCAGCCCTAATCCACCTCCCATCTACCCACAGCCCTCTACCCCCAGCCATCCGCCATCAGCTCTCTACCTCCAGCCCAAATGCACCTCCCATCTACCCACAGCCCTCTACCCCCAGCCATCCACCGTCAACCCTCTTCTTCCAGCCCTAATGCACCTCCCATCTACCAAAAGCCCTCTACCCGCAGCCATCCACCCTCAGCCCTCTACCTCTAGCCCTAATGCACCTCCCATCTACCCACAGCCCTCTACCCCCAGCCATCCACCGTCAGCCCTCTACCTCCAGCCCTAATGCACCTCCCATCTACCCACAGCCCTCTACCCCCAGCCATCCACCGTCAGCCCTCTACCTCCAGCCCTAATGCATCACCCATCTACCCACAGCCCTCTACCCCCAGCCATCCACCGTCAGCCCTCTACCTCCAGCCCTAATGCACCTCCCATCTACCCACAGCCCTCTACCCCCAGCCATCCACTCTCAGCCCTCTACCTCCAGCCCTAATGCACCTCCTATCTACCCACAGCCCTCTACCCCCAGCCATCCACCGTCAGCCCTCTACCTCCAGCCCTAATCCACCTCCCATCTACCCACAGCCCTCTACCCTCAGCCATCCACCCACAGCTCTCTACCTTCAGCCCTAATGCACCTCCCATCTACCCACAGCTCTCTACCCCCAGCCATCCACCGTCAGCCCTATACCTCCAGCCCTAATGCACCTCCCATCTACCCACAGCCCTCTACCCCCAGCCATCCACCCTCAGCCCTCTACCTCCAGCCCTAATCCACCTCCCATCCACCCACAGCCCTCTACCTCCAGCCCTAATGCACCTCCCATCTTCCCACAGCCCTTTACCCCCAGCCATCCACCGTCAGCCCTCTACCTCCAGCCCTAATGCACCTCCCATCTACCCACAGCCCTCTACCCCCAGCCATCCACCGTCAGCCCTCTACCTCCAGCCCTAATGCACCTCCAATCTACCCACAGCCCTCTACCCCGAGCCATCCACCGTCAGCCCTCTACCTCCAGCCCTAATGCACCTCCCATCTACCCACAGCCCTCTACCCCCAGCCATCCACCGTCAGCCCTCTACCTCCAGCCCTAATGCACCTCCCATCTACCCACAGCCCTCTACCCCCAGCCATCCACCGTCAGCCCTCTACCTCCTGCCCTAATGCACCTCCCATCTACCCACAGCCCTCTACCCCCAGCCATCCACCGTCAGCCCTCTACCTCCAGCCCTCATCCATCTCCCATCTACCCACAGCCCTCTACCCCCAGCCATCCACCGTCAGCCTTCTACCTCCAGCCCTAATGCACCTCCCATCTACCCACAGCCCTCTACCCCCAGCCATCCACCGTCAGCCCTCTACCTCCTGCCCTAATGCACCTCCCATCTACCCACAGCCCTCTACCCCCAGCCATCCACCGTCAGCCCTCTACCTCCAGCCCTCATCCATCTCCCATCTACCCACAGCCCTCTACCCCCAGCCATCCAACCTCAGCCTTCTACCTCCAGCCCTAATGCATCTCCCATCTACCCACAGCCCTCTACACGCAGCCATCCACCCTCAGCCCTCTACCTAGAACCCTAATGCACCTCCCATCTACCCACAGCCCTCTACCCTCAGCCATCCACCCACAACCCTCTACCTCCAGCCCTAATGCACCTCCCATCTACCCACATCCCTCTACCCCCAGCCATCCAACCTCAGCCCTCTACCTCCAGCCCTAATGCACCTCCCATCTACCCACAGCCCTCTACCTCCAGCCATAATGCACCTCCCATCTACCCACAGCCCTCTACCCCCAGCCATCCACCGTCAGCCCTCTACCTCCAGCCCTAATGCACCTCCCATCTACCCACAGCCCTCTACCTCCAGCCATAATGCACCTCCCATCTACCCACAGCCCTCTACCCCCAGCCATCCACCGTCAGCCCTCTACCTCCAGCCCTAATGCACCTGCCATCTACCCACAGCCCTATACCCCCAGCCATCCAACTTCAGCGCTCTACCTCCAGCCCTAATCCACCTCCCATCCACCCACAGCCCTCTACCTCCAGCCCTAATGCACCTCCCATCTACCCACAGCCCTCTACCCCCAGCCATCCACCCTCAGCCCTCTACCTCCAGCCCTAATGCACCTCCCATCTACCCACAGCCCGCTACCCCCAGCCATCCAACCTCAGCCCTCTACCTCCAGCCCTAATGCACCTCTCATCTACCCACGGCCCTCTACCCCCAGCCATCCACCGTCAGCCCTCTACCTCCAGCCCTAATCCATCTCCCATCCACCCCCAGCCATCCACCGTCAGCCCTCTTCCTCCAGCCCTAATGCACCTCCCATCTACCCACAGCCCTCTACCCCCAGCCATACACCGTCAGCCCTCTAACTCCAGCCCTAATGCACCTCCCATCTACCCACAGCCCTCTACCTCAAGCCATACACCGTGAGCCCTCTACCTCCAGCCCTAATGCACCCCCCATCTACCCCCAGCCCTCTACCCCCAGCCATCCACCCTCAGCCCTCTACCTCCAGCCCTAATGCACCTCCCATCTACCCACAGCCCTCTACCCCCAGCCATCCACCGTCAGCCCTCTACCTCCAGCCCTAATGCACCTCCCATCTACCCACAACCCTCTACCCCCAGCAATCCCCCCTCAGCCCTCTACCTCCAGCCCTAATCCACCTCCCATCTACCCACAGCCCTCTACCGTCAGCCATCTACCCTCAGCCCTCTACCTCCAGCTCTAATCCACCTCCCATCTACCCACAGCCCTCTACCCCCAGCCATCCAACCTCAGCCCTCTACCTCCAGCCCTAATGCACCTCCCATCTACCCACAGCCCTCTACCCGCAGCCATCCACCGTCAGCTCTCTACCTCCAGCCCTAATGCACCTCCCATCTACCCACAGCCCTCTACCCCCAGCCATCCACCGTCAGCCCTCTACCTCCAGCCCTAATGCACCTCCCATCTACCCACAGCCCTCTACCCCCAGCCATCCACCCTCAGCCCTCTACCTCCAGCCCTAATGCACCTCCCATCTACCCACAGCCCTCTACCCCCAGCCATCCAACCTCAGCCCTCTACCTCCAGCCCTAATGCACCTCCCATCTACCCACATCCCTCTACCCTCAGCCATCCACCGTCAGCCCTCTACCTCCAGCCCTAATGCACCTCCCATCTACCCACAGCCCTCTACCCCCAGCCATCCACCCTCAGCTCTCTACCTCCAGCCCTAATGCACCTCCCATCTACCCACAGCCCTCTACCCACAGCCATCCACCCTCAGCCCTCTACCTCCAGCCCTAATGCACCTCCCATCTACCCACAGCCCTCTACCCCCAGCCATCCACCGTCAGCCCTCTACCTCCAGCCCTAATCCATCTCCAATCTACCCACAGCCCTCTACCCCCAGCCATCCACCGTCAGCCCTCTACCTCCAGCCCTAATGCACCTCCCATCTACCCAGAGCCCTCTACCCTCAGCCATCCACCCTCAGCCTTCTACCTCCAGCCATAATCCACCTCCCATCTACCCACAGCCCTCTACCCCCAGCCATCCAACCTCAGCCCTCTACCTCCAGCCCTAATGCACCTCCCATCTACCCACAGCCCTCTACCCTCAGCCATCCACCGTCAGCCCTCTACCTCCAGCCCTAATGCACCTCCCATCTACCCACAGCCCTCTACCCCCAGTCATCCACCGTCAGCCCTCTACCTCCAGCCCTAATGCACCTCCCATCTACCCACAGCCCTCTACCCCCAGCCATCCACCCTCAGCCCTCTACCTCCAGCCCTAATCCACCTTCCATTTACCCACAGCCCTCTACCCCCAGCCATCCAACATCAGCCCTCTACCTCCAGCCCTAATGCACCTCCCATCTACCCACAGCCCTCTACCCGCAGCCATCCACCCTCAGCCCTCTACCTCCAGCCCTAATGCACCTCCAATCTACCCACAGCCCTCTACCCCCAGCCATCTACGGTCAGCCCTCTACCTCCAGCCCTAATCCACCTCCCATCTACCCACAGCCCTCTACCCCCAGCCATCCAACATCAGCCCTCTACCTCCAGCCCTAATCCACCTCCCATCTACCCCCAGACCTCCATCCTCAGCCATCCACCCTCAGCCCTCTACCTCCAGCCCTAATCCACCTCCCATCTACCCACAGCCCTCTACCCCCAGCCATCCAACCTCAGCCCTCTACCTCCAGCCCTAATACACCTCCAATCTACCCACAGCCCTCTACCCCCAGCCATCCACTCTCAGCCCTCTACCTCCAGCCCTAATGTACCTCCCATCTACCCACAGCCCTCTACCCCCAGCCATCCACCGTCAGCCCTCTACCCCCAGCCCTAATGCACCTCCCATCTACACACAGCCCTCTACCCCCAGCCATCCAACCTCAGCCCTCTACCTCCAGCCCTAATTCACCTCCCGTCTACCCACAGCCCTCTACCCCGAGCCATCCACCCTCAGCCCTCTACCTCCAGCCTAATCCACCTTCCATCTACCCACAGCCCTCTACCCTCAGCCATCCACCCTCAGCCCTCTACCTCCAGCCCTAATGCACCTCCCATCTACCCACAGCCCTCTACCCGCAGCCATCCATCGTCAGCTCTCTACCTCCAGCCCTAATGCACCTCCCATCTACCCACAGCCCTCTACCCCCAGCCATCCACCCTCAGCCCTCTACCTCCAGCCTAATCCACCTTCCATCTACCCACAGCCCTCTACCCTCAGCCATCCACCCTCAGCCCTCTACCTCCAGCCCTAATGCACCTCCCATCTACCCACAGCCCTCTACCCCCAGCCATCCACCGTCAGCCCTCTACCTCCAGCCCTAATGCACCTCCCATCTACCCACAGCCCCCAACCCCCAGCCATCCACCGTCAGCCCTCTACCTCCAGCCCTAATGCACCTCCCATCTACCCACAGCCCTCTACCCCCAGTCATCCACCGTCAGCCCTCTACCTCCAGCCCTAATGCACCTCCCATCTACCCACAGCCCTCTACCCCCAGCCATCCACCTTCAGCCCTCTACCTCCAGCCCTAATCCACCTTCCATTTACCCACAGCCCTCTACCCCCAGCCATCCAACATCAGCCCTCTACCTCCAGCCCTAATGCACCTCCCATCTACCCACAGCCCTCTACCCGCAGCCATCCACCCTCAGCCCTCTACCTCCAGCCCTAATGCACCTCCAATCTACCCACAGCCCTCTACCCCCAGCCATCTACGGTCAGCCCTCTACCTCCAGCCCTAATCCACCTCCCATCTACCCACAGCCCTCTACCCCCAGCCATCCAACATCAGCCCTCTACCTCCAGCCCTAATCCACCTCCCATCTACCCCCAGACCTCCATCCTCAGCCATCCACCCTCAGCCCTCTACCTCCAGCCCTAATCCACCTCCCATCTACCCACAGCCCTCTACCCCCAGCCATCCAACCTCAGCCCTCTACCTCCAGCCCTAATACACCTCCAATCTACCCACAGCCCTCTACCCCCAGCCATCCACTCTCAGCCCTCTACCTCCAGCCCTAATGCACCTCCCATCTATCCACAGCCCTCTACCCCCAGCCATCCACCGTCAGCCCTCTACCCCCAGCCCCAATGCACCTCCCATCTACACACAGCCCTCTACCCCCAGCCATCCAACCTCAGCCCTCTACCTCCAGCCCTAATTCACCTCCCGTCTACCCACAGCCCTCTACCCCGAGCCATCCACCCTCAGCCCTCTACCTCCAGCCTAATCCACCTTCCATCTACCCACAGCCCTCTACCCTCAGCCATCCTCCCTCAGCCCTCTACCTCCAGCCCTAATCCACCTACCATCCACCCACAGCCCTCTACCTCCAGCCATAATGCACCTCCCATCTACCCACAGCCCTCTACCCCCAGCCATCCACCGTCAGCCCTCTACCTCCAGCCCTTATGCACCTGCCATCTACCCGCAGCCCTATACCCCCAGCCATCCAACCTCAGCCCTCTACCTCCAGCCCTAATGCACCTCCCATCTACCCACAGCCCTCTACCCCCAGCCATCCACCGTCAGCCCTCTACCTCCAGCCCTAATCCACCTCCCATCTACCCACAGCCCCCTACCCCCAGCCATCCACCATCAGCCTTCTACCTCCAGCCCTAATGCACCTCCCATCTGCCCACAGCCCTCTACCCCCAGCCATCCACCGTCAGCCCTCTACCTCCAGCCCTAATCCACCTCCCATCTACCCACAGCCCTCTACCCTCAGCCATCCACCGTCAGCCCTCTACCTCCAGCCCTAATGCACCTCCCATCTACCCACAGCCCTCTACCCCCAGCCATCCACCGTCAGCCCTCTACCTCCAGCCCTAATGCACCTCCCATCTACCCACAGCCCCCAACCCCCAGCCATCCACCGTCAGCCCTCTACCTCCAGCCCTAATGCACCTCCCATCTACCCACAGCCCTCTACCCCCAGCCATCCACCGTCAGCCCTCTACCTCCAGCCCTAATGCACCTCCCATCTACCCACAGCCCTCTACCCCCAGCCATCCACCCTCAGCCCTCTACCTCCAGCCCTAATGCACCTCCCATCTACCAAAAGCCCTCTACCCGCAGCCATCCACCCTCAGCCCTCTACCTCCAGCCCTAATGCACCTCCCATCTACCCACAGTCCTCTACCCCCAGCCATCCACCGTCAGCCCTCTACGTCCAGCCCTAATGCACCTCCCATCTACCCACCACCCTCTACCCGCAGCCATCCACCGTCAGCCCTCTACCTCCAGCCCTAATCCACCTCCCATCTACCCACAGCCCTCTACCCTCAGCCATCCACCCACAGCTCTCTACCTCCAGCCCTAATCCACCTCCCATCTACCCACAACCCTCTACCCTCAGCCATCCACCCTCAGCCCTCTACCTCCAGCCCTAATCCACCTCCCATCCACCCACAGCCCTCTACCTCCAGCCCTAATGCACCTCCCATCTTCCCACAGCCCTCTACCCCCAGCCATCCACCGTCAGCCCTCTACCTCCAGCCCTAATGCTCCTCCCATCTACCCACAGCCCTCTACCCCCAGCCATCCACCGTCAGCCCTCTACCTCCAGCCCTAATGCACCTCCCATCTACCCACAGCCCTCTACCCCGAGCCATCCACCGCCAGCCCTCTACCTCCATCCCTAATGCATCTCCCATCTACCCACAGCCCTCTACCCCCTGCCATCCACCGTCAGCCCTCTACCTCCAGCCCTAATGCACCTCCCATCTACCCACAGCCCTCTACCCCCAGCCATCCACCGTCAGCCCTCTACCACCTGCCCTAATGCACCTCCCATCTACCCACAGCCCTCTACCCCCAGCCATCCACCGTCAGCCCTCTACCTCCAGCCCTCATCCATCTCCCATCTGCCCACCACCCTCTACCCCCAGCCATCCAACCTCAGCCCTCTACCTCCAGCCCTAATGCATCTCCCATCTACCCACTGCCCTCTACACGCAGCCATCCACCCTCAGCCCTCTACCTAGAGCCCTAATGCACCTCCCATCTACCCACAGCCCTCTACCCTCAGCCATCCACCCACAACCCTCTACCTCCAGCCCTAATGCACCTCCCATCTACCCACAGCCCTCTACCCCCAGCCATCCACCGTCAGCCCGCTACCTCCAGCTCTAATGCACCTCCCATCTACCCACAGCCCTCTGCCCCCAGCCATCAAACCTCAGCCCTCTACCTCCAGCCCTAATGCACCTCCCATCTACCCACAGCCCTCTACCCCCAGCCATCCAACCTCAGCCCTCTAACTCCAGCCCTAATGCACCTCCCATCTACCCACAGCCCTCTACCCCCAGCCATCCTCCCTCAGCCCTCTACCTCCAGCCCTAATCCACCTACCATCCACCCACAGCCCTCTACCTCCAGCCATAATGCACCTCCCATCTACCCACAGCCCTCTACCCCCAGCCATCCACCGTCAGCCCTCTACCTCCAGCCCTTATGCACCTGCCATCTACCCGCAGCCCTATACCCCCAGCCATCCAACCTCAGCCCTCTACCTCCAGCCCTAATGCACCTCCCATCTACCCACAGCCCTCTACCCCCAGCCATCCACCGTCAGCCCTCTACCTCCAGCCCTAATCCACCTCCCATCTACCCACAGCCCCCTACCCCCAGCCATCCACCATCAGCCTTCTACCTCCAGCCCTAATGCACCTCCCATCTGCCCACAGCCCTCTACCCCCAGCCATCCACCGTCAGCCCTCTACCTCCAGCCCTAATCCACCTCCCATCTACCCACAGCCCTCTACCCCCAGCCATCCACCGTCAGCCCTCTACCTCCAGCCCTCATGCACCTCCCACCTACCCACAGCCCTCTACCCGCAGCCATCCATCCCCAGCCCTCTACCTCCAGCCCTAATGCACCTCCCATCTACCCACAGCCCTCTACCCGCAGCCATCCACCCTCAGCCCTCTACCTCAAGCCCTAATCCACCTTCCATCTACCAACAGCCCTCTACCCGCAGCCATCCACCCCCAGCCCTCTACCTCCAGCCCTAATGCACCTCCCATCTACCCACAGCCCTCTACCCGCAGCCATCCACCCTCAGCCCTCTACCTCCAGCCCTAATCCACCTCCCATATACCAACAGCCCTCTACCCGCAGCCATCCACCCCCAGCCCTCTACCTCCAGCCCTAATGCACCTCCCATCTACCCACAGCCCTCTACCCGCAGCCATCCACCCTCAGCCCTCTACCTCCAGCCCTAATCCACCTTCCATCTACCCACAGCCCTCTACCTGCAGCCCTAATGCACCTCCCATCTACCCACAGCCCTCTATCCCCAGCCATCCACCGTCAGCCCTCTACCTCCAGCCCTAATGCACCTCCCATCTACCCACAGCCCGCTACCCCCAGCCATCCAACCTCAGCCCTCTACCTCCAGCCCTAATCCACCTCCCATCCACCCACAGCCCTCTACCTGCAGCCCTAATGCACCTCCCATCTACCCACAGCCCTCTACCCCCAGCCATCCACCGTCAGCCCTCTACCTCCAGCCCTAATGCACCTCCCATCTACCCACAGCCCGCTACCCCCAGCCATCCAAACTCAGCCCTCTACCTCCAGCCCTAATCCACCTCCCATCTACCAACAGCCCTCTACCCGCAGCCATCCACCCCCAGCCCTCTACCTCCAGCCCTAATGCACCTCCCATCTACCCACAGCCCTCTACCCGCAGCCATCCACCCTCAGCCCTCTACCTCCAGCCCTAATCCACCTTCCATCTACCCACAGCCCTCTACCTCCAGCCCTAATGCACCTCCCATCTACCCACAGCCCTCTACCCCCAGCCATCCACCGTCAGCCCTATACCTCCAGCCCTAATGCACCTCCCATCTACCCACAGCCCTCGACCCCCAGTCATCCACCCTCAGCCCTCTACCTCCAGCCCTAATCCACCTCCCATCCACCCACAGCCCTCTACATGCAGCCCTAATGCACCTCCCATCTACCCACAGCCCTCTACCCCCAGCCATCCACCGTCAGCCCTCTACCTCCAGCCCTAATGCACCTCCCATCTACCCACAGCCCGCTACCCCCAGCCATCCAACCTCAGCCCTCTACCTCCAGCCCTAATGCACCTCCCATCTACCCACAGCCCTCTACCCCCAGCCATCCACCCTCAGCCCTCTACCTCCAGCCCTAATCCATCTCCCATCCACCCACAGCCCTCTACCCCCAGCCATCCACCCTCAGCCCTCTACCTCCAGCCCTAATGCACCTCCCATCTACCCACCACCCTCTACCCCCAGCCATACACCGTCAGCCCTCTAACTCCAGCCCTAATGCACCTCCCATCTACCCACAGCCCTCTACCCCAAGCCATACACCGTGAGCCCTCTACCTCCAGCCCTAATGCACCTCCCATCTACCCACAGCCCTCTACCCGCAGCCATCCACCGTCAGCCCTCTACCTCCAGCCCTAATGCACCTCCCATCTACCCACAGCCCTCTACCCCCAGCCATCCAACCTCAGCCCTCTACCTCCAGCCCTAATGCACCTCCCATCTACCCACAGCCCTCTACCCGCAGCCATCCACCGTCAGCCATCTACCTCCAGCCCTAATGCACCTTCCCTCTACCCACAGCCCTCTACCCTCAGCCATCCACCGTCAGCCCTCTACCTCCAGCCCTAATGCACCTCCCATCTACCCACAGCCCTCTACCCGCAGCCATCCACCCTCAGCCCTCTACCTCCAGCCCTAATGCACCTCCCATCTACCCACAGCCCTCTACCCCCAGCCATCCACCGTCAGCCCTCTACCTCCAGCCCTAATGCACCTCCCATCTACCCACAACCCTCTACCCCCAGCCATCCAACCTCAGCCCTCTACCTCCAGCCCTAATGCACCTCCCATCTACCCACAGCCCTCTACCCCCAGCCATCCACCCTCAGCCCTCTACCTCCAGCCCTAATGCACCTCCCATCTACCCACAGCCTTCTACCCCCAGCCATCCACCGTCAGCCCTATACCTCCAGCCCTAATGCACCTCCCATCTACCCACAGCCCTCTACCCCCAGCCATCCACCGTCAGCCCTCTACCTCCAGCCCTAATGCACCTCCCATCTACCCAGAGCCCTCTACCCTCAGCCATCCACCCTCAGCCCTCTACCTCCAGCCCTAATGCACCTCCCAGCTACCCACAGCCCTCTACCCCCTGCCATCCACCGGCAGCCCTCTACCTTCAGCCCTAATGCATCTCCCAGCTACCCACAGCCCTCTATCCTCAGCCATCCACCCTCAGCCCTCTACCTCCAGCCCTAATGCACCTCCCATCTACCCACAGCCCTCTACCCTCAGCCATCCACCCTCAGCCCTCTACCTCCAGCCCTAATGCACCTTCCATCTACCCACAGCCCTCTACCCCCAGCCATCCACCCACAGCCCTCTACCCCCGGCCCTCTACCCTCTTTTAGTGACCCCCAGCCCTCTACCCATACAAGGAAGATGAGTATCACATGGGTGAGGATTTCAAGGATCTGCGCCCGTCGCCTGCCAAAAGCCGTGAATTGTTGATACTTTCAATTTTGTAGAATTTTAAGAACGAGTTATACCGCCTTAACTAACAGGATATGTCATTATTTTATTCCCAACGCCGTTTATAGGGCAATGTTAGGGAAGGGGTGGGGGGGCAATGTTAGGGGAGGGGTGGGGGGGCAATGTAAGGGGAGGGGTGGAGAGGGGGCAATGTTAGGGGAGGAGTGGGGGAGGGCAATGTAAGGGGAGGGGCGGGTGGAGGGCAATATAAGGGTAGGGGTGGAGGGAGGGCAATGTAAGGGGAGGGGTGGAGGGAGGGCAATGTAAGGGGAGGGGTGGAGGGAGGGCAATGTAAGGGGAGGGGTAGGTGGAGGGCAATGGAAGGGGAGAGGTGGAGGCAGGGCAGTGTAAGGGGAGGGGTGGAGGGAGGGCAATGTAAGGGGAGGGGCGGGTGGAGGGAGGGCAGTGTAAGGGGAGGGGTGGAAGGAGGGCAATGTAAGGGGAGGGGTGGAGGGAGGGCAATGTAAGGGGAGGGGCGGGCGGAGGGCAATGCCAGGGTAGGGGTGGAGGGAGGGCAATGTAAGGGGAAGGGTGAAGGGAGGGCAATGTAAGGGGAGGGGTGGGTGGAAGGCAATGTAATGGGAGGGGCGGGTGGAGAACAATGTAAGGGGAAGGGTGGAGGGAGGGCAGTGTAAGGGGAAGGGTGGAGGAAGGACAATGTAAGGGGAAGGGTGGAGGGAGGGCAATGTAAGGGGAGGGGCGGGTGGAGGGCAATGTAAGGGGAGTGGTGGGTGGAGGACAATGTAAGGGGAGGGGCGGAGGGAGGGCAAGGTAAGGGGAGGGGTGGGTGGAGGGCAATGTAAGGGGAGGGGTGGGTGGAGGGCAATGTAAGGGGAGAGGCGGAGGGAGGACAATGTAAGGGGAAGGGTGGAGGGAGGGCAATGTAAGGGGAGGGGCGGGTGGAGGGCAATGTAAGGGGAGGGGTGGAGGGAGGGCAGTGTAAGGGGAAGGGTGGAGGGAGAGCAATGTAAGGGTAGGGGTGGAGGGAGGGCAATGAAAGGGGAGGGGTGGGTGGAGGCCAAGGTAAGTGGAGGGGTGGGTGTAGGGCAATGTAAGGGGAGGGGTGGAGGGAGGGCAATGTAAGGGGAGGGGTGGAGGCAGGGCAATGTAAGGGGAGGGGTGGAGGGAGGGCCATCTAAGGAGAGGGGCGGGTGGAGGGCAATGTAAGGGAAGGGGTGGAGGGAGGGCAGTGTAAGGGGAAGGGTGGAGGGAGAGCAATGTAAGGGGAGGGGTGGAGGGAGGGCAATGTAAGGGGAGGGGTGGGTGGAGGCCAATGTAAGTGGAGGGGCGGGTGTAGGGCAATGTAAAGGGAGGGGTGGAGGGAGGGCAATGTAAGGGGAGGGGTGGAGGCAGGGCAATGTAAGGGGAGGGGTGAAGGGAGGGCCATGTAAGGAAAGGGGCGGGTGGAGGGCAATGTAAGGGGGGGGTGGAGGGAGGGCAATGTAAGGGGAGGGGTGGAGGGAGGACAATGTAAGGGGAGGGTTGGAGGGAGGGCTATGTAATGGGAGGGGTGGAGGGAGGGCAATGTAAGGGGAGGGGTGGAGGGAGGGCCGTGTAAGGGGAAGGGTGGAGGGAGGGCAGTGTAAGGGGAGAGGCGGGTGGAGGGCAATGTAAGGGGAAGCGCGGGTGGAGGGCAATGTAAGGGGAGGGGTGGAGGGAGGGCAATGTAAGGGGAGGGGTGGAGGGAGGGCAATGTAAGGGGATAGGCGGGTGGAGGGCAATGTAAAGGGAGGGGTGGAGGGAGAGCAATGTAAGGGGAGGGGTGGAGGGAGGGCAATGTAAGGGGAGGGGTGGAGGGAGGGCAATGTAAGGGGAGGAGTGGAGGGAGGACAATGTAAGGGGAATGGCGGGTGGAGGGCAATGTAAGGGGAAGGGTGGAGGGAGAGCAATGTAAGGGGAGGGGCGCGTGGAGGGCAATGTAAGGGGAGGGGTGGAGGGAGGGCAATGTAAGGGGAGGGGTGGAGGGAGGGCAATGTAAGTTGACGGGTGGAAGGAGGGCAATGTAAGGGGAGGGGTGGGTGGAGGGCAATGTAAGGGGAGGGGTGGAGGGAGGGCAATGTAAGGGGAGGGGCGGGTGGAGGGCAATGTAAGGGGAGGGTCGGGTGGAGGGCAATGTAAGGGGAGGGGTGGAGGGAGGGCAATGTAAGGGGAGGGGTGGAGGGAGGGCAATGTAAGGAGAGGGGCGGGTGGAGGGCAATGTAAGGGGTGGGGTGAAGGGAGGGCAGTGTAAGCGTAGGGAGGACAATGTAAGGGGAGGGGTGGAGAGAGGGCAATGTAAGGGGTGGGGTGGAGGGAGGGCAATGTAAGGGGAGGGGCGGGTGGAGGCCAATGTAAGGGGAGGGGTGGAGGGAGAGCAATGTAAGGGGAGAGGTGGAGGGAGGGCAGTGTAAGGGGTGGGGTGGAGGGAGGGCAATGTAAGGGGAGGGGCGGGTGGAGGGCAATGTAAGGGGAGGGGTGGAGGGAGGGCAATGTAAGGAGAGGGGTGGAGGGAGGACAATGTAAGGGGAGGGGTGGGTGGAGGGCAATGTAAGGGGAGGGGTGGGCGGAGGAAAATGTAAGGGGAGGGGCGGAGGGAGGGCAATGTCAGGGGAAGGGCCGGTGGAGGCAGGGCAGTGTAAGGGGAGGGGTGGAGGGAGGGCAATGTAAGGGGAGGGTTGGAGGGAGGGCAATGTAAGGTGAGGGGCGGGTGGAGGGAGGGCAGTGTAAGGGGAGGGGTGGAGGGAGGGCAATGTAAGGGGAGGGGTGGGTGGAGGGCAATGTAAGGGGAGGGGTGGAGGGAGGACAATGTAAGGGGAGGGGCGGGTGGAGGGCAATGTAAGGGGAGGGGCGGGTGGAGGGCAATGTAAGGGGAGGGGTGGAGGGAGAGCAATGAAAGGGGAGTGGTGGAGGGAGGGCAGTGTAAGGGGTGGGGTGGAGGGAGGGCAATGTAAGGGGAGGGGCGGGTGGAGGGCAATGTAAGGGGAGGGGTGGAGGGAGAGCAATGTAAGGGGAGGGGTGGAGGGAGGGCAGTGTAAGGGGAGGGGTGGGTGGAGGGCAATGTAAGGAGAGGGGCGGGTGGAGGGCAATGTAAGGAGAGCGGTGGAGGGAGGGCAATGTAAGGGGAGGGTGGAGGGAGGACAATGTAAGGGGAGGGGTGGAGGGAGGGCAATGTAAGGAGAGGGGTGGAGGGAGGACACTGTAAGGGGAGGGGTGGAGGGAGGGCAATGCAAGGAGAGGGGTGGAGGGAGGACAATGTAAGGGGAGGGGTGGGCGGAGGGCAATGTAAGGGGAGGGGTGGAGGGAGGGCAATGTATGGGGAGGGGTGGAGGGAGGGCAATGTAAGGAGAGGGGTGGAGGGAGGACAATGTAAGGGGAGAGGTGGGTGGAGGGCAATGTAAGGGGAGGGGTGGGCGGAGGAAAATGTAAGGGGAGGGGCGGAGGGAGGGCAATGTAAGGGGAGGGGCGGGTGGAGGGAGGGCAGTGTAAGGGGAGGGGTGGAGGGAGGGCAATGTAAGGGGAGGGGTGGAGGGAGGGCAATGTAAGGTGAGGGGCGGGTGGAGGGAGGGCAGTGTAAGGGGAGGGGTGGAGGGAGGGCAATGTACGCGGAGGGGTGGGTGGAGGGCAATGTAAGGGGAGGGGTGGAGGGAGGACAATGTAAGGGGAGGGGCGGGTGGAGGGCAATGTAAGGGGAGGGGTGGAGGGAGGGCAATGTAAGGGGAGGGGCGGGTGGAGGGCAATGTAAGGGGAGGGGTGGAGGGAGGGCAACGGAAGGGGAGGGGCGGGTGGAGGGCCATGTAAGGAGAGGGGCGGGTGGAGGGCAGTGTAAGGGGAGAAGTGGAGGGAGAGCAATGTAAGGGGAGGGGTGGAGGGAGGGCAGTGTAAGGCCAGGGGTGGAGGGAGGGCAATGTAAGGGGAGGGGTGGGTGGAGGGCAATGTAAGGGTAGGGGTGGAGGGAGGGCAATGTAAGGGTAGGGGTGGAGGGAGGGCAATGTAAGGGGAGGGGTGGATGGAGGGCAGTGTAAGGGGAGGGGTGGAGGGAGGGCAGTGTAAGGGGAAGGGTGGAGGGAGGGCAATGTAAGGGGAGGGGTGGGTGGAGGCCAATGTAAGGGAAGGGGCAGAGGGAGGGCAATGTAAGGGGAGGGGTGGAGGGAGGGCTATGTAATGGGAGGGGTGGAGGGAGGGCAATGTAAGGGGAGGGGTGGAGGGAGGGCCGTGTAAGGGGAAGGGTGGAGGGAGGGCAGTGTAAGGGGAAGGGTGGAGGGAGGGCAATGTAAGGGGAGGGGTGGAGGGAGGGAGGGCAGTGTAAGGGGAAGGGTGGAGGGAAGGCAATGTAAGGGGAGGGGTGGAGGGAGGGCAATGTAAGGGGAGGGGTGGGTGGAAGCCAATGTAAGTGGAGGGGCGGGTGTAGGGCAACGTAAAGGGAGGGGTGGAGGGAGGGCAATGTAAGGGGGGGAGGAGGCAGGGCAATGTAAAGGGAGGGGTGAAGGGAGGGCCATGTAAGGAGAGGGGCGGGTGGAGGGCAACGTAAGGGGAGAGGTGGAGGGAGAGCAATGTAAGGGGAGGGGTGGAAGGAGGGCAATGTAAGGGGAGGGGTGGAGGGAGGGCTATGTAATGGGAGGGGTGGAGGGAGGGCAATGTAAACGGAGGGGTGGAGGGAGGGCCGTGTAAGGGGAAGGGTGGAGGGAGGGCAGTGTAAGGGGAAGGGTGGAGGCAGGGCAATGTAAGGGGAGGGGTGGGTGGAAGGAAATGTAAGGGGATGGGTGGAGGGAGAGCAATGTAAGGGGAGGGGTGGGTGGAGGGCAATGTAAGGGGAGGGGTGGAGGGAGGGCAATGTAAGGGGAGGGGTGGAGGGAGGGCAATGTAAGGGGAGGGTTGGAGGGAGGGTTATGTAATGGGAGCGGTGGAGAGAGGGCAATGTAAGGGAAGGGGTGGAGGGAGGGCCGTGTAAGGGGAAGGGTGGAGGGAGGGCAGTGCAAGGGGAGAGGCGGGTGGAGCGCAATGTAAGGGCAGGGGCGGGTGGAGGGCAATGTAAGGGGAGGGGTGGAGGGAGGGCAATGTAAGGGGACGGGTGGAGGGAGGGCAATGTAAGGGGATAGGCGGGTGGAGGGCAATGTAAAGGGAGGGGTGGAGGGAGAGCAATGTAAGGGGAGGGGTGGAGGGAGGGCAATGTAAGGGGAGGGGTGGAGGGAGGGCAATGTAAGGGGAGGAGTAGAGGGAGGGCAATGTAAGGGGAGGGGCGGGTGGAGGGCAATGTAAGGGGAAGGGTGGAGGGAGAGCAATGTAAGGGGAGGGGTGGAGGGATGGCAATGTAAGGGGAGGGGTGGGTGTAGGGCAATGTAAGGGGAGGGGTGGAGGGAGGGCAATGTAAGTTGAGGGGTGGAGGGAGGACAATGTAAGGGGAGGGCTGGAGGGAGGGCAATGCATAAGAGATGGGTGGAGGGAGGTCAATGTAAGGGGAGGGGTGGGCGGAGGGCAATGTAAGGGGAGGGGTGAAGGGAGGGCAATGTAAGTTGAGGGGTGGAGGGAGGGCAATGTAAGGGGAGGGGCGGGTGGAGGGAGGGCAGTGTAAGGGGAGGGGTGGAGGGAGGGCAATGTAAGGGTAGGGGTGGAGGCAGGGCAATGTAAGGGGAGGGGTGGGTGGAGGGAGGGCAGTGTAAGGGGAGGAGTGGAGGGAGGGCAATGTAAGGGGAGGGCCGGGTGGAGGGCAATGTAAGGGGAGGGGTGGAGGGAGGGCAATGTAAGGGGAGGGGCGGGTGGAGGGCAATGTAAGGGGAGGGGTGGAGAGAGGGCAATGTAAGGGGAGGGGTGGAGGCAGGGCAATGTAAGGGGAGGGGTGAAGGGAGGGCCATGTAAGGAGAGGGGCGGGTGGAGGGCAACGTAAGGGGAGAGGTGGAGGGAGAGCAATGTAAGGGGAGGGGTGGAGGGAGGGCAATGTAAGGGGAGGGGTGGAGGGAGGGCTATGTAATGGGAGGGGTGGAGAGAGGGCAATGTAAGGGGAGGGGTGGAGGGAGGGCCGTGTAAGGGGAAGGGTGGAGGGAGGGCAGTGTAAGGGGAAGGGTGGAGGGAGGGCAATGTAAGGGGAGGGGTGGGTGGAAGGCAATGTAAGGGGAGGGGTGGAGGAAGAGCACTGTAAAGGGAGGGGTGGGTGGAGGGCAATGTAAGGGGAGGGGTGGAGGGAGGGCAATGTAAGGGGAGGGGTGGAGGGAGGGCAATGTAAAGGGAGGGTTGGAGGGAGGGCTATGTAATGGGAGGGGTGGAGGGAGGGCAATGTAAGGGGAGGGGTGGAGGGAGGGCCGTGTAAGGGGAAGGGTGGAGGGAGGGCAGTGTAAGGGGAGAGGCGGGTGGAGGGCAATGTAAGGGGAAGGGCGGGTGGAGGGCAATGTAAGGGGAGGGGTGGAGGGAGGGCAATGTAAGGGGAGGGGTGGAGGAAGGGCAATGTAAGGGGATAGGCGGGTGGAGGGCAATGTAAAGGGAGGGGTGGAGGGAGAGCAATGTAAGGGGAGGGGTGGAGGGAGGGCAATGTAAGGGGAGGGATGGAGGGAAGGCAATGTAAGGGGAGGAGTGGAGGGAGGGCAATGTAAGGGGAGGGGCGGGTGGAGGGCAATGTAAGGGGAAGGGTGGAGGGAGAGCAATGTAAGGGGAGGGGCGGGTGGAGGGCAATGTAAGGGGGGGGGTGGAGGGAGGGCAATGTAAGGGGAGGGGTGGAGGGAGGGCAATGTAAGGGGAGGGGTGGAGGGAGGGCAATGTAAAGGGAGAGGTGGAAGGAGGGCAATGTAAGGGGAGGGGTGGGTGGAAGGCAATGTAAGGGGAGGGGTGGAGGGAAGGCTATGTAATGGGAGGGGTGGAGGGAGGGCAATGTAAGGGGAGGGGTGGAGCGAGGGCCGTGTAAGGGGAAGGGTAGAGGGAGGGCAGTGTAAGGGGAAGGGTGGAGGGAGGGCAATGTAAGGGGAGGGGTGGGTGGAAGGCAATGTAAGGGGAGGGGTGGAGGGAGAGCACTGTAAAGGGAGGGGTGGGTGGAGGGCAATGTAAGGGGAGGGGTGGAGAGAGGGCAATGTAAGGGGAGAGGTGGAGGGAGGGCAATGTAAGGGGAGGGTTGGAGGGAGTGCTATGTAATGGGAGGGGTGGAGGGAGGGCAATGTAAGGGGAGGGGTGGAGGGAGGGCCGTGTAAGGGGAAGGGTGGAGGGAGGACAGTGTAAGGGGAGAGGCGGGTGGAGGGCAATGTAAGGGGAAGGGCGGGTGGAGGGCAATGTAAGGGGAGGGGTGGAGGGAGGGCAATGTAAGGGGAGGGGTGGAGGGAGGGCCATGTAAGGGGATAGGCGGGTGGAGGGCAATGTAAAGGGAGGGGTGGAGGGAGAGCAATGTAAGGGGAGGGGTGGAGGGAGGGCAATGTAAGGGGAGGGGTGGAGGGAGGGCAATGTAAGGGGAGGAGCGGAGGGAGGGCAATGTAAGGGAAGGGGCGGGTGGAGGGCAATGTAAGGGGAAGGGTGGAGGAAGAGCAATGTAAGGGGAGGGGCGGGTGGAGGGCAATGTAAGGGGAGGGGTGGAGGGAGGGCAATGTATGGGGAGGGGTGGAGGGAGGGCAATGTAAGGGGAGGGGTGGAGGGAGGGCAATGTAAGGGGAGGGGTGGAAGGAGGGCAATGTAAGGGGAGGGGTGGGTGGAGGGCAATGTAAGGGGAGGGGTGGAGGGAGGGCAATGTAAGGGGAGGGGCGGGTGGAGGGCAATGTAAGAAGAGGGGCGGGTGGAGGGCAATGTAAGGGGAGGGGTGGAGGGAGGGCAATGTAAGGGGAGGGGTGGGTGTAGGGCAATGTAAAGGGAGGGGCGGGTGGAGGGCAATGTAAGGGGAGGGGCGGGTGGAGGGCAATGTAAGGGGTGGGGTGAAGGGAGGGCAGTGTAAGCGTAGGGAGGGCAATGTAAGGGGAGGGGTGGAGAGAGGGCAATGTAAGGGGTGGGGTGGAGGGAGGGCAATGTAAGGGGAGGGGCGGGTGGAGGGCAATGTAAGGGGAGGGGTGGAGGGAGAGCAATGTAAGGGGACAGGTGGAGGGAGGGCAGTGTAAGGGGTGGGGTGGAGGGAGGGCAATGTAAGGGGAGGGCCGGGTGGAGGGCAATGTAAGGGGAGGGGTGGAGGGAGAGCAATGTAAGGGGAGGGGTGGAGGGAGGGCAGTGTAAGGGGAGGGGTGGGTGGAGGGCAATGTAAGGAGAGGAGCGGGTGGAGGGCAATGTAAGGAGAGCGGTGGAGAGAGGGCAATGTAAGGGGAGGGGTGGAGGGAGGGCAATGTAAGGAGAGGGGTGGAGGGAGGACACTGTAAGGGGAGGGATGGAGGGAGGGCAATGCAAGGAGAGGGGTGGAGGGAGGACAATGTAAGGGGAGGGGTGGGCGGAGGGCAATGTAAGGGGAGGGGTGGAGGGAGGGCAGTGTAAGCGTAGGGAGGACAATGTAAGGGGAGGGGTGGAGGGACGGCAATGTATGGGGAGGGGTGGAGGGAGGGCAATGTAAGGAGAGGGGTGGAGGGAGGACAATGTAAGGGGAGGGGTGGGTGGAGGGCAATGTAAGGGGAGGGGTGGGCGGAGGAAAATGTAAGGGGAGGGGCGGAGGGAGGGCAATGTAAGGGGAGGGGTGGAGGGAGGGCAATGTAAGGGGAGGGGTGGAGGGAGGGCAATGTAAGTTGAGGGGTGGAGGGAGGGCAATGTAAGGGGAGGGGTGGGTGGAGGGCAATGTAAGGGGAGGGGTGGAGGGAGGACAATGTAAGGGGAGGGGCGGGTGGAGGGCAATGTAAGGGGAGGGGTGGAGGGAGGGCAATGTAAGGGGAGGGGCGGGTGGAGGGCAATGTAAGGGGAGGGGTGGAGGGAGGGCAATGTAAGGGGAGGGGCGGGTGGAGGGCCATGTAAGGAGAGGGGCGGGTGGAGGGCAACGTAAGGGAAGAAGTGGAGGGAGAGCAATGTAAGGGGAGGGGTGGAGGGAGGGCAGTGTAAGGGGAGTGGTGGAGGGAGGGCAATGTAAGGGGAGGGGTGGGTGGAGGGCAATGTAACGGTAGGGGTGGAGGGAGGGCAATGTAAGGGTAGGGGTGGAAGGAGGGCAATGTAAGGGGAGAGGTGGAGGGAGGGCAGTGTAAGGGGAGGGGTGGAGGGAGAGCAATGTAAGGGGAGGGGTGGGTGGAAGGCAATGTAAGGGTAGGGGTGGAGGGAGGGCAATGTAAGGGGAAGGGTGGAGGGAGAGCAATGTAAGGGGAGGGGAGGAGGGAGGGCAATGAAAGGGGAGGGGTGGTTGAAGGCCAATGTAAGTGGAGGGGCGGGTGTAGGGCAATGTAAGGGGAGGAGTGGAGGGAGGGCAATGTAAGGGGAGGGGTGGAGGGAGGGCAATGTAAGGGGAGGGGCGGGTGGAGGGCTATGTAAGGAGAGGGGCGGGTGGAGGGCAACGTAAGGGGAGAAGTGGAGGGAGAGCAATGTAAGGGGAGGGGTGGAGGGAGGGCAGTGTAAGGGGAGGGGTGGAGGGAGGGCAATGTAAGGGGAGGGGTGGGTGGAGGGCAATATAAGGGTAGGGGTGGAGGGAGGGCAATGTAAGGGTAGGGGTGGAGGGAGGGCAATGTAAGGGGAGGGGTGGAGGGAAGGCAGTGTAAGGGGAGGGGTGGAGGGAGGGCAATGTAAGGGGAGGGGTGGGTGGAGGGCAATGTAAGGGTAGGGGTGGAGGGAGGGCAATGTAAGGGGAAGGGTGGAGGGAGAGCAATGTAAGGGGAGGGGAGGAGGGAGGGCAATGAAAGGGGAGGGTGGGTGGAGGCCAATGTAAGTGGAGGGGCGGGTGCAGGGCAATGTAAGGGGAGGGGTGGAGGGAGGGCAATGTAAGGGGAGGGGTGGAGGCAGGGCAATGTAAGGAGAGGGGTGGAGGGAGGGCCATGTAAGGAGAGGGGCGGGTGGAGGGCAACGTAAGCCGAGAGGTGGAGGGAGAGCAATGTAAGGGTAGGGGTGGAGGGAGGGCAGTGTAAGGGGAAGGGTGGAGGGAGGGCAATGTAAGGGGTGGGGTGGGTGGAGGCCAATGTAAGGGGAGGGGCGGAGGGAGGGCAAGGTAAGGGGAGGGGTGGGTGGAGGGCAATGTAAGGGGAGGGGTGGGTGGATGGCAATGTAAGGGGAGAGGCGGAAAGAGGACAATGTAAGGGGAAGGGTGGAGGGAGGGCAATGTAAGGGGAGGGGCGGATGGAGGGCAATGTAAGGGGAGGGGTGGAGGGCGGGCAGTGTAAGGGGAAGGGTGGAGGGAGAGCAATGTAAGGGGAGGGGTGGAGGGAGGGCAATGTAAGGGGAGGGGTGGGTGGAGGCCAATGTAAGTGGAGGGGCGGGTGTAGGGCAATGTAAGTGGAGGTGTGGAGGGAGGGCAATGTAAGGGGAAGGGTGAAGGGAGGGCAATGTAAGGGAGGGGTGGAGGGAGGGCCATGTAATGAGAGGGGCGGGTGGAGGGCAAAGTAAGGGGAGAGGTGGAGGGAGAGCAATGTAAGGGGAGGGGTGGAGGGAGGGCAGTGTAAGGGGAAGGGTGGAGGGAGGGCAATGTAAAGGGAGGGGTGGGTGGAGGCCAATGTAAGGGAAGGGGCAGAGGGAGGGCAATGTAAGGGGAGGGGTGGAGGGAGGGCTATGTAATGGGAGGGGTGGAGGGAGGGCAATGTAAGGGGAGGGGTGGAGGGAGGGCCGTGTAAGGGGAAGGGTGGAAGGAGGGCAGTGTAAGGGGAAGGGTGGAGGGAGGGCAATGTAAGGTGAGGGCTGGAGGGAGGGCAATGTAAGGGGAGGGGTGGGTGGAGGCCAATGTAAGTGGAGGGGCGGGTGTAGGGCAATGTAAAGGGAGGGGTGGAGGGAGGGCAATGTAAGGGGAGGGGTGGGGGCAGGGCAATGTAAGGGGAGGGGTGGAGGGAGGGCTATGTAATGGGAGGGGTGGAGGGAGGGCAATGTAAGGGGAGGGGTGGAGGGAGGGCCGTGTAAGGGGAAGGGTGGAGGGAGGGCAGTGTAAGGGGAAGGGTGGGTGGAAGGCAATGTAATGGGAGGGGCGGGTGGAGGACAATGTAAGGGCAAGGGTGGAGGGAGGGCAGTGTAAGGGGAAGGGTGGAGGAAGGACAATGTAAGGGGAAGGGTGGAGGGAGGGCAATGTAAGGGGAGGGGCGGGTGGAGGGCAATGTAAGGGGAGTGGTGGGTGGAGGACAATGTAAGGGGAGGGGCGGAGGGAGGGCAAGGTAAGGGGAGGGGTGGGTGGAGGGCAATGTAAGGGGAGGGGTGGGTGGAGGGCAATGTAAGGGGAGAGGCGGAGGGAGGACAATGTAAGGGGAAGGATGGAGGGAGGGCAATGTAAGGGGAGGGGCGGGTGGAGGGCAATGTAAGGGGAGGGGTGGAGGGAGGGCAGTGTAAGGGGAAGGGTGGAGGGAGAGCAATGTAAGGGTAGGGGTAGAGGGAGGGCAATGAAAGGGGAGGGGTGGGTGGAGGCCAAGGTAAGTGGAGGGGTGGGTGTAGGGCAATGTAAGGGGAGGGGTGGAGGGAGGGCAATGTAAGGGGAGGGGTGGAGGCAGGGCAATGTAAGGGGAGGGGTGGAGGGAGGGCCATCTAAGGAGAGGGGCGGGTGGAGGGCAATGTAAGGGAAGGGGTGGAGGGAGGGCAGTGTAAGGGGAAGGGTGGAGGGAGAGCAATGTAAGGGGAGGGGTGGAGGGAGGGCAATGTAAGGGGAGGGGTGGGTGGAGGCCAATGTAAGTGGAGGGGCGGGTGTAGGGCAATGTAAAGGGAGGGGTGGAGGGAGGGCAATGTAAGGGGAGGGGTGGAGGCAGGGCAATGTAAGGGGAGGGGTGAAGGGAGGGCCATGTAAGGAGAGGGGCGGGTGGAGGGCAATGTAAGGGGGGGGTGGAGGGAGGGCAATGTAAGGGGAGGGGTGGAGGGAGGACAATGTAAGGGGAGGGTTGGAGGGAGGGCTATGTAATGGGAGGGGTGGAGGGAGGGCAATGTAAGGGGAGGGGTGGAGGGAGGGCCGTGTAAGGGGAAGGGTGGAGGGAGGGCAGTGTAAGGGGAGAGGCGGGTGGAGGGCAATGTAAGGGGAAGCGCGGGTGGAGGGCAATGTAAGGGGAGGGGTGGAGGGAGGGCAATGTAAGGGGAGGGGTGGAGGGAGGGCAATGTAAGGGGATAGGCGGGTGGAGGGCAATGTAAAGGGAGGGGTGGAGGGAGAGCAATGTAAGGGGAGGGGTGGAGGGAGGACAATGTAAGGGGAATGGCGGGTGGAGGGCAATGTAAGGGGAAGGGTGGAGGGAGAGCAATGTAAAAGGAGGGGCGCGTGGAGGGCAATGTAAGGGGAGGGGTGGAGGGAGGGCAATGTAAGGGGAGGGGTGGAGGGAGGGCAATGTAAGGGGAGGGGTGGAGGGAGGGCAATGTAAGTTGACGGGTGGAAGGAGGGCAATGTAAGGGGAGGGGTGGGTGGAGGGCAATGTAAGGGGAGGGGTGGAGGGAGGGCAATGTAAGGGGAGGGGCGGGTGGAGGGCAATGTAAGGGGAGGGTCGGGTGGAGGGCAATGTAAGGGGAGGGGTGGAGGGAGGGCAATGTAAGGGGAGGGGTGGGTGTAGGGCAATGTAAGGGGAGGGGCGGGTGGAGGGCAATGTAAGGGGAGGGGCGGGTGGAGGGCAATGTAAGGGGTGGGGTGAAGGGAGGGCAGTGTAAGCGTAGGGAGGACAATGTAAGGGGAGGGGTGGAGAGAGGGCAATGTAAGGGGTGGGGTGGAGGGAGGGCAATGTAAGGGGAGGGGCGGGTGGAGGCCAATGTAAGGGGAGGGGTGGAGGGAGAGCAATGTAAGGGGAGAGGTGGAGGGAGGGCAGTGTAAGGGGTGGGGTGGAGGGAGGGCAATGTAAGGGGAGGGGCGGGTGGAGGGCAATGTAAGGGGAGGAGTGGAGGGAGGACAATGTAAGGGGAATGGCGGGTGGAGGGCAATGTAAGGGGAAGGGTGGAGGGAGAGCAATGTAAAAGGAGGGGCGCGTGGAGGGCAATGTAAGGGGAGGGGTGGAGGGAGGGCAATGTAAGGGGAGGGGTGGAGGGAGGGCAATGTAAGGGGAGGGGTGGAGGGAGGGCAATGTAAGTTGACGGGTGGAAGGAGGGCAATGTAAGGGGAGGGGTGGGTGGAGGGCAATGTAAGGGGAGGGGTGGAGGGAGGGCAATGTAAGGGGAGGGGCGGGTGGAGGGCAATGTAAGGGGAGGGTCGGGTGGAGGGCAATGTAAGGGGAGGGGTGGAGGGAGGGCAATGTAAGGGGAGGGGTGGGTGTAGGGCAATGTAAGGGGAGGGGCGGGTGGAGGGCAATGTAAGGGGAGGGGCGGGTGGAGGGCAATGTAAGGGGTGGGGTGAAGGGAGGGCAGTGTAAGCGTAGGGAGGACAATGTAAGGGGAGGGGTGGAGAGAGGGCAATGTAAGGGGTGGGGTGGAGGGAGGGCAATGTAAGGGGAGGGGCGGGTGGAGGCCAATGTAAGGGGAGGGGTGGAGGGAGAGCAATGTAAGGGGAGAGGTGGAGGGAGGGCAGTGTAAGGGGTGGGGTGGAGGGAGGGCAATGTAAGGGGAGGGGCGGGTGGAGGGCAATGTAAGGGGAGGGGTGGAGGGAGGGCAATGTAAGGAGAGGGGTGGAGGGAGGACAATGTAAGGGGAGGGGTGGGTGGAGGGCAATGTAAGGGGAGGGGTGGGCTGAGGAAAATGTAAGGGGAGGGGCGGAGGGAGGGCAATGTAAGGGGAGGGACGGGTGGAGGGAGGGCAGTGTAAGGGGAGGGGTGGAGGGAGGGCAATGTAAGGGGAGGGTTGGAGGGAGGGCAATGTAAGGTGAGGGGCGGGTGGAGGGAGGGCAGTGTAAGGGGAGGGGTGGAGGGAGGGCAATGTAAGGGGAGGGGTGGGTGGAGGGCAATGTAAGGGGAGGGGTGGAGGGAGGACAATGTAAGGGGAGGGGCGGGTGGAGGGCAATGTAAGGGGAGGGGCGGGTGGAGGGCAATGTAAGGGGAGGGGTGGAGGGAGAGCAATGAAAGGGGAGTGGTGGAGGGAGGGCAGTGTAAGGGGTGGGGTGGAGGGAGGGCAATGTAAGGGGAGGGGCGGGTGGAGGGCAATGTAAGGGGAGGGGTGGAGGGAGAGCAATGTAAGGGGAGGGGTGGAGGGAGGGCAGTGTAAGGAGAGGGGTGGGTGGAGGGCAATGTAAGGAGAGGGGCGGGTGGAGGGCAATGTAAGGAGAGCGGTGGAGGGAGGGCAATGTAAGGGGAGGGGTGGAGGGAGGACAATGTAAGGGGAGGGGTGGAGGGAGGGCAATGTAAGGAGAGGGGTGGAGGGAGGACACTGTAAGGGGAGGGGTGGAGGGAGGGCAATGCAAGGAGAGGGGTGGAGGGAGGACAATGTAAGGGGAGGGGTGGGCGGAGGGCAATGTAAGGGGAGGGGTGGAGGGAGGGCAATATATGGCTAGGGGTGGAGGGAGGGCAATGTAAGGAGAGGGGTGGAGGGAGGACAATGTAAGGGGAGAGGTGGGTGGAGGGCAATGTAAGGGGAGGGGTGGGCGGAGGAAAATGTAAGGGGAGAGGCGGAGGGAGGGCAATGTAAGGGGAGGGGCGGGTGGAGGGAGGGCAGTGTAAGGGGAGGGGTGGAGGGAGGGCAATGTAAGGGGAGGGGTGGAGGGAGGGCAATGTAAGGTGAGGGGCGGGTGGAGGGAGGGCAGTGTAAGGGGAGGGGTGGAGGGAGGGCAATGTACGCGGAGGGGTGGGTAGAGGGCAATGTAAGGGGAGGGGTGGAGGGAGGACAATGTAAGGGGAGGGGCGGGTGGAGGGCAATGTAAGGGGAGGGGTGGAGGGAGGGCAATGTAAGGGGAGGGGCGGGTGGAGGGCAATGTAAGGGGAGGGGTGGAGGGAGGGCAATGGAAGGGGAGGGGCGGGTGGAGGGCCATGTAAGGAGAGGGGCGGGTGGAGGGCAGTGTAAGGGGAGAAGTGGAGGGAGAGCAATGTAAGGGGAGGGGTGGAGGGAGGGCAGTGTAAGGCGAGGGGTGGAGGGAGGGCAATGTAAGGGGAGGGGTGGGTGGAGGGCAATGTAAGGGTAGGGGTGGAGGGAGGGCAATGTAAGGGTAGGGGTGGAGGGAGGGCAATGTAAGGGGAGGGGTGGAGGGAGGGCAGTGTAAGGGGAGGGGTGGAGGGAGGGCAGTGTAAGGGGAAGGGTGGAGGGAGGGCAATGTAAGGGGAGGGGTGGGTGGAGGCCAATGTAAGGGAAGGGGCAGAGGGAGGGCAATGTAAGGGGAGGGGTGGAGGGAGGGCTATGTAATGGGAGGGGTGGAGGGAGGGCAATGTAAGGGGAGGGGTGGAGGGAGGGCCGTGTAAGGGGAAGGGTGGAGGGAGGGCAGTGTAAGGGGAAGGGTGGAGGGAGGGCAATGTAAGGGGAGGGGTGGAGGGAGGGAGGGCAGTGTAAGGGGAAGGGTGGAGGGAAAGCAATGTAAGGGGAGGGGTGGAGGGAGGGCAATGTAAGGGGAGGGGTGGGTGGAAGCCAATGTAAGTGGAGGGGCGGGTGTAGGGCAATGTAAAGGGAGGGGTGGTAGGAAGGGCAATGTAAGGGGGCGGAGGAGGCAGGGCAATGTAAAGGGAGGGGTGAAGGGAGGGCCATGTAAGGAGAGGGGTGGGTGGAGGGCAACGTAAGGGGAGAGGTGGAGGGAGAGCAATGTAAGGGGAGGGGTGGAAGGAGGGCAATGTAAGGGGAGGGGTGGAGGGAGGGCTATGTAATGGGAGGGGTGGAGGGAGGGCAATGTAAACGGAGGGGTGGAGGGAGGGCCGTGTAAGGGGAAGGGTGGAGGGAGGGCAGTGTAAGGGGAAGGGTGGAGGCAGGGCAATGTAAGGGGAGGGGTGGGTGGAAGGAAATGTAAGGGGATGGGTGGAGGGAGAGCAATGTAAGGGGAGGGGTGGGTGGAGGGCAATGTAAGGGGAGGGGTGGAGGGAGGGCAATGTAAGGGGAGGGGTGGAGGGAGGGCAATGTAAGGGGAGGGTTGGAGGGAAGGTTATGTAATGGGAGCGGTGGAGAGAGGGCAATGTAAGGGGAGGGGTGGAGGGAGGGCCGTGTAAGGGGAAGGGTGGAGGGAGGGCAGTGCAAGGGGAGAGGCGGGTGGAGCGCAATGTAAGGGCAGGGGCGGGTGGAGGGCAATGTAAGGGGAGGGGTGGAGGGAGGGCAATGTAAGGGGACGGGTGGAGGGAGGGCAATGTAAGGGGATAGGCGGGTGGAGGGCAATGTAAAGGGAGGGGTGGAGGGAGAGCAATGTAAGGGGAGGGGTGGAGGGAGGGCAATGTAAGGGGAGGGGTGGAGGGAGGGCAATGTAAGGGGAGGAGTAGAGGGAGGGCAATGTAAGGGGAGGGGCGGGTGGAGGGCAATGTAAGGGGAAGGGTGGAGGGAGAGCAATGTAAGGGGAGGGGTGGAGGGATGGCAATGTAAGGGGAGGGGTGGGTGTAGGGCAATGTAAGGGGAGGGGTGGAGGGAGGGCAATGTAAGTTGAGGGGTGGAGGGAGGACAATGTAAGGGGAGGGCTGGAGGGAGGGCAATGCATAAGAGATGGGTGGAGGGAGGTCAATGTAAGGGGAGGGGTGGGCGGAGGGCAATGTAAGGGGAGGGGTGGAGGGAGGGCAATGTAAGTTGAGGGGTGGAGGGAGGGCAATGTAAGGGGAGGGGCGGGTGGAGGGAGGGCAGTGTAAGGGGAGGGGTGGAGGGAGGGCAATGTAAGGGTAGGGGTGGAGGCAGGGCAATGTAAGGGGAGGGGTGGGTGGAGGGAGGGCAGTGTAAGGGGAGGAGTGGAGGGAGGGCAATGTAAGGGGAGGGCCGGGTGGAGGGCAATGTAAGGGGAGGGGTGGAGGGAGGGCAATGTAAGGGGAGGGGCGGGTGGAGGGCAATGTAAGGGGAGGGGTGGAGGGAGGGCAATGTAAGGGGAGGGGTGGAGGCAGGGCAATGTAAGGGGAGGGGTGAAGGGAGGGCCATGTAAGGAGAGGGGCGGGTGGAGGGCAACGTAAGGGGAGAGGTGGAGGGAGAGCAATGTAAGGGGAGGGGTGGAGGGAGGGCAATGTAAGGGGAGGGGTGGAGGGAGGGCTATGTAATGGGAGGGGTGGAGAGAGGGCAATGTAAGGGGAGGGGTGGAGGGAGGGCCGTGTAAGGGGAAGGGTGGAGGGAGGGCAGTGTAAGGGGAAGGGTGGAGGGAGGGCAATGTAAGGGGAGGGGTGGGTGGAAGGCAATGTAAGGGGAGGGGTGGAGGAAGAGCACTGTAAAGGGAGGGGTGGGTGGAGGGCAATGTAAGGGGAGGGGTGGAGGGAGGGCAATGTAAGGGGAGGGGTGGAGGGAGGGCAATGTAAAGGGAGGGTTGGAGGGAGGGCTATGTAATGGGAGGGGTGGAGGGAGGGCAATGTAAGGGGAGGGGTGGAGGGAGGGCCGTGTAAGGGGAAGGGTGGAGGGAGGGCAGTGTAAGGGGAGAGGCGGGTGGAGGGCAATGTAAGGGGAAGGGCGGGTGGAGGGCAATGTAAGGGGAGGGGTGGAGGGAGGGCAATGTAAGGGGAGGGTTGGAGGGAGGGCAATGTAAGGGGATAGGCGGGTGGAGGGCAATGTAAAGGGAGGGGTGGAGGGAGAGCAATGTAAGGGGAGGGGTGGAGGGAGGGCAATGTAAGGGGAGGGATGGAGGGAGGGCAATGTAAGGGGAGGAGTGGAGGGAGGGCAATGTAAGGGGAGGGGCGGGTAGAGGGCAATGTAAGGGGAAGGGTGGAGGGAGAGCAATGTAAGGGGAGGGGCGGGTGGAGGGCAATGTAAGGGGGGGGTGGAGGGAGGGCAATGTAAGGGGAGGGGTGGAGGGAGGGCAATGTAAGGGGAGGGGTGGAGGGAGGGCAATGTAAGGGGAGGGGTGGAAGGAGGGCAATGTAAGGGGAGGGGTGGGTGGAAGGCAATGTAAGGGTAGGGGTGGAGGGAAGGCTATGTAATGGGAGGGGTGGAGGGAGGGCAATGTAAGGGGAGGGGTGGAGCGAGGGCCGTGTAAGGGGAAGGGTAGAGGGAGGGCAGTGTAAGGGGAAGGGTGGAGGGAGGGCAATGTAAGGGGACGGGTGGGTGGAAGGCAATGTAAGGGGAGGGGTGGAGGGAGAGCACTGTAAAGGGAGGGGTGGGTGGAGGGCAATGTAAGGGGAGGGGTGGAGAGAGGGCAACGTAAGGGGAGAGGTGGAGGGAGGGCAATGTAAGGGGAGGTTTCGAGGGAGTGCTATGTAATGGGAGGGGTGGAGGGAGGGCAATGTAAGGGGAGGGGTGGAGGGAGGGCCGTGTAAGGGGAAGGGTGGAGGGAGGGCAGTGTAAGGGGAGAGGCGGGTGGAGGGCAATGTAAGGGGAAGGGCGGGTGGAGGGCAATGTAAGGGGAGGGGTGGAGGGAGGGCAATGTAAGGGGAGGGGTGGAGGGAGGGCAATGTAAGGGGATAGGCGGGTGGAGGGCAATGTAAAGGGAGGGGTGGAGGGAGAGCAATGTAAGGGGAGGGGTGGAGGGAGGGCAATGTAAGGGGAGGGGTGGAGGGAGGGCAATGTAAGGGGAGGAGCGGAGGGAGGGCAATGTAAGGGAAGGGGCGGGTGGAGGGCAATGTAAGGGGAAGGGTGGAGGGAGAGCAATGTAAGGGGAGGGGCGGGTGGAGGGCAATGTAAGGGGAGGGGTGGAGGGAGGGCAATGTATGGGGAGGGGTGGAGGGAGGGCAATGTAAGGGGAGGGGTGGAGGGAGGGCAATGTAAGGGGAGGGGTGGAAGGAGGGCAATGTAAGGGGAGGGGTGGGTGGAGGGCAATGTAAGGGGAGGGGTGGAGGGAGGGCAATGTAAGGGGAGGGGCGGGTGGAGGGCAATGTAAGGGGAGGGGCGGGTGGAGGGCAATGTAAGGGGAGGGGTGGGTGTAGGGCAATGTAAAGGGAGGGGCGGGTGGAGGGCAATGTAAGGGGAGGGGCGGGTGGAGGGCAATGTAAGGGGTGGGGTGAAGGGAGGGCAGTGTAAGCGTAGGGAGGACAATGTAAGGGGAGGGGTGGAGAGAGGGCAATGTAAGGGGTTGGGTGGAGGGAGGGCAATGTAAGGGGAGGGGCGGGTGGAGGGCAATGTAAGGGGAGGGGTGGAGGGAGAGCAATGTAAGGGGACAGGTGGAGGGAGGGCAGTGTAAGGGGTGGGGTGGAGGGAGGGCAATGTAAGGGGAGGGCCGGGTGGAGGGCAATGTAAGGGGAGGGGTGGAGGGAGAGCAATGTAAGGGGAGGGGTGGAGGGAGGGCAGTGTAAGGGGAGGGGTGGGTGGAGGGCAATGTAAGGAGAGGAGCGGGTGGAGGGCAATGTAAGGAGAGCGGTGGGGGGAGGGCAATGTAAGGGGAGGGGTGGAGGGAGGGCAATGTAAGGAGAGGGGTGGAGGGAGGACACTGTAAGGGGAGGGGTGGAGGGAGGGCAATGCAAGGAGAGGGGTGGAGGGAGGACAATGTAAGGGGAGGGGTGGGCGGAGGGCAATGTAAGGGGAGGGGTGGAGGGAGGGCAGTGTAAGCGTAGGGAGGACAATGTAAGGGGAGGTGTGGAGGGAGGGCAATGTATGGGGAGGGGTGGAGGGAGGGCAATGTAAGGAGAGGGGTGGAGGGAGGACAATGTAAGGGGAGGGGTGGGTGGAGGGCAATGTAAGGGGAGGGGTGGGCGGAGGAAAATGTAAGGGGAGGGGCGGACGGAGGGCAATGTAAGGGGAGGGGTGGAGGGAGGGCAATGTAAGGGGAGGGGTGGAGGGAGGGCAATGTAAGTTGAGGGGTGGAGGGAGGGCAATGTAAGGGGAGGGGTGGGTGGAGGGCAATGTAAGGGGAGGGGTGGAGGGAGGACAATGTAAGGGGAGGGGCGGGTGGAGGGCAATGTAAGGGGAGGGGTGGAGGGAGGGCAATGTAAGGGGAGGGGCGGGTGGAGAGCAATGTAAGGGGAGGGGTGGAGGGAGGGCAATGTAAGGGGAGGGGCGGGTGGAGGGCCATGTAAGGAGAGGGGCGGGTGGAGGGCAACGTAAGGGAAGAAGTGGAGGGAGAGCAATGTAAGGGGAGGGGTGGAGGGAGGGCAGTGTAAGGGGAGTGGTGGAGGGAGGGCAATGTAAGGGGAGGGGTGGGTGGAGGGCAATGTAACGGTAGGGGTGGAGGGAGGGCAATGTAAGGGTAGGGGTGGAAGGAGGGCAATGTAAGGGGAGGGGTGGAGGGAGGGCAGTGTAAGGGGAGGGGTGGAGGGAGAGCAATGTAAGGGGAGGGGTGGGTGGAGGGCAATGTAAGGGTAGGGGTGGAGGGAGGGCAATGTAAGGGGAAGGGTGGAGGGAGAGCAATGTAAGGGGAGGGGAGGAGGGAGGGCAATGAAAGGGGAGGGGTGGTTGGAGGCCAATGTAAGTGGAGGGGCGGGTGTAGGGCAATGTAAGGGGAGGGGTGGAGGGAGGGCAATGTAAGGGGAGGGGTGGCGGGAGGGCAATGTAAGGGGAGGGGCGGGTGGAGGGCTATGTAAAGGGAGGGGTGGAGGGAGAGCAATGTAAGGGGAGGGGTGGAGGGAGGGCAATGTAAGGGGAGGGATGGAGGGAGGGCAATGTAAGGGGAGGAGTGGAGGGAGGGCAATGTAAGGGGAGGGGCGGGTAGAGGGCAATGTAAGGGGAAGGGTGGAGGGAGAGCAATGTAGGGGGAGGGGCGGGTGGAGGGCAATGTAAGGGGGGGGTGGAGGGAGGGCAATGTAAGGGGAGGGGTGGAGGGAGGGCAATGTAAGGGGAGGGGTGGAGGGAGGGCAATGTAAGGGGAGGGGTGGAAGGAGGGCAATGTAAGGGGAGGGGTGGGTGGAAGGCAATGTAAGGGTAGGGGTGGAGGGAAGGCTATGTAATGGGAGGGGTGGAGGGAGGGCAATGTAAGGGGAGGGGTGGAGCGAGGGCCGTGTAAGGGGAAGGGTAGAGGGAGGGCAGTGTAAGGGGAAGGGTGGAGGGAGGGCAATGTAAGGGGACGGGTGGGTGGAAGGCAATGTAAGGGGAGGGGTGGAGGGAGAGCACTGTAAAGGGAGGGGTGGGTGGAGGGCAATGTAAGGGGAGGGGTGGAGAGAGGGCAATGTAAGGGGAGAGGTGGAGGGAGGGCAATGTAAGGGGAGGTTTGGAGGGAGTGCTATGTAATGGGAGGGGTGGAGGGAGGGCAATGTAAGGGGAGGGGTGGAGGGAGGGCCGTGTAAGGGGAAGGGTGGAGGGAGGGCAGTGTAAGGGGAGAGGCGGGTGGAGGGCAATGTAAGGGGAAGGGCGGGTGGAGGGCAATGTAAGGGGAGGGGTGGAGGGAGGGCAATGTAAGGGGAGGGGTGGAGGGAGGGCAATGTAAGGGGATAGGCGGGTGGAGGGCAATGTAAAGGGAGGGGTGGAGGGAGAGCAATGTAAGGGGAGGGGTGGAGGGAGGGCAATGTAAGGGGAGGGGTGGAGGGAGGGCAATGTAAGGGGAGGAGCGGAGGGAGGGCAATGTAAGGGAAGGGGCGGGTGGAGGGCAATGTAAGGGGAAGGGTGGAGGGAGAGCAATGTAAGGGGAGGGGCGGGTGGAGGGCAATGTAAGGGGAGGGGTGGAGGGAGGGCAATGTATGGGGAGGGGTGGAGGGAGGGCAATGTAAGGGGAGGGGTGGAGGGAGGGCAATGTAAGGGGAGGGGTGGAAGGAGGGCAATGTAAGGGGAGGGGTGGGTGGAGGGCAATGTAAGGGGAGGGGTGGAGGGAGGGCAATGTAAGGGGAGGGGCGGGTGGAGGGCAATGTAAGGGGAGGGGCGGGTGGAGGGCAATGTAAGGGGAGGGGTGGAGGGAGGGCAATGTAAGGGGAGGGGTGGGTGTAGGGCAATGTAAAGGGAGGGGCGGGTGGAGGGCAATGTAAGGGGAGGGGCGGGTGGAGGGCAATGTAAGGGGTGGGGTGAAGGGAGGGCAGTGTAAGCGTAGGGAGGACAATGTAAGGGGAGGGGTGGAGAGAGGGCAATGTAAGGGGTGGGGTGGAGGGAGGGCAATGTAAGGGGAGGGGCGGGTGGAGGGCAATGTAAGGGGAGGGGTGGAGGGAGAGCAATGTAAGGGGACAGGTGGAGGGAGGGCAGTGTAAGGGGTGGGGTGGAGGGAGGGCAATGTAAGGGGAGGGCCGGGTGGAGGGCAATGTAAGGGGAGGGGTGGAGGGAGAGCAATGTAAGGGGAGGGGTGGAGGGAGGGCAGTGTAAGGGGAGGGGTGGGTGGAGGGCAATGTAAGGAGAGGAGCGGGTGGAGGGCAATGTAAGGAGAGCGGTGGGGGGAGGGCAATGTAAGGGGAGGGGTGGAGGGAGGGCAATGTAAGGAGAGGGGTGGAGGGAGGACACTGTAAGGGGAGGGGTGGAGGGAGGGCAATGCAAGGAGAGGGGTGGAGGGAGGACAATGCAAGGGGAGGGGTGGGCGGAGGGCAATGTAAGGGGAGGGGTGGAGGGAGGGCAGTGTAAGCGTAGGGAGGACAATGTAAGGGGAGGTGTGGAGGGAGGGCAATGTATGGGGAGGGGTGGAGGGAGGGCAATGTAAGGAGAGGGGTGGAGGGAGGACAATGTAAGGGGAGGGGTGGGTGGAGGGCAATGTAAGGGGAGGGGTGGGCGGAGGAAAATGTAAGGGGAGGGGCGGACGGAGGGCAATGTAAGGGGAGGGGTGGAGGGAGGGCAATGTAAGGGGAGGGGTGGAGGGAGGGCAATGTAAGTTGAGGGGTGGAGGGAGGGCAATGTAAGGGGAGGGGTGGGTGGAGGGCAATGTAAGGGGAGGGGTGGAGGGAGGACAATGTAAGGGGAGGGGCGGGTGGAGGGCAATGTAAGGGGAGGGGTGGAGGGAGGGCAATGTAAGGGGACGGGCGGGTGGAGAGCAATGTAAGGGGAGGGGTGGAGGGAGGGCAATGTAAGGGGAGGGGCGGGTGGAGGGCCATGTAAGGAGAGGGGCGGGTGGAGGGCAACGTAAGGGAAGAAGTGGAGGGAGAGCAATGTAAGGGGAGGGGTGGAGGGAGGGCAGTGTAAGGGGAGTGGTGGAGGGAGGGCAATGTAAGGGGAGGGGTGGGTGGAGGGCAATGTAACGGTAGGGGTGGAGGGAGGGCAATGTAAGGGTAGGGGTGGAAGGAGGGCAATGTAAGGGGAGGGGTGGAGGGAGGGCAGTGTAAGGGGAGGGGTGGAGGGAGAGCAATGTAAGGGGAGGGGTGGGTGGAGGGCAATGTAAGGGTAGGGGTGGAGGGAGGGCAATGTAAGGGGAAGGGTGGAGGGAGAGCAATGTAAGGGGAGGGGAGGAGGGAGGGCAATGAAAGGGGAGGGGTGGTTGGAGGCCAATGTAAGTGGAGGGGCGGGTGTAGGGCAATGTAAGGGGAGGGGTGGAGGGAGGGCAATGTAAGGGGAGGGGTGGCGGGAGGGCAATGTAAGGGGAGGGGCGGGTGGAGGGCTATGTCAGGAGAGGGGCGGGTGGAGGGCAACGTAAGGGGAGAAGTGGAGGGAGAGCAATGTAAGGGGAGGGGTGGAGGGAGGGCAGTGTAAGGGGAGGGGTGGAAGGAAGGCAGTGTAAAGGGAGGGGTGGAGGGAGGGCAATGTAAGGGGAGGGGTGGGTGGAGGGCAATGTAAGGGTAGGGGTGGAGGGAGGGCAATGTAAGGGGAAGGGTGGAGGGAGAGCAATGTAAGGGGAGGGGAGGAGGGAGGGCAATGAAAGGGGAGGGTGGGTGGAGGCCAATGTAAGTGGAGGGGCGGGTGCAGGGCAATGTAAGGGGAGGGGTGGAGGGAGGGCAATGTAAGGGGAGGGGTGGAGGCAGGGCAATGTAAGGAGAGGGGTGGAGGGAGGGCCATGTAAGGAGAGGGGCGGGTGGAGGGCAACGTAAGCCGAGAGGTGGAGGGAGAGCAATGTAAGGGTAGGGGTGGAGGGAGGGCAGTGTAAGGGGAAGGGTGGAGGGAGGGCAATGTAAGGGGTGGGGTGGGTGGAGGCCAATGTAAGGGGAGGGGCGGAGGGAGGGCAAGGTAAGGGGAGGGGTGGGTGGAGGGCAATGTAAGGGGAGGGGTGGGTGGATGGCAATGTAAGGGGAGAGGCGGAAAGAGGACAATGTAAGGGGAAGGATGGAGGGAGGGCAATGTAAGGGGAGGGGCGGATGGAGGGCAATGTAAGGGGAGGGGTGGAGGGCGGGCAGTGTAAGGGGAAGGGTGGAGGGAGAGCAATGTAAGGGGAGGGGTGGAGGGAGGGCAATGTAAGGGGAGGGGTGGGTGGAGGCCAATGTAAGTGGAGGGGCGGGTGTAGGGCAATGTAAGTGGAGGTGTGGAGGGAGGGCAATGTAAGGGGAAGGGTGAAGGGAGGGCAATGTAAGGGAGGGGTGGAGGGAGGGCCATGTAAGGAGAGGGGCGGGTGGATGGCAAAGTGAGGGGAGAGGTGGAGGGCGAGCAATGTAAGGGGAGGGGTGGAGGGAGGGCAGTGTAAGGGGAAGGGTGGAGGGAGGGCAATGTAAAGGGAGGGGTGGGTGGAGGCCAATGTAAGGGAAGGGGCAGAGGGAGGGCAATGTAAGGGGAGGGGTGGAGGGAGGGCTATGTAATGGGAGGGGTGGAGGGAGGGCAATGTAAGGGGAGGGGTGGAGGGAGGGCCGTGTAAGGAGAAGGGTGGAAGGAGGGCAGTGTAAGGGGAAGGGTGGAGGGAGGGCAATGTAAGGGGAGGGCTGGAGGGAGGGCAATGTAAGGGGAGGGGTGGGTGGAGGCCAATGTAAGTGGAGGGGCGGGTGTAGGGCAATGTAAAGGGAGGGGTGGAGGGAGGGCAATGTAAGGGGAGGGGTGGAGGCAGGGCAATGTAAGGGGAGGGGTGGAGGGAGGGCTATGTAATGGGAGGGGTGGAGGGAGGGCAATGTAAGGGGAGGGGTGGAGGGAGGGCCGTGTAAGGGGAAGGGTGGAGGGAGGGCAGTGTAAGGGGAAGGGTGGAGGGAGGGCAATGTAAGGGGAGGGGTGGGTGGAAGGCAATGTAAGGGGAGGGGTGGAGGGAGGGCAATGTAAGGGGAGGGTTGGAGGGAGGGCTATGTAATGGGAGGGGTGGAGGGAGGGCAATGTAAAGGGAGGGGTGGAGGGAGGGCCGTGTAAGGGGAAGGGTGGAGGGAGGGCAGTGTAAGGGGAGAGGCGGGTGGAGCGCAATGTAAGGGGAGGGGCGGGTGGAGGGCAATGTAAGGGGAGGGGTGGAGGGAGGGCAATGTAAGGGGACGGGTGGAGGGAGGGCAATGTAAGGGGATAGGCGGGTGGAGGGCAATGTAAAGGGAGGGGTGGAGGGAGAGCAATGTAAGGGGAGGGGTGGAGGGAGGGCAATGTAAGGGGAGGGGTGGAAGGAGGGCAATGTAAGGGGAAGGGTGGAGGGAGAGCAATGTAAGGGGAGGGGTGGAGGGAGGGCCATCTAAGGAGAGGGGCGGGTGGAGGGCAATGTAAGGGAAGGGATGGAGGGAGGGCAGTGTAAGGGGAAAAGTGGAGGGAGAGCAATGTAAGGGGAGGGGTGGAGGGAGGGCAATGTAAGGGGAGGGGTGGGTGGAGGCCAATGTAAGTGGAGGGGCGGGTGTAGGGCAATGTAAAGGGAGGGGTGGAGGGAGGGCAATGTAAGGGGAGGGGTGGAGGCAGGGCAATGTAAGGGGAGGGGTGAAGGGAGGGCCATGTAAGGAGAGGGGCGGGTGGAGGGCAATGTAAGGGGGGGTGGAGGGAGGGCAATGTAAGGGGAGGGGTGGAGGGAGGACAATGTAAGGGGAGGGTTGGAGGGAGGGCTATGTAATGGGAGGGGTGGAGGGAGGGCAATGTAAGGGGAGGGGTGGAGGGAGGGCCGTGTAAGGGGAAGGGTGGAGGGAGGGCAGTGTAAGGGGAGAGGCGGGTGGAGGGCAATGTAAGGGGAAGCGCGGGTGGAGGGCAATGTAAGGGGAGGGGTGGAGGGAGGGCAATGTAAGGGGAGGGGTGGAGGGAGGGCAATGTAAGGGGATAGGCGGGTGGAGGGCAATGTAAAGGGAGGGGTGGAGGGAGAGCAATGTAAGGGGAGGGGTGGAGGGAGGGCAATGTAAGGGGAGGGGTGGAGGGAGGGCAATGTAAGGGGAGGAGTGGAGGGAGGACAATGTAAGGGGAATGGCGGGTGGAGGGCAATGTAAGGGGAAGGGTGGAGGGAGAGCAATGTAAGGGGAGGGGCGCGTGGAGGGCAATGTAAGGGGAGGGGTGGAGGGAGGGCAATGTAAGGGGAGGGGTGGAGGGAGGGCAATGTAAGGGGAGGGGTGGAGGGAGGGCAATGTAAGTTGACGGGTGGAAGGAGGGCAATGTAAGGGGAGGGGTGGGTGGAGGGCAATGTAAGGGGAGGGGTGGAGGGAGGGCAATGTAAGGGGAGGGGCGGGTGGAGGGCAATGTAAGGGGAGGGTCGGGTGGAGGGCAATGTAAGGGGAGGGGTGGAGGGAGGGCAATGTAAGGGGAGGGGTGGGTGTAGGGCAATGTAAGGGGAGGGGCGGGTGGAGGGCAATGTAAGGGGAGGGGCGGGTGGAGGGCAATGTAAGGGGTGGGGTGAAGGGAGGGCAGTGTAAGCGTAGGGAGGACAATGTAAGGGGAGGGGTGGAGAGAGGGCAATGTAAGGGGTGGGGTGGCGGGAGGGCAATGTAAGGGGAGGGGCGGGTGGAGGCCAATGTAAGGGGAGGGGTGGAGGGAGAGCAATGTAAGGGGAGAGGTGGAGGGAGGGCAGTGTAAGGGGTGGGGTGGAGGGAGGGCAATGTAAGGGGAGGGGCGGGTGGAGGGCAATGTAAGGGGAGGGGTGGAGGGAGGGCAATGTAAGGAGAGGGGTGGAGGGAGGACAATGTAAGGGGAGGGGTGGGTGGAGGGCAATGTAAGGGGAGGGGTGGGCGGAGGAAAATGTAAGGGGAGGGGCGGAGGGAGGGCAATGTAAGGGGAGGGGCGGGTGGAGGGAGGGCAGTGTAAGGGGAGGGGTGGAGGGAGGGCAATGTAAGGGGAGGGTTGGAGGGAGGGCAATGTAAGGTGAGGGGCGGGTGGAGGGAGGGCAGTGTAAGGGGAGGGGTGGAGGGAGGGCAATGTAAGGGGAGGGGTGGGTGGAGGGCAATGTAAGGGGAGGGGTGGAGGGAGGACAATGTAAGGGGAGGGGCGGGTGGAGGGCAATGTAAGGGGAGGGGCGGGTGGAGGGCAATGTAAGGGGAGGGGTGGAGGGAGAGCAATGAAAGGGGAGTGGTGGAGGGAGGGCAGTGTAAAGGGTGGGGTGGAGGGAGGGCAATGTAAGGGGAGGGGCGGGTGGAGGGCAATGTAAGGGGAGGGGTGGAGGGAGAGCAATGTAAGGGGAGGGGTGGAGGGAGGGCAGTGTAAGGGGAGGGGTGGGTGGAGGGCAATGTAAGGAGAGGGGCGGCTGGAGGGCAATGTAAGGAGAGCGGTGGAGGGAGGGCAATGTAAGGGGAGGGGTGGAGGGAGGACAATGTAAGGGGAGGGGTGGAGGGAGGGCAATGTAAGGAGAGGGGTGGAGGGAGGACACTGTAAGGGGAGGGGTGGAGGGAGGGCAATGCAAGGAGAGGGGTGGAGGGATGACAATGTAAGGGGAGGGGTGGGCGGAGGGCAATGTAAGGGGAGGGGTGGAGGGAGGGCAATGTATGGGGAGGGGTGGAGGGAGGGCAATGTAAGGAGAGGGGTGGAGGGAGGACAATGTAAGGGGAGAGGTGGGTGGAGGGCAATGTAAGGGGAGGGGTGGGCGGAGGAAAATGTAAGGGGAGGGGCGGAGGGAGGGCAATGTAAGGGGAGGGGCGGGTGGAGGGAGGGCAGTGTAAGGGGAGGGGTGGAGGGAGGGCAATGTAAGGGGAGGGGTGGAGGGAGGGCAATGTAAGGTGAGGGGCGGGTGGAGGGAGGGCAGTGTAAGGGGAGGGGTGGAGGGAGGGCAATGCACGCGGAGGGGTGGGTGGAGGGCAATGTAAGGGGAGGGGTGGAGGGAGGACAATGTAAGGGGAGGGGCGGGTGGAGGGCAATGTAAGGGGAGGGATGGAGGGAGGGCAATGTAAGGGGAGGGGCGGGTGGAGGGCAATGTAAGGGGAGGGGTGGAGGGAGGGCAATGGAAGGGGAGGGGCGGGTGGAGGGCCATGTAAGGAGAGGGGCGGGTGGAGGGCAGTGTAAGGGGAGAAGTGGAGGGAGAGCAATGTAAGGGGAGGGGTGGAGGGAGGGCAGTGTAAGGCGAGGGGTGGAGGGAGGGCAATGTAAGGGGAGGGGTGGGTGGAGGGCAATGTAAGGGTAGGGGTGGAGGGAGGGCAATGTAAGGGTAGGGGTGGAGGGAGGGCAATGTAAGGGGAGGGGTGGAGGGAGGGCAGTGTAAGGGGAGGGGTGGAGGGAGGGCAGTGTAAGGGGAAGGGTGGAGGGAGGGCAATGTAAGGGGAGGGGTGGGTGGAGGCCAATGTAAGGGAAGGGGCAGAGGGAGGGCAATGTAAGGGGAGGGGTGGAGGGAGGGCTATGTAATGGGAGGGGTGGAGGGAGGGCAATGTAAGGGGAGGGGTGGAGGGAGGGCCGTGTAAGGGGAAGGGTGGAGGGAGGGCAGTGTAAGGGGAAGGGTGGAGGGAGGGCAATGTAAGGGGAGGGGTGGAGGGAGGGAGGGCAGTGTAAGGGGAAGGGTGGAGGGAAAGCAATGTAAGGGGAGGGGTGGAGGGAGGGCAATGTAAGGGGAGGGGTGGGTGGAGGCCAATGTAAGTGGAGGGGCGGGTGTAGGGCAATGTAAAGGGAGGGGTGGAGGGAGGGCAATGTAAGCGGGGGGAGGAGGCAGGGCAATGTAAAGGGAGGGGTGAAGGGAGGGCCATGTAAGGAGAGGGGCGGGTGGAGGGCAACGTAAGGGGAGAGGTGGAGGGAGAGCAATGTAAGGGGAGGGGTGGAAGGAGGGCAATGTAAGGGGAGGGGTGGAGGGAGGGCTATGTAATGGGAGGGGTGGAGGGAGGGCAATGTAAACGGAGGGGTGGAGGGAGGGCCGTGTAAGGGGAAGGGTGGAGGGAGGGCAGTGCATGGGGAAGGGTGGAGGCAGGGCAATGTAAGGGGAGGGGTGGGTGGAAGGAAATGTAAGGGGATGGGTGGAGGGAGAGCAATGTAAGGGGAGGGGTGGGTGGAGGGCAATGTAAGGGGAGGGGTGGAGGGAGGGCAATGTAAGGGGAGGGGTGGAGGGAGGGCAATGTAAGGGGAAGGTTGGAGGGAGGGTTATGTAATGGGAGCGGTGGAGAGAGGGCAATGTAAGGGGAGGGGTGGAGGGAGGGCCGTGTAAGGGGAAGGGTGGAGGGAGGGCAGTGCAAGGGGAGAGGCGGGTGGAGCGCAATGTAAGGGCAGGGGCGGGTGTAGGGCAATGTAAAGGGAGGGGTGGAGGGAGGGCAATGTAAGGGGGGGGAGGAGGCAGGGCAATGTAAAGGGAGGGGTGAAGGGAGGGCCATGTAAGGAGAGGGGCGGGTGGAGGGCAACGTAAGGGGAGAGGTGGAGGGAGAGCAATGTAAGGGGAGGGGTGGAGGGAGGGCAATGTAAGGGGAGGGATGGAGGGAGGGCAATGTAAGGGGAGGAGTAGAGGGAGGGCAATGTAAGGGGAGGGGCGGGTGGAGGGCAATGTAAGGGGAAGGGTGGAGGGAGAGTAATGTAAGGGGAGGGGTGGAAGGATGGCAATGTAAGGGGAGGGGTGGGTGTAGGGCAATGTAAGGGGAGGGGTGGAGGGAGGGCAATGTAAGTTGAGGGGTGGAGGGAGGACAATGTAAGGGGAGGGCTGGAGGGAGGGCAATGCATAAGAGATGGGTGGAGGGAGGTCAATGTAAGGGGAGGGGTGGGCGGAGGGCAATGTAAGGGGAGGGGTGGAGGGAGGGCAATGTAAGTTGAGGGGTGGAGGGAGGGCAATGTAAGGGGAGGGGCGGGTGGAGGGAGGGCAGTGTAAGGGGAGGGGTGGAGGGAGGGCAATGTAAGGGTAGGGGTGGAGGCAGGGCAATGTAAGGGGAGGGGTGGGTGGAGGGAGGGCAGTGTAAGGGGAGGAGTGGAGGGAGGGCAATGTAAGGGGAGGGCCGGGTGGAGGGCAATGTAAGGGGAGGGGTGGAGGGAGGGCAATGTAAGGGGAGGGGCGGGTGGAGGGCAATGTAAGGGGAGGGGTGGAGGGAGGGCAATGTAAGGGGAGGGGTGGAGGCAGGGCAATGTAAGGGGAGGGGTGAAGGGAGGGCCATGTAAGGAGAGGGGCGGGTGGAGGGCAACGTAAGGGGAGAGGTGGAGGGAGAGCAATGTAAGGGGAGGGGTGGAGGGTGGGCAATGTAAGGGGAGGGGTGGAGGGAGGGCTATGTAATGGGAGGGGTGGAGAGAGGGCAATGTAAGGGGAGGGGTGGAGGGAGGGCCGTGTAAGGGGAAGGGTGGAGGGAGGGCAGTGTAAGGGGAAGGGTGGAGGGAGGGCAATGTAAGGGGAGGGGTGGGTGGAAGGCAATGTAAGGGGAGGGGTGGAGGAAGAGCACTGTAAAGGGAGGGTGGGTGGAGGGCAATGTAATGGGAGGGGTGGAGGGAGGGCAATGTAAGGGGAGGGGTGGAGGGAGGGCAATGTAAAGGGAGGGTTGGAGGGAGGGCTATGTAATGGGAGGGGTGGAGGGAGGGCAATGTAAGGGGAGGGGTGGAGGGAGGGCCGTGTAAGGGGAAGGGTGGAGGGAGGGCAGTGTAAGGGGAGAGGCGGGTGGAGGGCAATGTAAGGGGAAGGGCGGGTGGAGGGCAATGTAAGGGGAGGGGTGGAGGGAGGGCAATGTAAGGGGAGGGTTGGAGGGAGGGCAATGTAAGGGGATAGGCGGGTGGAGGGCAATGTAAAGGGAGGGGTGGAGGGAGAGCAATGTAAGGGGAGGGGTGGAGGGAGGGCAATGTAAGGGGAGGGATGGAGGGAGGGCAATGTAAGGGGAGGAGTGGAGGGAGGGCAATGTAAGGGGAGGGGCGGGTGGAGGGCAATGTAAGGGGAAGGGTGGAGGGAGAGCAATGTAAGGGGAGGGGCGGGTGGAGGGCAATGTAAGGGGGGGGGTGGAGGGAGGGCAATGTAAGGGGAGGGGTGGAGGGAGGGCAATGTAAGGGGAGGGGTGGAGGGAGGGCAATGTAAGGGGAGGGGTGGAAGGAGGGCAATGTAAGGGGAGGGGTGGGTGGAAGGCAATGTAAGGGGAGGGGTGGAGGGAAGGCTATGTAATGGGAGGGGTGGAGGGAGGGCAATGTAAGGGGAGGGGTGGAGCGAGGGCCGTGTAAGGGGAAGGGTAGAGGGAGGGCAGTGTAAGGGGAAGGGTGGAGGGAGGGCAATGTAAGGGGAGGGGTGGGTGGAAGGCAATGTAAGGGGAGGGGTGAAGGGAGAGCACTGTAAAGGGAGGGGTGGGTGGAGGGCAATGTAAGGGGAGGGGTGGAGAGAGGGCAATGTAAGGGGAGAGGTGGAGGGAGGGCAATGTAAAGGGAGGGTTGGAGGGAGTGCTATGTAATGGGAGGGGTGGAGGGAGGGCAATGTAAGGGGAGGGGTGGAGGGAGGGCCGTGTAAGGGGAAGGGTGGAGGGAGGGCAGTGTAAGGGGAGAGGCGGGTGGAGGGCAGTGCAAGGGGAAGGGCGGGTGGAGGGCAATGTAAGGGGAGGGGTGGAGAGAGGGCAATGTAAGGGGAGGGGTGGAGGGAGGGCAATGTAAGGGGATAGGCGGGTGGAGGGCAATGTAAAGGGAGGGGTGGAGGGAGAGCAATGTAAGGGGAGGGGTGGAGGGAGGGCAATGTAAGGGGAGGGGTGGAGGGAGGGCAATGTAAGGGGAGGAGCGGAGGGAGGGCAATGTAAGGGAAGGGGCGGGTGGAGGGCAATGTAAGGGGAAGGGTGGAGGGAGAGCAATGTAAGGGGAGGGGCGGGTGGAGGGCAATGTAAGGGGAGGGGTGGAGGGAGGGCAATGTATGGGGAGGGGTGGAGGGAGGGCAATGTAAGGGGAGGGGTGGAGGGAGGGCAATGTAAGGGGAGGGGTGGAAGGAGGGCAATGTAAGGGGAGGGGTGGGTGGAGGGCAATGTAAGGGGAGGGGTGGAGGGAGGGCAATGTAAGGGGAGGGGCGGGTGGAGGGCAATGTAAGGGGAGGGGCGGGTGGAGGGCAATGTAAGGGGAGGGGTGGAGGGAGGGCAATGTAAGGGGAGGGGTGGGTGTAGGGCAATGTAAAGGGAGGGGCGGGTGGAGGGCAATGTAAGGGGAGGGGCGGGTGGAGGGCAATGTAAGGGGTGGGGTGAAGGGAGGGCAGTGTAAGCGTAGGGAGGACAATGTAAGGGGAGGGGTGGAGAGAAGGCAATGTAAGGGGTGGGGTGGAGGGAGGGCAATGTAAGGGGAGGGGCGGGTGGAGGGCAATGTAAGGGGAGGGGTGGAGGGAGAGCAATGTAAGGGGACAGGTGGAGGGAGGGCAGTGTAAGGGGTGGGGTGGAGGGAGGGCAATGTAAGGGGAGGGCCGGGTGGAGGGCAATGTAAGGGGAGGGGTGGAGGGAGAGCAATGTAAGGGGAGGGGTGGAGGGAGGGCAGTGTAAGGGGAGGGGTGGGTGGAGGGCAATGTAAGGAGAGGAGCGGGTGGAGGGCAATGTAAGGAGAGCGGTGGAGGGAGGGCAATGTAAGGGGAGGGGTGGAGGGAGGGCAATGTAAGGAGAGGGGTGGAGGGAGGACACTGTAAGGGGAGGGGTGGAGGGAGGGCAATGCAAGGAGAGGGGTGGAGGGAGGACAATGTAAGGGGAGGGGTGGGCGGAGGGCAATGTAAGGGGAGGGGTGGAGGGAGGGCAGTGTAAGCGTAGGGAGGACAATGTAAGGGGAGGGGTGGAGGGAGGGCAATGTATGGGGAGGGGTGGAGGGAGGGCAATGTAAGGAGAGGGGTGGAGGGAGGACAATGTAAGGGGAGGGGTGGGTGGAGGGCAATGTAAGGGGAGGGGTGGGCGGAGGAAAATGTAAGGGGAGGGGCGGAGGGAGGGCAATGTAAGGGGAGGGGTGGAGGGAGGGCAATGTAAGGGGAGGGGTGGAGGCAGGGCAATGTAAGGGGAGGGGTGAAGGGAGGGCCATGTAAGGAGAGGGGCGGGTGGAGGGCAACGTAAGGGGAGAGGTGGAGGGAGAGCAATGTAAGGGGAGGGGTGGAGGGTGGGCAATGTAAGGGGAGGGGTGGAGGGAGGGCTATGTAATGGGAGGGGTGGAGAGAGGGCAATGTAAGGGGAGGGGTGGAGGGAGGGCCGTGTAAGGGGAAGGGTGGAGGGAGGGCAGTGTAAGGGGAAGGGTGGAGGGAGGGCAATGTAAGGGGAGGGGTGGGTGGAAGGCAATGTAAGGGGAGGGGTGGAGGAAGAGCACTGTAAAGGGAGGGTGGGTGGAGGGCAATGTAATGGGAGGGGTGGAGGGAGGGCAATGTAAGGGGAGGGGTGGAGGGAGGGCAATGTAAAGGGAGGGTTGGAGGGAGGGCTATGTAATGGGAGGGGTGGAGGGAGGGCAATGTAAGGGGAGGGGTGGAGGGAGGGCCGTGTAAGGGGAAGGGTGGAGGGAGGGCAGTGTAAGGGGAGAGGCGGGTGGAGGGCAATGTAAGGGGAAGGGCGGGTGGAGGGCAATGTAAGGGGAGGGGTGGAGGGAGGGCAATGTAAGGGGAGGGTTGGAGGGAGGGCAATGTAAGGGGATAGGCGGGTGGAGGGCAATGTAAAGGGAGGGGTGGAGGGAGAGCAATGTAAGGGGAGGGGTGGAGGGAGGGCAATGTAAGGGGAGGGATGGAGGGAGGGCAATGTAAGGGGAGGAGTGGAGGGAGGGCAATGTAAGGGGAGGGGCGGGTGGAGGGCAATGTAAGGGGAAGGGTGGAGGGAGAGCAATGTAAGGGGAGGGGCGGGTGGAGGGCAATGTAAGGGGGGGGGTGGAGGGAGGGCAATGTAAGGGGAGGGGTGGAGGGAGGGCAATGTAAGGGGAGGGGTGGAGGGAGGGCAATGTAAGGGGAGGGGTGGAAGGAGGGCAATGTAAGGGGAGGGGTGGGTGGAAGGCAATGTAAGGGGAGGGGTGGAGGGAAGGCTATGTAATGGGAGGGGTGGAGGGAGGGCAATGTAAGGGGAGGGGTGGAGCGAGGGCCGTGTAAGGGGAAGGGTAGAGGGAGGGCAGTGTAAGGGGAAGGGTGGAGGGAGGGCAATGTAAGGGGAGGGGTGGGTGGAAGGCAATGTAAGGGGAGGGGTGAAGGGAGAGCACTGTAAAGGGAGGGGTGGGTGGAGGGCAATGTAAGGGGAGGGGTGGAGAGAGGGCAATGTAAGGGGAGAGGTGGAGGGAGGGCAATGTAAAGGGAGGGTTGGAGGGAGTGCTATGTAATGGGAGGGGTGGAGGGAGGGCAATGTAAGGGGAGGGGTGGAGGGAGGGCCGTGTAAGGGGAAGGGTGGAGGGAGGGCAGTGTAAGGGGAGAGGCGGGTGGAGGGCAGTGCAAGGGGAAGGGCGGGTGGAGGGCAATGTAAGGGGAGGGGTGGAGAGAGGGCAATGTAAGGGGAGGGGTGGAGGGAGGGCAATGTAAGGGGATAGGCGGGTGGAGGGCAATGTAAAGGGAGGGGTGGAGGGAGAGCAATGTAAGGGGAGGGGTGGAGGGAGGGCAATGTAAGGGGAGGGGTGGAGGGAGGGCAATGTAAGGGGAGGAGCGGAGGGAGGGCAATGTAAGGGAAGGGGCGGGTGGAGGGCAATGTAAGGGGAAGGGTGGAGGGAGAGCAATGTAAGGGGAGGGGCGGGTGGAGGGCAATGTAAGGGGAGGGGTGGAGGGAGGGCAATGTATGGGGAGGGGTGGAGGGAGGGCAATGTAAGGGGAGGGGTGGAGGGAGGGCAATGTAAGGGGAGGGGTGGAAGGAGGGCAATGTAAGGGGAGGGGTGGGTGGAGGGCAATGTAAGGGGAGGGGTGGAGGGAGGGCAATGTAAGGGGAGGGGCGGGTGGAGGGCAATGTAAGGGGAGGGGCGGGTGGAGGGCAATGTAAGGGGAGGGGTGGAGGGAGGGCAATGTAAGGGGAGGGGTGGGTGTAGGGCAATGTAAAGGGAGGGGCGGGTGGAGGGCAATGTAAGGGGAGGGGCGGGTGGAGGGCAATGTAAGGGGTGGGGTGAAGGGAGGGCAGTGTAAGCGTAGGGAGGACAATGTAAGGGGAGGGGTGGAGAGAAGGCAATGTAAGGGGTGGGGTGGAGGGAGGGCAATGTAAGGGGAGGGGCGGGTGGAGGGCAATGTAAGGGGAGGGGTGGAGGGAGAGCAATGTAAGGGGACAGGTGGAGGGAGGGCAGTGTAAGGGGTGGGGTGGAGGGAGGGCAATGTAAGGGGAGGGCCGGGTGGAGGGCAATGTAAGGGGAGGGGTGGAGGGAGAGCAATGTAAGGGGAGGGGTGGAGGGAGGGCAGTGTAAGGGGAGGGGTGGGTGGAGGGCAATGTAAGGAGAGGAGCGGGTGGAGGGCAATGTAAGGAGAGCGGTGGAGGGAGGGCAATGTAAGGGGAGGGGTGGAGGGAGGGCAATGTAAGGAGAGGGGTGGAGGGAGGACACTGTAAGGGGAGGGGTGGAGGGAGGGCAATGCAAGGAGAGGGGTGGAGGGAGGACAATGTAAGGGGAGGGGTGGGCGGAGGGCAATGTAAGGGGAGGGGTGGAGGGAGGGCAGTGTAAGCGTAGGGAGGACAATGTAAGGGGAGGGGTGGAGGGAGGGCAATGTATGGGGAGGGGTGGAGGGAGGGCAATGTAAGGAGAGGGGTGGAGGGAGGACAATGTAAGGGGAGGGGTGGGTGGAGGGCAATGTAAGGGGAGGGGTGGGCGGAGGAAAATGTAAGGGGAGGGGCGGAGGGAGGGCAATGTAAGGGGAGGGGTGGAGGGAGGGCAATGTAAGGGGAGGGGTGGAGGGAGGGCAATGTAAGTTGAGGGGTGGAGGGAGGGCAATGTAAGGGGAGGGGCGGGTGGAGGGAGGGCAGTGTAAGGGGAGGGGTGGAGGGAGGGCAATGTAAGGGGAGGGGTGGGTGGAGGGCAATGTAAGGGGAGGGGTGGAGGGAGGACAATGTAAGGGGAGGGGCGGGTGGAGGGCAATGTAAGGGGAGGGGTGGAGGGAGGGCAATGTAAGGGGAGGGGCGGGTGGAGGGCAATGTAAGGGGAGGGGTGGAGGGAGGGCAATGTAAGGGGAGGGGCGGGTGGAGGGCCATGTAAGGAGAGGGGCGGGTGGAGGGCAACGTAAGGGAAGAAGTGGAGGGAGAGCAATGTAAGGGGAGGGGTGGGTGGAGGGCAATGTAACGGTAGGGGTGGAGGGAGGGCAATGTAAGGGTAGGGGTGGAAGGAGGGCAATGTAAGGGGAGGGGTGGAGGGAGGGCAGTGTAAGGGGAGGGGTGGAGGGAGAGCAATGTAAGGGGAGGGGTGGGTGGAGGGCAATGTAAGGGTAGGGGTGGAGGGAGGGCAATGTAAGGGGAAGGGTGAAGGGAGAGCAATGTAAGGGGAGGGGAGGAGGGAGGGCAATGAAAGGAGAGGGGTGGTTGGAGGCCAATGTAAGTGGAGGGGCGGGTGTAGGGCAATGTAAGGGGAGGGGTGGAGGGAGGGCAATGTAAGGGGAGGGGTGGAGGGAGGGCAATGTAAGGGGAGGGGCGGGTGGAGGGCTATGTAAGGAGAGGGGCGGGTGGAGGGCAACGTAAGCGGAGAAGTGGAGGGAGAGCAATGTAAGGGGAGGGGTGGAGGGAGGGCAGTGTAAGGGGAGGGGTGGAGGGAGGGCAATGTAAGGGGAGGGGTGGGTGGAGGGCAATGTAAGGGTAGGGGTGGAGGGAGGGCAATGTAAGGGTAGGGGTGGAGGGAGGGCAATGTAAGGGGAGGGGTGGAGGGAAGGCAGTGTAAGGGGAGGGGTGGAGGGAGGGCAATGTAAGGGGAGGGGTGGGTGGAGGGCAATGTCAGGGTAGGGGTGGAGGGAGGGCAATGTAAGGGGAAGGGCGGGGGGAGAGCAATGTAAGGGGAGGGGAGGAGGGAGGGCAATGAAAGGGGAGGGTGGGTGGAGGCCAATGTAAGTGGAGGGGCGGGTGCAGGGCAATGTAAGGGGAGGGGTGGAGGGAGGGCAATGTAAGGGGAGGGGTGGAGGCAGGGCAATGTAAGGAGAGGGGTGGAGGGAGGGCCATGTAAGGAGAGTGGCGGGTGGAGGGCAACGTAAGCCGAGAGGTGGAGGGAGAGCAATGTAAGGGTAGGGGTGGAGGGAGGGCAGTGTAAGGGGAAGGGTGGAGGGAGGGCAATGTAAGGGGTGGGGTGGGTGGAGGCCAATGTAAGGGGAGGGGCGGAGGGAGGGCAAGGTAAGGGGAGGGGTGGGTGGAGGGCAATGTAAGGGGAGGGGTGGGTGGATGGCAATGTAAGGGGAGAGGCGGAAAGAGGACAATGTAAGGGGAAGGGTGGAGGGAGGGCAATGTAAGGGGAGGGGCGGATGGAGGGCAATGTAAGGGGAGGGGTGGAGGGCGGGCAGTGTAAGGGGAAGTGTGGAGGGAGAGCAATGTAAGGGGACAGGTGGAGGGAGGGCAGTGTAAGGGGTGGGGTGGAGGGAGGGCAATGTAAGGGGAGGGCCGGGTGGAGGGCAATGTAAGGGGAGGGGTGGAGGGAGAGCAATGTAAGGGGAGGGGTGGAGGGAGGGCAGTGTAAGGGGAGGGGTGGGTAGAGGGCAATGTAAGGAGAGGAGCGGGTGGAGGGCAATGTAAGGAGAGCGGTGGAGGGAGGGCAATGTAAGGGGAGGGGTGGAGGGAGGGCAATGTAAGGAGAGGGGTGGAGGGAGGACACTGTAAGGGGAGGGGTGGAGGGAGGGCAATGCAAGGAGAGGGGTGGAGGGAGGACAATGTAAGGGGAGGGGTGGGCGGAGGGCAATGTAAGGGGAGGGGTGGAGGGAGGGCAGTGTAAGCGTAGGGAGGACAATGTAAGGGGAGGGGTGGAGGGAGGGCAATGTATGGGGAGGGGTGGAGGGAGGGCAATGTAAGGAGAGGGGTGGAGGGAGGACAATGTAAGGGGAGGGGTGGGTGGAGGGCAATGTAAGGGGAGGGGTGGGCGGAGGAAAATGTAAGGGGAGGGGCGGAGGGAGGGCAATGTAAGGGGAGGGGTGGAGGGAGGGCAATGTAAGGGGAGGGGTGGAGGGAGGGCAATGTAAGTTGAGGGGTGGAGGGAGGGCAATGTAAGGGGAGGGGCGGGTGGAGGGAGGGCAGTGTAAGGGGAGGGGTGGAGGGAGGGCAATGTAAGGGGAGGGGTGGGTGGAGGGCAATGTAAGGGGAGGGGTGGAGGGAGGACAATGTAAGGGGAGGGGCGGGTGGAGGGCAATGTAAGGGGAGGGGTGGAGGGAGGGCAATGTAAGGGGAGGGGCGGGTGGAGGGCAATGTAAGGGGAGGGGTGGAGGGAGGGCAATGTAAGGGGAGGGGCGGGTGGAGGGCCATGTAAGGAGAGGGGCGGGTGGAGGGCAACGTAAGGGAAGAAGTGGAGGGAGAGCAATGTAAGGGGAGGGGTGGGTGGAGGGCAATGTAACGGTAGGGGTGGAGGGAGGGCAATGTAAGGGTAGGGGTGGAAGGAGGGCAATGTAAGGGGAGGGGTGGAGGGAGGGCAGTGTAAGGGGAGGGGTGGAGGGAGAGCAATGTAAGGGGAGGGGTGGGTGGAGGGCAATGTAAGGGTAGGGGTGGAGGGAGGGCAATGTAAGGGGAAGGGTGAAGGGAGAGCAATGTAAGGGGAGGGGAGGAGGGAGGGCAATGAAAGGGGAGGGGTGGTTGGAGGCCAATGTAAGTGGAGGGGCGGGTGTAGGGCAATGTAAGGGGAGGGGTGGAGGGAGGGCAATGTAAGGGGAGGGGTGGAGGGAGGGCAATGTAAGGGGAGGGGCGGGTGGAGGGCTATGTAAGGAGAGGGGCGGGTGGAGGGCAACGTAAGCGGAGAAGTGGAGGGAGAGCAATGTAAGGGGAGGGGTGGAGGGAGGGCAGTGTAAGGGGAGGGGTGGAGGGAGGGCAATGTAAGGGGAGGGGTGGGTGGAGGGCAATGTAAGGGTAGGGGTGGAGGGAGGGCAATGTAAGGGTAGGGGTGGAGGGAGGGCAATGTAAGGGGAGGGGTGGAGGGAAGGCAGTGTAAGGGGAGGGGTGGAGGGAGGGCAATGTAAGGGGAGGGGTGGGTGGAGGGCAATGTCAGGGTAGGGGTGGAGGGAGGGCAATGTAAGGGGAAGGGTGGGGGGAGAGCAATGTAAGGGGAGGGGAGGAGGGAGGGCAATGAAAGGGGAGGGTGGGTGGAGGCCAATGTAAGTGGAGGGGCGGGTGCAGGGCAATGTAAGGGGAGGGGTGGAGGGAGGGCAATGTAAGGGGATGGGTGGAGGCAGGGCAATGTAAGGAGAGGGGTGGAGGGAGGGCCATGTAAGGAGAGTGGCGGGTGGAGGGCAACGTAAGCCGAGAGGTGGAGGGAGAGCAATGTAAGGGTAGGGGTGGAGGGAGGGCAGTGTAAGGGGAAGGGTGGAGGGAGGGCAATGTAAGGGGTGGGGTGGGTGGAGGCCAATGTAAGGGGAGGGGCGGAGGGAGGGCAAGGTAAGGGGAGGGGATGGGTGGAGGGCAATGTAAGGGGAGGGGTGGGTGGATGGCAATGTAAGGGGAGAGGCGGAAAGAGGACAATGTAAGGGGAAGGGTGGAGGGAGGGCAATGTAAGGGGAGGGGCGGATGGAGGGCAATGTAAGGGGAGGGGTGGAGGGCGGGCAGTGTAAGGGGAAGTGTGGAGGGAGAGCAATGTAAGGGGAGGGGTGGAGGGAGGGCAATGTAAGGGGAGGGGTGGGTGGAGGCCAATGTAAGTGGAGGGGCGGGTGTAGGGCAATGTAAGTGGAGGTGTGGAGGGAGGGCAATGTAAGGGGAAGGGTGAAGGGAGGGCAATGTAAGGGAGGGGTGGAGGGAGGGCCATGTAAGGAGAGGGGCGGGTGGAGGGCAAAGTAAGGGGAGAGGTGGAGGGAGAGCAATGTAAGGGGAGGGGTGGAGGGAGGGCAGTGTAAGGGGAAGGGTGGAGGGAGGGCAATGTAAAGGGAGGGGTGGGTGGAGGCCAATGTAAGGGAAGGGGCAGAGGGAGGGCAATGTAAGGGGAGGAGTGGAGGGAGGGCTATGTAATGGGAGGGGTGGAGGGAGGGCAATGTAAGGGGAGGGGTGGAGGGAGGGCCGTGTAAGGGGAAGGGTGGAAGGAGGGCAGTGTAAGGGGAAGGGTGGAGGGAGGGCAATGTAAGGGGAGGGCTGGAGGGAGGGCAATGTAAGGGGAGGGGTGGGTGGAGGCCAATGTAAGTGGAGGGGCGGGTGTAGGGCAATGTACAGGGAGGGGTGGAGGGAGGGCAATGTAAGGGGAGGGGTGGAGGGAGGGCAATGTAAGGGGAGGGGTGGAGGGAGGCCTATGTAATGGGAGGGGTGGAGGGAGGGCAATGTAAGGGGAGGGGTGGAGGGAGGGCCGTGTAAGGGGAAGGGTGGAGGGAGGGCAGTGTAAGGGGAAGGGTGGAGGGAGGGCAATGTAAGGGGAGGGGTGGGTGGAAGGCAATGTAAGGGGAGGGGTGGAGGGAGGGCAATGTAAGGGGAGGGTTGGAGGGAGGGCTATGTAATGGGAGGGGTGGAGGGAGGGCAATGTAAAGGGAGGGGTGGAGGGAGGGCCGTGTAAGGGGAAGGGTGGAGGGAGGGCAGTGTAAGGGGAGAGGCGGGTGGAGCGCAATGTAAGGGGAGGGGCGGGTGGAGGGCAATGTAAGGGGAGGGGTGGAGGGAGGGCAATGTAAGGGGACGGGTGGAGGGAGGGCAATGTAAGGGGATAGGCGGGTGGAGGGCAATGTAAAGGGAGGGGTGGAGGGAGAGCAATGTAAGGGGAGGGGTGGAGGGAGGGCAATGTAAGGGGAGGGGTGGAGGGAGGGCAATGTAAGGGGAGGAGTAGAGGGAGGGCAATGTAAGGGGAGGGGCGGGTGGAGGGCAATGTAAGGGGAAGGGTGGAGGGAGAGCAATGTAAGGGGAGGGGCGGGTGGAGGGCAATGTAAGGGGAGGGGCGGAGGGAGGGCAATGTAAGGGGAGGGGTGGAGGGAGGGCAATGTAAGGGGAGGGGTGGAGGAAGGGCAATGTAAGGGGAGGGGTGGAAGGAGGGCAATGTAAGGGGAGGGGTGGAGGGAGGGCAATGTAAGGGGAGGGGCGGGTGGAGGGCAATGTAAGGGGAGGGTCGGGTGGAGGGCAATGTAAGGGGAGGGGTGGAGGGAGGGCAATGTAAGGGGAGGGGTGGGTGTAGGGCAATGTAAGGGGAGGAGCGGGTGGAGGGCAATGTAAAGGGAGGGGCGGGTGGAGGGCAATGTAAGGGGTGGGGTGAAGGGAGGGCAGTGTAAGGGGTGGGGTGAAGGGAGGGCAGTGTAAGCGTAGGGAGGACAATGTAAGGGGAGGGGTGGATAGAGGGCAATGTAAGGGGTGGGGTGGAGGGAGGGCAATGTAAGGGGAGGGGTGGAGAGAGGGCAATGTAAGGGGTGGGGTGGAGGGAGGGCAATGTAAGGGAGGGGCTTGTGGAGGGCAATGTAAGGGGAGGGGTGGAGGGAGAGCAATGTAAGGGGAGAGGTGGAGGGAGGGCAGTGTAAGGGGTGGGGTGGAGGGAGGGCAATGTAAGGGGAGGGGCGGGTGGAGGGCAATGTAAGGGGAGGGGTGGAGGGAGAGCAATGTAAGGGGAGGGGTGGAGGGAGGGCAGTGTAAGGGGAGGGGTGGAGGGAGGGCAATGCAAGGAGAGGGGTGGAGGGAGGACAATGTAAGGGGAGGGGTGGGCGGAGGGCAATGTAAGGGGAGGGGTGGAGGGAGGGCAATGTATGGGGGAGGGGTGGAGGGAGGGCAGTGTAAGGGGAGGGGTGGAGGGAGGGCAATGTAAGGGGAGGGGTGGGTGGAGGAAAATGTAAGGGGAGGGGTGGAGGGAGGGCAATGTATGGGGAGGGGTGGAGGGAGGACAATGTAAGGGGAGGGGTGGAGGGAAGGGCAATGTATGGGGAGGGGTGGAGGGAGGGCAATGTAAGGGGAGGGGTGGGCGGAGGAAAATGTAAGGGGAGGGGCGGAGGGAGGGCAATGCAAGGGGAGGGGTGGAGGGAGGGCAATGTAAGGGGAGGGGTGGAGGGAGGGCAATGTAAGGGGAGGGGTGGGCGGAGGAAAATGTAAGGGGAGGGGCGGAGGGAGGGCAATGTATGGGGAGGGGTGGAGGGAGGGCAATGTAAGGGGAGGGGTGGGTGGAGGAAAATGTAAGGGGAGGGGTGGAGGGAGGGCAATGTAAGGGGAGGGGTGTGGAGGGAGGACAATGTAAGGGGAGGGGTGGAGGGAGGGCAATGTATGGGGAGGGGTGGAGGGAGGGCAATGTAAGGGGAGGGGTGGAGGAGGGCAATGTAAGTTGAGGGGTGGAGGGAGGGCAATGTAAGGGGAGGGGCGGGTGGAGGGCCATGTAAGGAGAGGGGCGGGTGGAGGGCAACGTAAGGGGAGAAGTGGAGGGAGAGCAATGTAAGGGGAGGGGTGGAGGGAGGGCAGTGTAAGGGGAGGGGTGGAGGGAGGGCAATGTAAGGGGAGGGGTGGGTGGAGGGCAATGTAAGGGTAGGG